>OX422222.1:321336374-322580977 GCA_949130495.1 Sambucus nigra | reverse complement strand
GTTGGCCTTACGCCATCGATAAAATTGGCAGAAGTCCCCAACAGTGTCGTCCTTCAGAGCAATCAAACCCGATCACCTCATAGAACCAAGTCTGAATTTATAAGCAAAAAGAGACGCATAAGGAAAATGCGAATGCATGAAAGGAAAATGTGAAGGTATGAAATGAAAATGCGCAAAGTAAAGAATACCTCAAGGAGATACGTGGCTCCAGTAAAAGTCTGCCAGCAGCACCGGCTGAATGCATCCAAGGAAGAGTAAAGGGTCGCCAAGGTCATACTCCACCAATCATAGAAAGGGATGTTCGAAAACATCCTCAAGTACGGCAGGAACCACAAATGGACGACGTCGCTGCTCGACGCCACCATGAAACCTCCCAGCACCAATAAGATGAATAACCGGGCCATCTGCCTCACTTGCAGCCCGTCCTCCACATCAATTACCCTGTTCAGCAGAACATCCTTCGGCATGGACAACCGGATAGAATCTCCAGAAATTATTCTCCTCACATCACCAAGTGCCGCATGCACTGCCTCCGGCCTCACCTGCAAGGAGCGATCCACCTCTATCTTCTCCCCGTAACAATCCATCCCAGTAGTTGATGCATGTCTATGGGAGTCACCGTCACCTCCCCGAATCCAAAATGAAAGGTGTGGGTAGTGTCCCACCACCTCTCCCCCAAAGCACATAGGACCACTATCGAACTAGGCGTCTCATCCAGCGCAAACTCCAACCTCCCAAAACCCGCTAATGATACCATCCAGCACACCATAGGTGGAAGATGCTCCCAAACATCCTTAATCCCCGTCATCCCACGAGCACGCATGTTCCTCAAGGAAATATCAGAGTGGCAAAAGGAAAAATCTCATCAAAAGTCAAGAAAGAAAGAAAAATCACCCAAAAAGAAAGGAATGCCAGAGGTCAGGTTACTTACATAACCGCCAGGAATCACTCTCGAAGAGAGATGATACGATGGCTCCCGCAGCAAGGTCCGCTCATCCGCAACTAACTCAAATTCATCAAAAGCATTCTCGTTCCCCAAAGCAAGGGGCACCCTGTCCCTCCAATCGACATTCGCCCAGTCATCAATGGTAAACCACTCCCGGTGGACTGTGGTGCTCACAAAGGCGGCCATTTCTTAAAGATCAAAACGTTGGAACAATTCACAGAAAGAGAGAAGGCAAGAAGCTGTGAAAAATGAAGGGGATTCGCCCACTTTATATAGGATGCCAAGCGCCATGCCGATCGGCACCTCCCCCTTCCATACCGATCGGCACTGACTCCTAACCTTCCCGAGGCAATCCAAAAGTTCGTGCCACTGCCGAATGGCACCCCTCAGTGTATGTCGACCAGCACCCCCTTAAAATTTCGTACAGAAATTCCTAAAAAATGCCAGAAAACCCTGAAAAATCCTCAGAAAATTCCTAAAAATCCTAAGAGGGATTTAAAACATTTTCATCAAGAAAATTTCGCACTCCTTTAGGTGAAACCTCTTTTTCACCAACGGAACCCTTAAAATGACCTCTCGAGCAATGCGCCCGGACCACCTAATCACCTCCTTAGCAGAGTTTACAACCTCAAACCGGTTATCTACCCAAAAATTAGATCCTTCGCTCAAATTAAAGACACAAAGCCTCCTCAGCCATCGTCTACCCAGTGCGAAACAATATCGCATGGTATTTTTCCCAGTGGAATTCAGAAGACTCACTCGCCCCAGGCAATCTCTCCCAAAGGACGATACAAATCTTCCCAGCTCATTCATCATTCCCCAGCAGAACATCAAATCCAATTCTTATCCCAGCGCAACCTCAAATCCAATTCTTACCCCCAGTGCAACTTTTTTCTTTTACAAGGAAATGCAATCACTCTTGGGTCAGAATTGACCCCGGTCTTGGATCGTCACCCGAGTTAGGTCAGAATTGACCTCGGTCCTCGGTCGTCACCACTCATGGGTCAGAATTGACCCCGGTCTTGGATCGTCACCTAAGTTAGGTCAGAATTGACCTCGATTCTCGGTCATCACCACTCTTGGATCATGTAAGGACACAAATTTCCAATTGAGTCCATATATAGTTTTGGCTCAATTCCGGACAAAAACATTTATTCATAGGATAGTATTTATTTGTAATATTCTCAAGCCTATGAAGTGTGTGTTGAAGACGTAGCGGCAAAGAATATAAAGCTTCATCAAAATGTCGGTTTGCGTGCCTCGTTTCTACGTAATCAACTAAGGTTCCATGCTCCCAAGGTATGAATGAAATTATATTTATATAGGAGCTTGGAACAATATTTATTGGGTGTTAGGTGTAATAAAAACTGCATTTTATTTTCAGAAAGAATCAATTAGAACTTTAAATTAAGTATATAAAAGTTTCTGGGCCAAAATCGAATTTTACAAACTTTCTGGTCGTTCGTTAGAAATGTCGTTCGAACGAGTTTTTTCGTTCGAACTAGGTTTCGTTCTATATGCCTCTTTTCACACATGCACGAGCTCTTTTGAAATCTTAATGTCACATGTTATATTTGAGCTTTTTGAGGTGTTCTCCTATCAATTTAGTCATCTACATATCTATGACCTAGGAGGACTAGTGCATGTCAAAATCCGTTGCATGTGAGATTTGTGTGAAAAAGAAAACATGATAAATCTAAATGTGCACGGGGAAGGGCTCCGAAATGATGAATTAAATCCTTTGCGATAGTAAGCCACCGTTGATTGGATCTAAAAGAAATACGTGATCTAAAGGCCTAAAAAATAGAATATTTGGCATAAACAGAAAGCAATTGCCAAGGCCTATGTTTGTTTGATATATTCATTCAAAAATAAAAGACTATATATGATTATTGAGGGAGATTTGGATGGTATATCAACGGTTTGCACAATGTCCGTTTATCCTAGTTGTCTTTAATGTCATGACTCTATTTGGTCTGTAGAATCATCATCATGCTAGGCTTGTATGCATTGTGTATGTTTGTTCATTGAGTTCAATTTTTATATTGTCACATGAGGTTATATTTAACTGTGATGAAGTTTACATTCAAATGAGAACTCCGTGAACGTTTCTTAAGTGTTTGGGTCTAAATTTAAATTGTTGCTAGTTCACACCCCTACACTTCCGTTTCCATATGACACATTTTTTCCATACGAGTGTGCAAACTTATTGTATTTTGTGTTATATGTGTGTTTATATCTATATATATATACAAGTGCTTCATTGATATATTTCTAGTATCTATATATATAATATTTATTTGTCTTTGCCTTGCTTTTATTGCCCATATGCTTTCATGTCTTTTCACTTTAAGCTTCCACTTGCTGTTTATTAGTTCTTCATCCTTTGCCTATTCCTGAACAAAAAGGGGGAGAATGACGAGAGGGGGAGAAATGGTATCTAATCCTATTATTATCGTATCTTCGTTTGGGGGAGATTTATCTTAGGGGGAGACGTCTTTCTAAGTAGGTCATGTGTTTGATAAAGGGGAGAATTAATTTAGGGGGAATAATTTAATTAATTGCATTTTATATTTGATATTCCTTATGCATTTGATGAGTTTGCTTAAGTGTGCAGGAATTCTTCTAAAGCAGCATTGTTTAATGGCAAAGCGTTTGATCCTTGGGTTGAGTCAAGTTTGGGCGGGTTATGTTTTGAGTCTAGTAGAGCTTGACGGCCCTTTAGGATTTTTGTTTGGTTTTTGTCCCGGAATAGCCAAAGGGGGAGATTTGTAAGGACACAAATTTCCAATTGAGTCCATATATAGTTTGGGCTCAATTCCGGTCAAAAACATTTATTCATAGGATAGTATTTATTTGTAATATTCTCAAGCCTATGAAGTGTGTGTTGAAGACGTAGCGGCAAAGAATATAAAGCTTCATCAAAATGCCAGTTTGCGTGCCTCGTTTCTACGTAATCAACTAAGGTTCCATGCTCCCAAGGTATGAATGCAATTATATTTATATAGGAGCTTGGAACAATATTTATTGGGTGTTAGGTGTAATAAAAACTGCATTTTATTTTCAGAAAGAATCAATTAGAACTTTAAAATAAGTATATAAAAGTTTCTGGGCCAAAATCGAATTTTACAAACTTTCTGGTCGTTCGTTAGAAATGTCGTTCGAACGAGTTTTTTCGTTCGAACTAGGTTTCGTTCGAACGAGTTTGCCAACGACCCTAAACTGGTCAGTCGTTCGATATGTCGTTCGAACGAGTTTTTTCGTTCTAACGAGGTATCTAACGAGATTCTAACGAGCCCAGGCTGGTCGCTCGTTAGAAGTCTCGTTCGAATGAGAGTCAAGTTCGTTCGAACGAGACGCTAGGGCGGGAACAGTTTTTGAGCAGTTTTTGGTAGTTTTCTCCCACTTTCCCCACTTGGTTTTTAACCAACTTTTTCAAGACTTAATATGTGCGGGAAACACATTTTTCCAATTAACTTTTCCATTCCATAGCCATCTCTTAGAGAGAGCTTAAGAGCTAATTTATTTAGGGAAAATGTTCATGTTTTGAGTGTTAATTTTTAAAGAAAAATTCATACACACTCTAGTTTACACCCAATAGTTGTTTATTCCAAGTTTCTATATTCATATTCTTTACTTGGAGTTTTGGCACCGGTTTTCTCTACCGAATTAAAAAAGAGACGTTTCGGGTTTGCTTCTACACCCCATCACAAAGAAGACTTTTTGTTGAGATTCTACCCACTTGGAGAAAGGCTCCATGCTTGGGTGACGGTGACCATATAAAGTCCCATCGGTGGATTCCGAGACCGCGGTGGTGTTCCGAGGTTGTTCGCTAGGAAGAGGTTTCTACGAGAAGAAGCGTCGAGGCTTGAGAGGGATCGAGTCAGTCGTTGTAAGTCTATCTGTCTTGTAATTGTAATTCCATATCTAGTGGACTTGTGGCTAGGGCCGTCCGAGGTTGTTTCCCGTCTTGGGTTTTTCCTCGTACATCTCGGCGTAGTGTGATATTGTTTATTTTATCTTGCTTCATAATTTAGAACGCATGCTTAGAATAAATTCAAGATAAAATTTGGTTTAATTATCACACTCATTTAATTTGGGACAAAATTAAATATTGAGTAAATTTAGTTTATTCAAGTCATTTGCTAAAATTGGTTTCGCCTAACTTTGGTTAATTGAAAATTATGACTTAGGCAAATTCTAGGACTTGGATCTATTTAATTGGTCATAATCGGTTTAAGTGAAAATTAATCATTTTGTTTGTTTCATTAATTCTCACTTTTGTTTATGAGTTAACTAAAATTTGGAATTTTAGTATTTGTTTTGTTGAACCATCACACCGTTTACGCTTCCGCATATAAATTAAGTTCTTACAAAAAGGAAATTACAAGTTTGTTTTTAATTGAAGATAGTTTTAAAATCCGGGGACCCTCATGTTCCAACAGATCATAATTGACCCCGGTCTTGGATCGTCACCTGAGTTAGGTCAGAATTGGCCTCAGTCCTCGGTCCTCACCACTCTTGGGTTAGAATTGACCCCGATCTTGGATCGTCACCTGAGTTAGGTCAGAATTGACCTCGGTCCTCGGTCGTCACCACTCTTGGGTCAGAATTGACCCCGGTCTTGGATCGTCACCTAAGTTATGTCAGAATTGACCTCGGTCCTCGGTCGTCACCACTCTTGGGTCAGAATTGACCCCCTTCTTGGATCGTCACCTGAGTTAGGTCAGACATGACCTCGGTCCTCGATCGTCATAACTCTTGGGTCAAAATTGACCCTGGTCTTAGATCGTCACCTGAGTTAGGTCAAAATTGACCTCGGTCCTCGATCGTCACCACTCTTGGGTCAGAATTGACCCCGGTGATCGTCACTTGAGTTAGGTCAGAATTGACCTCGGTCCTCAGTCGTCACTACTCTTGGGTCAAAATTGACCCCGATCTTAAATCATCACCTGAGTTAGGTCAGAATTGACCTCGGTTCTCGGTCGTCACCACTCTTGGGTCAGAATTGCCCCCGGTCTTCGATCGTCACTTTAATTAGGTCAGAATTGACCTCGGTCCTTGGTCGTCACCACTCTTGGGTCAGAATTGACCTCAGTCTTAGATCGTTACCTGAGTTAGGTCAAAATTGACCTCGGTCCTCGGTCGTCACCACTCTTGAGTCAGAATTGACCCCGGTCTTGGATCGTCATCTGAGTTAGGTCAAAATTGACCTCGGTCCTCGGTCGTCACCACTCTTGGGTCAGAATTGACCCCAGTCTTAGATCGTCACCCGAGTTAGGTCAGAATTGACCTCGATCCTTAGTCGTCACCACTCTTGGGTCAAAATTGAACCCAATCTTGGATCGTCACCTAAGTTAGGTCAGAATTGACATCGGTCCTCGGTCGTCACCACTCTTAGGTCATCAGAACTGACCTCGACCCTCTGAATTGGTCATCCTCATTTTCTTAGGTCCTCAGATTTGACCTCGACCCTCTGAATTGGTCACCCTCACTTCCTTATATCCTCAGAACTGACCTCGACCCTCTGAATTGGTCACCCTCTCTCCATAGGTCCTCAGAACTGACCTCAACCCTCTGAATCGGTCATCCTCATTTCCTTAGGTCCTCAGAATCAGCCTCGATCCTCTAAATTGGTCATACTCTCTCAGAAGCATCATGCGATGTCTAATCGATGAATATTATTTGTTCCAAACTCACCCTTCGTGGGGCTCTGTAGACACCTCATTCTGTTACCCCCTAACTCTCCTTAGGTCCCTAGTACCTCCACCCATCACCACAAACCCAGGTCATGTTCCGAGCACTGACCTGGAAGCCATCGGGCACTCCCCGACTCGATTTGACCAAAAGTCAAACTCTTTGTCTCGATTGAGACTCAATGAATCTTCGAAGGGCACTGAATACCCTTTCCAACGGTTTGTCCCGTGCGTGATTCTGACTTACCATGCGGACGAACGATCCGTTTGCGTCCGAAACCCGACCTAGAGGCCACCGGGTGCCCTCAGACTCTATTTGACCTAAGTCAACTCTTCAGATCGACCGCGGTGGAATGAATCTTCAAAGGTCACTGAAAACCTTTCCAACGGTCCGCCCCATGTTAGATTCTGACCTTCCATGTGAACGAACGATCCGTTTGCGTCTGAACGATTCCCCGTCCAACGGACTGACAAAGGCTTCTAAGCCACATTTGACCCAAAGTCAACTCCAGAAATCGGGAGAAGTCCTAAGGACTTTCTAAGGTCTCTGAAATAAATTTCCAACGGTATGCCCCGTGCGCAATTCTGACCAACGGTTTACCCTTGGCAGCCAATTCTCTGAAAAAGACTGAAGCGCACTACCAAATGGCAGGTCCCAGACCCTCTCTCGAAGGCAGCGTGATTTTAACTTCCAAATCCTCCTTTTACTCCCACTTTTCATCATCCCTTTCATCAAACTTGGTGAATTAACCACTCTCCATCATCATCCAAGTGCAAGAGTTGCTCTCCAACATTCAAGATCAAGCTCAAGATCTTCAAGAAGGTCCAACTTTCTCAAACTCTCTCCTAAATTCTCTTAAATTTGCAATAACTTGTTTTATTACTTAAGCACTTTTATTATCTTATTTCACATATCCTAACATACTTTTTATCTAGTATTATTGCACATCTCCTATTTTCATATAGATAAAACCCAAAAAACAAGAAAAAAAGGGTTTGCTAATAGATTCCAAATAGGGATTCTCACACTTTTTCCACACTCTTATCATAACTAAAACACTTTTTCTACACACACAGACAGTCACAAATAAGAGATCCCCCATTTGGATTTATTGGATAAACCCCACCCCTTATTTTGTATGCGAACTACGTGGACTTTGATGCCTTTATAGGCTACGTAGGCGTCTCGGGGTAAAACCCGAGACTCGAGTCCTTTTTCTCACTTTTTATCTTATCTTCTATCTTCTCTAAATCCATTTTCCTTATACTCTATATATTTGCTCTTAGTAACGTATTACTCCATATGCGTTATCGTTCCATTATAACGATCAACGTAGGGGTAATCGCGTAAATCTTATTTTCTAATATTATCCTTATATCTTCCTACGGATGAATCGCTTTATCTTTTCCATGATACAAGTCGAGGATTCCTACCTCCATTCTATATATATACACATGCACACGTATCACGGGGGGAAACATAAGGGAAAATAACAAATATTCATGAGAGACCGAAAGGGCGGAATGGGTGCCTTGCACCTTCCCATTTCGTAACTAAGCCTCCGAACCCTTCTCGAATCATTTTGGTTTCGCACGCACCAGTATGTATTTGGATGCCATCCTTCGGGGTGGCTCCCCCTTTCTTTTGTCTGTTTTGAGTAAAATAGACTGGCGACTCTGAATCTCTCTACATTTTCACACCTCACAAATTGACGCCGGCCGAAGCGCTCTCCCGAGAGGGGACGCGCGGGACCCGAAGGATCCTTTTCCTTCGCGGCGAGGATCGGGGATGGCCACACATTGGATGTCACCCTTTATATTAGTCACAACCTGTGTCATGCGAGGTTTCACTATGGTCACGATTTTGGGCCGTGACCCATCTGTCATCACCATTCTTGATTTTTGGTGTAGTGAGTATAATTAATAAAAGAAAATAGTGAATTCAAAATTTCCAAGAGAATTAAAAGAATATCTATTACAAGAAAAATGGGTATCATGGAGTACGATTTTATCATTTTGTCCTTAAAATTACTATTTGGGACGGATTTTAATTACCAACCCTTTTGATAAATCACAAAACAGACAAATTTTCAACACCATTCCATTTGATATACCATATGGGATAGTTTTTAAATTGGTCCAAGAGATAGAGTTGAATTTTTAGCGCTTTTTCCCCAGGAAAAGTTTAAGGTACGAATTTTAAAAATCGCCCCATTTAGTATAACTTATACCATATAATTATAAAAACGTTCATTTTGATAAATCATAAAATGCATGTCTTATAAAAACCATCCCTTTTGGCATACCAAGTGGGACGAAAAATCCATCCCATTTGATAAGTTATAAAAGGGATGGAAAAAAACCGTCCATTTCGGTACATTAGGTTTTATTTTCCTCCTTCTTTTTTCCATTGTTTTCATTTTTCCACCATTCTCTCTCAGATATTGCCCAATATGAATGTCTTGTACCTGTCTCTCCTCCCTATTCCCCTCCCCTACCCCTTCGGAAAAAGCCCCTGTGTCCTGCCCCTATTTCTATCTCTTCTCTCTCTCTTCTGTTTTCAACCAAGACAAAACCGTTATGTTTCACAAGTTTATTTTATTGTCCTTTCTCTCTCTTAATCTATGTTACAATAATTTCTAGGCCTTCTAAATATCTATGAAAATATATTTGGGTTTTATCTCCTCGATTTATTGAGAGTTGGGTTTGTTATTCGCAGTTTAGGTTTAAATTGAGGTGTTCATGATGAGGGTTCTGAAGTTGAAGAAGCCCCAAATCGATCTTAGGAACTGAATAATCTCTCTCTCTCTCTCTCTCTCTCTTTATATATATATATATATATATATATATATATATATATATATATATATATATATATATATATAAAATAAAGTATGAAACTTGTGTATGTCACAAGTTTCAATAATGATGTCATCAAGATGAATTTTATTTACACTTCCTATTTTACCCTTCAAATCTTTAATTTCCCCCTCTTTTTCACTTATTAAATTTACATTTAAATTCAAAATTTGGGGCACTATGGTCATAATCCGTTCATAAGTTTTTTGACACACTTTCATTTCTCACACAAATCTCTCACTCTCCCGTCCTCTCATCAGCAAGCCAAAAAAAACCTACCTCATCTGCCTCCCTCTCTCACTCATCCTCTCCCCCACACTAACCTCGAACCATGTTCTTTGCAAACCCTCTGCCCCGCTACCTCCCCCTCTCCCCACCACCGCTCCTCATCCGGTTCCCCTGTCAACCGCAACCAATCAACCCTCCTCCAGCCATTTCTCCCCGCTATCAATAGGTATAAATTAGGGCTTCCACCATTTTGGGTGGTTTTGATTTATTTATTCTCTTTCGATTAGAATTTTTTTTTGTTTCTTACTTTTGTAGATGTGAATCGAACGTATACACTAATGATGTGAGATTTGGTTTCCCATGATTTCAGATTTAGGATTACAATTTGGTGTTTCAGATTTGCAATTTTTGATAAACTCCCAAAGGTTAGATATATTTTCTACATGCTACAGGTGATATCTCTGTCTCACACACACATGCACCCACACACATGCACACACACACTTAGATTTGAAAATATCCAGGTCTTTCACGAATCTCTCTCTTACACACACGTGCACACATACACATTCGATTTTGATTTTGACTATTACCTGTTCATAAATTTAGGGCTTTGCAATATAGGGCTTTTCAATTTAGGGCTTTGGTTATTTTTTCTTTTTCAGATCAAGACCTGTTTGTGTGGATTTTTATATTTATATCATGTATACACGTTCTCTCTCTTCTAAATTTATATTTTGAGTTTTTATTTTGAAACATTACGATCTATTTGTGTGATTATAAAGGAAAGTATTTGGTTCAAAACAATTCTATGACAATTTGGGTGAAGTGCGAATTGGTGCAAATGTACACCATATAACCAAACCTTATTTATATTGTTTCATTTATTTATAAATTGATTATTAGTATGTTTGATATTGGACTATTGATAGTTGTATGTTGGTATATGTATTTATTTAGATATGTTGTCAAGTGGTATTAGTTTAAAAATCTATTTTTTACAGTGATTGGATGTCCGGGGGGGGGGGGGGGGGGGGGCATTAGGTATGGAATTAGGTATATTCTTGATGACCAAGCCCAAGCTCTGCTATTGAATTGATTGTATTGGTTTATGCTTTGTAATTTTTTGGGTCTCTTCATTTCCATAGCTTCAGTGAAAGTTCAACAAAAAGTAATGAATTTTCTGTATCTCGACCTAATATAAATTGTGAATTCCTTTTTTTTGTATGTTTGTCTTTTTTGAAAGTAGTAGCTTAGGATATAAGTACTAACTCTATATATTTGCTTAATTTTATTTTATCATTGATAATTGAAAGGATGTGTAGCTAAGGCAACATTTGGCTAAGGAGCATTTTCTTAGTACTATGTTTGGGGTAGTTTCTCTAAAGTTGAATTGATTTTTCTAAAAAAAATTCATTCTCGATCTGTATCCAAAATAAAGATAAAAGAGAGATTTTTCCTATTGGTGTACATTGACCAACTGCTGTAGCCGATCATATATACCGATTATGAAATATTCCCATACAGTATATCAAATAATTCCAATTATTTATCTCTCACACAACCATGAACCATATAACTGTCGTCAGTGGAATAAAAGGGTGTATGTTAGTTGTCTGTTGGCGTTCATTTAATGTTTATCCAATGTCTTTAAAATTTTCAAAGTTTTTAATTACCGTTACAATCCGGTAATCCAATAATTTAATCTGTAGCAATCTAAAATAATGGGTGCCACTGATATAATATTGGTTGTATAGCCTTGCCTCTCTTCATGTAAACGTTGATATCACAAGTATAATTTCAAATTTTATAAGTATTTTTCATTTTTACGCTTATCTGCACAGTAATGATATTTGGATTTGGTTCTTATTTGACAGCATAATGTAGTGGGAAGATTGAATAGGGAAGTATATACATGTTCATTCATGGAGTTGGTAAGTTGTGTATCCATGCTCACTCTCATTGGTAGTGAGTTGATTTATAGTTTTATGATTTTGATGGTGATGTGAAGCGAAAGAGAGAAAACAGAGCAATGGTAAAGATTACAAAAGTATAGAGGAGGAGGCGAAAGAGAGCAAACAGAGTTGCTGCTGCAGCTTGGAGATGGAGAGAGTACCCAAGAAAGGGCATCGATAAACCCTCGACCTATATCAGGAGCTGCTGCTGATATTTTTCTCTTACTAAAAAAATCTTAGTTTAATTTATGAAACTTATCTTCATAATATTAAATGTGTTTATTATTAATTTATGTATGGTCATGGTTCTTAGTTTAAGCAGGTCTGATGGATCGAGCAGGTTCATGCTTTTAGCATAAAATGATATCATTTGTCTCTTCCGAAGTTAATATCTCGAACATATAGCATAGTAGGTTCTTATAATTGGCAATTCTTATTTAATTTATGAGTTCTATTTTGTTTAGTAGTATTGTTTAATAACTATAGCTTAAGCTAGTTTCGTTGAAAAAGAAGAGCTATGAAGCTTATTTCTAGAGCAGGTCTTCTTTAGAATAGGTCTTTATGGATTTGATCATATATACATATATATATATATAATAATAAAGTAAGAAACTTATATATGTCATAAGCTTCAACTATGATGTCATCTATTTAAGTTTTTTTTGCACTTCCTATTTTACCCCTCTTTCATTTGAGTTCCCCCCCTTTTCTTACACTCAAATTATTGTCCACTTTTCATCCAAATTAAAAAAAAAAGGGTAAAGTGGTAACTGACCTTATCCTCTCATTTCACACATACATCGGTTACTCTCTCATATCACATAAACCACAATATTGACGCCTCTCAGCCTCTAAGCTCTCTCACATCACTCGCTTTCTCTCACACATCTCTCTCTCTCCGTACGATTTCTCATTCCGATGTGGTTCACCGGCGTGGTTCACCGGTAGTGTTTTTCATAGGTATGCCCCTCTTTGTTCCCATATATATGATTTGGTATTCCCTCTCTTTGTTTCAAGAGAAACCGATTCTGATTTGGTACAGGGCTCAAGAAATTTGTTGGTAAACACAACATTCTCCGGCAAAGATCTCCGACTTTACCCTCTTCGTCAATGATCTCAAAGGCTACTATCTCCTGCAACGATCTATGGCAACGACCTCTAAACAACGATCTATGGCTTTGGAAAATAATGATCTCAGGTAACGATCTCTGGATTTACCATCTCCATCAACAATCTCAGAGGCTACGAAGGTAATTTTTTTAAGCTGTACAAAGGTAATTTTTAAGCTGTAAACTTTTTATGCTTTTTTTAATCGGTACCAAGGGGTTTGTGGACCCTGCGATTTTCCTTTTTTGAAGTTTTTTCCATTGATTTTTTAGATTTTAAAGGTTTGATATTTTTAAACTAAACTCTCAACTCCTAGGTATGATTTATTTGTTAAGGAACATATTGGGTGGGTTTGAACACATGATGGGGTTTGAACGTCATGGGTGGATTTGTCACAAATATGTTTTTAGTTTTTGATATCCATTTACTTTTAGAGTCGATCCTCAACTTCCTAAATTTTAAGATTTGGCATATTCATAGTTGTGTGGTAGGTGTTTGATCAAATGCCTCAATGGAGGTTCTAATTTCGCCACTTGGCTTTATTTGTTGTGAAAATAATATAAGGAGAATTATTGAACTTTTAGTTGAATAAATCTAATTTTAATTTTTATGAATATGTTTTGAGCTGATTTACATGTTACTATTGCTTTAGAGTTGCAATCTCCATACACCCCAAGCACGTCCAATGCACCACCTTTTGGAGTATCATTTTGTTTGATTTTGACACGAACCTTGAACTACAATTTTTGGGTTTTAGTTCAACACATTAGCAATTGAAATATATATGTTTTATGTGTGCCCAGTTAACATTGGAAACACATTCTTTAGAACTGCACCCTAAACCATTTGTTTTCTACATTTTGATTAGATTTCTAAGGTAAGTTCATTTTTCTGCTTTAATAATGTTTCATATAAAATATTGTGGTGTTTATGAGCTTTTTTACTAATCATGTTGTTTTACTAATCATATTGTGGTGAAGGCTTTGTGCTTCTTTCGCAGTAAAATATTTTTAACAGAGTGAAAAGTGATTTTGTGAAAAACATTTTTTCCCTACTTGGAGTTAAAATCACTGTTCTTAGGAAATCTTAAATTAGTGCACGGGCTATAAATATGTGGTGCTGGACGAAATTAGAATTTCAAATAGGTGAGAATACTTTTCACCATTTTACTTTTCACCCCAAGCCAAGCGGACCTAAATACAATCAACTTTTACATTTGGGAAATCAAGTACAACGATTGAAGAATTTAGTACCATCAGGGACGTTTTAAGAAATATCAGAAACTTTGCTGCCACCACCATGTACTATTCGAGTCTGGCTGTGAATTGCTCTATATAATCTTCAATAAGCTTCCTTGGATTAAACGGGATGGCCAGCCGCTATTTTTATGTTTTGGCATCAGTCACAAATAACCATATAATAATCTACCTCACACTTGGCAGTTACTTTAGAACTGCACCCTAAACCATTTTTTTTCTACATTTTGATTAGATTTCTAAGGTAAGTTCATTTTTCTCCTTTAATAATGTTTCATAACTTTGTTTGTATTCTGAGTACTACGTTTTGCCAATATGATGTGCTATTTTTCTTAGTTCCTACAGAATATACATTTAATTAGATGGCCACAGCAGAGATCTCTTCCTGATTAATTTCAGCACCCCAATGCCTTGAGGTATTTAGTAAGTGCCTCGCACCTCATCCTCCATTATTCTTAGAATAACAGTGAGATGATATTTATGGATGTATCTCTCATTTTACATACCTCAAAGATGATATCTACGAATTTAGAATAACAGTGAGAGGAATTATATTATCACTTCCCCCATCAGTTGGTGTGTAATGGTTGCTCTGCTTATTGCTCTATCCACTATAATTGGTACACTCTAATTCTTTAAGGTCTATGGTGTGCCCTACATGGTGTCAGATTACTTCATTTCCTTGATCAATAATTTTAAGAAATCACAGTTAATGGCTTTAATTTCTTGCATGTCATAGAAAGTGGCTTAATTTGTTTCTTATTTTTTGACAGATATTTGTAATGTGGTTGGATTTTGTTATTTACATGCACCACCATGCTGCTGCTGTACGCCAACTATATCTGAGAAGACACGGAATGCAATTACTTCAGGTAAAAAACACCATATCCAAACTGCATTAGGGACTTGCATGAATTTGATCCAAAAGCTTTAGATTTAATATGTAGACTTTGTTTACTAACTTGAATCTAATATATGGACTTTGTTTATTAAATTCGTAGTTTTCCATTAATCTTTTATCTCAAGTCTTCATTGAACTGCGTTTACCACATTTGTCATTTTCAGTGACATGAAGAGCTTGATTGGTGAAGCCACATTTGGGATTTTCCAAGAGCTTCAGCACTTGTATGTTTTAGAATCCATTCTTTTGGAAAATATTCTTTTTAACAGTGAAGTCAATAAACTTCTCTAAACTATTTTGACGTTTGGTTTTTGAAGATAATTGCCCTATTAATGGTTCAATTATCATCTATGCAGGTCAGTCTGTGTCGTTCAAAGGCATATAAACCAAAATCTACTCTATTATTGGATTCATTTACGGAAGATATATATTTGGTATAAGAATTTTGTGATGAGGAATGAGATGAGTGACGCGGGCAATACAAGCGGCTTGGTGTAATTGTGGGCATCATCTTCGAAATTTTAAACTATCTATTGTGATATTGATTATTTTTTGTGTTAAACAGTTGATGATATATGCAAGGTCCAATATGGACAATTATTTTTATTGTTGTGTTTTTTTGTATTATCTAAACAAGGTGGATAGTCGTATAAACAAAGGAGATTCTGCCCAATTTTTGTAAAATATTTGTATTATGAATGGAATTTCGCAAAGTTTTATTATAAACTTTAGAAAATTACCAATCACAAGCACTACCATTTTTTTAAAGGAAAATGCTATGTGTCCCAAACAACTCCCTCAAATCATCCCCCAAATAGCTTTAAGTGTTATACCTTATGGTATGGGTCCCGCCATGGCACAACTCATCAATACTATTTGGGGGAGATTTGGGGGAGTTATTTGGTACCCATAGCACCACTCTTTTTTAAATTACATTTTTTTTGGTTGGGGAACCGAATTTCTGTCGTGCCTTCAGGCACGGGCATACACTAGACTATTCATGTTATATGCGAGTCTATTTCCTGAATTTAGACATTCAAATGTTGTTGGACTATTTGTTTTTGTTAAGCAGGGTGGATAGTCCTAAAAATAAAGGAGAATATGGTCAATTTTTTTAAAATTACATTTTGTTTTGTTGGGGAACGAAATTTGTGCATTTTTTTAACTACGTGTTTTGAAAATTTGTCGTTTTGCGATTATCAACGTGCCTTCAGGCACGGGCATACCCTAGTATATATATATATATATATATATATATATATATATATATATATATATATATATATATATATATATATATATATATATGTGTGTGTGTGTGTGTGTGTGTGTGTGTGTGTGTGTGTATGTGTGTGTGTGTTTATGGATATGTACGTGACTTGGTGTTAATGTATTTTTAATGCTGTAATTGAAGCTTCTAATATATACAATTGACATTGTTAACACATATTATTGATTAAATTGGTATATGTATAGACATTTGATTAAATTGTTATATAAAATATTGGTTAATTTTTTATTTCTCATCAGATTATGAAGAATTGAGTTGCTTACTATTTCACACAGAGACTGAATTTTGTTTCACCTATTTTGTCATGTATAACTTGATAAGAATTACGGAGCTTGTTTACTCATGTGCTTAAATACCTTAACAATTAACCATTTTATTATTAGAATATTTTCTTATAGTTTATAGCTTATATGCACACTATTTGATATGGAAGAAAGAATAAAAAATACAATGTGACTTAATTCATTAAGATATTACTTATTTCATTAGATTTTCCTCATAGTGCACTTGATGGTACTCATTATCATAGTGACATGTAGCCACTAGCAAAATTAATAGCTCTGTATATGTCTTTAGTTCTTATTTTATTTTATAGCACTCCCCAATAATAATTTTTATGAATACATACATTTTAGCGAGGAGAAAAAGTGACATCTATAAATATAAGCGTAGTGTAATTACGTATTATAGGGAAAACGTGATATTTTTTCTTAGTATATCTATTTTCATGTCTTGTTTAAAATTGAAACAGACCTTCATGGTTTTGTATTAAATATATTTCCTTTCTTGTTGTTGTTGTTGAACACTTTTAGGACTTATACTTGTGCTGAAGTTTGACTTATTGCGATATACCGATAATTTTTCTTTCCTCTAACTCTTAGTTTCGTAATGTTTGCAGCAAATTTTATCTGTCGAATTTGTTGTTAGAAAAAGTCGTTGTTCATTGGCGAATTCAAAGATTTGTACTTCACAAACTTGAAAATTGTCACTTTAGCATGGTTAATATGCTAACCATATCACACCAGAATGCAAACTTTGGGTTCTCTATCAATTCTTACTATTCTTTAACAATTAACTATGTATAAATATCATATGATCAATTGTGAAGGTGTGATATGGTTATATCTGCTGCCCCTATTTCAGTTGAAGCCTTAAAACTATATATATAGAACTACTAAGCTTTTTTATTCCTATGCTTCAATACCTTAGACATTAGCCACTTTATTTTTATAATACGTTCTTATAGTTTGTAACTAATATGCACACTATTTGATATGGGAGAAATAATCAAAAACACAATGTGACTTAATTCATTAAGCTATGACTTATATCATTCAATTTTACTCTTAATGCACTTGATGGTACTTGTTATCATAATGTCATATAGCCACTAGCAAAAGTAATAGTTGTGTATACGTCTTTAGTTATTAGTTTCTTTATACAACACTCCCCCAAAATTGTTTTATGAACAAATACATTTTAGCTAGGAGAAAAAGTGACATGTATACATATAGGCATAGTGTCATTACGTATTATAGTAAAAATGTGATGTTTTTTCTTCGTATGTTTATTTTCACGTCTTGTTTAATATTGAAACGGACGTCTATGGTTTTCAATTAAATATATTTCCTTTCTTGTTAAGGTTAAACCCTTTAAGGACGTATATTTGTGTTGAAGTTTGACTTACTGTGATACATTGACAATCATTCTTTCCTCTAACTCATTGTTTTGTAATGTTTGCAACTATTTTATCTGTCAGATTTGTTGTTCGAAAAAGTCTTTGTTCATTGGCAAATTCAAAGCTTTGCACTTCAGAAACATGAAAATATTTTCTTTGGCATGGTATATATGCTAACCATATCACACCATAATGAAAATTTTGGGCATTCTGGTGTGAGTTCTCTATCACTTCTCACCATTCTTCTACAATTAACTATGTATAGATATTATATGATCAATTGTGATGGTGAGATATGGTTAGAGTGTCTGTACTATATATATTTCATCTTCAATAAGGAGTGGGATATGTCCCTATGTTGCATTGTATCATGGTCTCATATATATCTTAGGCTGTCAACAACTTTTACACATTGTTACGTTTAGTTTGTATTTTTATTAAAGGGATGATTATAGTGTTTGTTTTCATATTAATATGAAGTTGTTTATTTCAGTCAAAGATGAAGCAATAACTTGATCAACTTCCTCTTGAGTTGGTAGAATCTATGGCATCTTAGGCACCCAGGACTGCTACTCGTCTTGATCAATAAGTGGGGGTAATATTCTATTTTGCAATCTAATTTTTATACAATATATAATGTTAATATTTTGTTTTGCAATCTAATTTTTATACAATATACATTATGGTTATATTATTTCTGATTATACGTATATATAAAGGAATATAAGGTTAAGAATACACCAAAATATGTGTGAATTTTAAAGCCAATTGAGTGCAAATGGCATTATCATAGTTTTGACTCCCATGTTTCCCTCCATAAGTGAGGAACACTACTGCTGTATTGTTTATTGTATTGAAACACACGAAACTGTTTTATAAGTTTTAAAACCTATTAAAATATTATTCCATTAACTGTTTGATCTTTGGCCTAGATCAGTTAGGTAGTCAATTCCTCTTTATATGTGCAATTCAATTAAATGTTAAATGCATAACTCTAAACTGTATTCTTGAATGATGGAAATATATTTGTACTTGTTTTGGGTGAACAAGTTTAGTGACAATGTATGTCAAAACTTAATTTATTTTATTTTTATGCTCTCTGCTCAAACTTATTTGTTTTCTCATCATTATTTTTTATCTATTTTATTCTAGTGTAATTTAACAAACATATTAAATACAAACGAACTCAATTACATGATCAAGATGTAATAGATGATAGCACACACTCTCGCTCGCATATAGAGTTAGTATAATTTTTTTACTTCTATTTGAAAACTCTATACATGGCAAGGTATTGTTGTTGTTAGTTTACCTTCTTGTTTACAAAAAGAAAAATTTACCAAACAAGCTTGTTTTGATTTATTGTTTTGGTTCAAAGTTGTTTCAACAACTAGACATATCTGATCAATCGTAGTAAACATACCAAACCAGGCAAACCAAACTTACCAGTTAAAACAAAATAGTGAAAACAAGTTATTATTCGCTTGAGAGAGAGAGAGAAGACAAATATATTCACTACAAAAACAGTAGTTTTTAGGACCGGGGCTTTTGACATAGCTTAAATTTTAGTCCCAAACAGTGGCGGAGCCAGGATTATTAGTGAGTGGGTGCGAAAGTGTGTGATGATTCCCGGGGGTTCGGGGGCGGGAGCCCCCGAGGCGAATTTTTTGAAGCTATTTTTACTTTTTTGGGCATAAATCTAGTACCAAAGGAAATTTCAACAAAAAAATCATGCATTAATATTCATAAATCAGCTAATATAAATCAATAAAAAGTCAAATAAATTTAATCGAGGGAGAGAAAGAAGAAGAGTTCTCTTGGAAAATAGGGCCAGCTGGCTATTAAGGAAGAGTAAAGTTAGGGAGACCCACTTTGTGGACACATTTCGTGGACCAGTGAATAAGACAAAAATATGTACAAGTATTTATTGCATTGGTTGATGCCCTGGCGGGACCCAAAACAATAAGGTATAAGCTTTTAATGCAGTGTGTCCACGAAATGTGTCCACGAAGTGGGTCTCCCTAATATTTTCCATTAACAAAATGCAGGTCTCTTTCATATAAATGATTAAGGTTTCAGAAATTAACAGTTTCACCTCAACAATTAAGTTATTACACAAAGGTATAAAAAAAAAAAATCAGAAATCTCAGAATTTCAGTGGGTGCCTCCGCACCCACTCGTCCTAGTGTAGCTCCGCCCATGGTCCCAAAGCATACATTTTGAACGAGTCCAAGCAGCCGTCTCAAAAACTAATGTTATTTAAGACCCAATGTGTTACCCGTCTTATAAAGTAAGGCTAATGAGACCTCATATTAAGAGCCGTCTCTAATAGTCCACCGTATGAGATGTCTCAAATAATACCTTCAAAATTTTAACTCCCGCCTTATGCATGCAACTGAAACCTTCTACATAGAAAACAAAAAATAAAAAAAAGTAAAACAAAACCTAAGCATCTCGTTTCTCTACCCGAACAAAAAGTCACCCACCCCGCTCTCCTTTACCACAGTCGCTTGCCCTTGAATTCTCCCCTTCCACCATTGCTCTCCCTAGATCTCTCCACTTCCCTCACCTCTAGTAAGTCGTACTCCCTTTCTCTCTTGATTGTGGTGAGATTATGGTGGTGTAGGTTGCTAGCTAGTTAAAGTTTTAAAAATTAGGGTTAAGTGTAATTGGAAATTATCAAAGTGATATTTTATGGTTGAAGAGAAGACATCAAATTAGTTTTGTTACATATTAATTGTCAATTTCCTTGTTTGGTTGCTACTAATATAAAAGTAAAGGTAATGGGAAAGTATTTAATGTCATGTTGATGTAATTAGTTGGTTATTGGCATAGTTGGAATTTTTTTATAGTAGAAATTACTTATAATAATATAATAGTAATTTTTTCCGCATTATATCATATTTATGATTTTTCAATATCAATCATATATTTTTCATTGAGGGGTATTTGAAAGGGGGATTACTAATTGCGTTACATATCTTCATTGATGTTTAAATATTTGCTCTAATCCCATGAATTAAAGTTATGGTATTGTCGAATTGACACGGATAAAAGGTAATTTTAATTCTTGGTAATTGCTTAATATCATTAGTTTTTTTTGTGTGTGGATTGATTTGTAGTGGTGATAGGAGGTTAAGTGTGATCCAATTATAAATCCGAATTGTTATTTAGTTGTTGTAGTATAGTTTTAAGATTAATATATGATAATATGTGTATACTTATTTGTGTGAATTTTAGTTTAAATTATTGATATGTTTGTTTGTTTTGCCTAATACATGCCATTCGTATGTAGTTTAGGCCATTAATTTGATTTACTATTCAATTATGATTTTATTTTATGATATATGTGGTGGACCCAATTAATTCAAATATGAATCACCGTTGAAAAAATCGGCAATGTTATTTAACACCATATCAAATGCTAAATCTTAACATTCAAATCCATAAGTGTTGGGGCACAAACTCCAACATATGAGGTGGTACCCGAAAGAAAGAAATAAAAAGACAACCAATAGTTAAAATTCTAGTTTAAACAAAAAAATAGTAAACGCAAAAAAAGTAATGTCATCATATTTAAATAATATAAAAAGATAAACTTGATATTTCATGATCTGAGTGCCAAGAAATGAGGCACAAATACCCCTAGACACACAAAATAACCCAGGTGAAGTGATCGTATCCTCATTGGACTCCTGGTCCGTAATTGACTACTATAGAATTTTTTTGGAATTAAAAATAGTATTTAGGAGTCGAAAACTCAAAATAGTAATTGAGTGGCCTAAAAAGAGGCGCGGACACCCATACGGGTACCAATTTGTCTATGTTCACATGCGATTCGTGTCACTATTAGAGGAGGATTATAAATGGAAGGATAATATGTTCCTTCCTCGCACACAAATAATATCTCTTCTCGCAAAAAAATACCCCCCCACCCCACCCCCCACCCCACACACACAAATATTGGAAGTCTCACATAATAATTTATTTCACCATACAAGGCTCTTATATTCTATCCAAATCCTTAAAAGAGAATTCCCAAAATTGGTTGTCAAAGAAACCAATATTAAATAAATATGAACACTTAAGTTTCACTCCAAAAATCCGTATATTTAACATCAGAAGAGAATACCCAATTCTCTCTCTAACACAAGAGCAATATCAGACAATGCAAAGTAATGGATTCTCAACACTAGGTTAAAAAAGACTAAAATATTATATTTATACAAGGAAGCAAACATGGGATAAATCCCCAACACACATGCAATTTTTCGTACCTTTGTAACGCATTTTCATTCTAGTGAACTTGGCTTTATTGGTAGCAATCTCCATAAGATAGCCCAACTAAAAACACTGGACAACTACGTGTCCTACATTGCTCGAGCTAGGGGTGGTAAACGGACGGATACGGATCGGATACCATATTTTCCATATCCGTATCCGCTATCAAGATGCACTATCCGTATCCGTCGGATAGTTAAAACAACTATCCATATTCGTATCCGCTCAGATACCTCGGATTCGGATAATATCCGTATCCGTTTACATTATTTAGCCATCGCAAAAAATAACTATCAAAATATCCAATCCAACGAAATCCAATCCAATCCAAATAAATATATAACAAAATTACTCCCTCCTGGCTTCTATAATAATAGTAACATTCCATAATGATAATATGGCTTAAAGTCATCCATACTTTACAAACATGTAAGCTTCAAGCCATCCAAAAAAAATAGTAGTATCATTCCATAACAGTAGAAATACATATGCACCTTTTAGATTAAATCAAATTTTAGTGAGAATGATAACCTCATGGACCTTTTAGTCTTCAAAACATACTGATATATTTATTTTAATAAGTATACATTTTTATTTTGTATATAATATACCTGTTATTAACTTCACTTCTCATCACAATCAAAACCATCACTTTATTTTTTGTTTCTCTCCTAAATTTATTTATAATTAAGGAAACTAATGAACAATCACATAAACAACATATAAATACAGTTATATATTTTTATTTTTATTTTGTATGTACCCGTTGTTGCTAATTTTCTGTTATAGGAGGAGGGAATGTGGAGTGACGTAGAGACAGAGTTGATGCGCAACTGATGCGTTGGTTAATGAGAAACGGTGGCAGGGTTGATGAGCAGCTGTGGGATGATGCGGCGGGTTGGAGGTGGAGGTGGAGGATTGAAAGTTTTTTGTGGCGTGAAATGAGGATTTCTTTTCTCTTGTTTTGTACGAAAGAGAAATGAAATGAAATTAGTTTTTTTTTTAGTGGAGTATATGTTCTTTAGTGGGTGTATGTTGTGTGTGATAGGGTGTATTGTAACTTTAATGTAACTCCATGATAATATACTCAATAAATTAATAATACATGGAATTTTATAATATACCCAATAAAATAATAACTGTAGGTTGATTTTGTTTTGAATGGAGTATTGTGTTTGTTTTGTTTTAAGGAATAAACGATTAAGGTTTTTTCAATATTATTTTATTAGTAATACTAATACTAATATTATTAGTAATATTTTAAACATATATTTGACGGATACGGATATCCGGTAAAATGGATACTCCGCATCGGATACGGATTATCCATGTCGGATACTAGTACTATCTGTATCCGTATCCGTATCCATTTTCTCGGATATTTTTATAGAGTATCCATATTCGTATCCGTTTCCATTTTTTTGGATAAGTATCCACAAATTCGAATTCGGATATCGGACGAATGCTGATTTTCGAATATCCGTTTATAGCCCTAGCTCCAGCGAAGACAATCATCACTGGAGTGAGGTCTGTCGCTATAGCGAAAACAAGGGGAATCGGTTTTTGAGCCAAAACTCCACAATTACTTATATCTTAAATAGTACAGAAATTTGAACAATATGTGCTAATTTAACATGAATATGATATGGACTTAGCAAGTTCATCTTAACGAATTTCGATTACACAAATTCGCTGTTTCCCAACACAAACTTATTATACAATATGAAAACATAACTTATAAACAGTATAATTCCAATATAATCCAACCCTAACTATACAAAATTATAAACAATTCAAAATGAAGTTAACCAATTTTGATACAATAAAAACTAATAAAACAAATAGTCCTACAGATACTAAATATTATTGTGGCGTATATATGAATCATACTTCGTCATTTTTATTCCTTTAAAACACTACATTTACTCAACTACAAATGATGATTTATTGATTGAATATCAATAATGCATATTAGTTTTGCTTTATCTCTTTCTGAACATCATCACCAATATTAATCACATTAGCTTAATTTATTACATGGTTCAGAATTGTATTACACTTTAGGTTTCCAAACAATATAAATGATTTTATTTTAATTTTTCAAGATATGAATGCTACTCTTTTTTTACCATCTCACCAATATGTTCACTTTTATATCATTCCTTTTAATTTTAATTACCGAATATATTCACATTTACAATCTGTAACATTTGCTTTACAATAATTGTTATTTACTAATTGCCTCATATGTATGAAAGTTGTCTTTCCATTTTGTTATTTCTTAATAATTTTTTTAATACAAGTTTAAATATATACATATACAAGATGTTTATAGAAAATTAACAAAATTAAGGTTGTTTTTTTCTTCAATGCTAATTTTTAATTTTAGACATTAATACAAACTAATGACTTTATTAGATTTTAGTGCATTTTTCGTCGCTAAATGTGAAACTCTAACCACTAAAAGTGATTTTTAATGACATTTACTAAAATTAAGTTGTATTAAAGTTAAAAACCAAAAATTAGTAACATATTAAAGTAAAAATTTAATAAATTTAAATTAAACATGAGGACAAAGGACAGGTTAGCGGACGTGAAAATTGAGTTGCTACATTTAAGCCTGATGTGGTTTTAGACAGGTCTGAGAAATCATAATATTTTGTACCTATGGCCGTCCGGGTCGAATTCCTTCAGCACGGACTTAGGCCTCGAGGTCAGGACAAGGGGAGGAAGATGGAAGGAAGAAGGCTCCCTCCCTCCCTCCCTCTCTCTCTCTCTCTCTCTCTCTATATATATATATATATATATATATATATATATATATATATATATATGTGTGTGTGTGTGTGTGTGTGTATATATATATATTCCCTTTTTTTGTCCTAGCACGTGTCAAGGAATGGACAGAGCGGACTCATCCATAGGAGTGTACCCGAAATAATAATAATAAGTATAAGATATGAGTGTTCTCCAAATCAAGAATCGCTATGAAAGTGCGAATGTCCACGTCGGAAATACACAAGTATGTAGGAGTCCAAGACTGAGAAAAATAAATATAATATGATATAAAACGGAAGGGGAGGACTCGATTCTCGAGAACGGACCAAGGCGCCTACATAGCCCAAGGGGCATCAATGTTCGCGTAGTTCGAAAATAACATAGGGGTGGGGTCCAGCTTATAAATCAAAATGTAGGACTCCTCTTGTGTGTTTTTGGAGAAAAGTGTGTTTAAGCGTGAAAATGTGAGAAAATGAAAGGCTTACCTTTGGAATTTATGAATAAACCCTACTTTTTGTCTTTTTCGAGTTTTTATGAAAATAAGTTATGTGCAATAATAATAATAATAATAATAATAATAATAATAATAATAATAATAATAATAATAATAATAATAATAATAATAATAATAATAATAATAATAATAATAATAATAATAATAATAAATTGAGGATTATTTGATGTGAGATAATGAAAAAAACTAGAAGATCAGAATACAGTGGATAATAGGACTTAAATGAATAAAACTAAAAAAGAGGGAGGGATGGACCTCCTTAATAGATATTTTTTGCTGAATTTAGAGTTTAAGTAGGATGATTTTTGTACTGGTATAAAAGTAAGATGGTAGGATGAGGTGGACAGCTAAGTGAGGTAAGGAAGTGAGATGAGGGAATGTTGGAAAATGGCCTTTTTTGGAAAAAGGGTGGGTCTAATTTCGAGGAGAATTTTAATTTTAAAGTGGAATTTAGGGTTAAGGGGGTTCATCTCGACATAGCCCTGGCCTGCTTATCAGCATAGGGTCTGCCTTGCTGGGTAAGAAAAAGTACACCCTGTCGATAGGGAGGGTGTCTGGAGTGTCTATAGGCAATCCCAAACCAATCTTTCCAAAAATGGATGTAAAATGCAAGTCGTAAGTCCAAATTGCGTATGATGGAGACCTTTAGAAAGAGAATTCACATCCGTTCAATAATCCATTGAGCCACTACCAGGTTTGGGAGTTGATAAAATTCAAACAGGGCTCGAAAGTGCCTGATGGTCTCTAAACGAGAGGTTTTTCAGAGAAAAATGGATCGTTCGTCAGAACTGTGAGACCGAAATGTGCGCGATATGGACAGTTGGATAGGGAATTCAGCGGCTTTTAATATTTCATTGATTTTCACTCAGTTTGGATAGTTGATCAATGTTAAACGGGGCTAGAAAGCATCTGGTGACCCTTTGAAGTAAAACGATTCGTTCGTCTGAACCGTGAGGCCAATTCGTGCACATAATAGACCATTGGAAAGGGGATATAAGTTTCTTTGAGGACTCATTGAGCTTGCTCAGGTTAAAGAGTTAAACAAAGTCAAATGAAGCCCAGGAGCATCCGGTAGCCTTGGAATCAGTACTTAGAGTATGACCTAGGGTTTACTGTGAGTTGATGAGTTTTAGGGACCTATGGAGGTAGTTAGAAGGTATAGGGTGGGGAGTATATAGAGACCCTCAATGGCTGAGATTGGAAAAAATAAAGACCATCAAAAGATAGACACCACATCAATCCCGTAGAGGAGGCTTGAGGTTGATTATGTGTACTTAGGGGAAGAGGTGCCGATTCAAAAGGTCAAGGTAAATTCTGAGGACCAAAGGAGTGATGAGAGATTCAGTAGGTCGAGATCAATTCTACGAGCCTTAAGTTGTGATGACCGATTATAGGCATCGAGGTTGATTCTATGGACCTAAGGATTGATGACCGATTTGGTTGGTTAAGATTTCGGACCTAAAGATATGACGACTGATTATGTGGGTCAAGGTTTCAGGCCTAAAGATGCGATGACCAATTCTGAGAGTGAAGGTCAATTATAAATAACTAAAGTTGTGATAATCAATTATGCCTGTCGAGGTCAATTATGCGGACCTAAAGTTGGGATGACCAATTATGTGGATCAAGGTCATTTCTGAGAACCTAAAGGTTGAGATGACCAATTCAGTGGGTTGAGATCGATTATGAGGACCTAAAGGTTGAGACGACCAATACAGTGGGTCGAGGTCAATTATGCGAACCTAAAGATTGAGACGATTAATTCAAATGGTCAAGATTAATTTTACGGACCTAAAGTTATGGCAACTAATTCTGCTGGTCGAGGTTAATTTTACGGACCTTAAATTGTGTTTTACTGGAGTGTATTCGCTAGAAAAATATGATGACTTGCGGTTTTGCTGGGGAGGGAGTAAAGTGATTTGGTGAAGGCGTACTTTGGATTATTGGTTTCGCAAAGAAAACTGTAGGGAGTTTTGGTGCATGCTCACCATTAGTTTCGTTGAAAAAATGTTGATGATAAAAGTTAGCACTATTGGTCCTATTAGGGATTTCTAAGAGTTTATAGGTTCTCCAAAATGGATTTTTCTTTGGGGAAATAATGTTGTGGACTTTACGAGGATTTTTTAGGAATTTTTGTGAATTTTTTGGGCAATTTTTAAATTTTTTCAACATTTTCGGGATGAAATTTTGAAGTGACTGTCAATAGGCAAGTCTAGAGAGATGCATACCGACATTAGGCATGGACTCTTGAGCTTCTTGGGGAAATGGAAAGGTCACTACCGATAGGCAGGACCAGGGGACTGTCGATCGGCGTGCCCCTATAGCCTTTTATAAAAAGGGGGGACCCCTCCTCAAATTTCACACTTCCAAGAATTGATTCTATTGATTTCTTTCTCTAAAAGTCATTTTTGAGTTCCTTCTTCTTAAAGATTTCAAATGGCAAGTACCTCCATCAATACTAAAATCGAGTGGGTGTCTGTTGACGACTAGATAGGTTCAGAGTGGTGAGATATGGTTCCACTTACATTGGACAATGAGAATGACAACAACTCCTTTGAGCCGGTGATTGAAGAGTGGATCTTGTTGCACGAGCCTGCGCACCACCGTTCAATGAGATGAAGAACCTTAATTACTATGTGAGAATTTTTCCAATGATTTTCCATTTCTTTTCTTTTTTTATTCTTGGGCTAATAATGAAGGTCTTTTGGGGTTTCTTGCAGACTGATATTTCTTCTTCGAGCATTCGATCCTGGAGGATGAATATGATAAAGGATATTTGGAACCATCTTCCTTAGGCGGTGCAGTGGATGGTGGCATCCATCGATTTTGATACTTTAGTGGGTGCATTAGACGATACATCGTGATCTACTGAAGTGTTGTGCTCGTTTTGTGAGAGGTGGTGGGATACGACCCACACATTTCATTTGGGGGTTGGAGAAATGATTGTTACTCCCTTGGATGGTCAGCAGCTAACGAGGTATATTGCGCTGGGCATTATATTATGGTGGACCGTACTTTGCGAGTCAGAGAGGTTGTTGTGCGGGCTACCTTAGGGGATGTTGGTAAAATCATGTTGGGGGTATTTATTCATATTTTTGCACTGAAGGAGACATTGTTGTTGATACATATTGATGATATGGACAGGAGGAAAGTTAGAAAGGCAACCCACTTATTTAGTTTTCTTTTACCACGAGGGTTTGTGGTGGCGACGAGTGGCGATGTCATTCATCTTTGGTTTTTACCGTGTTTAAGGATAATTTTGGACATCCATACGCATAATTGTGGGAGCGTCACTCTGGCGTCCCTTTATGCTTCATAGGATGCATTCAGTCGGTGATGCCGACACACATTTACAGAACCCACATACCTTCTGGAGATAATCTTTAAGTTTAATTTACCTTTTATTTTCTTATTGTATTTTTGCTTTATCTTTTGATTCTTAGTGTTTCCTTTTGAAGACATAGTTTTATGAGGTGATAAGACTCAACGCGGGGTTGGTGTCCATGAAAGAGAATGTGTTGGATGACTTTTGTAGGATGTACTGGTGGAGGAAGCGAACAAGCGTTCAAATTGATCCCTAGCTTTGAAGGGCTTGTAGAAGCTGCTCAATGAACTGATGAGTCACTAGGTTAGATTTTTTCGCATTTGTTTCTTTCTCAGCTTTTGAAATCTTTATTTCTGCGTAGTTACTAACTCTTTAATGTGGATATAGGTGACTTTCTATCATTGGAGTATTCCTTCGAGGTTCGTGGGGGCTACGAGCGTGCGTGCACAGATGATGTGGTTATTAGCACATGAGTTCGGGTAAGTTTGGTACCTCGAAGAGAGAATGGTGCATAAGATTATATAGGGAGAGGTGGAGGTGGAGTTCCCACCATGGTCTCCCTCTAAGTATAGGAGGATAGTGACAGAGTTAACAGATAATGCCAGGGCAATGGCGATGGAGGTAGAAACCTACACATTCTAAACCGATATGATCAAGATTTATAACTAACTGGACTTCATGACCAGATGGTTGCTGCCTTATTATATATATATGGCGTGGAGAATATTCATCCACCTGTTATTTCTTTAAGAAGAGTTACTAGTGCACCAGCGGTGTTGGCCCATTACACTAGAGGAGGTGCAACTGTAATGGTGGGGGAGTTTAAGCTTATTTCGATTTCTTCTCCCTCTTATCATATCCAGTTGAACATCAAGACATTGTTGTCAGTGCCTTATCTCCCTCATGCATTGGTGTACGTGTTATCGGAACTTGATGATGATGCTCTCCATCCTGAGGTATACACATTTCTTTCTCTTTTATTTCCAATCCCTCTTTATTATTTGTTCTTTACTCATGTAGACACCACATTCTAGGACCCCCCTAAGCATCTCCTTAGGTCCCTAGAACTTCCTGCCTCACCATAAACCCTAAGTCATACTCCGAGTACTGATCTAGAGGCCATTGGGTGCTCTCAGGACCCGTTTGATAGCCAATTAACTTTCTCACTTGAGTGCCAGCTCATTGGATCTTCAAATGGACCTGAATCCCCTTCCCAATAGTCCTCCCCATGCACAAATTACCCTTACAGTTCAGAGAATGAACCACTTCCCCTCAAAAACTAATCAGAAGGCCATCGGGTGCTCTCGATCTTTGTTTGACTCCGGTAAAATATCCAACTTGAGTGAATATCTTTGGAAACTCTAAGGGCTCTAAATCCCCTTTACAATGGTCCACCTCATGCGCGAATCGGCCTTACAGTATGAACGAACGACCTATTTTACTCTGAAGGGTCACTGGGTGTTTTTGGGCTCTCTTTAACGTTGGTCAACTCTCTAAACCGAACAAAGCTCCTTGGAACATTGAAGCTCCTTGCATAAAATTTCTAATAATTCATCTCGTGTGCGAATCGGCGTTATGGTTTGGATGAATGATCTGTTTCCCTCTTGTCCAAAAGACTGTTGAGAACTTTTGAGCCCCGTTTGACCACAGTTAATTCCTGAACCCAAGAGTGGTCTATAGATTCTTAAAGGTATTTGAATACCCTATCTAATGGCTTATCCCATGGGCAATTCGAACTTACGAATTGCATTTTACGATCGTTTTCTAAAAAATTTGCATGAGACCGTCGACTGGCAAACCGATTTACCTACCTATCAGTAGTGTGTTTGGGTTTTCTGCTGATAGACATGTCAAGGATAATGCCGATCAGCACCCCCTTGACCCTATATAAGGAGATCATGAGCTCAGTTCGAAAAACACCTTAGAAACATCCCTTTCAGTGATCTCAGCAACATTCTCTCGAAGTCAGCGTAGTTTCCATATTAAAACATCTCCCTCACATTCCATTTTCTTCCTTTCCTTACCTAATTTGGAAAATTCCCTTCCCTCTCCTCCTACTTCCTTCTTCCACTTACAAGAACAACCCTTCAGCAATCAAGATCAACTTTAAAGCTTCAAAAGAAGGTCCAAATCTTTCATTCTCTCTTTAAATTCTCTTATTTTCGCATTTGTCACTCTATTCTTCTTTTTAGAATTTCATTTAGATCGCATATATTAATAACCAATCTATTTTCATTAGTTGTATTGCCCATACTATATTCTCTATTAAAAAACCCAAAAACAAGAAAAGAGGGTTTTCTTGTAAATTCTAAACTGGGATTTCTTACTATATTTTCTCACACTAAAATATCTTTTTTCCACACACACACATTTAAGAAAATCCCCCAGTTGAATTTATGGGATAAATCCCACCCCGTGTTATATGAAAAATATGTGAACTTTGATGCCTTTTAGGCTACGTAGGCATCTCGGGTAAATCCGAAATTCGAGTCCTCTCCGATCGTTGTTCATATATTATTTTGATATTGTATATTTGTAATCCATGCTTGAGTTTTGTCTAACCTACACCATCTTCCTTTTATAAACGATCGGTGACCTAACAAATGCATACATCATTTTCTGATTACTATTTTGGTAACACTCATAAGGATGACCTCACTGTGCCTTTATCCACGACGCGAGTCGAGTAATTCCACTATCCATCTATATATATATGAACCCACTTCACAAAGTTATGAAGGAGAAAAATAAAACAGGCCCATGAGAAATCGAACGAGTGGGATGGGTGCCTAACACCTTCCCATTTCAGAGCTTAGTCCCTGAATCCTTAAACTAATTTGTTTTGCAAGCATCAGTATGTATTTGATGTCGTTCACTTAAGGAAGCAACATTTTGTTTTCCTATTTTGCGCAAAATAGGCTGGAGACTCTATCTCTACACATCACCCCTATTGACGACGGCCGAAGCCCCCCGAAATGGTGCAAACCCTCCACATGTGCGCGCACTGACCAGGAGAGGGATGGCCATAGTGGTGACTCTGCTGGGGATATCTATAAGATGACTAGACTTTATTTTTACATGGGTGCTATTATTGTCTTCATGTGTGCATATGCACCTACATGTATGTTCCCTTTTCCCTCTATTACTTCTTATATATATCTACCTCATGTAAATATTACTTCTCAATCTCTTTTCAATTCAAACACTTGTAAATACCCTCCATGTACACCCCAAACTACCTACACTTGTATATAGGATCGCTTATTCCCGCATGCTTAAAACACCACTTAGAATATTCATGCTTAGGTTTCACTAGCACACACCTCCACTTATCACATTTGCATATATCCATTATCACTTGCATATATCACATGCCACTTGTAGTTGGTGCTCACTACCACACATTCACTTGTAGATATTGACATATAACTCACACGTACCCTTGCTTAGTGTAGTCTTCATACTCCAAGCTAGATTTACTTTTCATGATACCTGTAAATTCTTCCTTACTAGCATAGTGATTCTTTTACTCATCATGTCATATAAAAGGCTCTCTCCATAATATACTGATTAAGAATCATGCATTTCGTACACTACACCACCAAGAGCATTGTTATATTGACCAAAATTTTGTCCCATACTGGGGGGTCACTCTGTGATGGGCGTTGGTCCTACGGGTCGCAGTTATCCAAAGCAATATGACTTTCACATTCTATTAGCGTAGTACCTTCAACGTATATTAAACGGTTTCCCCCACATCGTACCCCTTGTTGAACTCACGATAAGAGGTATATAGTAGGGAACTCATTCACGTACATCGAGTATATCGTATTTTCTCTCACACGTACTATCCCCACGAGGTATATAGTGAGTCAATTCACGTATACTTAGGTACATCAAATGGCTTGTCCATACGTAGGGATTGCCCTAAAAAGCAAAGGTATATCATTGAAGTCACGCCAAAGGGGGGAACCCTAACACTAACCCAAACAAATTGCATAAACCTCATATAGGCATCAAACCAGGGGAACTCTTATTTATTTTGTCGGTTGCAACACGAATCTCTGTCGAAATATCGAGTCAGCATGCCACCCAGATTTTTGCGCTATTTCCCTATTTTTTCAAAATAGGACCCTGTCCATGAGTCTGGAAACAAGTCAAACCATGTCTTACATATTTTTCAAACCCAATTTTCCCAGGATCGGGTCTTGTCCGACATTTCTTTTACATTCAGGTAAACATAGTACAAGTGAAAACATAATAATCACGCTGAGATTCATCTCTCATTTTTTACCTCCCTTTTTCTCAAAAAATTAAAATGTCAAACATATTTTTGCTTCTTTTATTAAGAATACTATAAACATTTTTTCTCATTTTACCAAAATACCAAAAACATTTTTCCTCCTTTCACCAAAATACCAAAAACTATCTTTTCCTCTTTTTCAAAAAATACCAAAAATAATTCTTTCTTCCCTCTTTCAAAAAAATAAACTCAAACCATTTTTCCTCCCCAGGTCGATCGTATACCAAACTTTGTCCAGGATCCCTATTAGCTTCAGTTTTTTTTTAAATCACCTTGAAGATCCACTAGTTCCTCTGCTACTTCATTCGAGATCAGGATCTACCTTCACCAGTTATTTACAGAAAGCTCCTAATAAGAACTGAACATGTAGCCTGATTTGATAGCAATCCTAGTCCAAATCAATGCCAAGATTGACAACCTTCGAACCGAGGTCCATAAGATGCAATAAGCCTGTTAATGCTATAGCCTCAAGATTGACAACCTTCGAACCGAGGTCAGTATTATCAACATATTCGAGATCTTCGGGAAGCGGGTGTAGAAATTGAAGAAATTATTAGCAAGGTAGAAGTCGAACCGAAGAAAGTGACCCGAAAGTTCATTCCCAGAAAATTCGATAAGCCTATTAATGCTATAGTCTCAATCATTAACAATATCTCCCAACCTACTACCTCTTAGGAACCATATTTCCACTCTAATTCCCCTAGAAAGGAATACACCGAACTTCGTCCTCACTTATCCAAAGTCTACCGAGCCTTGTTAAGGCGAAACCTCATCAAACCCTTAGACCCCCGTTCATTACCAAACCCATTTCACAAGAACTTCAAAATCAATGTATAATGACTTTCACCAATCGACGGGTAACACTACCGACCAATTTTTCCATCTCAGAAATGTGATTCCAGGCTTGACTGACCAGTGTCTTATTGCTCCACCAAAAGATCAGAAACCCAATACCACCAACAACCCACTTCCCACACATGAAAATGCAAATGCAAATGCAGTCTTCTTAGAAAATAACCCAAAATTCAATCCATCCACTTAAATTGTATCTAGTAAAGCTCCCATCATAACTGTAACTTTACCCAAACCTCTCAAAGGTTTCCCATATTTTCTCTTACAACATGTCTGCTTCACTGACCAAGCTATGCCACTCCCCGCAAAGGCTTTCATTGTTGTTCGTACCTGATCCAAAAGGAAAGATATGGAGTTACCTGTGGTATTAAAACAACTTCAGGAGTTTGGGCGGAAATTGTCCACCGAGATGACCATCGACGATAAGAAATTCAATGGCCTATTCATGGAAGGCCGAAAATGGGTTTGGGAATCAGAAGAATGGGTGGTACCGGTCGAAGAAGTCAGTTTAGATGACATGGTACAAATAAGGTCAAACATGACCAATGGCATCTGTAGCATTTTTGAACTACTAACTTCTCTGAAGCTTCAAGTGCGGTTGGTCCCTTCATGCCTACTCCTCCCCATTGAGTGGAGATATTTATATGAGGAAGTCGTCGAGGTAATTGAATGCATCGATTTATCTTGTTAAGAAGATATAATTTCTATCGGATAGGCGAATGAATTTGAAAGATCAGATGATCAACCAAGTCAAGGAAAATTTAGTCTGGTAATCAGCATATGCAAAATAATATCCTTCAAAGACCTGTTGGGGAAATCAATAAAGTAGCCATTCAACTAGAAATAAATGAAGATACGAGGTTCTTATTCTTCCCCACCTCAGTAAACCACAAAACAGATTAGGGAGACACTATAAGGATCTGAATCCTTAGTCGTCACGAACAGATAAGGGAAAGAGAGTTGTAAAAGAACTTCCCATGCCAGAAATGATCGTTAAGTAAAGAAAGATCCTCGACCAACTCAAGAAGAGTCAAGCTAACATCACCTTATGAGGACTTTTCATGTATTCCCAATTACACCAAAATGATCTGATAAAGATTCTCAACGGGCCCACGATCCCTCCTTCTATCACTCCTGAATAAGTCGTAAATTTGGTTGGGTCCTTCACCTCCACTAAACTCTTTTCCTTCTCTGAAGAGGAAATTATGATGATTGATCCAAGTTATAACTATGCCCTTAACATCTCCATAGAAGTGATGGGAAAGACAGTCCCACTCTCACTCGTTGACAACGAATCTGCCCTTAATATTTTCCCACTTAAAACCTTCAATTGCTTGGGATTGAAACTAAATGACCTTACTCCTACTTCCATGATAGTGTGTGCTTATGATAATACTCATCGAGAGGTGATGGGATTCATAAAACTCATAATAGAGTATGGCCTAATTAATCTTATCACTAAGTTCCAAGTTATTGGCATACCTGCATGCTTCAACCCGCTGCTTGGTCGATAGTGGATCCATAGCATCCGACGGGTATCTTCCATCCTTTATCAGAAGTTGAAACTCTTCACCAAAGGATGTGTTATCACTATTTTAGGGGACGATAATGGTATAAAAAATTCTAGCACCAGTAATCCAATCTTGGAAATAAAACATGAAATAAATGACATACTCTTCTCCAACTTTAGGGTTAATCCACTTCCCCTTCTAACAGGGGATAATTTCAAAGAATGAGTTCTCCAGAACATAACCCTCACGGTAAGTCAATGTAATACAGATGTTCAAACATGCATTTTAAGCCCGAACTAAGGCTGGGGTGACATCAAAAAGGGATACTTGAGCCTATAGTCCTAAAAGAGTCCTTTCCTCATGTGGCCTGGGTTATCAGCCTTCACCAGAAAAATTTAGAACGCTCGGCTAACCACGGTTGAAAAGGAGTTTAAAAGTTACCAAGACTGTTTAGAGGGATATTTTAAATGAAAGATTCGTCAAGGAGGGTGAAGACTTTCCCTTCTGTGGCTTTCTTGAACCATGGTATGACCATGTGGATAAAAAGATGAAGTCGGGATGGAAATCTTCTTTGTGGACAACTACTCTTGGGCCGAAGACTATCAGTATTAAGTGATAGCTATCACTGAGGAAGCCTTAGCCATTACCAAGTTCTCCAAGGAAAGTGATTACGAAGACTCATTCAACCTACAGATATTGGGGTTAGTTCTTTGTATGATCTATTCATACGGTACAACATCGAACCCATCCACTCTGATCAAGGTCGCTGATGAGCCTCTTCTTAACTTAAATGTTATACCAGTCCAACCTGCAAAGATTCAACCCAACCTTGCTATTTACCTTATCTCTTAACTTATTGTTTCTTCTCTTTTTTTAATAACAATTCAATTGAGACCTCTTTTGACGAGGTTCTCAATATTGTTTTCCCGAAAGTGAAATAAATGAGGATTTTGAGTATCTTGTTGTCCCTTACATTAATTTCTTGATTCTAATTAAACTCTTGATGATGATGATGACGACGATGATGATGATGATGATGATTTTGCAAATTAACAATTCGTAACTGATCTTCATAAGGTTAATAACAAACACCATAACCATGTTCAATTTAATGAAGATGAAACTGTTGTTATTAATCTCGGTTCAAGTATCTAACAACACAAGATTAGGATAACATACACCCTTGACGAGCATGAGCGTGCACAATTAGAAGAACTAATAAATGAATTTGTGAACATCATCGCATTGTCCAATGATGACACACTCGACATCGATCCCGAAATATCTCAGCACGAGATCCCAACTCCAAAAATGCAATTCGATCAAACAGAAGCTAGGGAAACTCCGCATCGATTGGTCTCTCAAAGTCAAAGAAGAGGTGGTCAAGTAGTTGAATGTAGACTTTATTCTTGTGATCGAATATTCCACATGGCTCACCAACATCATCCTTGTGCAAAAATTGGGAGGAAAAGTCCATATGTACGTCGGCTACCAGGATTTGAAAAAAGCATCCCAAAAAGATGATTACCCGTTGCCCAACATCGACATGATTGTGGACAACAAAGCCAGACATTCCCTCAAGTCATTTGTCGATGGACTCGTCGGATACAACCAGATCAAGATGTACCCTGACCATAGGAGAAAAATGCATTCATCACCCCCTATGGAACCTTTTACTAAACTATTATGATATTTGGGCTCAAGAACACCGAGCTACCTACTAAAGGGCTACCACAACCATCTTTCATGATTTGATACACAATGAGGTCAAAGTCTACGTTGACAACATAATTATTAAGTCTAAGACTTGGAAAGGTCATGTTATCGCCCCCCAAAAGTTCTTGAACGACTACGGTAATACCAAATGCCGCTAAATCCACAAAAATTATTTTCAGTGTCACAAAAGAAAATCTTTGGGATTTATGGTTAGCAAGAAGGAAATCAAAGCAGAGCCTACCAAGATGAAAGCCATACTTGAAATTCCACCACCCCGAACAGAGAAGGAAGTCTAAATTCTTGGGAAAACATCAGTACAATAATCGGTTGATGAGACCATGTTGAAACTCCTCTAGAAGGATTCTACCAAAGTTTGGAATGAGGCATGTGACGAAACCCTCGATAAAATCAATCAATACCTTACCCAATCTTTGGTACTTATGACTCCGCAGCCAGGTCTCCCTCTACTCCAATACTTGACTGTAATGGATGAGCGTGCGGCTGTGTTAGACTTTAACGTGCGGAAGTAAACTTATTGTTGAGTAAACACCTTAAACCTACGATTTTATATGAATGATGCAAAGAGGACCAAATTAAACTTTTACTTAATTTGTTGACTTTATGAAAGTGAATTGGATTTTCAAAGTCAATTAACAGTCCAAATTATTATCTTTTTAAATCAAGGTGATTTACAAAAATAATAACCAATTCAGTTTTAGGCGAGTTTCTATTTAGTTAAGCCTACTTTTTCACGTGAGGTGATATACGAAAAATATAAAGCACACTGTGTTTATTTTACGTCGCAAAAACTCTTCCCCGGGAAAAATGACGAACTCCTCTAAGAGTTACCTAATCTACTTACATTAAAATAATAAATCAATAGGGATGATTTACAAACAACAAACTCGACAAATAAAGAAGAAAGATATAGCGATTACCCCACTCGACCAAGACCCTACCTAGTTGCTTATTCAGTTCTCTCTTGAAACTGTCCTCTCTTGCTCTTGCTTTCTTCACGTCTCAGCCTCCCCTCTAACTTCTTTAAGCGCAGGTTGGCTCAGTGCCTATTATTTATTTTCTAGTGAAGTGATAGTGTTTGGTGTACTATCCTATATGAATACACACCCACACTTAATGAATACACACAGAATGCAATGCAACAGACAATATCACCTATATATCTTTGCAAGTCTTATATCATTCAAATCAAGTCAAGTCTTCTTGACTTTCAATTCAGTTTTGAAAAGCTTTATTTTCTTTCTTTCAAATCTTAAACACTAGACTTGTTCAGATATTCACATTCATAAATGTGTCAATTCCTAAATATCACTTAAACAAGCAAGATATCACATTCACACAAGAATATTCTAGACTGAAAATATATTCAATAAAAACAGACAGTCAAATATTCACAATCTTATTTTCAAAAAATAAATATTAGATTAAATCAAATTTTAATAAAAAATCTTATCAAGACTATTTTCACAAATATTTCATAGTAGTCAAAACAGTCTTAAGCACACAATAAAATAATATTCAGTTCAGATTTTAAATCTTCACAAATCAGGTCTCTAAAATCTTAGGTTTAACTTTCTAAACCACAAACAATACAAATCTGAATATTACAAAATTATTTTCTAAAAAATCTGTTTTAAAACAAAATGTTTTAAAACATTCAAGATCTCACAATCAAGTCACAAACAGAATATTCACACAAAAATTAATTTCGTGAATACTGTGTGTTGTGTACAAATATTATATCTAAAGACTGATCTAAAAATACACACAAGAATGAGATAACTCACTTACAAAAATATTGTACTCTAGAAAAATCGTAAGTGCAGATTTACTATGAGAGAAGTCCAATCTTCATTTTCGTTTTGACAAAAATCAATACTTGAAGATGACACAAGAATATTTCTAGTTTAATCTCTCTCTCTCTCTAAAAATTTTGACAGAGTTTAACTACAAAAATTATTTTCTCAGCTCTGCAAAAATCATACACAAAGGGTACTATTTATAGAGTGCACAAGTGTGTGCAGATTGGTGTAAAAGGAATCACATGGATCACCAAAGAAATACACACAACCATAGATTAAAATAGATCTAAGGGCTCACAAAAAAACACAAAGTGTAGTGTTAAAAATGTGACACGTATAGTGCAAGCTGTTACACACTAACAGAATAATAAACAAAACGTTTATTTAAACACAGTCGTTTTGAAAAACTGAACACCAGCTGTAATGCACTAAAATGTTACCTTTTTAAAAGAGTTGAGGCTAGTTGTAATCAATATAGCGTAACTAAGACGCAAAATATTATTACCGTTGAAAAGAAACCCAACGACATCGTTTCAATAGATTAGGTGCCAGCTGTGATACACAAAAATAAGTTACGGTTGAAAATTAAGTGGACGACGTCGTTTAACAAAAATGAAACCTAAATTGATATAACATTTCGTACAAAGTGACACACCAACAGATAAGGACAACATGGCAAGGACATATTGCCATGCGATGGTCAAGTCAATAGGGTCAAATCGGCATGGCACAAGATGTACATGCATATTGATATTGGTGCATAAGCAGCCATGCTATGGGGTATAATCTCAGAAGCCACGGAAGCATTCACACGCCAACAATTAAGGCAGTGTGGCCTACTAAGGCTAAAACACCAACTATTAAAGCAAGGGTCAAATCGTGCAGGCCTAATTCTATAAAAGCTAAGGCAGGTGATAATAACCAATATATATATATAATGTAATATATACACTCATTCCATCTATGGCCTAAACATGAAACCGAGAGCATCTAAGACATTTTAAAACATATACTATCTCCACTAATGCAATCATATAAAACCATGTATCGCGCATACAAAAAAACATACATATGCAATATAAAATCTTATATACACGGATACATATGTTATACAAAATCGTATATATATATATATATATATATATATATAATATATATACATAAATGGACACGTATATATATAACACAAAGTACACATTTGAAAATTATCATATATAAATATTAAGCCAAGCATATGTATATTTATAATAGAATATAAAACATTTCTAAGGCTTATACGCATACTATTCAGACCATAAAAAATCGCATATAACATGTGATGTTCAAATTGATTAAGGATAAAGATATAATACCATGCATTCCAAAAAAATTAAAAATCATACCTGATATATATGACACGCACATGCAACATTTCAAAACATAACAAAATTTTATTTTAACTTCAAAAAAATATTCTGCAACTTTTATTAAGAAAAATATCTAGTGTCAAAACTTATTTTCCAAGAAATATTTTTCTTATAAAAATTTCAAATAAAGTTTTTGAACTCAAAAAGAATTTTATTATGACGAAACAAAATACTATCATAAGATATGATAAATGAAATGCAAATGCGACGTGGTGTCATATCCTATGTGACAAAAATTCCTATGAGCCATAGAAACTTAAAATTACCTTTTTCTGAGAGGGCGGACTGAATCGAGTGCTCATTTGATGTAGATAGACAAGGAGAGCTTAGCGACGATAGGGCGACACACAATCCTAGATTACAAAAATATTTTGTCAAAATTCAAGTCCAACTAGATGAAGTCCTATATAGCTAAAGCACGGAAATCAAACCCTAGTTGTGCTCTATATAGGGACCTTCAAACTCCCCCATTGGACTAATTTTGACAAAACCCTTGAGTACATAAAATGATATACTGAAGAAAAATAATTCCTAGTATGTCCTATACAAAAGAGTATCTAACTACCCACCCATCCTAGAAAAGAAAAAGACAAGACTCGGATGCACGACTGATGAAAACCTGCAAAACATAAATACACTTTTTGCCCAGAGAAATCCAGTTAGTAGCATTAGCTCTACCAACATAATAATACAATAGCATTAAATGTGCAGGAAATAACAAAACAGAAAATGTATGAATACAAGACTAGAATATGTACTCAACTCTCCCCTATTTTGTCTAAATTAGACAATGGTTGAAGGTTATCATAAGAACAAGTTATAATCTACAAAATAAGCATCTCCTACATCAAACATGGTTCTAAGAGATACCGTTATTAGTAGATATCTTTATCCTAAAATCTCAGATCGTGAAATCAAGATGCAGACAATATACAAGTTTTAATTATCGAGCTCACCATTCCAATCAAACAAGGGATTAATAAAGGACTTCAAAAATATATCATCAAGTCTACAATCAATAGTAACATGTTCAACTACCCCATTATGTTGGGTGCCATTTTGGAGCACTAAAGTGATGTGAAGTACCACTAGTCTCACAAGAATTAATAACTCCAATTTCTTTAAAGTCATCTCCCTCATCATTGAATAACTCTAAAGGGGCAATGGTATTTTTGCCTTTCACAGGTGGGTGAGGAGACTTAGTAATTTCCTTCATAGGGACATCGTTACAAATATTAGGGGGACATTCCTTCGATTTTAAAAAATCCAACTGAGGTCTCAAATCACAAGTCCTGACCCAAATAGGCAATGTTTTCAAAGGTTTTTGTGCCTTTTGGAATCTAGGATGGTATGTTTTCTTATGGGTATGAGTCCTAGGGTAGTTAAAGGAATGGTTCCACCTATTATTGGGTCGATGCCTATGAAAATTTGTAAATTGATTCACTTTCTTGTCAAAGACTTTAAAATGAGTTTCATTCTTACGATTACCAAGGCATTCCCAATTTCGGTGTCCAAAAACATCACAAAAATTGCAATAGCAATTAATAGCAGATTTTTTGACATAAGAATCAGACCTCCTAGACTTTAAAACACCCATGCCAGGTTTAGTAGTCAAGTTTTTCCTTTTAGGGGGCGGAATGTATTTAGGAGAATTAGCATACCTTATAGGAGGATACTTGAGATCAAATTTCTTTTCCGAAGTAGTTTCATGTAAAATCTGTTTTCCTTTATCAACTTTTGAACTACTCAAATTTTGCTTAAGTTGGGTACTATCCCTAACAAAAATAGTAGGTTTTATACAAATACTATTCTTAGCATTCTATCATAACCAAGTCCATTTGTATTTAAATCATATTTCATAGAGTCCAAAAATTTATCTAAATCAAAATCTTCTTTAGATTTCTCTAAATCTTGTTCTCGAACCCTTTTAAAAGCATCGACACACATTTCTTTAGATTTTTCGAGATCAACCAATGTGGCCTTGTATCTTTGTTCAAGAGCATCATTCTTTTCGTTAAGATCAAAAATTTCATTTTAAAAATCAGATTTTTGTTTTTCAAAAACTCTTCTTTCTTTTTCAAAATTTGATTTGATATCAATCATCTCCATTTCAGTTTGCTTAACTATCCCATATTAACTTTCTAAGGTCTCACTAAGTGATTTCACCATATTAGATAAGTATTTTCTATTTCGTAGAGTTCTAACATACATTTCAGCATAGCAATCATAGCCTACAACATCAATATCACACGAAGATTCAATGCTAGTGTGCGAAGTGCCATCAGTTCCATTTAAAAACATAATCATCATAGCGAGCAGCACGTTTAGCATCAAAAGGAGCAGTTAATTCATGCATGGAGGGTTGAGTAGCTAATAATGATTTTGCACATTCAATTAAATCTAAAATCTCATCGGATTCTTCATCAGAATCATCTAGATTATTTAGGTTAGAAATATATTTATCACCACAACAATTATAAACACTACCGATAAAAGCAAGGTAATGTGATTCAGTATTGACTTGGTCATCTTCCAAATTAGAAGATTCATCCCAAGTTGGAGTTAAATGGGCCTTATAATTTTTATTATGTGTGATTTGTGATTTTACATAACAGTCATCAGTGGAGCGGCCTAAATTACCATATGTACGATAAGAAGATTTTTCTGATTTGCTGTTATCACAATAATAACCAATCTGATTAGTGTTTCTATTGTGAGGCTTTTTCGATTGGGTGGATTGGGAGTCAGATTGCACACACCTTTTTGCAAGAATATTTCTCTTTTTCATAAGATCTTTAATACATCTTGACATAAGTGCAATCTCACTATCAATATTTCCTAAATCATTAACCTCATCATCAGACTCATTTTCAGATTTTGATTGAATAGAAACAGGTTTAATTTTTCTTTAACAGCATCAAAAGTTTTAAATGCAAGTTTACAACTACAAAGGGAATCATGTATAGACATATCCATTAAATTCTTCCTAAATGCCAACTCTAACTCCATGGTCTTTAACTTAGAACTGAGAAGTTCGGGTGTGAGTGACGGATCATTAATTTCTTCAATTATATATCACTTGTGATCAAATCTGGGCGCTATAGATCTTAAAATTTTAGAGAAGATTTCTTTACTAGTGTACACAATACCATTCGAGTGAAGTTGAGTAATGATATCAGTTAGTCTCATATAGAAGTCATCAAAATCTTGGTTATCGTTCATTACTAACATGTTATATTGTTGAACTAGCAATTGGATCTTACACGCTTTAACCCTCGCATCACCCTCATGTACGGTGACTAGAGTATCCCAAGTCTCTTTACTCATGGTGCAGTGACATATGTGCTTCAATTCGTTTTCAAATACACTCATAAAAATGGCATTCTTACCCTTATTGTTATGGTTGCTGATTTTCTTTTGTTCATTACTCAATTCATTCGTTCTGAGTTTTCTAAGTGTAGAACTACCATCAGCAATAGGAACAATAGGATGTGTATAACCATTTTCTATCAAGTCCCCAACATCATCTCCTAGTATGCCTTGAATAAATGCAATCATATGGATTTTCCAATTGGGAAAATTAGAACCATAAAAAATTGGAGGCCTACTCATATTACCAAATCTAAATAACTGACTTGAATCATCCATTAAACAAGGTAAAAAGATTTTAACAAAAGTTTTGAAAAATGATCTTTAAAAGTCTAGCTCTGATACCACTTGAGCGTGCGGCTGCGTTAGACTTTAAAGTGCGGAAGTAAACTTATTGTTGAGTAAAAACCTTAAACCTACGAGTTTATATGAATGACGCAAAGAGGACCAAATTAAACTTTTACTTAATTTGTTGACTTTATGAAAGTGAATTTGATTTTCAAAGTCAATTAACAGTCCAAATTATTATCTTTTTAAATCAAGGTGATTTACAAAAATAATAACCAATTCAATTTTAGGCGAGTTTCTATTTAGTTAAGCCTAATTTTTCACGTGAGGTGATATACGAAAAATATAAAGCACACTGTGTTTATTTTACGTCACAAAAACCCTTCCCCGGGAAAAACGATGAACTCCTCTAGGAGTTACCTAATCTACTTCCACTAAAATAATAACTCAATAGGGAAGATATATAAAGAAAAAACTTGACAAATAAAGAAGAAAGATATAGCGATTACCCCACTCGACCAAGACTCCTGCTTGGTTGCTTATTATGTTCTCTCTTTAAACTGTCCTCGCTTGCTCTTGCTTTCTTCACATCTCAGCCTCCCCTCTAATTTCTTTAAGCGCAGGTTGGCTCAGTGCCTATTATTTATTTTCCAGTGAAGTGATAGTGTGTGGTGTACTATCCTATATGAATACATACCCACACTTAACGAATACACACAGAATGCAATTCAACAGACTATATTACCTATATATCTTTGCAAGTCTTATGTCATTCAAATCAAGTCAAGTCTTCTTGACTTTCAACTCAGTTTTGAAAAGCTTTCTTTTCTTTCTTTCAAACCTTGAACCCTAGACTTGTTCAGATATTCACATTCATAAATGTGTCTACGTGATAGAATATGTGTGAGTGATATGCTATGAAACAATTCCTAAATATCACTTAAACAAGCAAGATATCACATTCACACAAGAATATTCTAGAATGAAAATATATTCAATAAAAACAGACAGTCAAATATTCACAATCTTATCTTCAGAAAACAAATATTAGATTAAATCAAATTTTAATCTAAAATCTTATCAAGACTATTTTCACAAATATTTCAGATTAATCAAAACAGTCTTAAGCACACAAGAAAATAATATTCAGTTCAGATTTTAAATCTTCACAAATCAGGTCTCTAAAATCTTAGGTTTAACTTTCTAAACCACAAACAATACAAATCTGAATATTACCAAATTATTTTCTGAAAAATCTGTTTTAAAACAAAATGTTTTAAAAACATTCAAGATCTCACAATCAAGTCACAAACAGGATATTCACACAAAAATTAATTTCGCGAATAGTGTGTGTTGTGTACAAATATTATATCTAAAGACTGATCTAAAAATACATACAAGAATGAGATTACTCACTTACAAAAATAATGTACTCTAGAAAAATCGTAAGTGCAGATTTACTATGAGAGAAGTTCAATCTTCATTTTCGTTTTGACAAAAATCAATACTTGAAGATGACACAAGAATATTTCTGGTTTAATCTCTCTCTCTCTCTCAAAATTTTGACAGAGTTTAACTACAAAAATTATTTTCTCAGCTCTGCAAAAATCATACACAAAGGGTACTATTTATAGAGTGCACAAGTGTGTGCAGATTGGTGTAAAAGGAATCACATGGATCACCAAAGAAATACACACAACCATAGATTAAAACAGATCTAAGGGCTCACAATGAAACACAAAGTGTAGTGTTAAAAATGTGACACGTATAGTGCAAGCTGTAACACACTAACATGATAATAAACAAAACATTTATTAAAACACAATCGTGTTGAAAAACTGAACGTCAACTGTAACGCACTAAAATGTTACCGTTTTAAAAGAGTTGAGGCTAGCTGTAATCAATATAGCGTAACTAAGACGCAAAATATTATTACCGTTGAAAAGAAACCCAACGACATCATTTCAATAGATTAGGTGCCAGCTGTGATCCACAAAAAGAAGTTACGGTTAAAAATTAAGTGGACGACGTCGTTTAACAAAAATGAATCCTAAATTGATATAACATTTCGTACAAAGTGACACGCCAACAGATAAGGACAAAATGGCAAGGACATATTGCCATGCGATGGTCAAGTCAATAGGGTCAAATCGGCATGGCACAAGATGTACACGCATATTGATATTGGCGCATAAACAACCTTGCTATGGGGTATAATCTCAGAAGCCACACAAGCATACACATGCCAACAATTAAGGCAGTGTGGCCTACTAAGGCTAAAACGCCAACTATTAAAGCAGGGGTCAAATCGTGCAGGCCTAATGCTATAAAAGCTAAGGCAGGTGATAATAACCAATATATATATAATATAATATATACACTCATTCCATCTATGGCCTAAACATGAAACCGAGAGCAGCTAAGACATTTTTAAAACATATACTATCTCCACTCATGCAATCATATAAAATCATATATCGCGCATACATAAAAACATACATATGCAATATAAAATCTTATATACACGGATACATATGTTATATAAGATCATATATATATATATATATATATATATATATATATATATATATATATATATATATATATATATATATATATATATATATATATATGACAAAGTACACATTTGAAAATTATCATATATAAATATTAAGTCACGCATATGTATATATATAATAGAATATAAAACATATCTAAGGCTTATATGCATACTATTCAGACCATAAAAAACCGCATATAACATGTGACGTTCAAATTGATTAAGGATAAAGATATAATACCATGCATTCCAAAAAAAACAAAAATCAGACCTGATATATATGACACGCACATGCAACATTTCAAAACATAACAAAATTTTATTTTAACTTCAAAAAAATATTCTGCAACTTTTATTAACAAAAATATCTAGTGTCAAAACTTATTTTCCAAGAAATATTTTTCTTATAAAAATTTCAGATAAAGTTTTTGAACTCGAAAAGAATTTTATTATGACGTAACAAAATACTATCATAAGATATGATAAACGAAATGCAAATGCGACGTGGTGTCGTGTCCTATGTGACAAAAATTCCTATGAGCCATAGAAACTTAAAATTACCTTTTTCTGAGAGGGCGGACTGAATCGAGTGCTCATTTGATGTAGATAAACAAGGAGAGCTTGGCGACGATAGGGGAGACACACAATCCTAGATTATAAAAATATTTTGTCAAAATTCAAGTCCAACTAGATGAAGTCCTATATCGCTAAAGCACGGAAAGCAAACCCTAGGTGTGTTGTATATAGGGACCTTCAATGGATTCTGTGGCAAAGGCTTTGCTAGCCTAATATATCGAAAAATCTTGCAAGTAAAGGTCCATTTACTATGCCAGTAGAAAATTGGCCAGATACAAAGTCAATTGCACTACCTTGGAGAAATTATGCATCGCCTCAGTCTGGGTCACTCAAAGGTTATAGCACTATATGCTTGATTTTCCCATCATATTGGTATCCCGAATGGATCCTATCAAGTATTTGCTTAAGAAACCCACCCTATCTAGCTGAATGGCCCATTGGTTGATGTTAATAGCTGAGTTTGATATTATGTATGTTATGCAGAAAACCTTAAAAGGGAGAACCATCTCCGACTAAGTTGCTGACTACCCCATAAAATAGGTCAACGTTTGGGTCTTTAAATTCCTAGACAAAAATATTCTCTTCACGTGTAAATGTTCTTTACTAGAGATACCAATAAGAAATACATTGTGATACTCTTGATCGCCCCTCATGACTCTCATACTGACATTTCCATCAAACTAGATTTTCCTTGCCCCAACAATATGACCGAATATGAGGCATACACTATAGGCTTAAGAGTGACCCTCAAGAAAGGTATCAAACACCTAGATGTCTATGAGGATTGTGCCCCCATCATCGGCCAAGTCCTTAAAAGATGGAAAGTCAAAGATAGAAAGCTCTTACCTTTCCACGCCCACCTATAAGACCTGTCCTCCCAATTCCAAGATATCACCTTCCACTACCTATCTCTCCCAAAGAACAACTTAGCTTATGCCCTTACTACCCTGGCCACCATGGTCGACATGCCCTAATGAATAACGATGGCCCCTTTCCTAGTATAAAAATAAGCTATGCCAACCAAGTGTTGCCACATTAAGCTCTTCACCGAGGAAGATTTTGATATGGTCGGGTTTTGGTACTACAATATTTGGTGCCTCCTCAAGCATGGTAGGTATCCCCAACTCGCTAACAAGAAAGACCGTGTGTCCTTTCATAAATTGGATGCCCGTTACATCATCTATGATAAAATATTGTTCAAAAGAAACTTCGATGGACCCATTTGCACTGCATTGCATAGGCTGACATTGGAGAAATGATGCAAAAGATCCACAACAGGGAATGCAAACCCCACGCGAACGGTGATGTGATTTCTAAAAATATCATCTGTCAATTGTATTATTGGAGCACCATGGCTCAGGATTGCACCGCCTATGTTCTATGATTCCTTAAATTCTAGCAGTTTGCTAACCTTCAACACTTAACTCCTCGAGAATTATACAACATGAATTTTCCCTGGTCGTTCTCAACCTGGGGAATTGATATCAAAAGGAAGGTCATACCCAAATCTTCAAATGGGAATGAGATCATCCTAGTCGCCATTGATTACTTCATCAAATGGGTAGAAGTCAAGTCACACGCAGTTCTAAATGCCAACAAAGTGGCCAAGTTTATCTGAAAACCTTTTGTTTTCAAAATAGAACTGATAAGAAAATTTTCCAAACCCCCCAGAGTTAAGTAGGTAGCTCATACACCTTACATTTTCACGGTCTCCTTCTTTCTCATAAAATTCTATTCTTTTCTAACCTCCGAGAATGGTGATTCAGTTTTATCATTTATATGAACAAAAGGGTTAAGTATGCCTTAGCGATCGGTATAGATAACTCAGATACAAAACTCATTAAGAGGCAAAATAATATGATCAAAATCATTTTTTATTTCAAATAAAGAAATACGACACCATTACATCAAGTATCACCAAAGGGAGTTACAATAAGCCACCACCTTTCACTAACTCAAAACTAGTCCTACAACAAAAATAAAAAAAACACACAAAAGATTCACACAAAATAATCCCAACTTCATAAAATCCTATACAAAGTTGCCAAAAGACCCACCTGCATCATCATCATCCCTCAGAGGTCCCAAGATTTCCTCTACCTAGTTAATATTCCAAATCTTCTCCATGGAGCGATACGCCCTGACCAGTTTGGAAAAAAAATTCTACCCCATCTTCTATTGTGTCGAAAAGAACAAAACACCTGTGATTGGTCTCTTCTGCCAGGATCTTCGTTACTACTCGCTTCCAAAACCATTTTATATAGTCCCAAAACACATGTCAAACCCTTCCTATAGATTTAGACAAACGGGTAGACGATTGACGACTCTCCCATAAAGAACCTAGCCTCATGCATCTGGATTCAGTCAAGTCCTCTACCGGAAAGAAGTCTACGAGGAGTCACTATTTGATCCTATCCAACTTGGCACAAAAGATTCTGAGGGAAATAGAACGAAGTCTATTGCAGGCCAACTAAACGTGCATATCGATACTCTCCCAGCTCCAAAACAAGTTACAATTCCCCCTACCATGGCACCGACCGATGAAGTCACCGGGCTTCATACTCCACAAACCAGTTGACCCGGTTCTCCACAGAGGGGGAAAATGGAAAAAGTATCAAGCAATGAAATTCAGAAAACCCGTCAAGGGGTACTCAAGTGGAGCTGCCAGACAAAATCTCTCAACAAGCCACATGAACAACATCATCGGGCTCCCCCTATGAAAATTGGATCAACCTTCTCTCCAAGAGTCAAGACCATTTAGAGTCTCAGCCAGTATCACCATCATAGTACTGCAATGGTAAGATGTCCACACTATTATCACATCCAACCAGGGATTTACCATTAAGTCCCCCGTCAACAACATCAGCCTCGAAGTAAGGCCTAGGGCAATATCTCTGATATAGCCTGCATCATTAAAATTCTTCAAGATTATAGAGTGCACGACAACTCAAAGGGAAATCATCTCCTCGATAAATCGAAGGGGAAATACGGAGCAACTCTGCAAACAACACTCAGGGAGAACGAGAATATTTGGGCATATTTGTCGCTACACTGGGATTTATTCCTAACATGGTCAAGAATTTTTCATAAGTCGGACATACCTCATCTAATTCAAAATGAAAAACATAGTCTTCGGGGTTCTAAAATTGTATCATCGCCGCTAGCATATTCCAATCAATGGCGAGATTACTCCACGAAAAGACTTGATGCAAGTTGAAAGCCTCATAGTCCATATTATACAAACACATGGCCTCTAAACCATCAAGTTAGGACAAATTTTTTACATGCACTAGAAGGGCCATTTTTAAGTAACAAAGCAAGATGTAAGAAGAAGAAAATGGGTATGGGTGGAAGAATCACATTCCTTACCTCTCCTTTTATACACAAAAGACTTGGCAAAAGACAAAGGATTTGAAATATCTGAGTAAATACTAGCCCTACAAAGTACTTTGATCTTCATGAAAGTGCAATAAAGCCTTAAAGTAATTTGACTTGACCCATATGCCGATAGGCATGACGAGGAGTATGCCGATCGGTAGCACCCTTATTTTGGAAAATTCCGTCTTTCCTCTTTTGACAAAATCAAATTCTCAAAAAGAAATCCTTATTCTAAAAGGCTCCCAATCATTTCTTCTTACCTATCCATTTTTACTTATCATTTCCAAAAAAATAAATCTTTTCCTTGAGTTAATTTACTCCCTTTTTCTTAAATAAATAAACATCCTGTCATTATTACAGTCTCAGCAGAAAAGTAAAAGTGCATGTAGAATAAGTCATAAAGTAAGAAGAAATAAAAATCTCCTTCATATATATATATATATATATATATATATATATATATATATATATATATATATATATATATATATATATATATATATATATATACTGTCGTTACCTGATTTCATCTTTGCATGAAAAAGAAAAGAAGAAAAATAGAGAAAAATAAAAACAAAACAATGGGACTCAGCATGAACCCACAATCTCTATCTCTCTCAAACTATCACCTTTTGTAGTGGATACCTTTTCTTGGTGATGAGTGGTAGAACCTACACTCCTAGAACCTGATCCCTCATCAAAGGAGGCAGACATAACTAAGAAACATCCTTAATGTAGGCAGTCGCAGAGGCCACCCAGTCCTTAATATCCTTCAGCTAGGTGGTTGGCACCATAACATACTGCAAGGAAAGAAACAAAGGAAAATGACCAAACAGTCAGGAAAAAGCACAGAGGAATCAAAAGAGATAAGAAGAGACAAGAGAAAAATAATATACCTCAGGCTGAAAGATATCATCCATAAGCCCCATTAACCCCGACACCAACGCATTAGGACGGTGCAGCATGCTTAATGACTCCCCCATTAGTCAGACAAAAATTATAAGAGGGGTAGTGACATGAAAAAGTGGAGCCTCCTCTGCTGATGACGTACCACCCATGATGTGGACAGATCCCACAGGCCTACTAGTACCCCTACCCAAAGTCGTAGGAGGTGAAGGCATATTCACCAAATAATAAATACAAGAGGGCATCAACTAGGTCATTACAAAATCTAGGTAATCATAACTCACCACTATGTCCGTACAAAGAATGTAGGATCCATCGACCAATGCTACCACTCGAGCCTCGACAGAAATCTCCCGCACTCGCCTAATATACATCGGGGGGCACCGACCGTGGGACCACCCCCTCATGCTCCACAATCTTCCACACCACCCTCTCTCCTACGTACCAGACGTACCCAAACACATGTGCCATCAAATGTCGCATCTGCGCGTGCATACCCGTCACACCTATATGTTGTGGTGCCGTCCCCCAAGGTTAAAAGGTCACATATAATCCATAATAAAGCATCAATATTCGTTCAAGAAAGAAAATGCCAAAAAAGGACTCAGGAGAAACATGGAATAACCTAATCACTCATCAAGGTGTTCAAAGCCCGCCGCACCGCCACAAAAAATAAAGATTGGTTCGATCACCAATTGGACTTTCGCCACCGAAACATCCAATAGAAGTCCCCTAAATCCTCATCCTTCAGGGCTATCAACCTCATGTCGAGCCCAATCACCCCGTAAAATTGCGTCTGCAAGAGACAAGAATCAATAAAAAAACAAGTTAAAAAAAATAAAGGAAATACATGAGAAGAAAAATATGATCAAAATTACTTCCAAAAGGTACGTAAAGTTTTCCAGAAACACGGACCGAATGCATCCAAAGAAGAATAAAGGGTCACCAAGTCAGGCTCCTCCAATCATAAAACTGGACGTCGAAAAACGTCCTAAAAATGGTAAAAACTTGAGATGAACAACGTCGCCACTCGTCACTTTAAAAAATCCTCCACAAAAAAATATAATGAACAATCGGTCCATCTTTCTCTCCTGCCGCCTGTTAGTCTTTTCTACTCCCATACTCATAAGCATGTCCTAAAGATAAGAGATATGGATAAAATCCCTAGGAATGATACTATCCGCATCCTCCAGCACCGCCTGAAGTGCCTCTGGCATCACCCTCACTATGCGATCCACCTCTATCTATCCACCCTCAAAGTTTATCCTTAGCAACTACTAAACATCTATGGGAGTAACAATCATCTTTCCAAAGCCCAATTGGAAGGTGTGGGTAGTGTCCCATCACCTCTCTCCCAAAGCACACAACACCTCAATGAATGCGGTATCTCATCCAAGGCCTACGCTTGATGGTTAAAACCAGCAGAAGAAACCATCCAGTGTACCACCACCGGGAGATGCTCCCAAACATCCTTTAACCCAGTCGTCCCCTAAGAACACATGCTCGAAGGAGCTATATCGGCCTGCCAAATCCAAAAAGAAGGAAAAATATTTCATCAGAACAAGAAAATAAAGAAAAATAAAAAATAATACCAAAAATCACCATACTTACGCTGCCACTAGGGTTCCTAACCCTAGACGAATGGTGGTGTGCAGGCTCACGCAAAAGGAAGCGCTCTTCAGCTACCGGCTCAAAGAGATCAAAAGCATTCTCATTACCCATGGTAAGGGGAACCCTAGACTGCCACTCCAAGCAAGCCCAATCATCAATGCTCAGCCACTCTAAATTGTATCCCTCTCAAGAAGAACCCTCCATTTGAAGTATTGAAAGGAAAAGGACTTATGAACGGTTTTAAGAAAGAAAAAGCAGAAGATTCAAGCATTTGAAGGTGTGACAAATGAGGATGGATCTCTCCCTTTTTATAAGAGACTAAACGACATGTCGTGTGACAGGACCCTTCACATTCTGATCGACACCTGTCTGTTCCTCTTCCTAAGGAAGCCTAGGAGTCCGTGCCAAACATAACCCCTACACCTACCGATCGGTCGATCGCTGCAAATTTTGTACAAAAATGCTAGAAAATCCTAGAAATATCCAAAAATTAACTGAAGAATTCCTAAAAATACTAAAAAATATTGGAACATTTCTTCATCAATAAAACTATTTTTTGAAACACTAAACCCCTTATAAACTCTAGAAATCCCCAACATGATTAACCCTAACCACACTTACCCTCAAAATACTTGACAAACAAAACCAATAATGCGCCATTCCCCAGCAGAATCGCAAATCTCCAGTCTTCCCTAGTGAAATCTCAACTACAAATCAAATGCTTCCCCAGCGAAATTATAAGATAATACCTTCCCAATTCCCCAACCAGATGTCCAAGCGAAACTTTCTCCCCGTTATCCCACCAGCAAAATTTTAAGATACGCCTACAATCAAGATCCCCCAAGGCTTCCCCCAGCGAAGTTATCCCCTCTTAAAATAACAGAATCGCCAGCAGATGTCTGGAGAATAAGTCCTTCCCTAATATAGTCCCAAAATAAAATGAGGCCCATCGAAACCATAGATTCATCTGCATCCCCGAGACAATTTAAATATTTCCCATGAAAAAAACTCCCCATGTTACAACATTATGTCCTCAGAATTGACATTGGCCTTCAGAAACGATCATCATAACTTTAGGTCCTCAGAATCGACCTTGACCCATCGAATCGGTCCCTATAACCTTAGGTCCCAAGAATTGATCTCGAGCCTCGGAAATGGTTGTTATAACCTTAGGTCCTCATAATTGACCTCAACTCGTAGAATCGGTCCCTACAACCTTATGTCTTTAGAATTGACCTCAACCCTCAGAAACGGTTGTCATAACTTTAGGTCCTCAAAATTGACCTCGACCAATAAAATTGGTCCCTAGAACCTTAGGTCCGAATTAACATCGGCCATCAGAAATGGTAATCATAATTTTAAGTCCTCATAATTGACCTCAACCCACAGAATCGGTCCCTACAACTTTAGGTCCTCAGAATTGACCTCGACCCACAAAATTGGTCCTTACAACTTTAGGTCCTTATAACAAACCACGATCCTCATAATTGGTCATCAAAACTTTAGGTCCTCATAATTAACCTCGACCTGCAACGTCGATCGTCAAAACTTTAGATCCTGATCTTGACCCTAAAATTAGTCATCCCCGGCACAACCTTAGTTCCTCAGAGTTGACCCCGCCCCTCTGAACCGATTATTCTCAACCCTTTGGTCCACAGAATTGGACTTAAACAACCTCTATCTCAATGTCAATATCGTGTATATTTCACAGCCTTCACTTTTTCCAATCTCATCCGTCGAGGGGCTTTATAAACACCACATTCTAGGACCTCACTAAGCATATCCTTAGGTTCCTAGCACTTCCTCCCTCACCATACACCCTAGGTTATACTCTGAGTCATGAATTGGAGGCCACCGAGCACTCCTGGACCTCGCTTGATTTTCTGAATAACTTTTTCACTTGTACAAAAACTCATTAGATCATCGAAGGGCCATGAATCTCATTTCCAATGTCCATCCATGTGCATGAATCAGCCTTACGGGCTTGAAAGAACGAACCACTTTCCCCTAAAAACTTATCAGGAGGCCACCAAATGCTCTCGAGCTCCATTTGACTCTAGTCACCTCTATAATTTGATAGAACCTCATTGGATCCTCAAAGGGCTCTGGATCCCCTTTCCAATAATCTAGCCCATGTACGAATCGACCTTACAGTATGAACGAATGACCCATTTTACTCCAAAGGGTCACTGGACACTTCTGCGCCCCATTTGACCTTGGTCAACTCTTCGAACCGAATGAAGATCTTTAGAACACCAAATCCTTGTATAACCTTTCTAACAGTCTGTCCTGTGTGCCAATCGACCTTAAAATTTGGATGAACAATTCGTTTTCCTCTTGTCTAAAAGACCATTAATCTCTTTAGAGCCCCATTTGACCATAGTTAATTCGTGAACGATCCATGGATTCTTAAAGGGCTCTGAATACCCTTTTTAATGGTTCATCTTGTGCATGATTCGGACTTACGAATCATATTTTATTAAACTTTTTTTTGAAAATCTGCCCGAGACTGTCAAATGGCAAACCCATTTCTCTACCTATCGGTAGTGTGTTTGGGGTTGCCTTCCGATAGGCATGTCAAGGACAATGCCGATCCACATCCCCTGACCCTATATATGAAGAGCATGATCTCACTTCAAAAGACACCTCAGAAACATCCCTCTCAGTGATCTCAGCAACATTCTCTCAAAGTCAGCATGGTTTTCATATTGAAACCTCTCCCTCGCATTCCATTTTCATACTTTATTTACTCAATTTGGAAAATTTCCTTCCCTCTACTCCTACCGCCTTCCTCCACTTACAAGAGCAACCCTTCAATAATCAAGATCGTCTTTAAAGCTCTAAAACAAGGCCCAAATCTTTCACTCTCTCTTTAAATTCTCTTATTTTCACATTATGCACTTAATTATTATTTTAGCATTTCATTTAGACCACACATATTAATAACCAACCTTTTTATTAGTAGTATTGCACATACTATATTTTCTATAAAAAAAACAAGAAAATTGGGTTTGCTTGTAAATTCCAAACGGGATTTCATACTACATTTTCTCACACTAATATATCTTTTTTCTGCACACACACATATAAGAAAAGCCCCCGGTCAAATTTATGGGATAAACCCTGTTGATGCCACTAAAATGGCAGATAAATGATGAGGATGAGATTGAAGATGAAGATAAACATTCACATCAAACATATAAGAGACAAAGGTTTTTTAAAGTGGTTCGGCTATGAATAAAGCCTACGTCCACTGTTATTTTATTTCCAGAGGTTTATAATAGCACCATAAGGTTTAGAGAGAGAAAGGATGTGTATCTTGTGTATGGTGTATCTAGGTTCTCTTGGATCTCCCCCCTTTTGGCTGAGGGGATACATGTATTTATAGTGATGGGAGATAAAGAGATTCATTGTATGTAGACATTTATGTCTACATTCAATGAATCTAATTATTGAATTGCTTGGTATGCTATGTGTTGTCATCTATTAATACAGTATAAATGTACATTAAGGCTCATTAAATGCGCTGTCATCTTCATTAATGCACATTAAATGCATAGTTATCCTTTGATCTTCCTGGTTGGTATGCCGACCAACTCTCCTCGGGTGCCGACTAACTCTCCTCGGGTGCCGACCAACTCTCCTCGGGTTTGGACCAACTCTTCTCGGGTGCCGACCAACTCTCCTTGGGTGTCGAATATTACCACGTAGGATGACATGTGTCCTTTTCTGATTGGTCCTCGTAGATGGAGAATTTTTGAGTTAATAGAAGCCCCCAATGCTCCATGCTTGATGGTTTACTTGAAAGGATGCAGTATTTATTCTGCAGTATTGCTCGGTGCTCGTGAAATTCTTGATCTACCTTTTTGATTTGTTCAACATAAAGTGCATTATCTCCTGGACGACATATGATGCAAGCTGATCGATGGTTGCTAATCTTTCTTTAGAGGAACTCCATGTGCTATGTATCACCCCTACGAATTTGTATGCAGCCATGCCATAGTATGCAGCTTGTAGCTTGTCATAATCTTCAAGTATGTTGATTGGTTTGCTAGCCGACCAACTGCCTCCTGTGCCGAGCAATTGAGTGCTAACTTCACGTGCTTGATTCTTCTGATTTATGATCCTCTGAATACTTTGTCGAGTAACATACTAGCTTTTGAACCCAACTCTTCAATCTGATTAGTACCAAGCTAGTGGTGGACTTCGAAACATTTTCATACAACTTCTTCTTCAATGTTGGTCGGGACAGTAGTAGTAAAGATCTCAGTGCTGTAGATGTTGAATTTGACTTATGAACTTCAATAGTATGTGCATAATAACTCCTGAATATGCCTCCTGAACTTCTGAATGCGCTTCCTGAACTTCTGAATACGCCTCATGAACTTCAATATACCTCCTGACCTTCAATATTCCTCCTGAACTTCAATATACCTCCTGAACTTCAATAGCCTCCTGAACTAATTCTCGAGCAAGAAAAACAACTTCTGAATGATAATTAGACGGGGCCCCGACTATGTAAGTTTATGGAGTTGAATTTGGTGCTCGACTGTATGATGTTATGAGAATGTGCCACCGAATGAGCAACTTAATTTTTAATAGAAGCCCCCAAGTGTGGAATGTGAACTTTGAATGCTTTTTGCTTGATCGCTTTCACATACTCATAAAATGTTTCTGACCAACTGTAGTTGACAACTTCTTATTTCCGACCAACCTGAGTTGGTGGATTTTTTCTTCCCAACCAACCTTAGTTGGCACTTTTGGGAAATATTTTTTCTTCCCAACCAACCTTAGTTGGCATTTTTGAGAATAGTTTTTCTTCCTAACCAACCTTAGTTGGCATTTTTAGGAATAGTTTTACTTCCCAACCAACATTACTTGGCAATTTTTAGAATATTTTTTCTTCCTAACCAACCTTAGTTGGCATTTTTAGGAATAGTTTTACTTCCCAACCAACCTTAGTTGGCATTTTTTAGAATAGTTTTTCTTCCTAACCAACCTTAGTTGGCATTTTTAGGAATAGTTTTTCTTCCTAACCAACCTTAGTTGGCATTTTTAGGAACAGTTTTACTTCCCAACCAATCTTAGTTGGCATTTTTGGGAAATATTTTTGATAATAAATGATGGAGACTTCCTCGGAGCTGACCAACGGATTATTGGGAATAAGATATAATAAATGATGGAGACATCCTTGGAGCTGACCAACAGATTGTTGGGAATAAGATAATATAAATGTTGGAGACCTCCTCTGAGTTGACCAACAGATTGTTGGGAATAAGATATAATAAATACTGGAGACATCCTTGGAGCTGACCAACAGATTGTTGGGAATAAGATAATATAAATGTTGGAGACCTCCTCGGAGCTGACCAAAGGATTGTTAGGAATAAGATATAATAACTGCTGGAGACCTACTCGGAGCTGACGAACAGATTGTTGGGAATAAGATATAATAAATGCTGGAAACTTCCTCGGAGCTGAATATATATAGAGAGAAGAAATTTTCCGAGATCCATGCTGAGATAAATATAAAATATGCATAGACATAAAGAATGATTTAGAATAATAATAAACTATCTTGATGATCTGTCGAGGCAAAATTGCATAATGCCGAATAAGGATAATATTTTCCAGAATATAAGAAAATGGTCGAGTACTTTGTCGGGCCTGAATATAAATAAGAATTACCCCGACCAACCATCCGTTGGGGGTTAAATGTAATAAATGTTATAGTTCTTCCTCGTAGCTGAATATGATAATGAGTATCTCGTCGAGTTCAATGTTGAGATGAATATATAATATGAATCCCAAGGGATATATATAATAATTTGTGCTTGAGCCGATATCTCCGAGCACTAATAAAATATATAATGCCTCGCTGAGGTGAAATTTCATAATGCCGAACAATGATAATATTTTCCAGAAGTTTAAGATTATTTTCGAATATTCATTGGCACTTAATCTTGTACCTGTAAAAATTAATATCTTGCTCTACCATATGTGTAGGGTGAATTGATTAGTCATGAGAATAATTTAATCATCCAATAAATATATGATAGGTATATGCTTGAGAAATAAAAATATTAATTTCAAAAAATGAAATAATATATGTTGGCTGATATGTCCAGGCAAAATTGCCTGATGTCGAGCAATACTACTTTTCCAGAGGTTTACAATAGCTTTCATCGGGATTGAATCTCGTCCCTATGAAATTTTAATAAGCTGCCTGAGCACCTGTCGAGACTAGAGAAAATAATTATTGTCATGAGAATAATTATTTAGCCAAACAATATGTGATGTGTATCAGTATAAAAATTTCAAAATATGAAATAATATGTTATGTGCCAAATGTGTCATGTGGGCAGATTTTTATAAAAAAATGCTAGGCATTTTAATTTTAAGTAAAAGACCAAAAATAAGTTGGTTTTAAAAATATTTTTGGGGAATGGACGTCTCAAGTTGCAGAATACATGATGACGACCAAGAAGCAAATGGTTCCCGACCAGCAGAGCGATTTCTCCGATCAACAAAAATGGTGCATTGATATTACAGACCAGTTGTTGGATGGTCACCGAACAACATTAGATGTCGCCGACCAAGAAGTGGATGGTTGGATAGTTGCCAACCAGTATATTGGACCCTTCGAACAAGACTGAGATGTCACCGGTCAAGAAGTAGATGATCGTCGACCTGTAATTGCTTCCCCTGAGCTATAATATGAGTCTCCGACCAACAATAAGATACCTCGTAGTTGGAAAAATTATTTCAACGTTGCTGATGGATCTTCACATCTTATCTTCGATAAACAAAATGGTTTGTTTAAGCTTCCCTTTAATAAAAGATGACCCAAGATGATGCAGACCAACAATATAGATGGCTGACCAGAAGATCTCGAATCCTTAGATTAGAAAAATAACATTCGATGTAAAATTCAAGCATTAAGATTGCTAATTAAATGATCCATTCTCTAATCCATTAGATTGTGTGATTCTAACAAAGAAACCTTGTGATGTGATGAACGAGGAGCCAACCTCTCAAATTTGTGCCCAGAGTCTTGACATGGTCATGATTGTTTAATTGATCCTTTTTTACAAGAGGTGGGTAATGGTTTTTCAGGTGAGAGAAAATAATTTTTAATATTGATCCCTTCCTATTCCCTATTTGGAGAGATAAAAATATGCTTAATGATGGAAGTTATTACCAAATTTATATAAAAAATCAATCAATGAGACTTTATTGACATAGATGGAAGATGAACCAAATTAAGTATATAGTTCATAAAAATGAATGCAAAGAGACTCAAACTTGAAGAGAGAGAAAATAGATTTGGGTCATGATTTCCATGAGAAAACTTTTTATTGTCTTTAACCTCTTCCCATTCTTTGATTAAAAATATGATGGGAATTTGAATAGACATCAAAGATCTTACAAAATTTATAATGAAAATTATCAATGAAAATTATCAAATCTTACCACCGTCGTATATATTGGTATATGTAATCATTTAAAATATTTATTCCATGATATAAAATTGAAACTTGAGAAACAAGCAAAAAGTTATGATTTATGAAATCCACTATTTTTCAGATTTCTATATAAGAATTAATCTAACAGCTATGATTTAAAAATCATGATACGCAGCATTTTGCAGATAAAAATTGGACAATTAATTTATGTATATAAACATAAAAATCATGATTGAATAAAAAGATGTATGTATAATTGATTATACGTAGAGAAAATAAAAACTTAGCTTTTGATGGAGAACAATGCTTGTAACACGTTTCCACAGACGGAGCCAATCTGTTGAAGATAGAAAATGGCCACTGTCATTTTAGTGGCGTCAACAACAGATAAATGATGAGGATGAGATTGAAGATGAAGATAAACATTCACATCAAACATATAAGAGACAAAGGTTTTTTAAAGTGGTTCGGCTATGAATAAAGCCTACGTCCACTGTTATTTTATTCCCAGGGGTTTACAATAGCACCATAAGGTGTAGAGAGAAAAATGATGTGTATCTTGTGTATGGTGTTTCTAGGTTCTCTTAGATCTCCCCCCTTTTGGCTAAGGGGATACATGTATTTATAGTGATGGGAGATAAAGGATTCATTGTATGTAGACATTTATGTCTACATTCAACGTATCTAATTGTTGAATTGCTTGGTATGCTATGTGTTGTCATCTATTAATACAGTATAAATGTACATTAAGGCTCATTAAATGCGTTGTCATCTTCATTAATGAACATTAAATGCATAGTTATCCTTTGATCTTCCTGGTTGGTATGCCGACCAACTCTCCTCGGGTGTCGACTAACTCTCCTCGGGTGCCGACCAACTCTCCTCGGGTGCCGACTAATTCTCCTCGGGTGCCGACCAACTCTCCTCGGGTGTCCAATATTACCACGTAGGATGACATGTGTCCTTTTCTAATTGGTCTTCGTAGATGGAGAATTTTTGCGTTAACAAACTCCACCCCGTGTTATATGCTAACTACGTGTAGTTTGATGCCTTTGATGCTACGTAGGTGTCTCGTGTGAAATTGATATTCGAGCCCTCTTCGATCTTTGTTCATATATTATTTTCATATAATATACTTGTAATCCATGCTTGTGTTTTGTCTAAACTATGCGATCGTTCTTCTATAAATGATCGGTGACCTAACAATTGCATACATAATATTTTGATTACTATTTTGGAACACTCCTAAGGATGATCTCACTCCGCCTTTATCCATGATGTGAGTCGAGTAATTTCACTCTCCATCTACATATACATGAACACACTTCACGGAGTTTTCAAGGATAAGAATAGCACATGCCCATGAGATACCGAAAGGGCGGGAGGGACATAACTGACTTCCTTGATTTTTTGTTATTTTTCTTTTTCTTACCGAAAATTCGTGGGTCGACCACCTTGTTGAGAGACATTAAGGACTAGATGGTGTCGATGTCAGCCTACGTGAGGAGGACAGTCGAAATTTGGTGCCTTATGTCACATAAGAAGAGAGTTCTGGTTCCGGTAGTGGAGGTTCTATTGCTCGTCGTATGTGGAAGCATGTACATCGCTGAAGTTGAGGGTTAGTTCTGAGAAGGTTTTGGTGGTATACTGGTAGTGTCATGTTGCATCTTTTTTCTTTTTTATTCCTTTTTTGTACCAGCAAGAAGTGTAATAAAGAGACATATATATACACATTTCATTTTGGTATTTATCTTAATTTAGTGACGTACTATATATCCACTTTAATTTACTTCTGAGGTTTCTAGTTTTTTGCCCAGATAGAGATAAAAATGAAATGGGACTCGAAGTAAAAAGGAGAACATTTATTTTAAGAAATTAAATATAAAGAAAAAAATAATATTTTTTTTCAAAAAGGGACGACTCGGAGATTTTACTTTTTTCAAAGGAAATTTTTATTTTGGAAATTGATATTGTGTAAAAGGGGAAATAAGGAATTTCCTAAATATGGGTTTACCGATCGACATACCCCTTAGCCTGCCTATCGTCATAAGTGTTAAGTCCAAATCACTCCTTTAGCTTTTATTGCACTTTCTGTGTACTTTGTGTACTATGAGGGCAAAGAAAATGGTGAGGCTTCGGAAGGTTCATCTTTTGTGGGATTTTTTAGTATAAAAACTTTGGGGGTGTTTTCTTCATCACCTTCCACATTCTATGTTATGTAGCTTTCTTCTTCTTAGTAAATAACTCTCCTGATGTCTGAAGCTTTTTCTTCTTACATTGAGAGTTTAGAGGCAATGTCCTTCCGTAATGTATACTACGAAACCTTTAGTTTGCTTCAGGTCTCCTTAAGGCGTAATTGTGCCATATATTAGAATCTTTTAGAAGTGGTGATGCATTTATGGTACCCTGATGTCCATGTTTTCAGGTTCGGCTTAGACGAGGTGCATCCTACCTATGATGAGTTTTCTGGGATGCTGGTTGTCAGCCTATTATAGTGATAGCTATGTCTGATCTTTCTCATTCTCCCCAGGTGTTTTTGATGGAGTTATTTCATATCTCCCCCTCAGCTTCTTGGCCATTAGTTCACGGAGGAAATACCATCCTCCTGATAGTTATGAACTCAGTGTGCGAAAGGGATTTTTCTGATGCTAGTTTTGCTGGAGTAATAGCTTTAGGCCTGACTGCTAGGCTTTTCTCAAGATGGATTGTGCGATTATTTTATGTCTAATAAGAGATTGACTGCCTTTGCAAAAAAAGAATTTTTTGGGTATATTCCCTGCAAACCCTCATGAAACACAACTCATCGTGTAGGGCAACCTATAGGTTTAAAGGCTTGTTGCACATGCTAAGTGCAATCGCAAGTGCCCGTGAAAGTAGTACACATTCGGTTTCTTATCTTTCTCTTTCTCTCTATCTTATTTCTCGAGGACTAGCAATGCTCTGTTTGGGGGGGGGTGTTATAGGCACCCAAAAGTGTATATTTTATACCCCGAATAGACGTATTTTAGTTGCTAATTCTCGGCAATTTGGATTCTTATGTGCTTTATTGTCTATTTTGTAGGTCGAATGCACGTTGCGGTGTTCAAACGTGTATTTTAAGGCAATTGTGCATATTAAGGAGCTAATTACCCTTATCTCGTATCCTAGCATACCCTAAACCTGTCCCGAACCGTGTGTGTTTAGGTTCTCCCATTTTATTTTATTTCTGTCATTTTAATTTTAGGGTTTATTTTATTATTTTATTTTATTGAGTCTTGTATATATTTTTAGGATTTTTATATTTTAACTTTAAACGCGTCGTGTATTAGTTTTTATATTTTCTTATTTTTAGTTAGTTTATTATTATTTCAATTTTTTATTTTATTTGTTAGTTTTTATTTTTATAGTTTTTATTTTAGTTGTGTTTAGTTTTTTTTAGAGTTTGTATAGTGTGTCGTGTCGTGTCATTTTTTATTTTAGTTGATGTTTATTTTTATTTTTAGTTTAGTTAAAAAAAAATTAGGTTAATTTTGTTTTATTTTATTGTTTTTAGTTTTAGTGATTTTTTAGAGTACAATCTAAACACCACACACACATTAACATACACACACCTACACCCTATCACTACCTATCCTCATCCTTACCTACACCCTAACTTCCTACACCCTCACAACACACAAACATTCCCCCCATCTTCTTCCTCACATCACTCACCCACTCTCTCTCCTACCTCCATTAACTCCCACCTTCCACTCTCGCTCCTCCCACCATTACAAAACAAACAAACAACCACCCATCTCCCTACCCGAGATCTTCTCCAACAAAACCCACTGACACCACCCTTCCTCATGCCCCAGCAACCCCATGGCAAATTGTCCTACCCACCATCCCGAAACCAAAAACCGTTCAGCCCCCATTCCGGTGTCTATACCCTCGTCGGTGACCTAACTCGGTTCTGCCCACGCCCAGATCCAATGACCCCCTACCATCCCCTTACCTGCCGGTTCAACCCCAGCCATAACCCAACGTGGCAGACCCATTCCGAACTCGCAGCGAAAGCCCCGAGACCTCCCGCCGCTACCTCCTTCCCAAAATGAGCCCCGATCCAACCCGAACACCCAAAACCCACCACCTTTTAACCACCGACCCTTATACCTCCTGGACCCAAACTCTATTCAAACCCGGATTGACCCACTTCCCACATCCATTTCCCATTTCTCCATGAGCCAAATCCTGTGTCACCTACCAAATGAAAACAATAAACCAAAGACAAAATCCCCTTGTGCACATGTTTTAAAACCCATTAAACCCTTTTTTTCCATAAATACCCCCAAACCCTTTTACCCAAATCTGGTTTGTTTTTATCCTCACCATCCCACTTCCCACATGACCTCACATAACCCATGCACATTGATGTATTTTCCTATTTTAACCCCAACTTATCCTCACACCCCTCATATCCATTTAATCCCTACCCAAATTATCCCCATGCTCCATGCCTATTATAAAAAGAAGATGAAGACCATTTTTAAAAAAGGCTAGAAACCCTATCTAGGGTTTTAGAGAGAATTTTAGAGAGAAAAACCTTTTGTAAATAGTTTTAGTTTTATTTTTTTTTTAAGATTTGTGAGGAGAAATTTTGTATGAGATTTAATTGAGTGGTTATTATTGCAAACTACTGGGATGCTCAATTAAGAGGGTTGTATACTTCAAATTGGAGGATTGGAGTCAATTAAATTCAAGAGATTGGTTTGATTGTTCTTCTCTTTTCTCTTTTATATTAAATGCCTATTGATTATTTGTTCATCATGTTTAATATCATATTAGGCTAAATCCCCTTTCAAGGGGTGGGGTGAACCCTTATTTGATGTTATTTTAATTTAATTAGTTTGATTACTTGAAATTTCCCTTTGAATATTAATTTTGATCCCTCATCATTAAATTTACGCCTCAAGAGAGGGTAAATGATTTTCGAGAGAAAATCGAAATTCTAAGTTATAATACCCATTTTAGATTCGAACCAGAGATAAGGGTTTCTTAAGTGTGGTATTATTCCTTGAATTTCAACTCTAAATTTATTTTCTAATATTTACCTAAATTTTAATCGATCGATCCTAGCGGGTGATTAATTAAAAGGAGTGTAGATCTATTTTCTAGAGTTGTGGGGGGGGGGGGGGGGGGGAAACTTAATTTTCTAAAAGGTTACTATTAAAATTACATTTTCAACGAGAGTTGAATTGTAATTTTGATATTAATTTGGGAGAATTCAATTAATTAGTTAAAATAGCTAAAATTTATGGTGTAGTCCCATTCCTTGATTATTCTCACAATTATTTACCTCACTTTATATCTTATTTTAGTGTTAGACTTTGTTAATTTTTTTTAGTCACTTTTTAGTTAGTTGTTTAGATCTTTAGTTTAGTCTTATTTCACATCCTCGCCCTTGAAAATTGTTTTAATATTTAAAAAGCTAAAAAAAATTAGAAAAAGTAAAAGAGCACAAAAAGAAAATAAAATTGAATTACAATTGAGTTTGTCTCTAGCTTACCCCCTTAATGTGGATTGATACCCTTACTTACATCTACACTTGAGTTTGTATTATATTTGTAGGTAATTGAGATTTTGATTATAGGAGCTTTTCAAGCAACGACGAAAAATACACCAAAAAGCCTTTTTATCAGTTTCGTCGAAACTCGTCAAGGAACGCCATTGAATGGAGTTTATTTAGAACACTAATCAGGAGTGGGATACTTGGGGGCCACAGGGAGTGGGCAATGATGATGAGACTGGGTTATCTTGTAGCTAAGGGTAAGGTTTTATGAAGCTGGTTGTGTTTGGGTTTATGGGAAATTTGTGTAGGTGTTTGGGTATGTTTTTGGATTTTCTTGTGAAGATGGTTATTGGTAAGGACTGGTAAGTTGTACAGTATGTTAGAAGGTGAGTGATTTTTTTAACTCCCATTACTGATGTTTCATGTAACAAAAATATTCCTTTATTTGAAATAAAAGTAATTTTGACATATTTTGTTGTGTCGTTTGATGAATTTTGTATTTATATTGTCTACACCAATCATTAATGCATACATAATCTTTTTATTTATGTAAATGATGAGATGGACCTCCATTCTTGGGGGAAGAAAAGAATAGCATTTTGTGAAAAAGAAAGGATTGTGCCCATGTATGTTGTATGGGTTGCTTATGTACCTCTATGGGTTTTGAAAAAAGATTAGCCTTATTTTGAAGAGGGTGTTTTGAGAGTATCAAGTCCCACGTAGTTATGGGTAGGGAAAATAAAGATATATTTGTAAGAATAGAAGAGGGACGATAAGAGTCGCAGCGCACTGAGAGTTCGTATTAAGGGTATAACTTTTTGAGTGGTTCAGATTGACTGGACGTTCCATCTCTTCTTAATCGAGATTTGTGAGCATAACGACACTACCAGATAGGATTTTCTTTACGATGTAGGGGCCGCTCCAATTACAATTAAATTTCTCTATAGGGTCCTAGATAGGTACTATAATTTCTTTTAGGGCAAGGTCTCCTTTTTAGACACCATGGTCCTTGACTTCCTATTAAATGATCGGGAGATTCGGTGATGGTACCCCTATATATGGTATAGGGTCTCCTTTAATCTAGGTGTGAGAGATTTTCATAGCGTCTCTGATGCTAGTCTTCATCACTGACTTTTCTTTCGAGCATAACACTCGGGGAAGGAACTTCTAGTTCGACGGGGAGAACCGCATTCATGCCATATACCACAGAATAAGGGGCATCCCTAGTAGGTTTCCTGATAGAGATGCAATAGCCCCAGACGTCATATAGGATCTGTTCAGCCCAGTCTCTACAGTTTTCAATCATCTTGTTGATGATGGTTTTGAGGCTCTTATGGGCGTTTCGATAACATCGTTGGTTTGGGTTCAGTAGGGAGAGGGCTTGTGTATCTGGATTCCCTAATTGTGGACTAATTCTATGGCCTTGGCTTTGAAGTAGAGTCCATTATCTGATACCATCTCATGGGAACTCCCATAGCAACATATGATATTCTTTATGATAAATTTGGCCACTTTCTTCACATTCAAGATCGCGTATGACTCAGCTTCGACCCATTTCATGAAAAAGTCAATGGCGACTAGGACGAATTCGTGCCTAATTGAAGCTTGGGGAGTGGAATTTCCTATGATATATATACCTCGGGTAGAAAAGGTCCAGGGAAAGGACATGTTGCATAATTCTCGAGGAGGCAAGTTTTGAAGGTTAAAAATTATTTGCATATGAGGTATCTTCGAACATAGGTAGTGCAGTCTTGGATCATGGTGGTTCAGTAGTAACCCTAGTGGATGATCTTATTCGAAAGTTTATAATCGTTCATGTGGGGGCCGCATTCCTCGCTGTGGATATTTTGCATCATTCCTTCAATATCAGCCCCTGATATGCAATACAAATGGGTTCTGTCGGAGTTTCTCTTGAAAAGTGCTTTATCGCAGATGATTTATTAGGCAACCAGTTTATGAAGGGTCACACGGTCTTTCTTATCTACATTTTGGGGATACCTACCATGTTTGAGAAGGATATAAATGTCATAGTACCATAGTCTTGTTATTTCATAGCCTCTTTCAGTGATGAGTTCGATGTGGTAAAAGTGAGTGGGTGTAGCTTGTTTTGGAACTAGAAAAGAGGCCATTGTTATTCCCTCGGGCATATTGACTGATCGAGTGCGAAAAGTGTGCGCGTGTAAAGTGCACAGTCATTTTTTTCGTTTCGCCAACTCAATACAAAAACCTAAGTTACTACTACACTTGCGAGGCAAGCACAGCGGTAAGTCGGGTATCGAGAATCCACAGGGACAAGTTGTTAGAATTTAAGTGGTTTAATATTCCGAAATAAAAGTGTAAAAGATGATTACAAACTAAAAGAAAAGATGCATAAAGGTAAATGATTAACTAGGCAATGGTATTGAAACTAGATTATGAAAGCGAGTAAAACTATAGGTTGCGTCGAATATCCCTCACCCGAGTTAATTAGTATAAAATGGTTACATGGGTCGACGAGTTATTACAAATGCGTCTCGTTTCGACAGTTAATTAAATCAAGGGTTGTTACGCCCTAAATCATCATAAAAGCCTAATAAGATTTTGGCGTCAACAAATATCCCGGAAATTACGCGCGAAAGGTCGTAAGCACGGGACATACATGATATGCCCCGTCAAATCTCCTAGGCGTAATAACTAAGACAACGCACCCGAAATAGACCCGTAAACTCCATCACCAAAGCAAAGCAACGCGTCAACTCGAGTGAGTTCAATTCAAACACAACCTAATTTAAATTACCTAGAAAGAATGTTAAAAACGCGATAAATGGAAAGCGGTAAATAAACGCAGTAAATCTATACTAGAAAGCGTGTAAATCAAAGCATGTAAATAAAGCAAGAAAACCTAAATTAGAAAGCTTGTAAATTAACTAAAAAGCAAGAAATGAAGAAATACAAACTATATTAAAATGGTAGGGGAGATGAATAGTCAACTTACAATCCAAATGGGATGTCAAACCAAAGAGAAATGAAGAAGAACCAAGCAAAAACCCCAAACCCTAAGCTAAACTAACCTAAAATCGTGTATATACTGAATTAAAACCAAAAAATGGGTTTATATAGTAAGTGGGAAAAAATAGGGGAAAAAGGAAAGAAAGAGGAAAGAGCCCAAAATATCTGGCACTACCGGTCGACCGGTCGCAGGGGCGCGGTCGACCGGTCCCTTAAGCCAAAGCATACTGTCTCCTTCCCACGGCAAAAGTTGAAACCGCGGTCGACCGGTCCCATGTACGCGGTCGACCGGTACTCTGTTTTCAGGCTGCATTTGATCCATGATGAGGGGGAAAAGGTCCATTACGGAAACGAGCCTAGCTTCTTCGTCCGAACTCCAAACGACGCACCGTTTGCGGCCACACGATGCTAACTCAATGAACTACGCATCCGTGGAATATCCAAGAGCCGAATAAGAAATGTGAATTGACTAAAATGCCCTTGAAGTAGCGTCCAGCGACGGAACTTCTCCGAAATGCAACCGAACCTCACTTTTAGCGTTCCAATACCTACAAAAGCACAAATAACCCCTACAAAGCATGTATATATCCAAATCCAAGGTTGTCTGGTTAATGAGCATAATTATAGGCATTTAGGGCCATAAAAGCGCTAGAATGCATAAGGCTAACGGGCGGAAATATACAATATTCGATACGAATCACACCCCCTAACTTACACATTGCTAGTCCCTAGTAATGAAACAAAGAAAACCAGACCACAGAGGGCGGTACAAAATGTATATATGCATCAAAATATAATTGCCACTTTCGTAGGGAACACGATTGCATTTAGCATATGCAATAAGCCGTTAAACCCCTAGGTTACCCTAGTGGACGAGTGTCGTCTCGTGAGGGTTTTCAGGGATGATACCCACAAACATCACATGGTTTCCTCAAAATATGCCCAACCCAACATGCGACAAGCCCAACAATGGAGAAAAGGATTTCATATGCATTATTAGCAAAGTGAATGAATTCACACAAAAGTCCAAATTATTAACATTATAGAATGCACCTCATAGAATTGAAACCTTAAAATGTGGGAGGGGAGCGAGCACATGCAAAGTGTGATTTGGCAAAAACTTATATAAACCGGATACTTAACAAAGCAAGCATATATTCAATCCTCACGGGCATTACACTCATCAAGCGAATTCACTCGAAACAGGGAGGTAACACACATAACATGCGGGCTAAAGAGTAATTGTAAATGGAAACTAGGCCGCGCACATGTCACAGATGAAGAACGCTATATATAAACTGAAAAACTGTAATCTCAATGAAAGGATACCGCACACTAAAAGAGGCGAAATGCATTTTCACAGATTATCAAAACTATTCAAACTTTTAAATTACATGCACCTAAGATCACATAGGACTTTATAGGGTTGTAATGTAGGTTTGGGGTTAAGGTACGAAATGAAAGGTATATGTACGGATTCAAAGTGTTCGGGATGAAAACTCGGAATAATGGGAAAATGCGGGCAATATCAAAATTGGAAAACAAGTTCCAAAAAGGCATTAGATATATCATCGGGGAGAGTAATCAAAGATTATTAAACACTATACAACATATACAAACTTCTCTTTCTTTTTCTTTTCTTCTTTTTCTCATTTTTCTTTTCTTTTCTTTTGCTTTTTTTTTCTTTCTCTTTTTCTTCACTTTTTTCACATCACTTTTCTTTACTTATCAAACTCTCATATGCCTAAATTGCAACCGGCATCATAACAACATCATTCAATCCCAAGTAACATTCCAAACAAAGGTATGGAAAGTGTATGTATGGTTTATAACTCCAATGTAGAGTTGGTTATGGGAATGGGATATGAAATGAAAGGCTATATTTAGGCTCAAAAGGGTTAACGAGGGTAAACATATAAGGGTGAGGTCAAGGCTAATATGGGTGATATAACAAAGAGGGCCTATGATCATTTCACAAAGTTTACGCAATTCTCGAATCAAAATAGTATATGAAAATCATGATCAAGTAACACATTTCAAGTATGAACTCAATTAATGAACGGTCAAATGAAAGAATAGTGAGATTAACAACGAATTCAACGTTTTCAATGAGAAATGAATAGTGTATACACTCACAAGCGACGAAAGGTACAAAGCTTACTCGGTGTAAGTATATACAATGCAACAAAAGATTACCGAGTTATAAAAATCTTAAACCAAATCAATATAACCATAAAAGTGCATGTGCTCATGGGATTAAAGTTTAATTCATGAAGTTATTCGCAATATCAATAATCGAGACTAAAGTCTAATAACTTCTAAAATCGAGAACATGCATCATTGGGTTGTCAATTGGATCGGGCAGTTATTGAAATTTATCATCGGAAACAAAGGCAAAATGCCCAAAAAAAGGAGAAAAAAGAAAGAAAATCTTTTTGAAATTTTTGAATTTTTCTAAGAAAAGCATACTAAGTAACTAACATGTGAGCAAAAACATGGACTAAATAAAGAAATGGATAGAATATCCCACACCCCCTAACTTAAAACTTGACATTGTCCTCAATGTAAATTAAGAACCAAGTCAAAGAGAGGAAAAGAGCGATATTACCCAAAATTGGAGCGATCCCCATAAGAACAAGTCCAAAGAATCTACAAAACAAGTTAGTACCGAGCATAGCAAAAACAAATAATAAAAAGTTAACTAATTACACTAGACTAAATTAAAAATAAAGAAAGAATAAAAAGCTAACTATATACAACCTACTATTTAGACTCCACACTAACTGTACACTAGAAGTCTAAATAGCTGAGGGTCCACCATAAGAACGATTTGACTTTGGAGGATAACCGGTGTACCCTCACATACAAGCATGCCCTCCGAAAAATATGAATTCCGTTTTAACAACGGAAGGCATGTGTAAGGCGGAAGAAATGAACCATCGCCAATTAAAAGTTTTGGTGGGACGATGGGGGGTTTGGATTGAATGGGTGACAAAAACAAGTGGGGACCGAGAAAAGCCGAATATCCTCCCAAGGATTTTGAAGTTGGAATGGGAGGCGGCGCACACAAAGGCAAAGATGCGATCGTGGAGGGCGACTCGAGCAAGTACTCCTCATTGGCGATAAGGTTTAAAACATTAAAGTTTGAAACCGAATCATCGGGTACTTGTTCCGGTGGGGTAATAGAGAATGAAAACGGGGATGAAAGAAATTCAAACTCATGAGATGAATCATCATCGCATGAAGTTGGAATTTCAAAGGAAATAATATCATTTTCAATGAAATGTTCTTCTTTGGGGGCCAAAGAAGAAATCATTTCATTGCAAATAGATATTACGTCATTTTCATCCTCACTTTCAATATCTATTACGAGATGGGCAAAGTCTAGAATGGCTTGTTCCAAAGTAGGTACAAGTACTTCATTTGGATCAAAACATTCCTCGACTTCAAAAGTCTCGGAAGCAAAATCGTCGTCGGACTCAAATAATAAATCCAACTCATGTTCCCACGAACGATTTTCTTCCCAATAGCGATTTTCAATTTTCTCATTCTCATACATACGCAAGCCCTCACCGAATGTCATAGGTCGAGGTGCGGATGCATTAGAATGGAAACTTTGAAAATTACCATCGGACTTAAACGAAAACTCATTATTATAGGAATTTTGAAAATTATTGCAATTCGTTTCAAAATTCCTATTATAAGGAGGTAAAGGCCCAAAATCATTATCATCATCATCAAAATTCCAATAACCTAAGTTTTGACTTTCGTTATACTCGCCCAAAGTAATATTTGAATTTGTTATACTTTGGGATTCTAAGTATTCACCGAAAGTCATAGGTTTGCGAGAATTTTGAGAATTATAACAAGGATTACCGAAAGAATTGGAATAAGACATGCTTACCCCAAAAATGGCTCAAGTGGTGAATTCCACAAAGTAGGTGCGCGCGAAAAGAATTCGAGCGTTTCTAAGTGCTCAAATGTGGAAGTCCTGCAAAATATTAGCAAATAATACAAATAGAAAGAAAATACTATGAAATACTAAATCAAATAAAGTCTAAAACAAACTAGTCCCCGGCAACGGCGCCATTTTTGATCGAGTGCGAAAAGTGTGCGCGTGTAAAGTGCACAGTCGTTGTTTTCGTTTCGCCAACTCAATACAAAAACCTAAGTTACTACTACACTTGCGAGGCAAGCACAGCGGTAAGTCGGGTATCGAGAATCCACAGGGACAAGTTGTTAGAATTTAAGTGGTTTAATATTCCGAAATAAAAGTGTAAAAGATGATTACAAACTAAAAGAAAAGATGCATAAAGGTAAATGATTAACTAGGCAATGGTATTGAAACTAGATTATGAAAGCGAGTAAAACTATAGGTTGCGTCGAATATCCCTCACCCGAGTTAATTAGTATAAAACGGTTACATGGGTCGACGAGTTATTACAAATGCGTCTCGTTTCGACAGTTAATTAAATCAAGGGTTGTTACGCCCTAAATCATCATAAAAGCCTAATAAGATTTTGGCGTCAACAAATATCCCGGAAATTACGCGCGAAAGGTCGTAAGCACGGGACATACATGATATGCCCCGTCAAATCTCCTAGGCGTAATAACTAAGACAACGCACCCGAAATAGACCCGTAAACTCCATCACCAAAGCAAAGCAACGCGTCAACTCGAGTGAGTTCAATTCAAACACAACCTAATTTAAATTACCTAGAAAGCATGTTAAAAACGAGATAAATGGAAAGCGGTAAATAAACGCAGTAAATCTATACTAGAAAGCGTGTAAATCAAAGCATGTAAATAAAGCAAGAAAACCTAAATTAGAAAGCTTGTAAATTAACTAAAAAGCAAGAAATGAAGAAATACAAACTATATTAAAATGGTAGGGGAGATGAATAGTCAACTTACAATCCAAATGGGATGTCAAACCAAAGAGAAATGAAGAAGAACCAAGCAAAAACCCCAAACCCTAAGCTAAACTAACCTAAAATCGTGTATATACTGAATTAAAACCAAAAAATGGGTTTATATAGTAAGTGGGAAAAAATAGGGGAAAAAGGAAAGAAAGAGGAAAGAGCCCAAAATATCTGGCACTACCGGTCGACCGGTCGCAGGGGCGCGGTCGACCGGTCCCTTAAGCCAAAGCATACTGTCTCCTTCCCACGGCAAAAGTTGAAACCGCGGTCGACCGGTCCCATGTACGCGGTCGACCGGTACTCTGTTTTCAGGCTGCATTTGATCCATGATGAGGGGGAAAAGGTCCATTACGGAAACGAGCCTAGCTTCTTCGTTCGAACTCCAAACGACGCACCGTTTGCGGCCACACGATGCTAACTCAATGAACTACGCATCCGTGGAATATCCAAGTGCCGAATAAGAAATGTGAATTGACTAAAATGCCCTTGAAGTAGCGTCCAGCGACGGAACTTCTCCGAAATGCAACCGAACCTCACTTTTAGCGTTCCAATACCTACAAAAGCACAAATAACCCCTACAAAGCATGTATATATCCAAATCCAAGGTTGTCTGGTTAATGAGCATAATTATAGGCATTTAGGACCATAAAAGCGCTAGAATGCATAAGGCTAACGGGCGGAAATATACAATATTCGATACGAATCATTGACCATGGAGGTTAGGGTTGCTAGTGCATCGGCTAGGCTATGCTTCCATCGAGGGTGGTAATGGAAGGTGACATCTTTAAATTCGGAGACAAGATTTTCTATGTGGCATGGAAAAGCGGGATCTTCTCATCCTTAAATTTACCTTTCCTAATAATTTTTTCAACAATGAGGGAAGAGTCCCCATAGAAGTCTATGTCTTTGATTCCTTTCTCGAGGGCGATCTTGAGACCTATGGTGCATGCCTCATACTCATTCATGTTATTGGTGCAAAGGAAGTCGAGTTTGATGTCAATGGGGTCTGAAAATCATCAAGAGCGATCATGAGTATCCCAATGCCATATCATTTCTTATTGGTGACTCCATCAAAGAACTTCTGCCACCTAAGATCCTCCTGATAAGTGCAAAGAATGTCTTCATTTAGGAATTTAGAGACCCAAACTTCGGTTCCTTCCATAGGGTAATCAACAAGGTAGTTAGAGAAGGCCCTACACTTTATGTCTTTATGTGTGATGTACACAATGTTGAAGTAGGCTAGCTGATCGAGCGCGAACCGTGTGCTCGTGTAGAAGCACTATCGTTGTTTTTTATTCACCGCCTCAATGAAAAAAACATAACCTCTAACTACACATGTGTTATAAGTCTAGTGGTAAGTTAGGGTATCAGGAATCCACAGGGAATGTCGTACAGATTTTAATTGATTTGATCACTTCAAGAATAAAAGTGTAAAAGGTGATTTGGTTACAAAGGGAAAGGGGGGGGGGGAGAAAGTTAAAACTAAACAAGAATTAATAAAACGGGAGTTAGGGTCACATCCCCTTCATGGGCTAAACAACGCATGATTAGAATTTCGTTTCGAAAGCATTTAACTGAGCATATTCAATTAATTATAAACATCACCCATAAAGTAATCTAATCCAAAAATGCGTTATAAAGCATTTAATAAAAAATTGTCACGCATTTATTAAATTCGAAATATCGCTTTAAACACTACCGTTGCGTGACAAAGAAAGTTAAACGTATAATAGTCCAACCTTAATACATGAGATTGCAATTAAACGCAATTTTACCCAAAACCTAACTTTCGGAGCTCGACGCCCATCAATGAAGGAGAAATGACCCATACCCCTTAAACTAAGGTTAATACATAAATAAAACTATTAAAATAACAAATTAATGAATGAAAACAAGAATTAAACTACAACAACGAATTAATCAAGCAAAAAAAGTAACTACAAAGCAAGAAATCAAAGAAGTAGAGCATGAATTAAGAGAAGATGGTAATGAATAGTAAAATATACTCACATAAATGGGTTTCACCCTAAAGAGAGCGGAGAGGGAAAAAACTAACCTAAAAATTGTGTCCTAAGGTATCTAAAATGATCCCCTAACTTAATACAATGTTTACATACAAATACCCCACTCGCGTCCGATCAAAAGGTTTACATACAAAGAGCACACGCTTCTACACAAGCACAGTGGTTCGGCACGGATATTGTATTTATTCACCCTTATACTTACGTATTTTAGCCCCCTCAGGTACCTTAATTCCTATATTTATGCTCGTTACCCATAAAAGCTCCGTTTTATATGTTTACATGCTATATGAGGTATAATTGAGCTTTTGTAGCTATTAAAGTGCTTAGCATGAAGTTTGGTCGCTTTCCAGAAAAGTTTCGTTGAATATTGTAGCTTTGGAGGCATTTTAGTAATTTCATCATTTGGGTTTTAATCCCGAACTCTTCATGGAAGTTGAAGCCCCTTGATTTCTCTTCGCGTGGCCGCCGACGGTGCATGATTCCGATGTATAATGAAGGAGTTATGGCATTTTTGGGAAGATTTTATCTTCAAAAGTACATTCAAGGGCATTTAGTCATTTCATTATTTAGTTTTTTGGCCCAATGTCTTCTTGAAAGTCGTATCCCTCTGAGTTATCTTCGCGTAGACTCCGACCATGCCTAATGCTGAGCTATAACGAAGAAGTTACGGCGTTTTCCGTATTATTGATCCAAGCTGAGAATTCAGTACTTTCAGGTGCGAATTGATTCGACATTTTGCCAAATCGATTCGGTTACATTAAAAGTCCGTAAATCTCTATTTTTAAGTGGGGTTTTGGTAGTTATTTGTATAAAAATATTTTATTAAGTGGGGAGATAATTTTTAGACTTCATAGGATTCTTTTTTAGGTTAGAAGAGGGGATTTTGAGTTAGAGATTCTCTCTCCTAGAGTATGTGCCATTTGGATATTGTAAGCTACAATTCACTTTCTTCTCCATTAATATATTTTCCATTGTTATATTTTCTTTCTTTCAGCTTTGTTATTTCTTTTGTTTCTTGTTTTCTTAATTATTTACATGCCAAGATAACTTGTTTTAGTGTATTAATTTCTTGTTTGCTTAGTTAATTATTGTTTAAATTAGTGTAATTCATGTCTAGTCCATAGATAACGGGTCGGGGTTGAGTTTTCTCCATGAATGGGTATTGAGCTCTAAAATTTGGGCTTTGTGTAAAATGCGTTTAATTGAAACCCCACATATCAAAGTCGGATTTTTATGCGTTTAACTTTCTTTGTCATGCAACGTTAGTGTTTATAGCGATAATCCGAATTTAATCAGCTTGTTTAATGTTTTATCTCGCAACTTTGGGTTAAATTCCTTCTTGCGTGATGTTTATGATTAGTTGAATATGCTCGTTTAAATAGCTTTCGAATCGAAATTCTAATTATGCGTTGTTTAGCCCGTGGAGGGAATGTGATCCCGACTCTCGTTTTAATTAGTTGTGATTTAGTTTTAACTTCTTATTTTTCCTTTTTCACCATTTTCACCATATCACCTTTTACATTTTTATTCTTGAAGTAATAAATCAACTAAAATCTATCAAACATTCCCTGTGTATTTTTGATACCCGGACTGGCCGCTATACACCCTTAAAAGAGTGTAGTCATAGTTTAGGGTTTTTGCATTGAGGCGACGAACCGAAATAACTATAGTGCTTCTACACGAGCACACGGTTCGCGCCCGATCAAAATGGCATCGTTGTCGGGATTGTTTTGTTATAGATTGTAGTTGATTTACTATTTCATAGTACTTCATTTATTCATATTTTTATTCTTTATTTTACCCTTTCTTTTTGACTTGTGTTAGATTATTTCGAGAAATTGAAATTTTGGTTCTTGTCGCTTTTATTGAATTTCCTATTTTGAAATGTCTCGCTATAACTCTTTAGATAACCTTAATTTTTATGAGAATAGTTTTTCAAGTTATACTCCCAAAACAACGAGAGAATGCCTACAAATTCTTGAAAATGAGCGCATTGAGCGTGAAATTCAAGAGTATGTAAGTAATCCCTTATCGCCTTGTGAGGATACTTTAGGAAGCGGGGAATCTGTTAAATATAAGCGAACTGCACTAGAAGATAATACGTCTTCTTGTTATTTTGATCATTAATTAATCATTAAGGAATTTAATGATCGATCCGAGAGTTCTAAGGCTTGGTTTTTAGAAAATAACGCTATGCTCGATGAAATCATTTCTCTACAAAATCGGGTTGAGGTTGAAACTTACGTTTCACCTCCATCCCTTTTTGAGGAAGAAATGATTGAGAGTGATCCAAGCACTTTCAAATTTCAACCTCTTATTAATTCTTTCGATTGTATTGAGGTTGAAGGTCCTTTCTTTCCTTTATTCCCTACTATTCCCTAACCGTTAAATTTATTATAAGAATTAGTTGAAAGTATTGAGGACTTTGAGCCGATTTTGGAACGGGAATCTTTTTTTGAGATGCTTCATCTCATGGCTTGCACTAGCCCCACCTCCCCTTCCAATTGAAAAACCTTGGGGATGTGATTTCAATTTCCTGAGATCAATGTGGTCTTATCCCCCTTAGCATCCAAATCCCCCATCGTCCCTCTGAAAATTTTAATCGGCGATGGTTCCTTTCTTATGCCTTACACATGCCTTCCATTTTTCAAATGGAATTCATATCTTTTTGGAGGCATGTTTTCTTTGGAGTGTCCACCGTTGATCTTTCAAAGTCACATCCCATTTTGGGTGGATCCTCAATTATTTAGACTTCTAGTGTATAGTTAGTGTGAAGTCCAAATAGTAGGTTGTAAATAGTTAGCTTTTATTCTTTCTTTCTTTAGTTTTTATTTCCTTTTAGTTTAGTCTAGTGTAATTAGTTAAACTTTTTATTATTTCTTATGCTCGGTACTAACTTTTTTGTAGATTCTTTAGACTCGTACTTATTCAGGGATCGCTCCAATTTGGGGAAATATCATACTTTTTCTATCTTTGTGTTTTGTTCTTAATGCGCATTGAGGAAAATGCAACATTTAAGTTAGGGGGTGTAGGATATTCTATCCATTTCTTGTTTTATCCATAAATTTGATCACATGTTAGTTACAAAGCATGCTTTTTGTTAAAAATTGAAAATTTTCAAAAGTATTTTCTTTATTTTTTTTCTCCTTTATTGGGCATTTTGCCTTGTTTCCGATGAGAAATTTCAATAATTGCCCGATACAATTGACATTTAATGATGCATGTTCTCGATTTTAAAAGTTATTAGACTTTACTCCTCAAATCATTGATATTATGTATAACTTCATGAATTAAACTTTATCCCATGAGCACATGCGCTTTTCTTGTTCTATTGATGTGTTTTAAGATTTTTTAACTTGGTAATCTTTTGTTGCGTTGTATATACTTACACCGAGTGAGCTTTGTGCTTTTTGTCATTTGTGAGTGTTATACACTTCTCTTTCCTCCTTGACAATGCTGAATTCGTCGATAATCTCACTATTCTTTCATTTTATCGTTCATTAATTGAGTTCATTTATAAAATGTGTTACTTGAGCATTATTTTAGGGAGAGAAGCTCCCACTCAAAATCCAATATTCTAGCCTAAAAACGAATCCTATGAAGTCTAAAAATTATCTCCCCACTTAATACAATATTTTTTATAAAAATAACCTACCAAAAACCCACTTAAAAATAGAGATTTGCGGACTTTTAATGTAGCCGAATCGATTTGGCAAAATGCCGAATCGATTCGCACCTCACAGTGTTGAATTCTTTGCTTGGATCAACAATACGAAAAATGCGGTAAGTTTTTCGTTATAACTCGTAATTAGGAACGATCAAAGTCTATGCAAAGATAACTCATAGGTCTAAAACTTCCAAGAAGACACTCGGACAAAAAACCAAATAATGAAATGACTAAAATTCCCTTAAATATGCCCCTGAATGTTCTTTTGAAGACAAAACCATCCTAAAAATGACATAACTTCTTCATTATATATCAGAATCATGCACCGTTGGGGTCCACGCAAATAGAAATCAAAGGGATTCAACTTATGTGAAGAGTTGAGAATTAAAACCCGAATGCTGAAATTATTAAAATGCCCCTGAAGTTGCGATATTCAACGGACCTTTTCGGAAAGTGACCAAACATCACAGTAAGCACCGAAATACCTACAAAAGCTCAATTATACCTCATATAGCATGTTAACATATAAAACGGAGGTTGTTTGATTAACGAGCATAAATATTGAAATTAAAGTACTCGAGTGGGCTAAAATGCATAAGTATAAGGCTAAATAAATACAATATTCGTGCTGAATCACTAGCAACATCAGCCAACGTGACAGAGTGGGCTTTTCTAGCAGGTACTTTATGGGATCCCTGTGAAATACTAGTCTGATAGGGAATGCAAGCATGTAGTGCTGCAGTGTCTGCATGACCCAGACCAGTGAAACACATGCCTTCTTTAAGGTAGTGTAGTTGACTTCGTACCCGGCTATTTTTTTACTAGCATAGAAGAATGCTCTCTCCTTACTGGATTCTTTAATGTATTAGTCCTGTAGAGTCCCTATTGCAATATTGGTGATAGCCAAGTATAAGAGGAGGGGGAGACCTGGCTATGGAGGTACGAGCATCGAAAGTCGGGTGAGGTATCGCTTGATTTGATCAAAGGCTTCTTGGAATGCCTCGTTCTAACTTTAATTGAATCTTTTCGGAGAAGTTTGAAAATGGGTTTGCAAATAGATGCCAATTGGCTGATGAACGGACTGATAAACTACAGTTTACCCAAGAATCCTCGTACTTCTTTCTCCATCTGGGGTAGTGGCATCTCAAACATGTCTTTTAGTTTATGGGGTATGATTCAATCCCTTTTTCACTGACCATGAATCTAAGTAGCTTCCCTTTAATGACATTAAAAAGACACTTACGTGGGTTGAGCTGCATCCAGTACTGTTGCAGTCATTTGAATAACTTCGTCAGGGTAGGGATGTGACCTTCCCAAGTTTTAGATTTAATGATCATGTTGTCAATATAGACCCTGACTTTTTTATGAATGAGGTCATGAAGTATGGTTGTGGAAGCCCTTTGGTAAGTAGCCCCGATATTCTTGATCCCAAATGACATAATAGTGTAGCAGAAGGTCCCCCATGGGGTGATATAGGTGGTTTTCTCTTAGTGGTCAAGGTTCATTTTAACCTAGTTGTAGCTGAAAAATCCATCGATAAATGACTTAAGGGCATGACTGGCTATATTTTCTATGATCATTTCGATGTTGGGAAATGAGTAATCGTCTTTTGGGAATGGTTTGTTCAAATCTTGAAAGTTAATGCACATGGGGACTTTTCTTCTCTATTTTGGTATGAGGACGATGTTTTCAAGCCATGTAGGGTATTCAACTACGTCAATGAAACCCACATTCAGTTGTTTGACTACCTCTTCTTTGAATTTGAGGGACCATACCGTTCAAAGCTTCCTTAATTTCATCTTGACCATTTTTTCGAGGATGTGGTGATATCATGCTGAGTTATCTCTGGGTTAATATTGGGCATGTTGTCGTAGGATCACGTGAATATGACCACGAACTCTTTCTATAGCTCTTCAAATTTCTTTCGCTTATGCTCATTAAAGGTGGAACCTATCCTAAGCTCACATAGAAGATTACAAGAATTGAGATCAATAATAATCTCATCATCATTGGTTTGAATGACATTATCTCGTTTATTTTGTTCCTTACTGAGATCAGTTAAGAATTGTTCATTTACAAAATCATCATTATCAAGATTTTGATTAAAATCAGTGTAATTAATGTAAGGCACATCAAGATACTCAATATCTTCATTTATTCCATTATCGGGGAATATAGCATCGAGAACCTCATCAAAAGAGGCCTTATTTACATTGACATTAGAAACAAGAGGAACAGAAACAAGTGCAAAGGTTTCTTAGATAAAGTAAACAGCAAGGTTTGACTGAGGTGAGACTAAGATAGCGTGCCAGTTTAGGATAGGTTCCTAAGTAGTTAAGTTTTTGGTAGACAGATCTGATGGAATAGGATCTTGGTGAATCATGTTGAGACTCAAGTTCAGTGTCTATAGGTCAAAGGATCTATTGGAGTCGCTACCCTCAGAATTCTCTGTGGTTTCCATGGTTTCCTCGATCAGATATTTCACCTTGTTCTTCTATTATTCACCCCTGATATCATAATCTTGGAAGAATATCTCTAGGACCGGTTTCATCTTTTTCTCAGTGGGGCCATGCCATGACTCGAATAATCAAAAAAAGGGGAAGTTTTTGCCCTCTTTGATAAACCTTCCATTCAGAGAGTCTCCCAAAACGGTATTTTTATTTTCTAGGCCTATTTTCTGACGTGGTCATCAGACTACTTTGAGTTTGGATAGTGAAGGTTGATAGCCCAGGTCGCATGGGGGAAATGTTTCCTTTAGTAAAATTGGCTCAAAGATCCCTTATTGGCATCATCCTAGGCCCATTCCGGGCACGAAGTGAATATTCTTGAATATCTCAATTACATTGACATTTCCATGAGGGTTGTGCTCTGGACAAACTCAGTCTTTGAAATTATCTCTCATCGGGATAGGAAATATGTCGATTCTAAAGCTGCAGAGGTGCATGTCATTGGTCCCATGTTGAATTTGCAATACTGGGTTGTTGGTGCTGGCACTGTCTGAACTATCGTCATCTCCAAGGATGGTGATGACCTAACCTTAGGTCAAGAACTTCAGTTTCTCATAAAGAGAAGAAAATACTCCTCGGATGTTATGGCTCCATGGGAGTCCAAGGAGTATATTAAAATAGGCAAGTATATCGATGACTTGGAACTCCGTTAACAGGTTGATAGGCTCAGCCCCTAGTGTAAGCATTATAGAACCCATCACTTCTCGACGGGTGTTTTCATAGGCACGCACGGCAATGGATGTGGGAGTGAGATCACTGACTATCAATCTCAGGAAGTTGAATGTCCTGAGTTGACAGACATTAAAATCATATCCGTTGTTTACAAGAGATAACGAGATAATCTTCCCTAAAACTTTGATGAAGATGTTCAGAGAATAATTGTGACTAGGGATAAATTTTGGGATTTCTTCTTCAAAGAAAGGGTGTAGTCGGGTAGAGGTCAATGATCCAGCCATATTCATGGCTTCTTTAAGAGTGGTAAAGAGAGAAATTATGAGTTCTATGAGGAGCTTTATTAAAGAATTTTGGTATAGCCCGGAGGACATGAAGAGTCCCCATACGGTGATGTTGGCTTGGATTTTCTTGAGATGGTCGAGAACTTTACTCTCTTTAATAGTCATCTCAGGCGTTGGGAACTCTTCGGCAATTACCTTTCCTTTTCTATTCCAGCTGAATGGGAGATCAGATCTTTGTAATATCTCCTGGATCGGTTCATGTGGTTAACAGAGTTAGGAAAGAATAACAAACCAGTGGCTTCGTATACTTCGGTATGAATAGACATTTTTTTTTATTTTCCCCAACAATTCTTTAAAAGAGATCATTCCACATAAGTCATTAACTGAACTTGTTTCTCCATGATTTGGTTCATCATCTAAGCTAATATCATCCCCCCTCCCATCCGGTGGCAGTAATTTCCTCTTTTTAAGAGTAATCGATGCATTCGAAAACCTCTATGGCCTCATTAAATAAGTCTTCCCACATAGTGGGGAAGTATAAAAGTTAAGAGACCAAATGTCCAAAAAGTTTAAAGGTTGTGAGCAACTCGAGGATGATGCATATATCCCCTTTTTGGAGAAACATATAGAACATGATCTGTACAATATCATCCAGACTAATTTTCTTCCACGGGTACCACCCATTCATCTGATTCTCTATGCCACTTTCAGGCATCCATGAATAGGCCACTGAATCTTTTGTAGTCGATTGTCATCTCTGCGGGCAACTTCAAGATAAACCTTCAGAGTTAATTTAGTACTGTAGGCAATTCCATACCCCCTGATCGGGTGTGGACGGTAATAATTTTTAAACATTTAAGGATAATTTACAATTAGGTCCATTTTTCATGCCACTAGCGTGGACTTGTATAAGAAGAGAATTTATGGACCTAAGTGTTTAAAATTTGTCAAAATTCCTTTAGTGTTTAAAATTTGTTTGTGAGGGACTTAAGAGTAATTTACTCTAAAAAAATAGCTTTGAAGTAATGTAAAGTTTTGATGTTAGATTGAAGAAAGAAAATACAATCAACAAGAACAATTGGTCCCTAAATTTAAGTGCGAAATGTCATTATTCTTTTGGATTAGCTATCAGTTTCCAATTAATATAAGAAAGCATCCAAAGTTGATATAAAGGGATTCCCTAATAAAGACCACGAGAAGCGTAAAACTTAGGCTCAATGTATCCATTTATGAGAATATTTAAAGATGGTGAGGAAACACATTCCATAATGAAACCAATCCAATACTAAGGAAAATCATGTGGTTGGAAAATCCATTTAATGAAGGGCCATTAAAGTTGATCAAAAGCTTTGGATAAATCAATTTTTAAAGCACGACTCTCTTTTTTATTTTTAGATTTGTGCATGGTACGTAATAATTTATGTATGATAAGAATATTATCTTGAACATGGCGATTGCGAATAAATGCATTTTTATCGAAGAAAATAAGAAATTGAAGAATAGGGTGCATTCTAGAGACCATAATGGTGGATATTAACTTGTAGATCGTATTACATAAGCTTATACTTGTAGGATGAAAATGTTTAATTTGAACAGGGTGAAGGATTTTGGGGATAAAAATCAGAAGAGTTTTATTAATTTCTCGTAAAAGATAACCATTGTTGAAAAATAATTGGATTAAATTTTTAACAGAAGATCCAACTAAAGACTAGTGATTTTTAAAAAGTTCACATGTTAACCCATCTGGACCAGGGCTCTTATCATTTAACATTTTGAGAAGATTACACGAAATCTCACATTCAAAAATAGGAAGTAAAAGATTAGGTTTATCGAGAGGTTTTACTTTAGTAAAAGAATATTCATTGGTGGGTAAATGAGGGTTGGAAGTTGTAAAAAGGTTCTGATAAGAGGAAGCAAATTGTTGTTATATTACCTCTTGTGTATTGTGCCAACTCGTGTCTATATTAAAAATACTACAAGTTGAGTTATTTCTACTTTTTGTTTAAAACATGCATGGAAATATTTAGTGTTATTATCCACATCCATTTATTTTTATTATCATTTTCAGAAGTGACATTCTATGTTTATACATTCCATCAAATGATTTCGAAGTTGAACCGCACGGAGTACACGTACGAGAGACGGGTGAAATTCAATGGAGTGACACGTATTTTTGTGTTCTTATTTGAGACCGAATATCTTCTAGGCCATGTTACCAAAAATATGTTTTCAAAGAGGAGTCAAGTAACTTAAATATTTTTCATGTCGATCATATTTGAACACGTGAGAACCTTGTATTGGAGTATTTTGTTGTTGATAAATGAGTTGGGTAAAAGAGTTGTATTCGGAATAATAAATAAACTAATGTTTGTGTTTTAGGGTTGAAGGAAAGGAATCTAAAGTTGTGTTTATTTTTTATCTGAATCTCGAGTCTGAATTGAAATTTGAAGTCTAGATATAAAGTTTGTAGCTAAGGGATGGGAAATCAACCGAGACCTTATTAGTAGCGACAAGCAAGAGCGGATTGGGGATTTGAAGAAAACTAAACATGAAGCTTCGTTCTTCAGCAAAGTGTTCACTTCTTTTTCGTCGGGTTTCATTCAACTTATTGTGGATCGGATGATAGAAAAACCAATAGAACAAACATTAGTAATATGTCTAATTATGGTATGAAGTATTCCCAATACCACAATCAAGTCTCTCACATGTAGGATGACCCAAAACGTTATTATTCTTCTAAGTAAAAGTTGGTCCAGAAAACCCTAAGGCCTCGTTATGCGTCGTATAAGAGGGTCATGTCGGATTAAATTATCTTGCCCAATGTTTGGTGTGGTTTAGGGTGGAATATGAGATGGGATATGTTATCCTAAGTGAGTTCCTTATCTCATAAGGAGTGGGATAAAAAAATCCCACCTCTAAGATGGTATAGAATTATCCGGTGTCAAACATTCAAAGAAATTTACTATAGTGCCCTTATTAAATTACAGAGGCCAAAACAATTTGGACACTTACCATTATAAACATACCTACATTTCTACTATTTGGGTATCTTTCATCACCATCACCAACATCCGGTAAGTTGTTCTCCTTTTTTTATGACTTGTGTTTCACAGATACACGTATACTGCTGCGAAACACAAGTCAAATATATATGTTTCATCTCAAGCCTATATTTGGTTTGCTATGTTACTGATGAAGCCTATATATAAATATAACCTGCTACGCTTGCTACTTTATATATGCAACTGCAGTAGCATATATAAAGTAGCATGCATAGCAGTAGAATACATATATAAAGTAGCATGCTACTTTATATATGTATTCTACTTCTATACATGCTACTGTGAACTATAAAGATTGATTGGATTCAATTCTACAAATCTTTGCTCCCTGGGATGGCAAAAAGAACCAATTACTACAATATGCAAAAAGTTAAAATACATGCTACTAATATTATTTTTTTGAACCAAACGTAGGAGTGAAAATTCATTTTAATGCTACTAATATTATTTTTTTGAACCGAAAGTAGGAGTGAAAATTTATTTTTTGGCTCATGTGTTGAGTAAATATCTAAATATAAAATAAATATATTTGTTGTACTTAAAATGTTGCTCATACAGTTTTTTAAAAATTGTTAGATATGGATATTGATGAAGATGTGGTCATCGAATATATGATGTTTCAAGAGTTGGTCAATTTGTTAATTGTTGGGTATATATTTTTTATGATTATGTATGGTAGTGCAAATAGGCATTATCAAAATTATATGTTAAAGAACAGAACATTTGTTAGGTATGAAACACGAGTAGAGAATATAGACTTCCTTATAAGTGAGAGTGATGTGACATGTATAGATCAACTTAGAATGGATAGGCGAGCTTTTGGTATTTTATGTTAACTTCTCCGTACGGGCTGGTCAGTTGAAAGAAACTGGAAATTTCATAATAGAAGAAAAGGTGTCCATGTTCCTAAATATACTTGCCTATCACATGAAAAATCATGTGATAATTTTTCAATATCAAAGGACGGGAGAGACGGTTAGTAGGTATTTCAATGAAGTCTTAAATTCGGTCCTATGAGTACAAGGCTTATTACTTAGAGAACCTGAACTAGTACCAGGGGATTGTACTGAAGAAATGTGGAAATGGTTTAAGGTACATATATATTTAATTAATACGACCATACTGAGCTACGATATTAAATTTTAATGGATACTAGTTTTAATAATTTTATTTGTTTAGGGGTGCTTAGGTGCGCTAGATGGAACATTTATTCATGTGAACATTCTAGAAGTTAAAAGACATAGATATCAAAATAGGAAAGAGGATATTGCAACTAATGCCTTAGGAGTATGTGGATGTGATATAAAGTTTCTATATCTGTTGCCAATATGGGAAGGTTCAGCTGTTGATTCTAGGGTTTTGTGAGATGCAATTTCTAGGAGAAATGGACTTGTAGTACTTACTGGTGAGTTATTTTTTTCCCCGGTATTTATCGATGTAATATAATTTCTTTTATATGATATTAAAGTTGTTATTTGTTATGGTAGGTTACTATTATCTTGTTGATGTTGGGTATACAAATAGTGAAGGAGTTTTAGCTCCATATAGAGCAACACAATACCATTTGTCTGAATAAAGGCAGGGTACATTAGCACCTGTAACACCTCAAAATTTCTGGATTATTATTTCTAATTAATTAATTCAATAATTAGTAATTTACTTGTGTTGTAAATTAATGAGAATTAATTAATGAGAATATTTAAAAGTGAATATATTTAAATAAGATAACGGGTGAGATTTAATTTTAGAAATTTATTCTGTATGGTGATTTTGAGTGTGCAGTCGAGTCCATTAGGGTCAAAATAGTCTGAAATGAGTGGTTATATGCATATATTGGGTATTGGGGCATAATTAGACATATGTGATCTCCATATGGAGAGTATGGACCCTATTTATAAGGTTCATTGGCCCAAAAACGTGAATAGGATTTTTAACCCCAAATGTGTCATTAAATCACATTAGAAGGCTAAAGAGGAAAAAATCTAAAGGAGAGCCAAAGAGAAAAGGAACTTGGGGGTCTTGGAGAGATGGATTCAATTCCAATTCAACACCTTCATTCAAGCCCTAGATCTTCATTTTTAAGGCAAGTGGTTTAAACTATGATTATTAAATTGCATCTACATTTTCATATTAAAAGAGGTGGAATCCAATTGAATTCTAAGGTTTGTTATTGGGTAAAATTGGGAATTACCTTTTAATGAGACTTATAAATATGTAGGGGTTTTGAGAATTGATGAAATTGATGATTGAATTGATGAAATTGTTAGGGCTAGATTTGTGATAATAAAAGAATGGATTTAGGATAAATCTTGAAAAGTTTTGATGAAGAAATCTATACAAAATTGAGGTATTTACTGCTCTAATGGAGATTATGTCTACGCTGCCCCGTAGAAAATTACGTTTTCTAACTTTTGTTCTCCGATACATTTTCTCCAAAAACAGCTCCAAAATGCTCCAAAATGGCATTTTAAAAATCTGGGCAGATTCGTGGGGCAAATTTTAAGAAATATTTTTTTTAATTATTATTCCATTGGAGATTGCCTAGATTGATAGGTGTGACTAATTACCCTTGGATTAATTAGAGGATTAATTAAATTAGAGAGATTAAGGTTTATGATTGAGTGATTGAAACCTTGTTAATTAAGTGGGGAAAACTTAATCGAATGAAATTGAACATTGAATTGGGAATATTGAATTTGGGATCGAGAGATAGAAAGTCCGGGTATACTTGAAAGGGGTTACACCACGATAATGGGAATTAATTAATGTTCAATTAATTAAAATGAAATCGGACCGTATACACAAATATTTTAGGCTTGGGTATGGGCATAATACTCCATTAGCCTGGATTACTATATATATGTCGATGTGTAGTACATATATGGTTTATATATTTGTGTGAATAATATATAGTGTAAATCCATTGCACTATTAATGCTATCATCGGAGGTTGCGCGATGTGGGTGAACCCCCTGGCTAGCGAATGCAGGGTGAGTATATTTCCCAGGCCATAGTGTCTGTGACTTAGAGGGGCGGAACCGTTATGATATGGAGCGGACACTTTCGGCTAGAACTATGGCCGCCTCCTATGCGTTCGGTGATAGCATTGTACATCCAACATGTATGTGAATGTTGGGGTATGTTACGTATATATAATGCAGAATTATATATGAAATTTATATATATACATGATGTGAAATGTATAGATAATTGTAACAACCCGAGGTCTCCGAGACGGTGATTTATTTATTTTGGGAGAAATAAATATTATTTTATTTGGAGAATAATTAAATTGGCAATCGAGGTCAAAATTTGGAGTTGTTAGAAAGTGTTTCGAATGGTGATTCTGTGGGTACCATCGTTCCCGGAAGGGTCGAGAAAGTCGAAATGACTCTCTTGGGGTTTATTTAGGTTCTGAAATAAATTCAGACCGTTTGACTCGAATTAAAGTTATCGGGTCATTTAAAGTGTGTATTATCATTTAAAGATGTGTGCATTTGGGAGAAAGGGCTTAAAAGCCTACGGGAGAAATAATTCTCCAAAGAGAGAAAGAGAAATAAAAATAAAGAAAGAGAGAAGAAGAGAAAGAAGGAGAAAAAGAGAGAGAAAGAGGATTTTCCGGCATCCACGATATCTCAAGGCGGATTCAAACCCTACGAATCCGAGGCAAGTATTAAACTTGCTAAATAATTGGTGTGTACCATTTATTGCATGATTTGTGGATGGAAATTTTGGGTTTTAGGTTTAAATTGACAAAACCTAACTTTTGGGTATAAATCTTAGACTTGATATGTAGATCTTTGATTTGAAGATAGAAATTAGTTTATATGTATCCTAGGATGAATATTGATGTTATATATGTGATTGGGTTGAAGAAAAATGGAGAGAAAATGATAAAAATGAATTTTGGGAATTTTGGCTTACTTAAAAAGTAGCCATTTTCGAGAGTTCTGAAGGGCCGAATCGATTCGGAAATATGCAGTTGCCCAGGTCTGAGTGATCGAATCAATTCAGACCCCAGCCGAATCGATTCGGCCTGAGACAGAATCCCAGGTCTAATGACCAGAATCGATTCGCCTTCCAGGACGAATCGATTCGCTGGGCCGAATCGATTCGGAAACAGGGCTTTTGGGGGGATTGTTTTTCTAAGGAGACTTTAATCCCGTTTTGTTTGAGGTTATCAATTGGGGACCTCTATAGGAGATATGTGGAGTATGTTTTGGAGACTTTAGAAAGTTTTCCTTATAAGAAATAATCGGAGTCATATAGACTTAATTTTAGGAATACCGATTAGAGATTTTGGTATTTCCTAAGTGGGGAAGCCCACTTTTATTGGAGATTCTATTTGGAGAGGATAATTATATCCATATGAAATAATGAGATTAATTTAGAGACATTGGATCTTAGGATCCAATCCCGAATGGGATCGCTTTAAAGGTTCATAAAATGAATTGAACCCTATTATGGAAGGAAAATTATAAATGCTAATTGATGTGCATATGGATACAGAAATATCCTTAACGATGATTGAATTGGGAGATGTCTCACACAATGAGAAATATAAATTGAGGTGCATTAGGATAAAGAATATCCTTAACTTAAAAGAATTGAGAAGCAATTCATAGTGAGAAGCGACATGTGAGCTTCAAGTGAGAAATGGTATAGTTTATACTAAGTGGGGAAGAAGTGTGAGAATTGACGGTCAGTGTATCAAAAGAGAGAGATATACTAAACAATGATATTAATCTATTGCGCCGAAGGGCGTATAATGAAAATGAAAATGATGTGGCAGGTATACCTTATATGATGGTATATCTTTATATGATGTGATGATGTATGTATACCTTATATGATGGTGTGTATATATATAGTGAAGCATACCCTCTCCTTGCTATCATTGGGAAGTTGTGTGCATTGAGGTGAGCATCCTGGCTCAAAGAGAAGGGTGTGGATAGTCCCCAGGTCATAGTCGTCCATTGTGATTATTATGCGATATATATGCATTCTTTTGGGGGTGAGAATTCGGGGGTATGTGACGTTCTCACTTTTCGGTTAGGAGCTATGACCGCTTCCCGGACGTTGTGTGCGTGAGTTGATCACGAGGTGGGTGTCGTTGAACCCCACCAGGTGGCCCGAGTTTTCTACGTGTATGGGCAACTGGAAGATGATAGCATGCGATCCTGCGTCCTTCGAGTTATAGCTCGGTTGGATGGTTATTTTTTATTGTGCTTGTACTTGGGTATCAATGGCATAATGGACCTCAAGGACTAACATTGCCAGGACTAGTGTATCGGGGGGGTTTCTTGTTTGGATTTCGCCTCGGCGAGATGTCCCACACACGAACCGCAGTGTAATGTTGGAAATTGGGGAGAAGTTAGTCCTTAATGCTCATACTTATATATATATATCACCTATCCCGAGGATCGATAGTGCCAGGAGTAATGTAACGGGGGGGTTCCTTGTTTGAATTTCGCTTCGGCGAGACGTCCCACGCATGAAACGTCGTGTACTGTTAAGAATTGGGAATATTAATTAATTAAAATTTGAATAATAATTTAGGTTACATGCGTCATGCATTTAGGTCATAATGAGCCTCGAGGATCGATACGGTCAGGAGTAATGTAACGGGGGGTTCCTTGTTTGGATTTCGCCTCGGCGAGACGTCCCACGCACGAAACGCAGTGCCGTGTTAAGAATCAGGAGGAGTTTAGTCCTTAACTCTTGATGCTAATAACTCATATATAATAATTACATATTGGTTACATGTCATATAAGGGCATCACTAGAATATGAAAATTCTAGTAAATGAATGTTGATGTATTGTGATGATGTGGTTGATTATGCAACCTTATATGTTCAATAAATGAAAAAATATAATGAGAACTATGACACATTAAATGTAAAGAAATGTTTTAAATGGGAATATAGATAAGTGTAGATTTCGAGATAAGTTAGATAATCTTAATCGAATATTTACTTGGAGATCGAGTTAAAATTATTTGCCTTATAAGAATAGGGCGTTTATTTGGATATCATCATGCATACGTTAGGTGCGCGCTCTAGTTGAGAGGTGAGATGGATTTTCTTGGAGAGGGAGATTCCATTAAATCATGTAATAATGCATTTATAATTATTATGCATTTTAATACACTTTCTATAAAATGTTTTTCAACTCGGGCTCTGACATGTTTATATTTTCTCCCTCCATATATATTGTATTACTTTAGGTGTTCCTCAGCACGGACGCCTTTGATGTTCATCCATCCAGTGTATTCGTGGAGCTGTGGCAGTAGCGGACTGTTGAGTCACCTTGCTTTAGTCGATTCCTATCTTTGTATTTCTAGATTAGGATTCAGTTGTGTATGGAGTTAGTATTCAAGTGTTGTAGGTTAACACTTTTATATTTCATTTCCCTTTTAGATTATTGTATTGTCTGTTACCCGATAGCATATTCGGGTATTTCATTATTGAGATTTTATTGTACATTGTATTGTACTCTTTATATCATTGGAGTTTGCACATATCACCCACTTTAGTTAGATACATATTGTGGGTTATGGTTGCATTATTGGTTTTGTGTTGTTGTTAAATAAAAGTTTTAAATTTTTGACAATCCAGTTTTAATGATTTCGGGTAGTTAGCCTTATATTATTAGTATTGTCAGTTGATGTTGAGACTGTGCCATCTGAGATACCTGATTTAATGTAGTATAGGGTTGGCCACCCGTTATTATTTTGAGCGGGTTGTCACAATAATATAACTTGTGAAATGGTTATATGGTATCAAGTTGGACATGGATATAAATATGTTAGCTTGAAATATAACTTATAACTCGTATACATGATGTGAATGGTGTAAAGGATATAACTTGTGAGAATGTTATATGGCATTAAATAGGAATTGATTTGAATAAGCAAATGTATCTAATAAACCATAAAATGTATAAGACACTCACTCAAGTTGGGATAGTGGGAAATAGTGAGATATACGAGACAATCCTAGTTATGGAGGCTTAGCTAGATGGGGAGTTTATAGTTTCGGTAGGCGTGCACATTAGTTGAGGGGTGAGGTAAACTCTGAAAAACGTTGCTAATGCCGTTTAATACAAGATTAAACTGTATAAGAAACTCCGAGATGTTTGTTGAAGAAACCCTTTTCTTTTGAAAATAAAACTTATAAACAACAAGATGTGTTTACAAAAACTTATGTACGAGAGTAATCAAGACTTTGTAATCAGTATTAAAACTAAGACAGTTTCAAAAATTCAGCGCACTATAGAATGAGATGAGGAGATGAAGATAATCAAAACACACAGTTTTTAACGTGGTAAAACCTCTCCCAATAGAGGAAACATCCACGGTGACTTCTAAGTCACGAAAGTAAAAAGCCACTAACAACAAATAACAGTTACAAACAATACAACATACATGCACACAAATCGACCTATTCTAAGTTTAGGAATATATCCCACTTGGTGTCCTTCTAACTTATCATAGATCTGATTGTTGATGATGTTCTTCCAGTTTGATAACTTCCTTTTTCTTCAGCTTCCTTGCGTCGACTCAATAATCTTTGATCTTATTCACAACACTTCTAGTGTAGTAGTGTGTTAAGTGTTTGTGATGTGATTCCTATCAACATGCATGAACTCACACACACTTAGGTTTTGCAGACAGTCCTAGAAAATTACATATAAAGACTATATGCTGTGATTTTCTTTTCTTTCTTTCTTACAGAACTTGAAACCTTTTTGACCTTTAAATATAACCCAGATTCCACGGATATCTTGCTTCTAAATCGGTCAAGATCTTAATCAATCTCTGTTTTAAAAATATTTTTGAGATCGAAAATCTCCAAGTGTGAATCCAACTAGGTCAAGGTTAAGTTTCGTAAGAATAGAAACCATAAAACATTTTCAAAACTAAATCAGTAAAGATTTTCTTAAATCAAGAAAGAAACATGCAGATCTAGTGAAATATAACATGCAGAGTGTAAATCTACAATTTCTATGAAGAAGAAATACAGATCTTCACACGAATGTTTAAGTTGGTAATAAGATCACTGATTAAGAGGTTACAGCTTCAATATGAACAAACCAGTAACGCCACTCTCTCTCAAACACTCAAGGTTGTGTTTGGGGTTTTGTATATACGAAGGTTTGAATCAGATATGAAGTGTTTAGGGTTAGGGTTAGGGTTTGGCTAACACAGTTTCCCTTTCTCTCTCTTCTCTCTTTTCTTTTCTCTCTTCTCTCTCACTTCTCTCTTCTCTCTATTTTTTTCTCTCAGAAATGACGACTGCCAAAAGTCTTGAAAGGTTGAGAATTAGAGGGCTTTTATAGGAGTGGAGGAAGGTTCTGGATAGTCGAAGGCAATCAAGGGCTGAGATTAAGTCTTCCTAATATTGACTTGATCCAAGGGTTATAAGAAGGCGGTGGTTAAGTCGAATGTGATTGGTTCACAGGATAGCACAAGGATAGGTTTAAAACACATGCAGGCCATCGATAAGGATAGATCAAACGACCAGCAAACCACCAGGCAACCCTCTCACATAACAAACACAAATTGATACATCAGGAACGTGACAAGTGTTGGCCTATAAGAGGCTTACAAACGCGCGTCAAAGTTAATTACAGGCAGCACCCTGAAGTCTCTAGCGCATTTACATTCTACCCAATCAAACATTCTAATGAAAAATGAATTTTTCAAAATAGCAAATTAACCCCACAAATTTTATAATCACACTTTTATTAATGAAAACATTATTTTAAAATGTTTAAAAATGTTTAAAAAATTCCCAAAAAAATTATTAAAACAACATTTTAAGGGGAATTTAACACACAATCAATTTTAAGCAATATATACACATGTATGCACTTCTAATGTGTGTAGTGTGATTCAATTTATACCTTCTTGGATTATTGAAGAGGATTAGAGAGATTAATTCTGAGGCTCTTTGGATTCTAGGTTAGACAACCAATTTTGTCACTATTTCCAAATTAGTTGAGCACTTATACAATATAGACTTAAGTAAGTCAAATGTATAAGGTACTTCAATCTCCCCCTTTGGAAATATGAGACAAAATCTCCTTTGAGTTAGCTTAAACTCTTAGGGAACCAAAAAAAATAAAACCTAGTCCTATACAAAAGATACTATCTACCCAATTCCTAGAAAGTCAAAAATTACATAACTCAACTATTTACAAAATTTGTACACTACAAATGGTAGACAATCATTAGAAGAGATTCCTGCAAATATGCACACTAAGATCAAGCAGTTTAGATGAAATGTGAACAAAACATTGAACCCGTTAGACTCAAATTGCTCCCCCATTTTGTCTCAAATGGACAAAGGGTAAAAATTAAGATCTTCAGAGTTTAATCAGCACATACCATACCTATAGAATTACGCAAATACAGAAATATGTTATAGTCTAAAGGTTTAGTGAACATGTCTGCAAGTTGCAGATCGGTAGGCAGGTAATGGATTTCTAACTCCTTAGTTTCAAGAAGTTCGCGTATAAAATGATGTCTTATCTTAATATGCTTAGTTCGCGAGTGTTGAACCGGGTTTTTAGATATGTTAATAGTGCTTTGATTGTCATAATACAATTGTAACTGATCTTCTTGAATCCCATTGTCGCTTAACATTTGTTTTATCCATAACAATTGAGCACAGCAACTTCCTGCTGCTATGTATTCGGACTCAGCCGTAGATAAATATGTGCAATTCTATTTTTTCCTACTCCAACCAACTAAATTATTGCCAACATAATAGCAGGCACCTGATGTACTTTTACTGTCATCAGTACATCTGGCCCAATCAGCATCAGTATACCCTATGATGGTACTGCAGGTATCATTAGTGTACCTAAGTCCAAGATTAAGAGTGCCCTTTATGTACTTGATTATACGTTTTACACATGATAAATGGCTCTCTTTAGGGTTATTCTGGTAACGAGCACACAGACATACAGCATACATTATATCTGGTCGTGAGGCAGTTAGATAGAGTAGGCTACCAATCATACTACGATAAAGTGTGGAATCAACTGACTTTCCATTTTCATCTTTACATAATTTAACAGTAGTACTCATAGGCGTTTTGGCAACTTTAGCATTATCTAAACCAAATTTTTTAACAATATCTAAGGCATACTTAGTTTGAGAGACAAATAGTCCATCAGAATTCTGTTTCACTTGAAATCCTAAGAAAAGCTTTAGCTCCCCCATAAGGGGCATGTGAAACTCCTTATGCATAATAGCAGAAAAAGATTTAACTTCAGATGTTGAAGTAGACCCAAAAATGATGTCGTCTACATAGACTTGGGCTATAATAATGTTTTTGTCAAAATGTTTGACAAAGAGGGTCTGGTCATTTCCTCCTCTCTTAAAACCCTTATCCAACAAAAAGTTGGAAAGGCATTCATACCAAGCTCGAGGAGCTTGTTTTAAGCCATACAAAGCCTTTTTTAGACGAAAGACATGGTCAGGGTATTTAGGGTCAATGAAGCCTTTGGGTTGTTCTACATACATTTCTTCGGACAGAATTCCATTGAGGAAGGCAGACTTGACATCCATTTGATAAAGTGTAAATTTTAAGTGACACGCTATGGCAAAAAGAAGTCGAACAGATTCAAGACGAGTGACAGGGGAAAATGTCTCGCTAAAATCTATTCCTTCTATTTGTGAGTACCCTTGAGCAACTAGTCTAGCTTTGTTTCTAAGGATTACCTCATTTTCATCAGATTTGTTCTTAAAGATCCAACGTGTGCCAATAACATTTTTGTTTTGAGGTCGCGGTACAAGATACCAGACATCGTGAATGACAAATTGTAAAAGTTCTTCCTGCATTGTAGAAATCCAGTGTGTGTCATTCAATGCATCATTAACATTTTTCGGTTCCATAAGGGAGACGAAACATGCATAATTAGCATAATTTCTTAACTGGGATCTAGTACGAACTGGCTCATTAGGATTACCGACCACGTTGTCATTGGGATGATCTTTAGAGACCCAGCCAAGTACTTTTGGACTCTCAATAGGTAATGAGTCATCTATTTCTGGTGAATCAGTTTTGAAATCATTTTTAGATTCAACCACAATAGGTGATTCAGATATCTTATTTTCGACAATAGTATCGCTTACAATTACATTTATCGATTCCATAAGGGCCTTAGTACGCAGATTGTATATACGATAAGCACGACTGTTTGGAGAGTATCCTAAGAAGATGGTTTTATCACCACGCGTCTCGAATTTAGACAAATGTTCTCTATCTTTAAAGACATAACACTGACTTCCGAAAGTTCTTAGATATTTCAGATTAGGCTTCTTACCGTACCACAACTCATAAGGGGGTTGTTTAGTGTTTTTCCTAAGGTAAACCCTATTAATGATATGACATGCAGTTCTAATAGATTCTACCCAGAAATATTTAGGTAGAGATTTGGCATGCAACATGACACGTGCCATCTCTTGAAGAGTTGGATTTTTCCTTTCAGCAATACCATTCTGCTGAGGAGTCTTAGGGGCACTGAATTCGTGTTTGTAACCGTTGTAGTCACAATATTCAACTATTCCTGTGTCTATGAACTCTCCCCCTCTATCGCTACGAATGTGATTGACTTGTGTGTCCTTCTCATTTTCAATTCTAAGTAAAATTTTCAAAAAATTCTGAAACGTGTCAGATTTTTGTTTTAAGAAGGCAACCCAAGTGAATCGTGTGAAATCATCAACCATGACAAGGATATAACTGTGTCCACAAAGACTAACAGTTCTAGAGGGACCAATAAGGTCCATATGGATGAGATCTAGAGTTCTAGAAGTGAGAATGTCTTTAACTTTTTTATGCGAAGTCTTAACTATTTTTCCTTCCTGGCAATGACCACAGACAACACTGGAAATAAGTTTAATTTTAGGAATTCCTCTAACAATCTCTTGACTAGAGAATCTACCAAGGATATCATAACTTAGGTGACCCATACGATTATGCCAGATTTCATTGTCATCCATTCTGACAATGTTACAGGTTTCAGAACCAGTCTTGACAGTATAACAATTGTCAGGTGTTCTAAATTCGGTAATAATGCATTTACCTTTATCATTTAGAATTTTACAATTGTTCTTTGAAAAGGTAATTGTATGGTCAGAGTCACAAAATTGTGATATACTTAGGAGGTTGGCTTTAAGGCCTTTAACTAAAAGTACATTTTCGAGAGTAGGCATTCCCTCTTCTTTTAGGGTTCCTTTACCTATGATCTGGGATGAAACTCCGTCACCAAAAACTACTTTACCTCCAGCAAATCTAGTTTTGTTTAAGAGTTTGGTTTCATCTCCTGTCATATGTTTGGAGCATCCTGAATCTAAGTACCAACCAGATGAAGTGTGTTCAGCTTTTAAGGTAGTGATAACAATGTTACACTTCATTTGGGGTAAAAGATCATCTTTTCTAACCCAAATAGCTCTAGTTTTAATTTTGCGCAAGTTTGCCCTCATTTGATAAAATTTTCGAGAAACAGCTTTTTGTCGAAAAACATTTGGAGCAACAAACTGATTATTGTGGAAAATTTAAGCTTTTGGTTTAGGAAAGTTTTTGGGATCCTTTCTCTTAAATGAACTCTTAGTTTTGGTCTTTCTATTCTTGTAGTTAGAGTTCTTGTCAGGTTGTCTTGGAAGGACATAATGGTTACGATTTTGCCTAGAATAGTTAAAGTTCTTGTAAACAGGAGTGTTGTACACAGGAGTGTTCAGACGCCTAGCATAACAACCTTCAAAGGAATGACCATAAATGTCACAATAGGAGCAATATTGATTGCTTGAGGAATAAACTTCCTTAGGAAAATTTCTAAAGATGGGTTTAACAGCATTCAGTTCAGAATTCTTATTCCTAGGAGGTATGGTCTTAAAGGTAGAATCAGCCTTTCTAATCAAAGGACAGACGTATTTAGTCTTAAGTACAGTGTCAGCCTTAGAATTACTAGACTCTCCAATGTCTTTCTGTTGTTGCTTTTGATCAAATTCCTTTTTAATAAAATGAAAGTCTGGACATGTTTCAATTGGTCTTTTGCCCCCAGACACAAACTTAATAGGTTCAAGATTTGTAGTTTGTGGTTTGTTCTTAGGGCAAAATCCAATACCGGTTCTATCATCAGAATTGGTCTTGGGGTCAACAACAAAGTCAGTAAAACAATTTGAATTGTTTTCAAACTTAGAAATTTTTTTGAAAACAGTAGCTGTCTTTGTTTTTGCTTCCTCCAGTTCTAATAATGTTCCCTTGTATTTCATTTCTAGGGTTTCATTAGTCTTAGTCAACTCTTTTAATCTTTGATCAAAAGTTTCAATTTTGGATTGATGAGACAGACACTGGTTAGTGTACTCTTCGGCATTCAGCTTCACAATAAGACTTAGATCATCTAATTTCTTAGTCAGGTCTCTAACAGTCTTTTCCAGTCTAGTGCCTTTTTTGAGAGTTTTAGCATACAAAGTATGAATATCTAGGAGGTCATCTGTGTCTGAGTCGCTAAGTGAAGTGTGTGTAGTGACCCCTAACGATTCAGTTTTAGTACTCACGCACCCATTTACATCGTCATTATCGAGATCACTTTGACTCACACATACAGAACTAGAGTTAGCAACATTTTCAGATAATAAAGCATCTAGGCCAGTCAAAGCAGTATTCACACAAGCAGGAATAGGAGCATCATTATCACACACAGGCATATCATCATTGTAAATGATCTTAGCATAAAAGGACATGCAAGGGTCAAGTACATTTGATGACTCAAGTTCCTCTTCATCAGAGTCACTTGAATCATCCCAAGTTTTACATACATTGGCTTTATTGTGTGTGTTGGTTTTATTCAGATTAACTCTGGAATCGTGAGCAATGTGACCTAGTTTCCCACATCTGAAACATTCAATCTTTTTAAGGTCTCTGCTGGGTCTGGAGTTATTGTCCTTAGGATGTTTGTCAAGACCTCTCTCATGAGGTTTGGGATTAGACAGAGTAGGATAATTAGGCTTGCCTTGTTTAGTTTCCTGTTTGTTTTTAAATTTAACAATTTTCTTAAATTGTTTAGACATTAAGGCAATCTGATTATCTAGTTTGTCTATATCACACTCCTCATCAGAGTCAGAGTTGATCAAATTAGTCTCATGCTTAGATATTTTAGAGGAAAAACTCAAGTTAGAGTTGGGCTATTTTCTTTGAGACTGATTTAATTGTTTCTTAAAATCTAATTCCATTTCCACAGTCCTAAGTTTGCTACTGAGTAACTCAGGGGTAAGGTTTTGATCACTCATTTCCTCAATAGCATACCTCTTGCTGTCAAACTTTTGTGGTAATGATCTTAGAATTTTAGAAACAATTTCATTCCTATCATATGTTATACCATTAGCATGCAACTTAGTAACTATATCAGTTAAGTTCATGTAAAAGTCATCAAAAGACTCAGAGTCAGACATAATCAAAGATTTGTACTGTTGGGTAAGCATTTGAGTTTTAGCAGCTTTAACTCTTGAGTCTCCTTCATGGGCAGTGGTTAATGTGTCCCAAGCTTCCTTAGAAGTGGCACAAGATGAGATTCTCTTGAACTCATACTCATTAATAGACATAAAGATGGCATTCTTGCTTTTATTGTTATTTCGAGAAATAGTTTTCTCTTCTTGGGTAAACTCACTTAAGATTTTCTTTACCCTCTCATCACTTCCTTCAGTGGCTGGTTTAGTAGGATAAGTGTATCCATTTTCAATAATGTCCCAGACATCATCTCCTAAATTCCCTTGGATGAAGGCAACCATTCTTAATTTCCAGTAAGCAAAGTTGTTTCCATCAAAGAGTGGAGGTCTGGACAGATTACCAAACCTTTCATTCTTCTCGTCCATAGTTAGGTTTTTCAGAAAACGATTTCAGAAACACAAGATCTTTTTGAAATAAAAGTTTACAGGGCTCTGATACCAATTGAAAAACGTTGCTAATGCCGTTTAATACAATATTAAACTGTATAAGCAACTCCGAGATGTTTGTTGAAGAAACCCTTTTCTTTTGAAAATAAAGCTTATAAACAACAAGATGTGTTTACAAAAACTTATGTACGAGAGTAATCAAGACTTTGTAATCAGTATTAAAACTAAGACAGTTTGAAAAATTCATCGCACTATAGAATGAGATGAGGAGATGAAGATAATCAAAACACACAGTTTTTAACGTGGTAAAACCTCTCCCAATAGAGGAAACATCCACGGTGACTTCTAAGTCACGAAAGTAAAAATCCACTAACAACAAATAATAGTTACAAACAATACAACATACATGCACACAAATCGACCTAATCTAAGTTTAGGAATATACCCCACTTGGTGTCCTTCTAACTTCTCATAGATCTGATTGTTGATGATGTTCTTCCAGTTTGATAACTTCCTTTTTCTTTAGCTTCCTTGCGTCGACTCAATAATCTTTGATCTTATTCACAACACTTCTAGTGTAGTAGTGTGTTAAGTTTTTGTGATGTGATTCCTATCAACATGCATGAACTCACACACACTTAGTTTTTACAGACAGTCCTAGAAAATTACATATAAAGACTATATGCTGTGATTTTCTTTTCTTTCTTTCTTACAGAACTTGAAACCTTTTTTACCATTAAATATAACCCAGATTCCACGGATATCTTGCTTCTAAATCGGTCAAGATCTTAATCAATCTCTGTTTTAAAAATATTTTTGAGATCGAAAATCTCCAAGTGTGAATCCAACTAGGTCAAGGTTAAGTTTCGTAAGAATAGAAACCATAAAACATTTTCAAAACTAAATCAGTAAAGATTTTCTTAAATCAAGAAAGAAACATGCAGATCTAGTGAAATATAACATGCAGAGTGTAGATCTACAATTTCTATGAAGAAGAAATACAGATCTTCACACGAATGTTTAAGTTGGTAATAAGATCACTGATTAAGAGGTTACAGCTTCAATATGAACAAACCAGTAACGCCACTCTCTCTCAAACACTCAAGGTTGTGTTTGGGGTTTTGTATATACAAAGGTTTGAATCAGATATGAAGTGATTAGGGTTAGGGTTAGGGTTTGGCTAACACAGTTTCCCTTTCTCTCTCTTCTCTCTTTTCTTTTCTCTCTTCTCTCTCACTTCTCTCTTCTCTCTATTTTTTTCTCTCAGAAATGACGACTGCCAAAAGTCTTGAAAGGTTGAGAATTAGAGGGCTTTTATAGGAGTGGAGGAAGGTTCTGGATAGTCGAAGGCAATCAAGGGCTGAGATTAAGTCTTCCTAATATTAACTTGATCCAAAGGTTATAAGAAGGCGGTGGTTAAGTCGAATGTGATTGGTTCACATGATAGCACAAGGATAGGTTTAAAACACATGCAGACCATCGATAAGGATAGATCAAACGACCAGCAAACCACCAGGCAACCCTCTCACATAACAAACACAAATTGATACATCAGGAACGTGACAAGTGTTGGCCTATAAGAGGCTTACAAACGCGCGTCAAAGTTAATTACAGGCAGCACCCTGAAGTCTCTAGCGCATTTACATTCTACCCAATCAAACATTCTAATGAAAAATGAATTTTTCAAAATAGCAAATTAACCCCACAAATTTTATAATCACACTTTTATTAATGAAAACATTATTTTAAAATGTTTAAAAATGTTTAAAAAATTCCCAAAAAAATTATTAAAACAACATTTTAAGGGGAATTTAACACACAATCAATTTTAAGCAATATATACACATGTATGCACTTCTAATGTGTGTAGTGTGATTCAATTTATACCTTCTTGGATTATTGAAGAGGATTAGAGAGATTAATTCTGAGGCTCTTTGGATTCTAGGTTAGACAACCAATTTTGTCACTATTTCCAAATTAGTTGAGCACTTATACAATATAGACTTAAGTAAGTCAAATGTATAAGGTACTTCAAACTCAAAGGAGTGCGTGGCACTAATTTAAATATGGAGAGCTTTTGCATATTTATTTCTTGCATTTAAATTCACTTGGTAAATATTTTTTAAATGTTTTGGGTTCTAAACCTTACTATAAAATATTTTCAAAAACCTTTTAGTTGTCCTCCTACAAGGGCGCTAGGCTTGACTCTTTCCTTCAGGGTATGTGGCTGTAGCTATGTGTATTGTTGCAGGTCTTTTTGATTTATATGCTTATATCATTCTATCGTTGGATAAGGATCTTTTCAGTTGTACATCTGGGGCATGTACCCCTATATTCAGACTTGGCATATATTAGTACTCTTTTATATTTGCACTTGTGGATGGCTTGTAGTCGACGCATTTCGACAGACTCTTATACTTACTTTGTGGCATGTTATAGTTCTCGCTCTTGTATTGGATTATCTACTACTCTAGTATATTATTTGGGTTGGATTAATAAAGATAAAATTTGTCATCAGCTTAATAAAACACTGGATGGTTAGTAATTAATGAATGAACGACGGTGATGCTAAAAATGAACCAGATGACGTTCCTGTTTAATTTGATATAGGAATGATCACCCGGTATTTTATTAAGCGGGGTGTCACAGCACCGGCTACCCCTCAATATTTCTTTAATAAAAAGCATTCGAAAGATAGAAACTGCATAGAGAAGTGTTTTGGGATCCTTAAGATGCGGTGTACTTCTCTTAGGAGTCCAACATATTACCCTATCATAACATAATGTCGTATAATTTTAGCTTGTTGTCATATTCATAATCACATAAGAAAGGAAATGTCAATATATCCAATAGAACTGGCCTTTGAAGAAGAAGAAGAATGAGTTGAAGGAAGTAGTTTTCCATCGGATGATTTAATTAGCCAAGTTTAAATATCCAACTAATGGTCTGAATGGAGGGATAATTTAGCTGAACAAATGTTTAACGCATGGAGAACTTGATGAGACATTTTTATACATGAGACTGATGTTTATCATTTTATGTTTTACATCCGTTATGCAAATAACAAATTCTTTTTACTTCTTGCAATTATTTGTTATTTGTGTAATGTTGTTAATATTTGTGTTCTCTTGTCATTAATTTATATTTATGAAATAGGAAAGTGTATTTCTATGTTAGGAATGGAAGGCAGCCTTATCGTTTAAAGTAAGGGAAAGGGAAAAGTTAGAGATCGACGCTTATGGACTAGGACAGAGGAAGAATATCTCGTGACAATACTCGAGGAGCTTTTGAGACATGGGTATAGATGTGACAATGTTTTTAAGCCTGGAATAACATTGGAAGTGGAGAACAAATTTGAAGAAAAGATGATTGGGTGGCTATTAAAGCAAACTCACACATAGAGTCAAATATGAGAGTTTTGAAGAAACACTTTAATTTGGTAACTGACATGCTGGGTAGTAGTGGCTTTGGATGGAACGAAACTTTGAAATGTGTTGAGGTTGATCGAGATGATCAATGGGAAGGGTATTTGTCGGTATATTAATTAAATTTATTGTGTATCTTCTCATTTACTAATAATACTTTCCGCTATTTGACTTAACTTAATTTTATTTATTTATTGCAAAGAGAGCCTAAATCAAAGGGTCTAAGAAATAATCAATTTATGTTATATGATCGGTTGGGATACTTGTTTGGGAAGGATTGCGCTACTAGTACTGCAGCTGAGTCTTCTATCGATGCCATGGATGATATAGATTGTCAGGATGAAGAGTATATTGACTTATATGGTGATACTCCAATACCTATTGTGAAACATTCCTCCAGTGTTCCTAACCCAAGTCAGAGAAGGAGGAAAAGAAAAAGGGATACTTAGAGTGTGGGCATGCAAGATATGGAAACATATTTTACCTCATTTGTAGAAAATTTGAACAAAAATTTTGAAGCACTTAGTGAAAAGTTTGGTGAAGATAAAGTAGGAAAGAATAGGACAAAAAGGCTTAAGGAGATTAACACTATGACCACTCTGAATGCAAGGGATTGTGTTTATCTAGACAGTAAAATTGTAGAGCAAACAGATTATGTGGACAAATTTCTTTTGATGTCAAACGAAGACCGTATAGAGTTTGTTGCCCAACTACTTGAGGAGGGTTTTTAGAAATTAAAATTAACAACGCTTTATTTTGCGAACTTATGTTTTCAATGGATTAGTTTCAATAATTATTTATTTCAACTTTAATATTAATTTGGATGATTATATGTTCATATTTTTTAAGTTTAAATGGTTATTATTTATTATAATGGTTTTCTTTCTTATTGCATGCAACATAGTTGAGCTGCTATATTGATTTTTCAATTTAAATTTTCATTTGCTCGAGTATGGAGGTACAAAAAAATATGCTATTGAGTTAAAATAAGTGATAACAATATATTTTTCTATTTTTAAAAATATTAAATACAAAATAGGGGTATTCTTAGAAAACTGGAGACAAATTAATCATATCCGGAGCATTTCAAACACGGGATTGTATTATTATATCCCATCCCGTCTTCTTATTCGAAACTGTTCCAAATTCAGTATTGGAATAGGTCTTATCCGAGCCACCCTTATCCTATCCAATCCGGTTCTTAGTCTATCCTATCCGACCCACTTATACGGCGCATCAAACGAAGCCTAAATCCCGAAGTTAGCTGGCATGTATGCATAAAGAAACGTAAATGACAAGCACGTGTATTTTGAAAAGGATGTCCACCTAATTTTTCATTTTGTTCTAAAATATAATTAAAGTCTCTCAATAAAAGCCAAGTATATTGAACTGAAGAACATATCTGGTGAACTGGAGAATCACGAGCACGTGCAGTGGAAAACTATCAGCATGGTTTAGTAAGGTTGAACCAACATGTCGTGTGTCCCTCTTTGAATGGACCTATCTTTGTGTTTTGGAGCATGCATGGAGGGTAGTGGTTTTTTGTGTGGTCTCTATTTTTTGGAGTTGGGATGATAATGAATAGTGGTGAGGGAGGGTTTAGTTCATTGTTTGTGGAAGGGAGGTTCTGTGATGGTGAAAAGGGTAGACAAGGTTGCGTTGTCGGTGATGTGCTATTGTTTTTGGTTGCTGAGATAAAAGTCCATGCCAATTGTGTAAGATGAGGAAGAATCGAGTGTGAATGTGGTTTGATTGTATGGTCGTGTTCAGTAGTTCTGACTAAGTCATGATGAGAGGTAGAGGGTGTAGAACAGGTGTGGGGTGGTTGAGGATGTGACGGATAAATGTCCATTTGTTAGGCGACGTGTGTGAGTGGGCAGAGAGACAGGATGTTAAACACAACTCTAGGTTTACATGGGAAAGATGATCTTGAGAGTTCTCTAGAGTTTGTTCACAAATACTTGGAACGACCATTTTTTTAGGGTTTTTTTAAATGAACTTAATATTTCTATATACGCCTCGCTTATGTCTTGGATAATTAAAACAATAAAGTTTACAAAAAAACTATAATATCCATGGTTTAAAACCCTGACAACAGTAAGAAAATAATAAATAAATGCAACTGAAAATAGTGTGTAAACATAGGACACTCGGTAATACAAATCTTGAATGGATTAGATTTCTATACCAAATCATATTTATGTTAACAACACAACGATCAGATTTTTATTAAAACTCAAATTACTATAAAAAAAAATTAAGGGCCAAACATCCTAATCCCGTTGTCAACTGTAATCCAAACAACAAAAACTCAGGCAGCATAGTAGATATAGAGGGAAAAATCAGTATGGAATGTTCCTCTTTGTCATTTTACAAGCATGCCACAATTATAGCACATCTTCATCATCACACAATTTGTAATGGAAAAACCAGAATTAAAGCAATCAGTAAAGTGAAATTTGATAGTAATGATGGTATGTACTGGATTGTTGTAATTGGTAAAAGACAACATTAAATTGTTTAAAAAAATGAAATAATAGTGAAATCATTATGTAAAAATGATGTTTTGCAGATGTATTGGATGTATCGTGATGTTTTATAGATGTTACACCATATTTGAAGATTTGAGAGGAACAAATAACTTATCATTGTAATTGCAACCGGATCTACAACCAATGACTTCCAAGTTGGATTAATGTGTTGGAAATTGATCTAGTTGGGACGATATCTAAAATGGGTTTGGTTGGGTTACAAATGGCTAAAGTTGGAATGGGTATTTGTGAAGTTGAAGGAGCTAAGCAGGAAAAATAACCAGAAGTGTAAAGGGTTAAACGGAAGTCTGGAATGGGTTTAGATAGAAAAACTCCTATTTTTACATTTTCTTATACAATATGGCATATTAAGTGTATTTTCACCTATTTATGTGGGTGTAATATCCATTGGGTCTCTATAAAGAAAATAGGGGTTCAAATAACAACACCCTATTTTTGTGTTGTTCTAAAAAGTTTTGAGAACGGGTGATAACATATTCTCTTTGCCCATTTTTATCTGTTAGCTATGGTTTGTGGGTCCAAATTGTTGGCAGCTGTCATGTTCTTATTTGGAAAAATGCACAGCTTTTTTTGGGCAACTCAAAATGCACAGTTCAAGTGAAGTATTTGAATTGTGTAAGGATGCATTCTTTGTAGGAGGAGTTGGATTATTTCAGAGAGTGGGTTTACTGGTGACAACGTGTTATTTATTATCAGCAGGCAGAGTTCTTTCATGGATTTAATGGGAGGTTGAATTGGTTAAAGAACCATTGATTTTATTGTGTCCAACTATTCCACAAGAAAAACAAATGTAAGTTTTGATTTCATAGACAATATTACCAAGAATTCTACAAATCTTGATAATTTTAAGCAGAGGTTTTGTAATATTAAAATCTATACAAATACGAGCATACCTAGCTCTACCCACTGAATTTTAATGGGTTTACCAATAGATGAAGATATCTGGTGTAGTATAACAGAACCATAGTATTCAACTGGGAGCTCATAAATTTGGATCCATAAATTCTTGTTCTTGATTTGAACAGTTGAAGGTATAAAATTTTACACGATCTCTTCATTACCAAATAATGGTCTTTCATGAACCATGGACCTCAGGCAATAATTTATTATAATCCCCGATAGTATTGAGTTTGATAATGTAGAAATTGTTATTGCGTATATATATATATATATATATATATATATATATATATATATATATATATATATATATATATATATATATATATATATATATATATATATATATATATATATATATATAAAATGGAATAGAAGTTGAAGAATAGAAAATGGAATAGAAATTGAAGAAAAAAAATTATTGTTTAACTATTTAACAAGCTTACATACCTTCCTTTCTTATCCCAAAGCAATAAATCTTCGGGTTATTCCATATATATTTCTTCATCTAACTCACCATTTAATAATGTCATTTTTATATCCATTTAATATATTTCAAGTCCATTTAATGAATCTTTTGCTATCAACATTCAAATGGACATAATGCTTGTGATTGGTAAGTAAGTGTCGAAATACTTTAACCCTTATTTTTGCCTGTAGCCTTTAGCAACAAGTCTTCATTTATACTTATCAGTTGATCCATCTGATTTCATCTTCCTTTTAAGATCCATTTGTACCCTAAGGGTTTAGAACCCGATGGAAGATCCACTAGTTCCCAGGTATGATTTTGCATGATGGATTCGATTTCACTGTTAATTGCTTCTTTCCAATTTGAAGCTTTGGGCAAAGATATAGCTTCCTTGTACGTTTGTAGATCATTTTCCAACAAATATGTTAAAAAATCAGGATCGAAGGAATTTGATGTTCTTGCCATTTTTCTACATCTAGTCTCATTAATTGGCCACTCTTGATGAGTATGGTTAGTTGTAGCATCATTTGTACTTTTGTTTGGACTTGATTATCGAGGCATGTTATATGAAAATTCATTTTCAAAAAATGAAGCATCCATTGATTCAATAATCGTATTAACATGAATATTCGAAATATTACAAACAGGAAATCCATATGCACTGCTATTATTTACATAGCTGATGAACACACAACCAATGGTTTTTGTACCTATTTTAATCTTTTTAGGTTTAGGAACCATAACCTTTGCTAAACACCCCCACACTTTTAAATATTTATAGAAAGGTCTTTGACCCTTCCATAATTCATAGGGTGTTTCCTGATTTTTCATATGAGGTACTTTTTTTAGAATATAATTGTCAAAGAGTAAGATTTCCCCCGATAAATTTTATGGTGCTCCAAAACTTATCAACATGGCATTCTTCATTTCTTTCAATGTACGGTTCTTTCGTTTCGTAAAACCCTTAGATTGAGGCACGTAAGGAGCAGTAGTTTGGTGAATAATGTCATTTTCTGTAAAAACTTCTTCAAAAGGTGATTCATATTCACTACTTTATCAGTTCTTATTACCCTTATCTTTTTGCTAAGTTGATTATTTACTTCATTTTTGTATTTTTTAAACACATATATAGCCTCATCTTTACTTTTTAGTAAATACATATAGAAATATTTTGTGCAATCATCAATAACGGTATTTAAATATTTTTTACCTCCCCTAATTTTTAAAAACTTTAGACCACATATATCAGTATGAATCAGGTCTAAAGGTTCACTTTTCCTTTCAATGGAATGAAATGCTATTCTTATAAATTTTGTTTCCATGCATATATCACATTTATGATTTTTATTAACATCAAATTTTGTTAGAGTAACTAAGTTAATTAATCTATGTAACGTATCATAATTAACATGTCCTAATCTAGCATGCTATATATTTGAGGACTCAAATAAATAAGCGGAATTTACTTTATAGATTTTCATACAACAGTCATTATATTCATCTTACAGAGCCCTTTTGTCATGTAGCTCTTTCCCACATACATATCATTCTAAAACAGTACAAATTTATCATATACAAACACCAATTTGAAACCATTTTTGCTCAATAAGGAACTTGAAATCAAATTCTTGCAAATGTTCGGAACATGAAGCACGTCATTTGGAGTGAGTTCCTTACTGGATGTCATTCTCAACACAATCTTTCCATGCCATTCTACTTTGGAACTTGACGAATTATCCATAAATAGATTTTCTCAATTTTTCATAGGCTTGTGGGTAGAGAACATCCATTTTTGAAAAAATATGGCGCGAAGCACCGATGTACACCCACCATTCATTGGGTTTTTCCACCAAATTACATTTGAATACATCCGTAGAAAGGTCGATATCGATCCTGTCGTCTGAAACCTTTTCACATTCTGTCATGTTAGCTTAAGCGTTGTATTTCTTGAAATTCTTTGGCTAATGACATTCATTAGAAGGATGTCCAAGTTTGCTACAATTATAGCACTTGCCTTTGAACTTCTTTTTATGCTTTGAAGTAGCTTTGCCTTAATGTTTCCTTCTATTGCCTTTTGGCCCTTTTTTCATAACATTAGCATTGGGTTCCATGGAATTTTTTTCATTCTTCCTTCAGATACATGATTGTCTTCTTTAATCCCGAGCCTTACAATCAGTTTTTCAAGATTCATCTCCTGACATTTATGCTTTAGATAATTCTTGAAATCTTTCCAAGAAGGCAATAATTTTTCAATAACTCCATCCACTTGAAATGAGTCGCTTAGGCACATTCCTTCAGCATGAATGTCATGAATAATCACTTATAGTTCTTGAACTTGAACAATTACTACCTTAGAATCCATCATTTTATAGTTAAGAAATCTGTCGACTACGAATTTCTTCATACCGGCATCTTCAGTTTTGTATTTCTTGTTTAAAGATTCCCATAGCTCCTTTGTCGTTTTAATGGTACAATACACGTTGTATAGTGAACTATCCAACTATTTGTGACACCCCGACTAATTAAATACCGGGTAGCTACTCCTTTATTAAATTAATTCAAAATGCTAAGTTGGTTCAGTTAATAGCATCACTGTCGAAAACATTTAATGATTACTAACCACCTAGTATTTAAAAAGTAAGTTGTCAAATTTTAAATTAAATATGATTAACATGCAATAAAAGAATTATGAAAGGATAACATAACCATTCACCATAAAGAAGCAATAGAATAACCAACAAATAATAAGTCTGGAGGAAATACTCCTCACAACAATCCCACAACTGAAATAATAAAACAAGTCTTAATCCTGAATTAATTACAAACCAAAGTCTGAATAACTGAAATATAGAAAGTCTCTACAAGAAATGGGCGACATGCCCTACAATTGATGAATCTGAATATGGAATCAAGACAAGAAAATGAGGCGTCTAATATCACAACAGCTACAGCTCGTCACCTGAATGAAAATCCTATGCGTGGTGTCCTTGTGGATGGGCACCTAAAAAGGTTTTTACAAAAAAATAGATTTGAAAGCAAACGGGTCAGAGCCCGAAAGTGGAGAGTATTTTAAAAATAGCAAGTGCTTTAATAACATTAAAACAATGAATGCAAAGTACATGTTAGGACGTGCTCTCACATGAAATACTCACCTCTCGACTGATTGTGCACTCCTAACGTACCGTACCCATTCAAGTGATTCTCATATCTAACTAAACTGACATAAGTTCTAACCTTTCCACTCGATTCACAATATGAATTCCCAATATTATCACTTAAACAGATAGCTTTAATTAAACTCGGATTCTCAATTGTTAACATTACAATTCACGGCATGTTATCCCTTTTTAACTCCTCAAGGAGTTACTATAAATTATTCTCGCAATTAAACATAACAATTCCTTTTCATTTAACCGTATATTATTCACATCATAAATATACAATACAAGCACCCCGAGGCTAAGTTGCGGTGCACACATACTCTGCTATCCATCCCGGTACATCACGTACATAAGGATTACAAATTCCGAATCTCTCAGGAATTGTTAGAATAAGCACCACACACAAAAATGGAGGCGAACATAATTCAACATATCCATGGTCACGTACATACCTACGCTCCATAGTCAGCTGACTTAATAACTCACAATTAAGTCATTCCCTTGAACTATGCCCTCTAGGTACCAATCTAAATTCGGGCACACAAGGATTAGATGGCCCTAAACGAAACGTAAACCTCCCGTGATAGCAAGTATGGTAGGTATGTCATACACATAAAATCATATACATATACTAAGCATGCACACATCTTAGTAATTTCCATAATTTATTAGTGGTATACTTCTCATTCTTATACCAATACACGTGTCCCCGGTTTATATATACACATCATCCATTATCCTCACGTCGTAATTAGTTAATCGCGTCCTAACCTACAATTATCATTTGGTTCAAATCATCCTTCTATATTTTACTCCCCAATATATCCCGAATATCCCAACTATGTCAATTAGTCATCAAGGTAAGGTTATCTCTACCATTAACCAAGGTTACGGGACACTAGAAATCAAACCAGGCCAAAAAGGCCAAACTGTCAACTCGTTAGAAGTCTCGTTCGAACGAAGTGGGCATCTAACGAGATCTCGTTCGAACAAAATGCATCGAATGAACATCCCACTCATTAGAAGGCAAACTGTCAACTCGTTAGAAGCTCGTTCGAACGAGCTCGTTCGAACGACCTGGGCAGGTCTTCTAACGAGGTGACAGTTCGAGCCCAGAATTTCTAAATTCGTTTTTTCCTCCAACTTTCTCTTCTCAAAACTCATCTAAACATTATCCCAACAGTGTTTTAAGGTTTTTAATCATTCATAAACATACTTAGGTCGTATATTAACATATATATGGGATCAAATCATCCTAAACCACATCTAATCATCAAATCTCTCCAATTTTCCCCAAATCTCATGAACATGAACCCTAGAAATTTAAAGTCTTCAGTTTCCATAAATAAATCCATTTTTGTGATATAAAAGATGTATTTCTATCAGAATAATACCCAAACATAATTCTACATGCAGTCTCCTTATAAAAATGTGAATTTCTAATTCCAATTCAATGGGTTTTTATCAATCTCCCAAAACAATGAAATTTTCATAAATGTTTAAGCATGGAAGAAACATTCGTTGTAAATAACGTAATTAAACCACTTGCCTCGGATTGTTCTCTGAATATGATGTTGGATGTTGCTCTCTTTTCCTCTCCAATTTCTCCCAAGGTTGAAGGTTGAAGATGATTGTTATGGTTTCTCTTTTGGGAACTTCTCCTAACCTCTCCTATAACTCCCGTAGTCCTTTAGTTGGTTAAGTGCTGATGATGGCTTAGTGGGTCACTAAATATCTTAATATTTAACTCCCAAAATTCGTTGGTTAATTATCCTAATATTTCAAAATTACCAAAATACCCTTTTAAGTTGCCGGTATGGTTCAATAATGCCCCGGGACCCAAACTAAACCCCCGGCTAGTGTTTTCTGACTATTTCGACCCTTACGGACACGTTGGCGCACTCAAAATAACCATACGGTTAATAAAACTAAAATTCACTTTTTAATTAAAAATTATATTCCTGACGCGACTATCACGCGTGTCCCAATAAAATTTTCCAAATTGCCGTATTTCAATCTCGCGACAATTTCACTAGTTTCAATATTCATATAACATCATATGTATACAAATTATAATCAAATACCAACTCACATCTTGTTAGTATTTTATCCGGATTAATTCTCAATTAATTCACATTTAATTTAATTAATCCCATAAATAAATATCGATAAAAATGCGGGGTATTACATACTTCCCCCCTAATAACAGAATTTCGTCCCGAAATTCGGAACTAAAAAGTACATGGTAAAAATAACTCTGGATAACGTTCGCGCATTTCATCCTCGCGTTCCCATGTGGACTCCTCGACATTATGATGTCGCCACTGAACACGCACTAACGGAACTATCTTTGACCGCAGTTTCCGCTCACTTCGGTCCAAAATATCAATCGGCCCCTCCTCGTAGGAGCTATCGGGCTGGAGATCGATATCCTCGAAAGCAATGTGAGAATGAGCCAAATCATCTCTAAGATATTTCCTTAGCGAAGAAATATGAAACACATCATGAATCCTGTGTAAATGCTCCGGTAACCCAAGTCTATACGCAACATACCCAATCCGCTCGATGATAGGAAATGGTCCCACGTATCTCGGTGCCAACTTCCCCTTCTTCCCAAATCGCATAATCCCCTTCATAGGAGATACTCTTAGTAAAACCTGGTCCCCCACTTGGAACTCCCTGAAGAACCTCTTCGCATCAGCATAGCTCTTCTGTCGATCCTGAGCTACCCGAATGCGACTCCGTATCAATTCTATTCTCGTTGAAGTATCCTGAATCACTTCCGGCCCAAGTAGTTTGTTGTCCCCCACCTCCAACCAACATGCTGGGGAACGACAAGGTCTACCATACAACGCCTCAAATGGATCCATGCCAATGGTGAACTGGTAGGAGTTGTTGTAAGAAAACTCCACCAGTGGAAGATACTGCTCCCATCCACCCCCAAAATCATGATGCACATACGCAACATGTCCTCTAACATCTGATTTGTACGCTCGGTTTGCCCATTGGTCTGCGGATGATAAGCCGTACTCAACCGCAATTCCGTGCCCATGGCCTCCTGAAAACTCTCCCAAAACTGTGAAACAAATATCTTGTCTCAGTCAGACACAATATTTACGGGCACACCGTGAAGTCTTACTATTTCTGCAATAAAAAGCTGGACATACTGTCCCGTAGTGTAGTCTGTCCTTACAGGTAGAAAATGAGCGACTTTGGTCAACCTGTCCACAATCACCCAAATGGAGTCGTGATCCCTCTGTGACGTAGGTAACCCCGTGATAAAGTCCATGGAGATGCTCTCCCACATCCACATCGGGACCTCTAATGGTTGTAGAAGTCCTGCCGGTCTCTGATGGTCCACTTTACCAGCTGATAAGTGGCACATTTAGAAACAAATACAGCAATATCTCTCTTTATCCCGCTCCACCAATACTGATGTCTCATATATTGGTACATTTTATCCCCACCGGGATATACCGCGAACCGTGAGCCGTGCGACTCTGCCATCACCTTCTATCGCAATTCCTCCCCTTCCGAAACTACCAGTCTCCCATTGAAGCGTAATTTCCCGTCTGAGCTAACGGTATAGGACTCGGCTCCCACTATCTGCTCCTGACAGAACGAGTCATCTGCTTATGCCTTTACCACTCTCATTACAATCTGTGGTGTAACAGTCATCACCGACATGAATGATCCGGCCACTGCATCCTGGTGTCCTAACTCCTTCCACTTTTTCTTGAACACCCCTGCCACCTCATCTACTGGTCTACGGCTCAACGCGTCTACTACCACGTTAGCCTTCCCCGGGTGATATTGGATATCAAACTGATAGTCCTTCACAAACTCAAGCCACCTCCGTTGCCGCATATTCAACTCCTTCTGCGTGAACAGGTATTGTAGGGACTTGTGGTCCGTGAACAATCGAAACTTCTCCCCCAAAAGATAATGTCTCCAAATCCGAAGGGTAAATACCACTGCCGCTAACTCCAAATCATGAGTGGGGTAATTCTTCTCGTGAGGCTTAAGCTTATGGGAAGCATAAGCTATGGCCTGACTCTCCTGCTGCAATACACCTCTAAGTCCTTGTAAGGACGCATCGGTGTAAATTAGATACTCAACTCCCGGTCTCGGCAATGCTAACACAGGTGATGAGGTCAACTTTTCCTTCAACTCATCGAATGCCAACTGACAGGCATCACTCCAAATGAACGGCACACCTTTACGAGTCAGATGTGTCAAAGAACCCGCTATCTTTGAGAAACCCCGACTAAACCTCCTATAGTATCCTGCTATACCCAAGAAACTACGGATCTCAGTCGGTGTCGTGGGCTGTCCCCACTCCCTTACCGCGGATACCTTCCCCGGATTAACAGATATCCCCCGGTCGGAAATAATATGCCCCAAAAACTGAACCTCTTTCAGCCAAAACCCACACTTCTCATACTTTGCATACAGCTCGTTCTGGCGTAGCGTCTGCAAAACCTGCCTCAAGTGCTCGGCGTGCTCCTCCTCTGTCAGGGAGTAAACCATAATATCATCAATAAAGACAATGACAAACTGATCTAGGAACTCTCTGAACACCCTATTCATCAAGCCCATAAACACGGATGGAGCATTGGTCAAACCAAAAGGCATAACCCGAAACTCGTAGGAACCATATCTCGTTAAGAAAGCAGTCTTCGAGATGTCCTCTTCCCTGATACGCAACTGATGGTATCCTGATCGCAAATCAATCTTTGAGAAGAAAGAAGCTCCTCTCAGCTGGTCGAATAAGTCATCGATTCGGGGCAATGGATACTTATTCCGTATCGTGACTTTATTCAATTTCCGGTAATCCACACACAACCTCAACGTTCCATCCCTCTTCTTAACGAACAACACAGGGGCACCCCACGATGAAGTACTCCTCCGTATAAACCCCTGACCCAACAACTGTTCAATCTGATCTCGTAACTCTCTCATCTCAGCTGGAGCCATACGGTAAGGTGCGCGGGCAATAGGCCGAGTGCCCGGCGTCAAGTCAATCACAAAATCTATCTCTCTACTCGGAGATAGTCCAGGTATATCCTGAAATACATCAGCGAACTCACTAACAACGGGTATCGAATCAAGTGGTATCACCACTTCCTTAGAGGTCTCCTCCTCTATGTAGTACAAATGAGTGGACGATCCTCCCTCAGGGAGAGGCATCGCCACTAAAAACATCTCCTGCCCGGGAATGGAAAAGATAATACTCCTACTAAAACAGTCAATCATGGCTCAGTACGCAACTAGCCAATCCATACCAATAATGGCATCATACTCGGTCATCTCTAACACTAACATATCAGCGGGTAAAGTAAACCTCCCGATCTCTATACCCACACCTCTACACATAAGCAAAATCATAGAACCCCTACTCAACGGTGAGTCTACACAAGTAGCGGTGCTCTCTGCGGTGTCTAATATCCCAATAGTGCATGCAAATCTCATAGCAATAAAACAGTGTGTAGCCTCCGTGTCAAATAAAATACGCCCCATAGTTCCCTGAATAGAGAACATACCCTCAATGGCCGGTGGATCCTGTGGGGCTGCGGCCTGCTGAAGCTGATATACTCTCCCATACTGAAGTTGCCCCTGCTGAACTGGGACCGCTGGAATGGGTGGTAATGCTGCCATCTGTGGTGGTGCCGGGAGAGCGGCGGGAAACATAGGCCTCTACGGCTCCTGTCGAGCACCCTGCTGCTGCTGCTGCGGGGCCCTGCCCTATCAGGACAGTCCTGACGTTTGTGGGCAATCTTACCACAAATGAAACACTTCCCCTGGAAGTTTCCCCCTCGCTGCCCCTGCTGACCACGGCCCCGGTGACCGTTACCATTTCTTCCCTGGCCCTGCTGAAACTGCTGTTGACCATTCTGCCCCTGCTGGCCCTGATGGCCCTGCCTAAAACCTCCCTGTCCATGTCTGAAATTCCTCGATCTGAACCTCTTATGATCCCCCTGCTGGGAACCCTGGTCACCCTGCCTCTGCCCCTGAGTAGATTGTGCCCCACTGGCACCATTTCCCCCTGTCCTGCCCTGATGGCTGGACTCTCCTGATCACTTCCCCTCTGTCAAGTGAAAGCGGTGGTCCTGGAAATGGAGTAGTGCAGCGTTAACCACATCAGAGTAAGTGGCCAACAATAGATTCCCCAACAAGTGCTGACGGATCCTCCAAGTTAATCCATCTGTAAACTTCTGAATCTTTTTCTCTTCTGTCGGTATCTCATCCGGAACAATGTTCAGTAGATTAGTGAATTCGGCCTCATACTCGGCCACAGTCCTTCCCTCCTATCTAAGGTTCATCAACTTCCTCCTCATTTCCGTGTGAATAGCTGACGGAAAATATTTGCGGTCGAACCGCACCCAAAACTCCTGTATAGTGAGAGTATCTCTCTCCTCCACGGTGGTAATAGACTCCCACCACTGCAATGCAGATCCCACTAGATTGAAAGTAGCTAGTATCTGCCTCTGAACATCGGTGCACTCATACATCCTCAAGTGCCTCTGAATATCTTTCCTCCACTGACTAGATACCACAACATCGGAGCTACCTGCGAACTCCGGAGGGTGTACTTTCTGAAAAGCATCTCGAACACGTTCCCAAGCAGATGGGAATGCATGTGCCTGAACTGGCACGACTTGTGGCGCCTGGGGTGGTGTCTGCTGTACAACGGTGAGAGCGGCATTTACCGCTTGGGCTACAATGGCTGCCACCTCGGCGGCATTCATGGTGCCCTGTACTGGAGCTGGCTGGGGCTCGGGCTGTGCATTCCTAGGAACCCGTGGTGCACATCGTGGAGGCATCTGAAATGAGAGTAAAGTCTATAAGTTCGCAGTTATAAACTTAAAATATCTGAAGAGTGAAGCATACATAAAGGAATACAACAGTCCTAAAATATAGGGCTCTACATCAAAGAAAGCTCAGCAGAAACATAATAAGCCGTACAGATCCTAAAGGACACTAGAACCTGATGCTCTGATACCACCTGTGACACCCCGACTAATAAAATACCGGGTAGCTACTCCTTTATTAAATTAATTCAAAATGACAAGTTGGTTCAGTTAATAACATCACTGTCGAAAACATTTAATGATTACTAACCACCTAGTATTTAAAAAGTAAGTTGTCAAATTTTAAATTAAATCTGATTAACATGCAATAAAAGAATTATGAAAGGATAACATAACCATTCACCATAAAGAAGCAATAGAATAACCAACAAATAATAAGTCTGGAGGAAATATTCCTCACAACAATCCCACAACTGAAATAATAAAACAAGTCTTAATCCTGAATTAATTACAAACCAAAGTCTGAATAACTGAAATATAGAAAGTCTCTAAAAGAAATGGGCGACATGCCCTACAATTGATGAATCTGAATATGGAATCAAGACAAGAAAATGAGGCGTCTAATATCACAACAGCTACAGCTCGTCACCTGAATGAAAATCCTATGCGTGGTGTCCTTGTGGCTGGGCACCTAAAAAGGTTTTTACAAAAAAATAGATTTGAAAGCAAACGGGTCAGAGCCCGAAAGTGGAGAGTATTTTAAAAATAGCAAGTGCTTTAATAACATTAAAATAATGAATGCAAAGTACATGTTAGGACGTGCTCTCACATGAAATACTCACCTCTCGACTGATTGTGCACTCCTAACGTACCGTACCCATTCAAGTGATTCTCATATCTAACTAAACTGACATAAGTTCTAACCTTTCCACTCGATTCACAATATGAATTCCCAATATTATCACTTAAACAGATAGCTTTAATTAAACTCGGATTCTCAATTGTTAACATTACAATTCACGGCATGTTATCCCTTTTTAACTCCTCAAGGAGTTACTATAAATTATTCTCGCAATTAAACATAACAATTCCTTTTCATTTAACCGTATATTATTCACATCATAAATATACAATACAAGCACCCCGAGGCTAAGCTGCGGTGCACACATACTCTGCTATCCATCCCGGTACATCACGTACATAAGGATTACAAATTCCGAATCTCTCAGGAATTGTTAGAATAAGCACCACACACAAAAATGGAGGCGAACATAATTCAACATATCCATGGTCACGTACATACCTACGCTCCATAGTCAGCTGACTTAATAACTCACAATTAAGTCATTCCCTTGAACTATGCCCTCTAGGTACCAATCTAAATTCGGGCACACAAGGATTAGATGGCCCTAAGCGAAACGTAAACCTCCCGTGATAGCAAGTATGGTAGGTATGTCATACACATAAAATCATATACATATCTAAGTATGCACACATCTTAGTAATTTCCATAATTTATTAGTGGTATACTTCTCATTCTTATACCAATACACGTGTCCCCGGTTTATATATACACATCATCCATTATCCTCACGTCGTAATTAGTTAATCGCGTCCTAACCTACAATTATCATTTGGTTCAAATCATTCTTCTATATTTTACTCCCCAATATATCCCGAATATCCCAACTATATCAATTAGTCATCAAGGTAAGGTTATCTCTGCCATTAACCAAGGTTACGGGACACTAGAAATCAAACCAGGCCAAAAAGGCCAAACTGTCAACTCGTTAGAAGTCTCGTTCGAACGAGGTCGTTCGAACGAGAGTTCGTTCGAACGAAGTGGGCATCTAACGAGATCTCGTTTGAACGAAATGCATCGAATGAACATCCCACTCATTAGAAGGCAAACTGTCAACTCGTTAGAAGCTCGTTCGAACGACCTGGGCAGGTCTTCTAACGAGGTGACAGTTCGAGCCCAGAATTTCTAAATTCGTTTTTTCCTCCAACTTTCTCTTCTCAAAACTCATCTAAACATTATCCAACAGTTTTTTAAGGTTTTTAATCATTCATAAACATACTTAGGTCGTATATTAACATATATATGGGATCAAATCATCCTAAACCACATCTAATCATCAAATCTCTCCAATTTTCCCCAAATCTCATGAACATGAACCCTAGAAATTTAAAGTCTTCAGTTTCCATAAATAAATCCATTTTTGTGATATAAAAGATGTATTTCTATCAGAATAATACCCAAACATAATTCTACATGCAGTCTCCTTATAAAAATGTGAATTTCTAATTCCAATTCAATGGGTTTTTATCAATCTCCCAAAATAATGAAATTTTCATAAATGTTTAAGCATGGAAGAAACATTCGTTGTAAATAACATAATTAAACCACTTGTCTCGGATTGTTCTCTGAATATGATGTTGGATGTTGCTCTTTTTTCCTCTCCAATTTCTCCCAAGGTTGAAGGTTGAAGATGATGGTTATGGTTTCTCTTTTGGGAACTTCTCCTAACCTCTCCTATAACTCCCGTAGTCCTTTAGTTGGTTAAGTGCTGATGATGGCTTAGTGGGTCACTAAATATCTTAATATTTAACTCCCAAAATTCGTTGGTTAATTATCCTAATATTTCAAAATTACCAAAATACCCTTTTAAGTTGCCGGTATGGCCCAATAATGCCCCGGGACCCAAACTAAACCCCCGGCTAGTGTTTTCTGACTATTTCGACCCTTCCGGACACGTTGGCGCACTCAAAATAACCATATGGTTGATAAAACTAAAATTCATTTTTTAATTAAAAATTATATTCGTGACGCGACTGTCACGCGTGTCCCAACAAAATTTCCCAAATTGCCGTATTTCAATCTCGCGACAATTTCACTAGTTTCAATATTCATATAACATCATATGTATACACATTATAATCAAATACCAACTCACATCTTGTTAGTATTTTATCCGGATTAATTCTCAATTAATTCACATTTAATTTAATTAATCCCATAAATAAATATCGATAAAAATGCGGGGTATTACACTATTTAAGAACATAATTTTTACACAAGAAATTTGCATGTTTCCATACATCGACAGTAGCAAATCTTTCTTTATCGCTTTTCCTTTCAATAATTGTTGGAGATTCCCCTTGAAGGAACATTTTCAAATTGAAATTAGTTAGATAGAAAATCATCTTTTGTTATCAACGCTTGAAGTCCTTTCCATTAAATTTTTTGGCCTTCTCACCATCAGACACAATCACGGGTACGGGTGTAGGAACAATACTAGTTGATGCCATTTCTATTCCAAAATAGAAATTAGGTTTGAATGTAGGATTTGTAATAGTAATAAAATCACTTAACAAAGAAAACAAAAATTAATATCCTATTTATAGTTTAATAGTAAATAATACTATAATAATGAATTCTAAAAATATTTTTAAAAAATGGTTATTTTTTGTTTTATTATAAAACAAGGATATAATTATTATTTCGTAGTATTTCAGAAAAACAGTATAGTGGTAATGTTTTATTTTTCTAATTTTGTTAAAAACATAAATTGTTGATTGATTTTCTGGAAAAAAAAATATAACTTGTACTATATAATAAGGAAAAATTTCAAATCGTCTTAAGATTGTTAGTCCATACACACACACACACACACACACACGTGTGTGTGTGTGTGTGTGTGTAGAAAACGAAATTGAATTTGAAGAAATTAATCTTACTATTTAACTAAATAATAATGAAATAATAAATAGAAAAAAACTGAGCCCTGCGATACTCACAGTGTCCTTAAGATGATTTAATTCCGTCTGCATTACTTAAGTTTTATGAATTATCGTCTCCCAAGGTAGAATGGATTACGAGTTTGAGGAAGTAACACTTCAATCTCTTAAGCCCCAACAAACTCAAATTGTGTGTTTTTACTCGACCTAACTATTATTGAATGCAAAGGGAGGAAAGAAAGAAAAAAAATCGTATTTTGAAAATGAACAGGGGTGTTCGATTTATATTTTTTAGGTGAATGTTCAGACAAAATAGTTACAAATGGTAATAACTACTGGATCAAAACAACAAACAAAACAGGTGCGTTAAAAATCGGCCCAAAAACTTAATTAAATTGTCCCAAAAAGAAAGGATTTTCTTAAGACTAAGGCTAATAACGAGACGGGACCGAGCTGGCCACCGTGCGTGTGGTTAACCCACATTAATCTGAGTCCTCTCTCTTCCACAAAAGTGGACCCGAGCCTTAAGAACAAACTTTTTGTATATAAACACTTCACTTTTCGAACAAAGTTTCAATGTGGGACAAGTTATTTAAATACCCAATTTACTAAGTTACATTCATTCAAATAGGTCACTTTAAAGACAAATTTTTCATTCATAATTTAATGGCTTTTGATAAATAAATATACTATGTTATACTCATCATGGAGGAGAACTTATTTATGCGTGGCCTTATTAAATCGGAGTGTGGGTCCTATATTTAAATTGATCTCAAAGTAGCTCATTTTCTATTCTTTCAAAGCTTATTTTCAACCAAAAATGATGTCCAAACCATTGATATAAATATGATCATTAGTTTCCATAAGTTTCTAAGTCTCCTATCTAGGTTTTGTGACCGGGCGGAAAAAGTGTGTTCGTGTGAGGACACAATCGTTGTGTGTTTCGCCGCCGCGATACAAAAGAACCTAAGCTACTACTACACTTGACAAGCAAGCACAGCGGTAAGTCGGGTATCGTAAGAAATCCACAAGGAGTGATTGAATTTTAGATGTTAATTGTTATAAAACTTCAAGAATAAAAATGTGAAAGATGATAGGTTGGAAATGGTGATAAAAGAAAAGAATAAGTTACGCTACACAAAAGTAAAGCGAGGATCGGGATCGCATCCTACCAAACGGATCGAAACAACTACTAATCAAGATTCCGGCTCGAAAGCAATTTAATCAAGCATTTACAATTAAGCATAAACATCACACAATAAGGAATTTAACCCAAAGTTGCGAGATTAAACATTTAACGGAAAATGGTCACACGCGGATTAAATTCGGATTGTCGCTATAAACACTAAAGTTGCGTGACAAATAAAGTTAAACGCATAACAATCCAACTTTAATACATGCGGTTTCAATTAAATGCAATTTCACACGAAAACCTAACTTTCGAGGTTCTAAACCCGTAAATGGCGGAACACAATCCCGAACCTATTTATCTATGGACAAATCATGGAAATAAACTAATTTACACTAATATTACACTATAAAAGAAATAAATAACAATAAATAAACTTATCTAGGCATGGAAAATGGAAAGAAAGCAAGGAAAACAACTAAAACAACTATATTAAGGAAGAAAAGGTTAAGGTACAACTTACAAAACAAAGAGTACAACCATCCAAAGCAAGAGGGATAGGGTTTAGCTCCCAATTATAAAAGCCCTAAATCTAGCAAAAATGAAAGTATCTAAGATCCCCTCTTCAAAATGAAGAGATAAGGGTTAAATACAAAATATCCCATGGCAAAATTGTAAATAAAAAGGAAAATTGCCAAATATCAGCAGGGCCGAATCGATTTGGCCTGGAGCCGAATCGATTTGGCCCCCCGATATTTGGCTACTGTTCCAAGCCGAATCGATTTGGCCCCCCGATATTTGGAAATTTAATAATCGATTTGGCTAGGGGGCCGAATCGATTTGGCCTGGAGCCGAATCGATTTGGCTTCCTGGTTTTGGTCTCTTTGGAATCCTCTTTCGCTAAAAGTCTCATAACTTCTTCGTTCGGACTCGGAATCGCGTACCGTTTGTGGCCACGCGAAGCTTGTTCAGAGGGATACAACTTCCATGAAGACATTGGGACAATTTCCCAAATTGTGAATTGACTAAAATGCCCTTACGCGTGCGGATTTGTACGAAACTTCACCGGAATGCATCCAACTTCATACTTAGCACCTGTAATCCCTACAAAAGCCCAAATATACCTCATATAGCATGTTAACATATAAAATGGAGATTGTCTGATTATCGAGCATAAATATAGGAATTAAAGTACCCGAGGGGACTAATAACGCGTACATTAACGGGTGAAATACGCAATATTTGCGTCGTATCACACCCCCTAACTTACACACTGCTAGTCCCTAGCAATGAAATAGGAAACAACAAGAATTACAAGGAAACCAAATCAGGAAACAAGTACAAAATGGGATGAAAAAGTAATAAAAAGATAAGGCCACTTTCGCGGGCGCACGATTGCATTTAGCATATGCAATAAGCCGTTAAACCCCTAGGTTACCCTAGTGGACGAGTGTTGTCTCGTGAGGGTTTTCAGGGATGAAGCCCACAAACATCATATAGTTTCCTCAAAAGATGCCCAACCCAACATGCGACAAACTCAACAACAACGAAAAAGATTTCAAACATGTTATTAGCATATTGAACGAATTCAAGCTAAAGTCCGTTGTTATTAACAGGTTGAATGAACCTCATAGAATTGAAACTTTTAAAGTGGGAGGGGGGAGAGCACATGCATAGTGTGATTTGGCAAAAACTTAAATAATTCGGATAAACAAAAAGCAAGCATATATTCAATCCTCACGGGCATTACGCTCATCAAATGAATTCACTCGGAAAGGGAGGTAACACACGGAACATGCGGGCATAAAGAGTAAATGTAAATGGAAACTAGGCCGCGCACATGTCACAAATGAAGAAAGCTATATATAAAAGGAAAAACTGTAATCTCAATGAAAGGATACCGCACACTAAAAGAGGCGAAATGCATTTTCACAGATTATCAAAACTATTATGACTTTTAAATTAATTGCACCCTAAGATCACATAGGACTTTATAGGGTTGTAATGTTGGTTTGGGGTTAAGGTACGAAATGAAAGGTATATGTACGGATTCAAAGTGTTCGGAGATGAAAACTTGGAATAATGGGAAGGATGCGGGCAATATCAAAAATTGGAAAACAAGTTCCAAAACAAGAATTAGATATATCATCGGGGAGAGTAATCAAAGCTTATTGAACACTATACACAACACATACAACTTTCTCTTTTCTTTTTCTTTTCTTCTTTTTCTCACTTTTCTCTTTTGTTTTCTTTTTGCTTTTTGCTTTCTCTTTTTCATCACTTTTTTCACTACTTTCTTTTCATCACTCTTATCAAACTCTCATATGCCTAAAATTGCAACCGCAAAACAACAACAACATTCAATCCCAAGTAACATTCCAAACAAAGGTATGTAAGGTGTATGTATGGCTTAAAAATCCAATTTGGAGTTGGTTATGGGATTTTGGGTAATGAAACGAAAGGCTAGTATTTAGGCACAAAGGGGTTGACTAGGGAAAGCGTATAAGGGTGAGGTCAAGGTCAATATGGGTGATATAACAAAGATTGCCTATGATCATTTCCTAAAGTTTACGCAATTCTCAAGTCAAAACAATATATGAAAATCATGATCAAGTAACACATTTCAAGTATGAACTCAATTAATGAACGGGAGAGATTACCAACGAATTCAACGTTTTCAACGAGGAAAGAATAGTGTATAACACTCACAAATGACGAAAGGTACAAAGCTTACTCAGTGTAAGTATATACAATGCAACAAAAGATTACCGAGTTATAAAAATCTTAAACCAAATCAATATAACCAGGAAAGTGCATATGCTCATGGGATAAAGTTTAATTCATGAAGTTATTCACAATATCAATGATTTGAGGACTAAAGTCCAATAACTTCTAAATCGAGAACATGCATCATTGAGTTGTCTATTGGATCGGGCAATTATTGAAATTTATCACTGGAAACAAGGCAAAATACCAAACAAAGGAGAAAAAAGAAAGAAAATATTTTTCAAATTTTTCAAATTTTTCACAAAAAGGCATACTTAGTAACTAAATGTGAGCAAATCCATGGACTACACATGAAATGAATAGAATATCCTACACCCCCTAACTTAAATGTTGCATTGTCCTCAATGCGCATTAAGAACACAACACAAAGAGAGAAAAAGAACGATATTACCCAAAATTGGAGCGAACTCCATAAGCGCGAGTCCAAAGGAATCTACAAAACAAGTTAGTACCGAGCATAGAAAAAACAAATAACAAAAAGTTAACTAATTACAATAGACTAAATAAAAAAGGAAGAAAAAAAAGGAAAGAAAGAAAATTAAAAAGCTAATTATTTACAACCTACTATTTAGACTACACACTAACTATACACTAGAAGTCTAAATAGTTGAGGGTCCACCATAAGAACGATTTGACTTTGGAGGATAACTGGTGTACCCTCACATACAAGCATGTCTTCCGAAAAGTATGAATTCCATTTTAACAACGGAAGGCATGTGTAAGGCGAAAGAAAAGAACCATAGTCAATTAAAAGTTTTGGAGGGACGATGGGGGATTTGGATACTACGGGGGACAAGACTACATTAGTCTCAGAAAAATCAGAATCACATCCCCAAGATTCTTCAATTGGAAGGGGAGGTGGGGCAAGTGCAAGTGAAAAGCCCATGAGATGAATCATCTCAAAATAACATTCTCGTTCAAGAATCGGGTCAAAGTCCTCAAGACTTTCAACCGATTCTTGCGATAAATTTAATTGTTCGGGAATAGTAGGGAGTAAAAGAAAGGAAGGACACACAACCTCAAAAGAATTGGAAGTATTTAAAAGAGATTGGAAATCGAGAGTGCTTGGATCACTCTCAATTATTTCATCCTCAAAAATGAGTGGAAGTGAAAAGCAAGTTTCAACCTCAACCCGACTTTGTGAAGAAGAAATAATCTCATCGAGTTGGACATTTTTTTTATTTGTCCAAGAGTCATAAATCTCAACTTCATCATTCCATTCCTTATTCCCACCACGCAAAGTTTCCTCCAAAGGCAATGGGGGATTGCATGCAAATTCTTGACTTTCACGTGCAAGACGCTCATACTCAAGAATTTGTAGGCATTCACACAAAGTCTTGGGAGTATAACCTTGAGAACTATTAGCATAACAATTAAAATTATCTAGAGAGTTATGGTGAGACATTTCAAAAATAGGCAATTCAATAAAAGCAACAAGCACCGAGATTTAAATTTCTCGAAACAATCTAGCACAAGTCAAAAGGAAAGGATAAAATAAAGAATACAAATATGAATGAAAGAAATATTACGAAATAATAAAACAATTACTATCTAAAATACACTCCCCGGCAACGGCGCCATTTTGTGACCGGGAGGAAAAAGTGTGTTCGTGCGAGGACACAATCGTTGTGTGTTTCGCCGCCGCGATACAAAAGAACCTAAGCTACTACTACACTTGACAAGCAAGCACAGCGGTAAGTCGGGTATCGTAAGAAATCCACAAGGAGTGATTGAATTTTAGATGTTAATTGTTTTAAAACTTCAAGAATAAAAATGTAAAAGATGATAGGTTGGAAATGGTGATAAAAGAAAAGAATAAGTTACGCTACACAAAAGTAAAGCGAGGATCGGGATCGCATCCTACCAAATGGATCGAAACAACTACTAATCAAGATTCCGGCTTGAAAGCAATTTAACCGAGCATTTACAATTAAGCATAAACATCACACAATAAGGAATTTAACCCAAAGTTGCGAGATTAAACATTTAACGGAAAATGGTCACACGCGGATTAAATTCAGATTATCGCTATAAACACTAAAGTTGCGTGACAAATAAAGTTAAAAGCATAACAATTCAACTTTAATACACGCGGTTTCAATTAAATGAAATTTCACACGAAAACCTAACTTTTGAGGTTCTAAACCCGTAAATGGCGGAACACAATCCCGAACCTATTTATCTACGGACAAATCATGGAAATAAACTAATTTACACTAATATTACACTATAAAAGAAATAAATAACAATAAATAAACTTATCTAGGCATGGAAAATGGAAAGAAAGCAAGTAAAACAACTAAAACAACTATAATAAGGAAGAAAAGGTTAAGGTACAACTTACAAAACAAAGAGTACAACCATCCAAAGCAAGAGGGATAGGGTTTAGCTCCCAATTATAAAAGCCCTAAATCTATCAAAAATGAAAGTATCTAAGATCCCCTCTTCAAAATGAAGAGATAAGGGTTAAATAAAAAATATCCCAAGGCAAAATTGTAAATAAAAAGAAAAATTACCAAATATCAGCAGGGCCGAATCGATTTGGTTTGGAGCCGAATCGATTTGGCCCCCCGATATTTGGCTACTGGTCCAAGCCGAATCGATTTGGAAATTTCTGAATCGATTTGGCTAGGGGGCCGAATCGATTTGGCCTGGAGCCGAATCGATTTGGCTTCCTGGTTTTGGTCTCTTTGGAATCCTCTTTCGCTAAAAGTCTCATAACTTCTTCGTTCGGACTCGGAATCGCGCACCGTTTGTGGCCACACGAAGCTTGTTCAGAGGGATACAACTTCCATGAAGACATTGGGACAATTTCCCAAATTGTGAATTGACTAAAATGCCCTTACGCGTGCGGATTTGTACGAAACTTCACCGGAATGCATCCAACTTCATACTTATCACCTGTAATCCCTAAAAAAGCCCAAATATACCTCATATAGCATGTTAAAATATAAAATGGAGGTTTTCTAATTATCGAGCATAAATATAGGAATTAAGGTACCCGAGGGGGCTAATAACGCGTACATTAACGGGTGAAATACGCAATATTTGCGTCGTATCATTTTGGAAGGAAAAGTATTTACATTATAGTTTTAATAATAAGTTAATTATTCCACTTGTTTCTTAAAATTTTTAATTCTTGGTTGTGAATTTGATCCGTATGTATATTTTCTGGTAGGGTTTTAAATTTTAGAGGTTTCGTCTGCAGATTCACAATCATTAACTTCATTTTCCAAATCCCAAGAGGAAAAATAAGTGTGTTGACTACCTTGTGGGAGTTTATCTTCGTAAGATGTAGTCATATTAGTTGCAAAGGCGTTATTATAATGATAAGATGTGTTGGAGAAATTAAGTGGTGTTATACTAGAGGAGGGTGCAAGCTTCGGTGGTTGTTGATCTTGGGAAAGATGGTTAGGTAGTTTAGGTGGTTGGAGAAGGGAAGGTGGATTGAAAACGCGATTTTTGAAAAGTTCAGAAGGTATTACTTTAATCTTTGGAGGATGCCAATCGGCATTATTGAGACCAAAACACGCAGGAATAGACCCACCATAGACCTGTCCCTCCTGAAACTTTCGATAAAAAAAATATTTTCATTAGTAAACTATTCCTGATCTTTTACGTGACAGAGGTTTTTCTAAGATTTACAGATTTATGTAATAATTAGTCACGGTTTCTTACTATTAAAAATATTTTTTTCAAAAAATGTATTAGTGACAAATTAATCACAATTTACATCAATTAGAAATTAATAAAATACCAAAAATCAGATTAAAAGTTTAGTCAAGGCTTATAACTGTTACTGAAATTTAGTCACGATCCAAACCATTAGTAATATTTAGTCATGGATTAAAATATTAGTAAAATTTAGTCATGGTTTAAACTATTAACGAATCTAGTATTTTATTACATATATATATATATATATATATATATATATATATGTGTGTGTGTGTGTGTGTGTGTGTGTGTGCGTGTGTGTATGCGTGTAAGTTACTCTTTGGGGTTCAATAGTTCTCGTTATTTGGGATTTGGGGTCCACTAAATTTCATATTAGCTGTTTGGGGTTCAAATGGTTCAAATTTGACGAAAATTGTTAGCTGACCAGTTTGATCATTAGTTAAACCACCTTTTTAACTAAGAAGACTGGTGTACCCCTGAATACATTATTATTTGTAAGGGAAAAATTTCAATTGATTCATTTATATGCAATTGGGTAATTCCGTTAGTTAAAACACCTACAATTAGTTTTTCATGTATCAGTATACTTAAGCCTATGAGGCTACAATTTATAAAGTACAATTCTACATCATCACACACATTGGATGCATCTCGAAAATAAAGGTATATGACTTTTACAATTCAAAATGTTCATTAGTGTATGTGGAATTTTACTTGAGGCTTTTTCAAATTCAAAATATTTTCTTGAAAAAAATTATGTTGGATCGGTCATGCAAACAACAATATGAAGGTCATTCGAACGAGGTTGTAATGTCGTTCGAATGGGAGTTCAAATGAGGTTACATATCTCATTCAAACTAGATTTCAAATGAACATCAAATGAGATTTTCCATAATTACAAAAGTATGTCGTCTAACGCTTGTTCAAATGAGTTTCCTATAGTCGTTCAGTCGTAGTCTGATATCGTTCAAATGAAGGTTTTCAGTCGTAGGCTGATATCGTTCAGTCCTATAGTTGTTCAAACGAGTTTTATGGTATATTTTTGTTCAAACATGTTTCGTGAATTTTGAGAAAATTGTTTTTTGACTTATTCCTCATGTTTATCTTTCATATATGAGGGTTTTCTTCGTTTGGCGAACTAGGTTTTTACACAGTAATTTTTCTAAACCTCTAAAGCCATAAAACTTATTTTTTTCCTAATTTCCAATTTTTTTCCTAGTTTCAAGGTACCTTTTGATCATTGAGATCATTTTTCCAAGATCAAAACCCCAGAACTTAATTCTACATAGGCTTGTCAACATGTCGAGTCCGGACAGGATCTAGGGAGATCCAAACCCATTTAGTAGTCACTTAAGAGGATTCGGATCTGAGTCGGATCTTAATCGGATCTATAATATCGGATCGAGATCCGGATCCTTATCGAATCGGATCGGGTTCGGGTTCAAATCTGTCCAAATAGCTACATTTATTTTTATTTAATCCCTTTTCTTTATTTTTTAATCTTAGATTAAAATATTTTGAAATGTATTATAGTATATGATTACTATAAATAAAAACATATATATATCCGCTGGCGCGAACCCATTTTATAAATGATTTTGATTTAAGTTTTTTTATGTGGTATTTAAACATTTTGGGGGATCCATATAAAAAAAATCAGGACAAAAAAATGTGTTTTTCTATTTTAAAAAAATCGGTCAAATTTTTACAACTTTTAAAGTGCTTTAAAAGCTGCAAAAGTTTGACCCGTTTTTTTTAAAATAGAAAAAGACATTATTTTGAGTTGATGTTTTTATATGGGTCTATTGAAATGTTTAAACATCATATAAAAAAATTCAGCCGAAAAATATTTTTTTTACTAATTGAAAAATAAAATAATAATGTACAAGGCGGGTCAGGTCATCGGATCCGAGTTTTGTATATGATCCAGACCCTACCCGCGTAATAAATGGGTCTTTGGGTCTTCGAATCTTAATCCAAAAAAATATTCTTACACACGATTATAATTTGTGAGTTCGGATTGAGTCCGGGTCAATACCCAACCCATTGACAGGCCTAATTCTACACATATGTTGTGTGGTGGGCACCACACGGTTAGGTGACAGTCAAGGTTATAGGTGGATTCTGAGCCATGGATATGTTGTGGGGGTGTATTGGGTATAAACTAAGGACTGAAGATTGCATCAGCACAGGCTTGAGGTGTCAAGTGGTTGTAAGTCTTTTGAGTCTTTTGTAAAAAAAAATTATAATGAATTTTGTCTAGGCCTCTGAGTCCAATGTTTTTTCCATTTGAATTTTCCTCGTACATCGTAGTCTCTCTATATGATTGTGAGAATTCCCCTACAGTGTCTTCTTAGGCAAGGATGGTTCGAATAAACACAAGTTCAATATTTTTATATTTTTTAAATTTCAAAGATTCAAACTTTAAACAAAATTAATCCAATTAAACTTAGCACCGATTTCAAAAACTTTCTTGTGGAAAAACGATTTACCAAATTTCATATTTTTACCCTAAAACATGCATCTAAGGTGATAGCGGATAAAATAAAGAAAAACCTCCACAAGAAGCCGATGTATGAGGAAAATCAAAACCTCAGATGGCCTATCTAACAGATTACTATAATACGGTTTTACAAAGTATAGACAGCAGACTTACACAACGACTCGATCACCCCCGAGCCTTGATGCTCTTCTATCTTCAACATCCACAGTGTAACATAGGAATCAACCCACGTAAGTTGTCACATCACACGTGTCCACGCGAGCCTCGGTAGCTGTCAATGAGGCTCAGTAACCCTCAAACATTGCAAATAGCACACACGGAGACCACCACACGAAACAGGTTATTTTTATATGAAAGAAACAAACAAACTTTAGTGCCCAATTTCAAGATCACAAAGCATAGGAATTATGGAACTTGGATCTTTAAACATATAGGGTGAAACTTAGGACTTGGAACTTTTGTAAACTAGTGTAAAATCATTTTTCGTCAAAATTCTGCGTCCACAATGCCTTAAATACTGACTGCATGATTTTCAAGGCGATGACTCATTTGAACGGTAGTAGCATCTCGTTTGAATGACATCCCAAATTCGTTCGACCGAGAATGCTATCTTGTTTGAACCAGCTTCAAACGAGCTTCAAACGAGTTTGGTTTTGCTCGGCAAAGCATCCTCATTTGATGTTCATTTGATCCTTGTTCTAATGAGAACACTATGTCGTTCGAACGAGACATAAACTCGTTCTAACGATATTAATCTCAGAAAAATATTTTCTTAAAAAATAATAAAAAAACAATTCCAAGTATTTTTAAATCAAAAACAAAAACCTTTAAACATTTCTATTGACATATAATAAATTGCATGTATACTTTCGAGATCCTCAACAAACATGAAGAAAAACTTGGCAGTAAATACGGCATAACATATCCAATCTTAGAAGCTTGGAAGCTATGTCTTCATCAAACAACGTCATAGGCTTATGGGATTAACAACATAAAGTCTATCCTATGAGTCAAACGTTTTGTCTAGAATAATGCCGATTACATACAAATTGACTCGATTGAAAATTTATCCTTACAAATATCCCCCTTTGGCTATTCCAGGACAAAACCGAAAACAAAAATCCTATGGGCCATCAAGCTCTCTAAAAAGACTCATTCTTAACCCCAAAAATGAAAAAGAGTACAGACACTCGACAAACACTCAAACCTGAGTAGCTTTGCTTTGCTTGAAAAACTTTTCCACATAAATATTACCTTGTAATCCTATACACTTAAACACACCTTTCAAATGCAAAGAGAATATAACAAGTATAAATCCATGAATGATAAAAATCTAACAATATCTAAAACAATCTCAACCTAGGTAAGACGTCTCCCCCTAAGATAAATATATCCTAATCATGCAAAGTAAAGATATCATTTCTCCCCCTTCTTCTTCAGGAATTGAAAAAGTGAGATAGTATAGAAGAATTACTCCCCCAAACTAAATATCCACCTAAATACGTTATCTTAAGATATTTATTTAAGAAAATTTGATACCACAATTGTAAACATATGGATAAGGGAATAAAGTATGCAATGGTGCAAGCAACATGGCAAGTCAAGCATAAATAATCGAAATGATCAAGCATATGTCAAACATGGATTAAATGTAAATTGTAAAAATTCAAAACATGATACCATATATGATATATGCAAAATATACCAAGGAAAATACGGCACACATATAAAGGTATAAATGACCACAAACTCGTCACAAAACATATCAACTTTAAACACTAGCATAGTATCGATGTATTTAAACATGTGGAATGGAATGAATGGGAATGAACTAAATACAAATGAATTATTACCCAAATACTAAAATGTGTTCAAGAAGTTATAATTGATCGCAAAACTTTATCAAACTAAGATTTAGACAAGATAAAGCGAACTTAATGAACAAATAAACACAATGCACACAAGACTAGAATATTGATGATTCTACAAATCCATAGCGTCATTATAAAATAAGCATAACTAGGGTTCATTTTGCAAACCCGTTGATTTTCAACTTAACACCCTCAAAAGATAAACATATAACCTATTTTCTTTTCTTTTCTTTTCTTTTCTCAATTCTTTTGAAAGATCAAACACATTAAACTATGTTGGTCTTAGGCAACTTTTCTATTTTCATTGACTTTAATCTTTTCATTGGTCTATTGCCAAAAGTGGCTTTCCCACAAAGGATATTTTCTCATTTCGTAGCCCTTTCCCGTGCACCCTCATATTTTTCAATGCTAATAAAATAAAGATCATGGCCAACGGTTCTTACATGCACAAATCTCCCATAGTCACAAAATATGCAGATGACAAAATTGATGGGAGAACATCTTACAAAGCTCAATTATACATGTGAAGTTGACGTTAAAAAAGCTTGTGCATGTGTGTGTGGAGGCATATATAAAGTTGAATCCATAAAGAAAAAAAGTTCAAAATAACTCTATGATAGCATGGTTAAGAACAATCTAAGTATCTACAATCATAACCAAATGTCCTAGTCACATGGAAAGTATGGAGTGAATTGGATTCAAACACACCAATATCCACATCAAATGTGTAAAATTAAAATACACAAAAGCTAAAAATATTTTTGAGCTTTTATAAAAACAATCAAAAGAAAAATGCAGATTTTTTTTATTTTTAGAAAGCAAACTCAAACTCAAAAGACAAACGAAATCTTTTGTATTTTTCAATATGACTCAATAAAAAAAATTTAATACAAAAGATACACATTTCATAACACTATCAAACATATATCATGAAGCACATTAGAGTATGGCAAACAAGCTAATACAATAAACCATTAGACATAGGATGGGAAGTATCATGTGAAAGTAAACGAAAATCAATTAATCTAATACTTAATGCCTCTAAAATATATTTCCTAGACCAAATAGATGTATACTTAAAGCATCGGGTTTTGAGAACCAAAAGGGCACTAGACTTAAATTTCTTAATGTTTTTTCTAAGATCATAGCAGAAACACCTAAGGTGATATTTCCTACCTTAGTGAGTGTATGTGTACTCACGATGAGGAATGGGACCTTTAGGTTGACCTTTTCTAATACACTAGGATGTGGTTGACCCTCTAAAAAAGACAATGGTCTTGGCTTTAGCAACAGAAGCATTAGAATCATGGAAGCCAATACAATCACTACCAACACTACTCGAGTCTCTTAGATCATCTTTTGACCTCAAAATTTTGAACTCAAGCAAAGAATTAGAATCTTCAAGTTCTAAGGACTCTTTCTTCAAATTTTCAATCATTCCTAGAAGGTTATCTCTCTCCCCCTCAATGCAAGTGAATCTATCCCTAGGATTATTCTCACGTACCCTCAAAACATTAACTAATATATCATTATCCTTAATGGCACGTTTACTAAGCCTAGAAATTTTTTATTCCTCTAATTCTTTCTCTAAAATACGGACTCTTTCCTCACTCTGTTTCTTGGACACTTCTAATTTTTAAAATCACGTTCCATGTCCACAAGATTCACATGAAATAAATCTCTTTGAGTTTGAACATTTTGCAAAAGTTACATAGCAGTTTTAAAACAAAAATTTTCTTTTTCAAGAATTTTAATTCTTTTCAAAACCTTCAAATTCAAATGAGATAAATATTTAGCACGGTTATGAAGTTCATTAAACTCCTCTCGAATATCAAAATCGTTATCACTAAACATATCGAACAAATTATCACTATGGAAATCCATCGAGAGATAAACAAAACAAAACCAACATGAGAGAGAGGGATAAAATAGACCACCATAAACCGCATGAAACAATGATCAACACAGTAACTTAGTGTGTCAGACTTTGGTACCAATTTGAGAAAATTGATATCTCACTACAAAATCCCTAACAATCAAGATCACACGATAAATTAGTGCAACCCGCTCTGATACCAATTTGATAATGCCCCTACAGTGTGTACTTAGGCAAGGATGGTTTGAATAAACACAAGTTCAATATTTTTATGTTTTTCAAAGTTGTAGGATTGAAACTTTAAACAAAATCAATCCAATTAAATTTAGCACCGATTTTAAAAACTTTCTTATGGAAAACCAATTTAGCAAATATTATCTTTGTATCCTAAAGCATACATCTAAGGTGATATCAGATAAAATAATGAAAAACATCCACAAAAGAGATCGATGTATGAGGAAAACTACAAAGGAAAAAACCTCGAACGACCAGGTACATGATCACTATGATACGATTTTACAAAGTAGAGATAATAGACTTACACAATGACTCGATCCCCCACAAGTCTTGATGTTATTATATCTTTAACCGCTAATCCATAGTGTAATGTATGAATCCACCCACGCATCTCGGTCTCCACCGATGAGGCTCAATAATTGTCAAACACTGCAAATAGCATGCACAGAGTCCACCTCATAAATAAATTCTTTTCAGATGAAAAAAATAAACTTCGGTACCCAATTTCAAGATATCAAAGCATAGGAATTATGAAACTTGGATCTTTAAAGGTATAGGGTGAAACTTAGGGCTTGAAACGTTTTTAAACAGGTGAAAATCATTTTTTGTCAAAAGTCACTAAATATTCAGAGTCCACGGTGTCTTAAATACTAACTGCATAATTTTTCAGGTGAAGGATCATTTGAACGAGAATAGTATCTCATTCGAACGACATCCCAAGTTCGTTCGAACGATAATGCTATCTAGTTTGAACCAGTTTCAAATGAGCTTCTAACAAGTTTGATTCTACTTGGCAGAGCAAACTCTTTGCACACATGCGCGAGTTTATATGAATATTTAACATGTCACACATATTTGAGTTTGGTGGGACGTTCTTATCTCAATTTTGTCATCTATGCGTAAATAAGACTTAGAAGGGGGTGTGAATGTAAGACCCATTTACCATGAGGATTGATAATGCATGACGACGAAATTGTTTCCATGAAGATTATTATGTGCATGAAACTTTCGAGGCAGTTAAGTGTGAATCCCAAGTGAATGAGGGTTAAATTAGTGAGGATGAGGAAATTATGTAGGAGAGTTGCAAGTTTCTTTTAGTGAGTTGTATGCGAAAATGGTAAAGGTAAAAAAGGCAAACTTGAAATTAAAAGCTAAGTTGAATGAGCATGCCATAGAAAATTATGATGCTTTGATTGAGGATCTTAGGGTGCGGGAGAACACTCTTAGGGAGAAACTAGAATATGTTTATAAAGAGAGAGATAGTCTTCACGGTTTGATCAATGCTTTAAAGAAAGAGGTTCTAGAGTTTGAGGAATCTAGGAGTTTGCTTGAGTTTAGGATTTGTGAGTTAGAGGAGAGATTGAAAGACTCGAGTAAGGTGAAGTTTGATTTGGAGGCTAGATCTAAGAAGTTGGATAGGATGTTAGGCACAATCCAAATCAAGGGAGATAGGTTCTGTATATGCTACAATGATAGATTTGTTCCCATTCCCAATGCCAAAACCAATCGTGTGACAGAGTCGACTAGGAACGTGAATAGAGCTCGACATTTTGGTAATCATTCCCGCCAAGTTTACACTTGCACTCATTTCGGTAAGAAAGGTCACCTTAGATGTTTTTTCTATAACGTTAGGAATGCTCCTAGGAAGTTTAGGAATAAAGTCATTTCGGTTCCCAAAACCCTCATGCGTAATTTCACACCTACTTGGGTTAGGAAATCGGACTTAGAGGCTTTATAAATTAAACTTCATGGCTCTTATTTGGTTGCACTTGATTCTGCCCATGCTAAATCTAAAGGATGAATGTGTTGCCATGTTTGTCATACACTAGTCTTTGTCATACGCTAGTCTTTACATCATGATTTATATCTTGCTACTGTTTGACATGTGTACCTTTTGTATTACTTTTTATTTATTGAGTCTTATTTAAAAAATACAAAAATAACTTTTGGTTTTAAATATTTTTGAGAAAAATACAAAAACATTTTATTTTTGGGTCAAAAATATTTTTTAGAAAAACACAAAAAGATTTTCAGTTTAATTTTGTGTCGTGAGTGTTTCATGTTTGATGTGGCATATTAGTGTGCTTCGACCCCCATAATTTCATTATCCATGTGCCTAGGACATTTGGTCATAATTATTGATGCGTTGAATGATCTTAACCATTATCTTATATGCATTTGAATTTGACTTTGCATATATGCCATGTTTGCACATATGCACGAGTTTTATGAATGTTTGAAATTTCATACATATTTGAGTTTGGTGAGGCGTTCTTCTCTCAATTTTTTCATTTATGCGTAAATAAGACATAGGAGAGGTGTGTATGTAAGAACCGTTTACCGTGAGGATCGATAATGCATAAATTGAAAAAATGATGAGTGTTCACCAGGAAAGGACTGCGAGTGAATAATAATCACGTCGTGAAATCCATCGTTTAAATGTTCCCAAAGAAAAAATAAAGGCAATAAAAAGATTCATGTGCCAAAATAGGGCCGATAGGATTTCTCTAAGTTGAGAAGGATAGAAATCTCAAATAGAATATATATATATATATATGAGGGAGTTTGGTTGAAAAAATATATAAAATGGGTTTGCACCTTGAATCCTTACGTTGAAAAATCATATCATGACGCTATTATTTGTAGAATCGTCAATATACTATATTTGTGTGTATGTTGATTGTTTAGTTCATTTAGCTCATTATATTAATTATCATATATGGTTAAAACTAAGTTTGATGAGATTTAGCTATCAATTAGAGCTTCTTGACTGTTTCAATGTGTGGGAGTTATGATTCATTTGTTGTAGTTCATGCCCATTCACTCCATATCCATGTTTGAGCATAATAATTCTATATTAGCATGAAACTCACATTGTTTTACTTATGTTGTTTTTTCTGTTTTGAGTCTGTTTTGCAGCTATTAGCTCTTTCGAGTTAACTTTTTGAGGAAATTTTTTCACTAGACAAAACATTATCATTTTTAGAATCGAAATTGAGAAAATTTATTATCATTCAAATGACAATTGTGTTTCGTTCGAGTGACAAGCTGTTGTCGTGAAAAGTTTTGATCAAACGAGGTAGCAATCTGAAAAATGTAACAGGTATTGGTCTCTTGAAGGGTCACGAGAAGGTTGCAAGATAGGTTACTTCGCACGAGAGTACACTATTTTGTGATTGCTTAAATTGCTTGATGACCTGGTTCGAGCAGCGTGCCTAAGTCGTTCAAACGACAGAGCTTAGTCGTTCGAGCGACCTGGAAGAGTTTTTAAGGATTCTTATTATTTCATACTTGCTTCATATTAATGATTATATAATTTTGTTTTTGGTACTTCGGGGTAGTTTAGATGCATTATTGTATTTTTATGCATGATGGTGTTTTCTGCATTATTTGTTAAGTCACGTATGCTTAGATTGATGATTCATATTATGAGACTTTTGTTTGTTAGCTACGAGTTGCTGCACGATGATTAATTTTTAGCTAGCAGGATTCTTGTTTATCAAGATATACTTCATTGATTATTCTTATGCTAGATATATTGTTAAATTGGTATCTTTTTCACTGATTGTCTATTCGAGAAAAAAAAAAGGCGGAGAGATGTATGTGATGTAGGGGGAGACTTTATTTGATGAGGACATAGTTTTTTATGCATTACAAATTGGTATCATATTCTTTCATGCTTATATAGTGGTATTAATTACTTTGCACAGTTTGATATCCTAATTTGATTGTTTATTTTCATAATTGGTATCAAAATATTTTGCTCACATGTTCAATAAATTATTTGATTTTAATCTTACAAATTGGTATTAATATTTCATATTGGTATCATAATTGTTCTATCAGTTGTTCCTCCATACTTAATTGGGTATTTGTATATTTCATGTGTGTATGTATGTTTAAGAGATTCGAGATTTCAAATCTACTTCACATTCAGACAACTCATGCTTGTCGGACAATATTACTTGTCTTATTCCGTAATTTTTAATTTTAGGTTTTATAGGATGGGATTTAGGTGTCATACGGCTTGACGGCCAGGCTTAGGCATTTCACTATTTGGGTTTTGTCCCGAAATTTGTAAGGACAAAATTTTCAATTGACTCCATTATAGTATTCGACTTATTCCTGGAACATAACATTGTTTTTTAGTCATAGATAGATTTTTATTCTCACGGTCCCACGCAGTCTATGACATAGAGTTTATTGAAGACGTTGTGGCCAAGCTTCAAATATAAATCATGCCGAGATTATTTTTGGTGCATGTTTCACGTCTTCATTGCATTTTGAGATCGCTTCGGTATAATACGTAATGTTTAGGATGTTATTTTTATTAAAAATTATTTTTAAAGTGTTTTAAAATGATTAAACTTTATTTATTCTGAAATAAAGATCGTTTAGAGTTAAGTAGTTTGCAAACTCTAGTATTTCATGGTTCAAATTACATTTGAGGTCATTCAAGCGACATAAGCATGTCGTTCGAGCGACATGCCAATTTCATTCGAACGATGCGTCGACTCAACTTTATTATTTAAGGCGTGTTTCTCTCAGAATTTCGTAAGTTGTAGAACCATAAAATCAATTTCCATATAGTACATTTTCTGCACAATTTTTTTAGGTTTTTTAAAGTCTAAAATCATCCTTAAGAGTTTCAAAGATCCGAGATTTCATTCACATACTCTATAGTGATCTTTGTCTGCACCATTGGGTTTTGTTCATCATTTTGAACGTTGGGTTTTGCAGTGAGGAAGCGAAGGAGTTCGTGTTCAACATCGTATACGTTGCCTAGCTTCATCGATGGACACCAAGAAATACGTGGACGCGTGTGTTATGGACGAACATCGTAGAAAGGTTTTTGTGTGGGCACTGCGGAGGAGTGGTTTAAGGTTCAAAGGAGTGTCAAGACTTGTGGGGATCGAGTCCTTGAGTAAGTCTATCGTCTATACTTTGTAATACCATATCATAGTGATTGTCCGGATTAGGCCGTCCGAGGTTTTTTTTCCTTAGTGGTTTCCTCGTACATCCGGCGTCACTTTGTGAACTTATTTATTTTACTTTCTTTAATCACCTAGATGCATGTTTAGGATTAAAATAAGATAAATTTGGGATTAACTAAAATTAGTTCACACTCTTGGTGCGGTTTAAAATTTGGAAAAAGGTTTTTACAAAAATAAAGTTGGTTTTGACATCCTTAAAACACATTCAAAAGAAAAAGGGGCCTAGAAATTGGTATTAAGTTAGAAACATATTTTTTTATTGTGTTGATCCCTTGTGTTTTTAAGGATAAATTTCGAAAGCAATGAAAGTTTTAGAGGTCCTATTTTTATGGCACTAACTATGGTTATTATAAAATATGAATGAGAAGTGCTTTGAAATCAATTGATGCGCATGTGTGGTTAGCGGTCGAAAAGGGTTGGACTCCATCGATTACACAAGAGGGTGAGGTTACTGATTTAAAACTCATTGTGTCATGAACCGAAGCCGAACATAGACATGCATTTTAAAACTCTAAAGGTCTTCACGTTATTTTCTCACATGTCACACTGGAAGAGTATAATAGATTCATGACGTGTGAAACTTCGAAAGAAGCTTGGGATATACTTGCACTTACTCACGAGGGCACTATCATGATTAGGGAATCTAAACTTCAAAATATCGCTCACAGTTTGAGACAATTAAGATGCTAGAGAGTGAGTCGTTTGATGAGTTTATGCTAGGTTTCCAATATTTTCAACTCGTCATTTAACTTAGAAGAGAAAATACCTGACAACCGAGTCATAAAGAAAATCTTAAGGCCATTGTCGAGTAGATTTGATGCAGAAGTAACCATTTTGAACTCCTTGGGTATGCTTGAATCAACGAAACTTGAAGAGATTTTAGGTAACCTACAAACCTATGAATATGTTTACCTCCAAGCAAGTGACAAATAAAGAAAAGGTAATTGCTTTGAAAGTCTGAAAGGAGGAGTCTAAAGTTTCGAATGATGATTCTGATTTCGATTTTAAGGATGTAGCCTTATTGGAAAAGAAGTTCATAAGTTTCTTAAGTTCCAAAAGCAATCGAAAGATTCCAAAAGATTTGATAAATTCAAGAACAACAAGGTAGATCTTGGCCCTAAGGATAAGAGTAAGAATGTCAAGAGGGTTGAGTCGGATATATGTTTTGGGTATGAAGGTTATGGTCACAAGGTTATCGAGTGTCCCACTAGACTTAAGAAGCAAGCCAAGAAACTAATAGCATACAACGCCACCTTAAGTGATAGTGAACCGAAAGAGGGAGAGAGTTCCCCCATTGAGCGTAACTTTGTATCGCTCACGACATGTCATGTGAGCGATGATGATAAATCTTTCCATGAAGATTATCATGTGCATAAAACTTCTGAGGCCGTTAACTGTGAATCACAAGTGAGTGAGGGTGAAGTTAGTGAGGATGAGGAAATTGACGTGTAAGAGTTGTAAGTTTCCTTTAGTGAGTTGTATGCGAAAACAATAAAGGTAAAAAAGGCAAACTTAAAATTTCTAGCTAAGTTGAATGAGCATGCCATAGAAAATTATGATGTTTTTATAAAGGATCTTAGGGCGCGGGAGAACACTCTTAGGGAGAAGATAGAATATGTTGAGAAAGACAGAGACAGTCTTCACGATTTGATGGAGGCTTTAAAGAAAGAGGTTCTAGAGTTTGATGAGTCTAGGAGTTTTCTTGAGTCTAGGATTTGTGAGTTCAAGTAAGGTGAAGTTTGAATTGGAGGATAGATCTAAGAAGTTGGATACTATGTTAGGCACCGTCCAAATCAAGGGTGATAGATTTGGTATAGGTTACAATGATAGATTTGTTCCCATTACCAATGCCAATACCAATCGTGTGACAGAGTCAACTAGGAACGTGAGCAGATCTCGACATTTTGGTAATTATTCCCGCCATGTTTACACTTGCACTCATTAAGGTAGGAAAGGTCACCTTAGACGTTTTTTCTATAACGTTAGGAATGCTCCTAGGAAGTTTAGGAATAAATCCATTTCGGTTCCCAAAACCCCCATGCGTAATTTCACACCTACTTGGGTTAGGAAATCAGATTTAGAGGCTTTAGGAATTAAACTTCATAGCTCTTATTTGGTTGCACTTTATTATGCCCATGCAAAATCTAAAGGATGAATGTGTTGCCATGTTTGTCATACGTTAGTTTTTGCATCATGATTTGTATCTTGCTAGTGTTATGACATGTGTACCTTTTGTATTATTTTTTATTTATTCAGTCTTATTTAAAAATATACAAAAATATCTTTTGGTTTTAAATATTTTTGAGAAAAATACAAAAAGATTTTATTTTTGGGTCAAAAATATTTTTTAGAAAAACACAAAGATTTTCGGTTTAATTTTGTGTCGTGAGTGTTTCATATTTGATGTGGCATATTAGTGTGCTTGGACCCCCATAATTTCATTATCCGTGTGCCTAGGACAATTGGTCATAATTATTGATGCGTTGAATGATCTTAATGGGGTTGTTTCGAAGTTGATATGCATTTGAATTCGACTTTGCATATATGCCATCTTTGCACACATGCATGAGTTTATATGGATGTTTGACATCTCATACATATTTGAGTTTTGTAAGATGATCTTCTCTCAATTTTTTATTTATACGTAAATAAGACATAGGAGAGGTGTGCACGTAAGAACCATTTACCGTGAGGATTGATAATGCATAAATTAAAAAAATGATGAGTGTTTACGGGAAAGGACTGGGAGTGAATAATAATGACAGCGTGAAAGCCACCATTTAAAAGAGTCCAAAGAAAAAATTAAGGCAGTAAAAAGTATCATGTGCCAAAATAGGTCGAATAGGATTTCTCTAAGTTGAGAAGAAGAAAAACCTCAAAAGAGATTGAAAATAGAATATATATATATATATATATATATATATATATATATATATATATATATATATATATATATATATATATATATATATATATATATATATATATATATATTGAGGGAGTTTGGATGGAAAAAAATAAAACAGGTTTGCAACATGAATCCTTATGTTGAAAAATCATATCATGACACCATTGTTTGTAGAATCGTCAATATTCTGGATTTGTGTGTATGTTGATTGTTTAGTTAATTTAGATCATTATATTAATTGTAACATATGGATAAAACTAAGTTTGATGGCATTTTTTTTTTTTTTTTTTTTTTTTAAGAGGGACTGAGCCCCCTAAATATTATTAATCAGAGGAGAAAAAGCCTCTCCCAGGTGGCAACTGATCAAACTTAGATACAAGAAAGAAACTGGAAACTTAAAAAAGTAATAAAAAAGTCCCATTACAAGGGAAAAGGAAAATTATTTGAAAGAAGATCTAATGTAGCAACATCCCATCTTGTCCATCTTATAAGCTCCTTGAGATATCTTTGGAAGATCCGAGAAATGGTTGAAGATTGAAGATGAATGAATATTAACCCCATAATTAGCAAGACTATCTGCAACCATATTTGATTCCCTGAAGCAGTGAACTAAAGAACTTTTGGTATTGATGAGATTCTCTTTGATTTCTTCCACACATTTAATGAGCTTCCAAGGCGGTTTCCAGTTTCGATTAATCAGATTCACCACATAAGAGGAATCAGATTCAATCACCACTTCCTCAAGATTGTGTTCCAAGCAAAGATTTGATCCCACCCATAGACTTTTGATTTCCACAAAAGAATTAGAAGCATATCCCTCATTTTGAGCATAGGCAAAGATGATGTCTCCTTTGTGATTTCTTAGAATGCCACCAATACCACTTCTGCCAGGATTACCTTTAGATGCCCCATCCACATTTAATTTGAATTTATGAGGGGAGGGGTAGTTCCATTTGACAGGGATAGACACTTTAATATATTGTTTAATATATTGTTTGATGTTGAGATAGAGATTCTTGATCATTTCAATGTGTTGGAGTTTTGATTCATTTATTTTAGTTCATGCCCATTCACTCCATATCCATGTTTGAGCATATTGATTCTTTGTTAGCATAAAACTCACATTGTTTTACTTGTTTTGTTTTTTTCTATTTTGAGTCTATTTTGCTGTTGTTTTCTCTTTCCAGTTAACTTTTTCAAGAAATTTTTTCACTGGACAAAACTTTATCACTTTTAGAACTGGAATTGAGAAAATTAATTATCGTTCAAATGACAATTGTGTTTCGTTCGAGCGACAAGCTGCGATCACGAGAAGCTTTGATCATACGAGGTTCTAGCGAGATGAAAAATGTAACAAGTATTGGTCACTTGAAGGGTCACAGGAATGTCGCAAGATAGGTTACTTCGCACGAGAGTACGCTATTTTGCGATTGTTTAAGTCGCTTGATGACCCGATTTGAGCGATGTGCCTATGTTCCTCAAGCGGCAAGGCTTAGTCATTCGAGCGACCTAGAAGTGTTTTTGAGGATTCTCCTTATTTCGTACCTACTTTGTATTAATGATCATATCATTCTGTTTTTGGTACTTTTGGGCAGTTTATAGCATAGGATTTTTATGCATGATGGTGTTTCCTGAATTATTTGTTTAGTCACATTTGCTTAGATTGATGATTCATATTATGTGACTTCTGTTTTCTAGCTACGAGTTGGTATATGGTGATTATTTTTTAGCTGGCAAGATTCTTGTTTATATAGATATACTTCATTGATTATTCTTATTCTAGATATATTGTTATATTGGTATTTTTTTTCACTGATTGTCTACTCGAGATAAATAGGGGGAGAGATATATGTGATGTAGGGGGAGAGTTTTTTTTATGAGAACATAGTTTTTGATGAATTACAAATTGGTATCATATGCTTTTGTGCTTATATATTGGTATTAATTAGTTTGCATAGTTTGATATCCTGATTTCCATGTTTATTTTCATAGTTGGTAATATTTTGCTATGATGTTCAACAAATGATTTGATTTCAATTTTGCAAATTGGTATTTCACTGTTTCGGTTAGGAATTTCACTGTTTCGATTTTGTCGTGGAACAGTCAAAGGGGGAGATTTGTAAGGACAAAATTTCCAATTGAGTCCATTGTAGTATTTGACTTACTCCCTAAGCATAATATTATTTTTGAGTCATAGATAGATTTTTATTGTCACAACCCCACACAGTCTATGACATAGAGTTTATTGAAGACATTATGGCCAAGCTTCAAAAATTAATCATGCCGAGATTATTTTTGGTGAACGTTTCACGTCTTCATTTCATTCTGAGATCGCTCTGGTATGAATGCGTAATGTTTATGGGACGTGAAATATGTTTTAAGATGTTATTTTTTATTAAAAATGATTTTTTACGTGTTTTAAAATGATTAATATCCTTTTATTCTGAGATAAAGATCGTTTAGAGTTGTGTACTTTGCAAACTCTTGAGTTTCATGGGTCAAACGAAATTTGAGTTCGTTCAATTGAGATAATCATGTATTGCAATTTCAATTGAGATAAGCATGTATTGAGATAAGCGTGTATTGCAAACGACATTTGAAGATTGGCTCGCAGATGGAGGTTAGCTGACTGATGAACCAACTGATGTACTGAAATTTCCCGAGGAAACCTCGGACTTCTTTCTCTATTCGGGGAGGTGGCATCTCAAGTATGGCTTTCAGCTTGGTAGGATATGCTTCTATCCCTCTCTCACTGACCATGAATCCCAAAAGTTTTCCCTTTGTAATGTCGAAGACGCATTTCTGCGGATTGAGTCTTATCTAATAATGTCGCAGTCGTTCGAAGAACTTTCGGAGAGAGGGAATATGACCCTCTCTAGTTTTGGACTTGATAATCATATCATCCACATAGACCTCAACCTCTTTGTGAATCAGATCATGCAGGATGGTTGTGGCATCCCTCTGATAGGTAGCCCCAGCGTTCTTAAGACCAAATGGCATAACGGTGTATCAAAAGGTTCCTCATGGGGTGATGAATGCGATTTTTTCTTGGTGGTCTGGGTGCATTTTGATTTGGTTGTATCCGGCAAATCCGTCGACAAATGACTGGTTGTGTTTTCCACGATCATTTCGATATTGGGTAGCGGATAATCATCCTTTGGAGAGGCTTTGTTCAAGTCCCGATAGTCTACACACATCCGAATGTTTCCTCCTGATTTCAGCACGGCACTATGTTGGCTAGCCAGATGGGATATTCGATCACACAAATGAAGCCTGATAGAAAGAAATTTTCAGTGTATTTGTCGTTGTTGTACAAGCTCCTTCTAATCAAAACCTTAAAATACCTACAAAATAATATCAACTCAAATGTAGAGGTAAGTAAGGGTATCAATCCACTTTCAAGGTTGTAAAGCAAATGGAACAAATTCAATTGTAATTCACTTTTTATTTTCTTTTTGTGCTTTTTCACTTTTCTAATTTTTTTTAACTTTTTCAATATTAAAACAATAGGGTGAGGTGATGATTTGTTAACTAATAACTTAAATGAAAAGGGGTAATCAAACTAAAATAAAAGTATGAAAAATATAAACTAGTGAGTGAGATGTAACTAAATGAGAGAAAATATTCAAAGGATGGAAAATCCACCCTCAATTCACACAAATTTATCTAACTTGCACTATTTTAATTTCATCAATTCCCAAAATATTCATATAATTCAAAAGCTAATTCTCATTACACTAATGAATTAATTAAATATTCTTTTAGAAAAGTAAGTTTAATCCCCGCAAGCACTACTCTAAATGAATTAAAATCAATTAAATAAATCACCCGCTAGAATCGATTTACCAAACTAATTTTAATTAGACAAAGTAAAAACAAGAGTAGATGAAAATTATACTAACATTTAAATCAAGTGATAAGCCTATCTCTAGTTTGAATCAAAAGATCAAATGACAATACAATTTTTCATTCCTTTCTCAAGGATGATTTTCCATTTCTCAATGTGAAAATAAGTAGGAATTAAATTTACTAATCAAAGGAAACTAACAAAATTAGAATTGACAATTAAATCAAATTGGATTCATGAGGGTTTCAATTCATCCCTTGAATGGGGTGATTAGCCCTCCATAATCATCATCCAATAAAAATTAGAATCAAATAAGAGCATAAAATGAAAATTAGAGAGGAGTAATCAAACCAAAATTGCCTTCAATTGCATTAATTCTTCAATTCTTCCATCATCTCAATTAATTACAACACTCAATTTATTGAATTTCTTTTTTTTTCTAATCTAAAAAAACTAAACTACTAAAAAATAAAAATGGTGTTTCTCTATCTAATTCTCTCTCTAGGGCTTCTCTACTCTTTATTCCATCCCCCTTAAAATGGTCTTCAACTCTCTTTAAATAGTAGGTGCCATGGAGCTAGGGGTATTTTTGGGTATTGGCTTGAGTGTGCATGGGAATGGTGAGGTGTGAGGATAAATGGTAGAGAGAATAAAAATCTGATATGGTTAAAGGGGTATTTTGGAAAGTTGGGTTAAATAGGTAGTTGGGGGTATTTGGGTAAAAGGGTAAAAGAGGGTTTAAGTGGCACATGTGGGTTTTATTGGTTGACAAGGTCTTTGTTGTTTCATTTTGGCTTATGCAGTTGGTAGAAGTCGTGGAAGGCATTAAAAGGGAAATGGGTTTGAAATGGGTCTTTGGGGTTTAATTACGGGTTTGGTATGGAATTGGGCATGGCCTGAGTAGCGGGTCGAGGCTGGTCGGAGGCGGGTCGGATCGCGGGTCGGCAGTGCCGCCGGCGTGGCTATCGGTGAGGTAGTCGGCGTTGGACTTGGGGCTGGCGGCGGCGGAAGTGAGGATAGGGAGAGGCCGGAATGGTGAGGTCGAAGGGGTGAGGGGTTGATTCTGCTGGGCGCAGGTGGATATGAGGGTTTCATGGGTTGTTGGGAGAGGAAGAGGGGGTCGGATCGAGGAGAGAGAGAGGTCAGGAAGCGGTATGGGAAGCGGACCAGGCAGGTCCGGCGACGTGGGTTCATGCACCGGCGGTTTCGTGGTGTTAGGGGTATAAGTGGTGATGGTGGATGATGAGAGAGAAGAGTGAAGGTTTGTTGAAAATGGAGGTAGAGGAGAGAGAGTATGGGTGTGGTGAGGAAGAAGGAGTGGGGTAGGATAGAGTGTGTGAAGGTGTAGGGAGTTAGGGTGAGGAATGAGTGGGTTAGTTTGGGTGTGTGTTAGTGTGTATGGTATTGGGGCATGAGTGAGTTATGTGTGTGTTTAATTTGTGATCCCTATTAAAATAATAAAGACTCAATTAAAAAAAATTAAAAAATCTAACTAAAAAAAATAAAACAAACTAAAGAAAATAAAAAATAAAAATATTAAAAATAAAAAAATAAAAAAATAAAATCCTAAGCTTATATAAAAACTAAAATAAAACAAAAGAAATAAAATTTAAAATCTAAATGAAAATTAAAGTCCTAAAAATATAAAATATAATAAACTAAAAATAAACTCCTAAAAACTAATCCTAATAAAATAAGACTACACTAAAAACTAATAAAAATCAAAATAAATTAAAATTATACTAATGAAAATAAAATAGAAAATAAAACCTAGAAAATACTAAATAAATCTAAAATAAATCCTAAAAATAAAAATAAATCAAACCAAAAATCTAAAAAAATATATAAAAAGACACAAACTAAGCACACACATGGTTTGGGGAAGGCTAAGGGTAGGATGGGCTAGGGTAGGGTCAGGGGATTGGGTATTTAGCTCCATATTGCACACAATTGTCTTGATTTAAGCGTTTGAACTCTGCCATGCACAATTTGACCTGCATATTGAACAATTAAGCACATAAGACCCATATTGTCGAGAATTAGCAACTAAAGTACGTCTATTTGGGGTATAAATTGTACAGTTTTGGGTGATTATCAAAGCCTACATTCAACTGTTTGAGCACCTTTTCTTTAACCTTGAGAGACCATTCGGTGCGGAGCTTTCTTTACTTTTTTTTTACCGGCTTGTAATCTGGGAGAGTGGGAATCTCGTGCTGAGCTTTTTCAGGATCAATTCCGGGGCATATCGTCATAGGACCATGCGAAGACATCCACGAATTCCTTTAGTAATTCTTTGAGTTGTGCACACCCATGCTCGTCGAGGGTAGCCCCTATCCTAAGCTCGCGTAGTTGGCTACTAGAACCGAGGTTAACAATAACAGTCACTTATTCATTAACTTGAACGCGGTTATGTTGTTTATTATTAACCTTATTTAGATCAGTTAAGAATTGTTCATTTATAAAATCATCATCATTAAAAGTTTGATTAGAATCCAAACAGTTAATGTAAGGGACAACAAGATACTCAAAATCTTCATTTATTTCATTGATAGGAAAAATAGCATTGAGAACCTCGTCAAAAGAGGACTCGATTACATTTGAACAAGGATAGACAACAGAAGAATAAATGGGGTAAACATTAGGATTAGGGGAGATTTCAGCAAATAGAACTGGCGTAGCATGCCAGTTGAGGAGAGGTGTATCAACAACTTTAATCAGTTGGGATGGATCCAGTGATGTAGTGCCTGAATGAACAATGCTGAGTGTTAGCCCTAGTGTTTGTAAGTTGAAGGGATCCTCAAAGTCACTTTCCTCAGTCTCTTCGATATCTTTGATGAGTAGTTGTACATGGTGTTGAGAACTCTCGGCCCATGTGTAGCTGTCTTGGAAAAAGATCTTCATTCCAGGCTTCATCTTCTTATCTGTATGATCATACCATGGTTCTGGAAAGACGCAAAAGGGGAAGTCTTCGCCCTCTTTAATTAATCGTTCGTTCAAGGAGTCACTTGGGATAGTCTAGACGCGGTCTAGCCTTCTTTTTGGTCGAGACTGGCGGATCATTCTGAGCTCTTGTTCTGACAGTTGATACCCCAAACCACAAGGAGGAAAAGCCTTATTTAGTTCAATCGACTCAAGTATCCCTTGTTGTCTTTGTCCTAGACCCAGTCCGAGCATGAAGTGCATGTTTCTGAACATCTGAATCACATTGATGTTGCCATGAGGGTCATATTCTGGAAAAACCCTTTCTTTAAAGTCATCCCCTACCGGGAGTAGGAGTGGTTCAACTCAGAATCTTGATAGGAGCATATCATTTGACCCGTGCAGTATCTCAAGGATCGACCTGCTGGTACTTGCACCCTCAGCATTGTCGTCGTCGCCCAAGATGGTAACGACCTGTCCGTCGACGAAGAACTTTAATTTTTAATGGAGTGAGGAAGACACGCCCTTGATACTGTGGAGCCAAGGTCATCCTAGCAATAGATTAAAACAAGATGATATGTCAATAAGTTGGAATTCGATGACAGGGTTTATAGGGCCAGACCCTATTACAAGATTTATGGATCCCATCACCTCCCTACGGGTATTATCACGCACAACAACGAAGGTGGGAGCGAGGTCTCTCTCTTTCAGGCCTAAACATTTGAAGGTTCTCAGTGGGCAGACATTCAAGGCAGATCCATTATCGATAAGAGAGAGTGGTACGACCTTCCCCATAACTTTGACGGAGATATTGAGTGCATGATTGTGGTTTGGCCCAATCGTGGGGATTTCTTCTTAGGAAAAGGATAGCATTCGGGTAGAGGTCAAGGATCCGACCAAATTTATCGCTTCTTATGGTGTGGTAGAAGGAGGAACTGTGGGTCCAGTGAGCAACTTGATCAAAATATTTCTGTGTAGCTGAGAAGACATGAAAAGCCCCCATAAAGTGATGTTAGCTTGAGTTTTCTTCAGTTGATTGAGGATCTTACTCTCCTCGAGTGTCATCTCTGGCATAAGAAGGTATTCAACACCCTTCCCTTTGTCATTGGTTGGTAGTGAGCTTAGGATCTGGTAATGCCTCCCTGATCTGGTTATGTGATTTACTGAAGAAGGGAAAAACATGAATCCTATTTCTTCATCGATCTTAGCTTGTTCTGTCACCTTGTTTATTTCTCCGAGTTATTCAAATGATATCATCCCACACATGTCGGCTATCGAGACAGTTTTCTCTGAAACTTGCTCTTCATTTGAATCTTTGAATTATACCCCCCATCTGGTGGCAACAATTCTGTCTTTCCATTAAAAGTCGATACATTCCACAACTTCAATGGCTTGTTCATACAGGTCATCCCATTCTATGGGGATGTGTAAGATGAAGGTACCAGATGCCCCTGTAGCTTCAAAGCATCGAATAACTCGGTGATAGTGCAAATGTTATTGGTTTTCCTGAATAATTCTGCCATGATCTGGATGGCATCATCCAAGTTAACTTAATCGGTTGGTACTACCCAACTATTTAACTCTCGAGCCCATTTTCGTGATTCCAAGAACAGAGTACTGAATCTCTGGTAATTAATGATCATCTGTGGGGGCAATTTCAGCCCTAACTCTAGGAGTTGGTTTAACACTTCTGATAATTCCATGCTTCCATTTTCAGAATGGGTACGGACAGCAATGCATGCTCTAGTAAGGAGTTACAGTGCCTGATCAGCGAGGCTAGTAAGGTGTAGGAGGAAATATGGGCAAATTTGGAGAGGTTTAGGAAAGTATATGGGTGTGATTTGAGTTGAGGGATCGAATTCTGGGTTCTCTTCTAAGAAGATGTCATTGGTATGATTTGGAAGTGGGTTGTCAATAGTGTTTGGCTTAGGATTGGCTGGTGGGGAGATTATATCCCGGTCAATTAGACCTTGGATTATGTTTCGTAGGTGAAAGCATTGGTCGGTGTTATGGCCAGCAGTTTGGGGAAAGGCACAATGGGCATCTGCCTTGAAGTTTCTTGGGAGTGGATTTGGCAATGGACGGGGATCCAAAGGTTTGATTAGGTTTCAACTTAGCAGGGATTGATAGACTTTGGAGAGAGGAGAATGGAGCTCGGTGTATTCTTTTCAGAATGGTACAGGGCGGCTTTCTGGTGCCCGTGATGTGGTTGATTGAGAGATGTTGTTGATGGTTGAGACTGTAGCACTAGCAGGTTTGTCATATTTTCTGGGGGTGAACTGTTCGGACACCTTCTTTGGTTTGACATCTGTCTTAGCAAGACCCTCCTCAATTTCTACTTTGGCTTCTCTGAGAGCTCGAAAGTGGGGATAGTAGTGTCCTCCCATCATTGATCGAACATGGGGTAAGAAGTTCTTCACTATGCTGACTTGTTCTTCCTCGAAAGGCCGATTGCTCATGGTTGCTGCTTTTTCTCTCCATCGGGCGATGAAGTTACTGACTGATTCCCCAGGGTTTTGTTTGAGCAACTCTAAATCACGGTGGGTGACCTCAATCTCTTCACTGAATTTGTACTGTGACATGAATTCTCGAGCCACATCTTCCCAATTACAAATTTTGGACTCTTCGAGAGATAAAAAACCATCGGAGGGCTCTATCCTTCAGAGTTTGTTGAAACAATTGGGCCATCACTTCTTCAAAAGCCCCTAGTAGAGTCATAGAACGGTGATAACTTCGGAGATGAATAATCGGGGGTCCACTTCCTCCAAATTTCTCGATATTTGGCATCTTAAACTTATCGGGTAACCTCGCTTTAGGATAAGGAGACATGTGGGTGTAATCCATGTAATTCCCCGAGATTCTGACTTGGTCAAACTTCTTAGTGAGCATCTTGAGGTCCTCTTTGACTTTTTTCAACTCTTCTTCCTTTGGATCAATGATCATAAGTAAGTTAGCCCCAGGCTGGGCAAGGTTCGGCATCAGAAGCTGGGCAGGCGGCAGTCCATTAACAGGAGGGACACGTGGAGTGTGATATATTCTTTGGGAACCCAAATAGGATCGGGTGAACCCATAGCACGAGGGAATATGTCCTTAGGCTCTTGAGGAATGGGAAACTGGTTTCGTTGCATCTCTCGAACCTCAATTTGGAGGTTTTCAATCTTGGACACAAGCTAAGTTAGGACTACCGTCAAATTTGGCTGCACAATGGGTACTTGATTTGTGTTTACCATGGAAAGCGGATGGATTCCGGACTCAAAAGGAGTAATAGGGGAACGGACGGAACTCCGGGGTGAATTGACTGAAGACCGAAGATAGTAAGGAGCCAGGCCAAGGGTTTGCGATCGACCTGAGAAGGTGTAAAATGGGATTTATTTTTTAGGAAAAGGGATGAAAAAAAAATTGACATTTTTTTTTCGAGATTGAAAGACAAAATATTTTTGGATTTTTGATAAAGAGAGGAGAAATGTTTTTGGATTTTTGATAAGGAAAGGAAAAAATGTTTTTTGGATTTTTGAAAAAAAAAAGAGAATTCTCTCTTTGGAGACGGTCTCAGCATGATTATTATAATTATTGTGTTTTCACTTGTATTAATTCTCCTAAATGCAAAATGAAATGTCAGACGGGACCTGAGCCTGGAAAAATTGGGTTTGTAATATATGCAAAGCTATGGCTGGACTTGTGACCAGGCTCACGGACAGGGTCTCTTTTTAAAAATACGCGAAAATTCAAGCGGCAGGCAGACTCGAAATTTCGACAAAGTTTCAGGTTAAAATCGGCAATCTAACATGTGTGTCCTAGGTTTGATGCCTATATGCGGGTATGCAGTTTGGTTGGGTGAATCGAAAAGGGTTACCCCCTTTGGCATGACTTCCATGATATACGTCTTGCTCTTGCGGTCAATCGGTACGTGTGGACAAGCCATTTGATATACCTGAGTATATTGAGAGAGAATTCAATATACTCGACGTACGTGAACGAAATCCCTGTGATATACCTCCCGTCATGACTTCGATCAAGCGGTACGATGAGGGGGTTCCATTAAATATACATTAAAGGTACTTAGCTAATGGAAGGTGAGAGTCATATCGCTTAGGCTAACTGCGCCCTGTCGGACCAGCGCCCATCACGAACTGACCCTCCAGTTACTGGGTAGAATTTGGTCAATAACAATGCTCTTTGGTGATGTCGTATGAATCATGCATGATTCTCTTATTAGTATCTTATGAGAATATCTTTTCCGATTATGCCAAACAGGGAGCAAAGTACAAGTACCAATGGTTCACCAAGTATGGATGGATGATGCATGCAGCATGTGGATATATGTAACCTTAGGTGCACGTGGAGCGAAGTGTACATGGAAAATTTTCTACAAGTGTGTGAATAGAAACATAAGCGTGGGAGATACATGAAAAGGGGAACATGCAAAATTGGGGGAAAATATAAACAAACATAACATCCATGTAAATAGAGTCTAGCCCTCAAAAGAAGAAGTCCCCAGCAGAGTCGCCACTGTGGCCATCCCTCCCGAATCCTCGCAGCGGGCGGGCGGGCGATGGGTGGATCCTTAGGTCCCACGCGTCCCTCTCGGGAGCTCTTCGGCCGGCGTCATTTGGGTGAGGTGTAAAAATGTAGAGAGATTAGAGTCGCCAGTCTATTTTACTCCAAATAGACAAAAGAAAGGGGGAAGCCATCCCGAAGGACAGCATCCAAAGACATACTGATGCATATGAAACCAAAAATGATTCAAGAAGGGTCCAGAGGCTAAGTTACGAAAAGGGAAGGTGTTAGGAACCCATTCCGCCCTTTCGGTCTCTTTCATGGATTTTTTTTATTTTCCTTTTATTTTCCCCGTGATGTGTGTGCATGTGTATATATAATGGAGATAGGAATCATCGACTTGTACCATGGAAGAGGTAAAGCGAGTCATCCGTAGGAAGGTATAAAAATATTAGAAAATAAGATTTACGCGATTATCCCTACGTTTACCGTTATGATGGAACGATAACGCATGTGGAATAATACTCCACTAAGAACATATATATATAACATAAGAGAGTGGAGTTTAGAGAAAATAGAAAATAAGAGAAAAAGTAAAAATAGGACTCAAGTCTCGAGTTTTACCCCGAGACGCCTACGTAGCCTATAGAGGCATCAAAGTCCACGTAGTTCGCATGCAAAACGAGGGGTGGGGTTTATCCCATAAATCCAATCGGTGGATTCTCTGATTTGTGTGTGTGTGTAGAAAAAGTGTTTTAGTTATGAAAAAAGTGTGAGAAAAGTATGATAATTCTCGTTTGGAATTTATGAGCAAACCCTCTTTTTCTTGTTTTTGGGGTTTTTATTTATATGAAAATGAGAGATGTGCAATAATACTAAGTAAAAAAGTATATTAGGATGTGTGAGATGAGATAATAAAATTGCTAAGTAATAAAACAAGTTATTGCGAATTTATGAGAATTTAAGGAGAGAGTTGAGAAAATTGGACCTTCTTGAAGATCTTGAGCTTGATCTTCATCTTGATCTTGAATGTTGGAGAGCAACCCTTAGATTTGGATGATGATGGAGGGTAGTGAATTCAACAATTTTGATGAAAAGGATGAAGAGAAGTGAAGGTTGGAAAGGGATTTGGGTGTGGAAATCACGCTGACTTCGAGAGGAGTTTTCAGGATCTGCTGAGAGTAATATCTATCAGATCTGGGCTCCTTTTGCAAGTGAGGTCAGGCCTCCTTTTTATAGGCCCAGGGAATTTTCGATTGCAATAGACCTGTTCCTGCCAATCGACAGGTGTGTTTAGGCACACTGCCGATAGGCAGGGTTTGGGACCTGCTATTTGGCTGTCTTTCAGAACTTTTCAGAAAATTAGTCGTAGAACATAAACTGTTGATCAGAATCGTGCACGGGGTAGACCATTGGAAAGGTAATTCAGAGACCTTCGAAATTCCTTGGACTTCTCTCGGGTTTGGGAGTTGACTTTAGGTAAAATATGGCTCGGAAGCATTTGTCAGTCCATTGGATGGGGAATCATTGAACGCAAATGGATCGTTCGTCCATATGGTAAGTCTGAATTGCGCACGGGGAAGATCGTTGGAAAGTTTAGGAGATGTACTTAGACATTCCAAAGAGTTTGATCCGGTTCAGGGAGTTGACTTTGGTCAACCAGGACCTGAAAGCATTCGGTGACCTCTCGGAGTAAAATGGATCATTCGTTCGTACCGTAAGTCGGAATCACGCATGGGATGGACCATTGGAAAGGGTTTTCAGTTCCCTTCGAAGATTCATTCAGTCTCAATCGAGCTAAAGAGTTAACTTTGGTAAAATGGATCCCGGGAGCGTCCGGTGGTCTCCTAATTGAGTTTCGGGGGAAATAGGTCATTCGTCCACATGGTAAGATGGAATCGCACATGGGATGGACCATTGGAAAGGGGTTTCAGTTTCCTTAGAATATTTATTCAGTCTCGGTCGAGCTAAAGACTTTGAATTTTGGTCAAACAGAGCCCGAGAGCGCCCGGTGGCCTCTGGGCCGATACTCGGGGTATGATCTGGGTTTATAATGATGAAGGGAGGTGCTAGGGACCTAAGTAGAGTTTAGGGGGTAACAAAATGGGGTGTCTACATTACTCATTCAAGGTTTTCTGAGGCTTCTTCTTCATTGTGAAGAAAGAATCCATCGTTTTTGGGTGGGAGCTACTGGTGATGAATCTAGTAGTGAATACGTTCGCGAGCTTCTTAAAACTAGTAATCCATCGGTGTGGTAGCCTTTAAAACCACTTTTGCATGAGTTACCTAAGTTACATAAGAAAATATGGCAAATGAGGACCTAGTTATAGCTCTAAAGGTTCATGGCTTTCCCATATTGATGAACATAGTCGATGGGATCAGTCTTCCCATTATAGATCATAAATTAGGGAATAGACTTCTTAGGAGGATTGGAGTCTTTAATTTATCTTGAAAAGGGGGACTTTATATGAATGATGACGTCCTTCCTAGATAGTTCCTTAGTGGAGTTGGACCCTCAATTAGCAGGGTGATTTTCCATTTATCGTCGGATGAGGTCATGGATGTCTGTTTTATTATACTGAAGGCCCTCATGGTCTCTTATGCCTAGCGAGGTCCTTCTATTACAGTAATCTTAATCGAGTCGTGAACTCTTTCCTTGGTTATGAGTTTTACTCCCTTGAGGCCTAAAATTACAACCATAGCATTTACGTTTGGTCTCATCGAACTCCTGCTCCATTATTTCGAGGCGATGTTGAAGATGTGTGTCATTTCTTCTTGGTGGCGCATGGCTCCCTATCATGAGATCAAGTTGGACCGTGGTCGATCATTACTTTCCACTTTTGGTCTTGGTATGGTCAATAATGTGAGCTAAGATTGTTGTGGATCCTATTAGGGTCAATTTTAGACACCTAAGTTTGGGAGCCTCTAGGTCGTTCTCATCGCTATGTTGACTAACATGAGATGGCAAGTGTCGGATGTGTGAGTGATACATGGTTTCTTGTTGACTTTTCTTAGCTGAGAGAAGGAAACTGTTTCCCACAAATGACTCCAATTTTAGGTGGTAAAATCCTATAGGTAATTGATTAACATGAATAAATCCAAACATAATGTAAACACGCACAATCACACACAAGAATGGTATTTACGTAGTTCGGCAATGTGCCTATGTTCATGGGGTGTTACTCTTCTCTTTATTAATCATCTACTAATTACAAAGATGACATGCCCCTTTTCCCTAGGGTGAGGGTTACATTTATAAACAAAAGAAATAGCTTGACCCATGTAGGCCTTTTTTAGCTTAGATATCCATCTGAACTTGATTGACGATATCTAATCCTGAGATTTCTACTGATCGGCTTCAATCATACTTATCCCCTTAAAGTGAGATCATTGATGGGAATAACGAACACGTGTGTCTTCCTTGAGTGTGGCTGAATAATCCCCCATGATATGTATAAATGTATTAAAATAAATGGAGATATTAAAGTATTTTTAATAATAGATGTATATGTTGAATGTATAAATGTATAATGCATATATATATTAATGTATTCAGGGGTAAAATATATTTTTAGTTGTAAGATCAAGACTTTATAATTTCTCATAATTTACATTATTTGGCATATCCCATTACAAACTGAACACTACATCCGCGTATGTTTCCATGATTGTTTGAAGACATCTTAGTAATCGAGTATTATTTCCAAATTTTAGGTCATTAAAATCATCACAAACACTTTATGGAGGTATACAAATTTGAGGTTTTGATTATTTCTCAGTTAATTATATTCTGGGATGTTTTTATTTCTACTTGAGGAATTTTTCATAAAAGAATTTTTTAAAAAAAATTCGTTAGAACAAAATTATAATCTCATTATAACTAGATCTTATTCTCGTTCCAATAAGGTTGAATCTCATTAGAACGACTAGCTGATTTAATTTGGACAAACTTCTAAAGAACTTCAAATGAAGGGACCCTGTTTAGTATACACATTCTCATTGAAATCTCATTGGAAGCTCATTCAAACGAGCTAAGCCTTTCGTTCGAACAAGATTGGAACTTGTTAGAATGAAACTATGTTTTCATTTGAACGAAGTCTAATTTTCATTCGAATGGTTTCATATCCCTGAAATTCGTATATTTCTATAAAATTGATTCTTTTGTACTATTTTAGATAACCCTTTTAGCGAAAATCAATTACAATACCTGCACCAAAAGTTTTATTTCTTTTGTTTTATAGAAACTCCTTTACTTTCCAAATCATACTTCCATAAATAGGATTTGTTAAGTTTTGTCAAACCTAATTTTGATACACTACATCAAAACCTTGTATAGGTTTCTCTACGGCTAATTGTGGAGTTACTACTCCACTGTTGAATAAGAAAAAAGGATTTCACGTACTAAAAATGATCAATGGATATTGAGGGAAGAGATGCTTCTTGTGGGTGGTGCTTGACTGCATCACTTTCTATCAAAGATTTGAAGACCCTGTACATTATACTTAACGGAGCTCTAAGCAGTCTGTAAGTCATCAATTCTGTCAAACTCCTTTACAGTGCTGAAATATAGGTCTTATCTGATATGAATTTTTCCTCAAATATTCTTCTTCGTGTGTTTGGATTAGTTGTGTGGTTTGGAATGTTTAATTTTGATTCTATCTTTCATTCACACCTAATTGTAATCATGATAAAATTTGATTAGTATTGGATCTTTATGCGTGTAACCTAAGATACAAGTGATTCCATATAGCCTTGCACTTTCAAATTGGTATCAAAGAAGGTTGCACTAATTTATTGTGTGATATATAAATTGGCTTCATATGTATAATTTGTATAATAGGGTTCTTTTTTTATGGGTCAAATTATGTATATTGAAAAGCTCAAATGAGGTCAGCACTGAAGTCGATTGAGGAGAGACTCCATCTTATTTTTGAAAGAGGGTGGACACCACCAATTGTGACTTTCAATTAATTTAAATGGATAAATTTTAACTCCCGTTGCTTAAGCGCAATTCCTTGTGTAGTCACTTCCGATGAATTTCGTCAGATTATGATGTGTACTACATCTAAGGAAGAGTGGGATATTCTCCAACTCACTCATAAGGGTACTAACGTTGTGAAAGCTTCTTAGATTCACTACCTCACCACTCAATTTTAGACCATTACTATTCTAGAAACAGAGACCTTTGATGGGTTTTATTCACGTTTATCTGATATATTCAACTCTAGCTTTAATTTAGCTGAGAGAATTGTTGAGATGCACATTGTGAAAAATATTTTGAGATGCCTATCATCTATTTTTATCCCTAAAGACACAGTCCTTAAATCGTTTGGAATTTTATATACTCTTAAGTTAGAAGAACTCATAGGATACCTTAAAACTTATGAGATCGACATGTTCCCCAAGATTCAAAAGAAAAAGGAAATAGGGATTGCTTTGAAAGCCCAATCTAATAAGAAAATGGAAAAGGTTTGTGACTCTGAGTCGGAGTTTGATTTTAAGCTTGATAATCTTGCCTGCTTTGCGAAAAAAAATTTAAAAATTCTCAAATTTAGCAAGGGAATTTCTTCCAAAGAAAACAAAAGTTTTGAGGAAAATAAAAATGGAAATGGGGAAAAGAACACTTATGAGAAAGATGAGGTGAGATGTTATGAGTGCAAGCCCACGAGTGTGACACTAGGCTAAAGAGATGGTGCAAAGTCAAAGCTGCATCCAAAGCCACTCTTAGTGATAGTGACATCGAGTTGATGGAATCCAGGGATGAATCAATGCACGAATCTAATTTATGTTCATTCATGGACATTCATGTTAGTACTTATATCTTATCCCTAGCTGATGAGGACATTTCTAAATGTGATAGCCTCGATAATTTGTCAAACCATTCTGGAGAGAGTGGGGATGATGATGAGATTTTGTATGAGGGAGAAAGAGGCCCTCAAAAAACGTACACCGAACTTTAAAAAGACTCTTTAAGAACCAAAAGCAAAATAAAATTTTGACTTTAGGATGTTTGATTTAGAGAAGCTGGTAATATCTTTGAAAGAGTGTGAGGAATCGGTGAGTCAACTCGAGAAGTTGAAAGTTTCATTGTGTGAGAAATTAAATGTTCTTAATAAGGAGAAAATAGATTTGACCCACATTGTGGCTAGTCTTAACAGATATCTTCAAGATTATTTGGAGACTTGTGAGAAACTTAAACCCATGTATCCCAACTCGAGAAAGATCTCAAACGTTCTTGGGAGGTCAAGGACACATTAAAGAAGGTTGAAACGATGTTCCTTGATCCGTCATTAGGTTTAATGAGAGGCAAGTAATTGGTTATGATGGTGCATCAACTTCCAATGCCACACCCGAATCGGGTCCCGAGTCTATGATGGATCCTTATGGGCCTCGATCTAACCCACCAAGTAGAGCCCATCCTAGATGCTTTGACCAAGGTAGACCCAAGCCTATTTATGTTTGTTCCCAATGCAAACAAACAGGTCATCTTAGGGAGTTTTGTTTTATAATAAAGAGGGTTCACACATGTTTTCCCGCATGCACTCCCACACACAGTTACACACATGCTCCCACACATGACCATGGAGATTTTGAGATTTTTTTAAAGCAAGTGGATTTTTTAGTCAAAGCTTATCAAAGTTTGATTGAGGACTTTAAAAGAATGTCTAGTCCTTTTGAGAACTCCTCGCCAACTAATTATTGAGGTTAAGACGTTTATCTAGTGTAGGGTGACTATCATGTTTATATCATTTATCACCATTATTAGATTGTATTTTTATGTATTTATATGCTTTTATTTTGATATATTTTGAAAAATTCAAAAAGAGTTTTGGTTTTAAAAACAATAAAAAAATTCAAAAAGATTTTATTTTGATAAAACTTTTGAAAAAGACAAAAATATTTTTGTATTTTTATTTTTCACCATATAAGGATGTGCATTTAAGATGTTCGAATCACCTTATACATTTTATCCATTCATGTGACTTTTTCATGGTGTTTTAAGACATTGCTTCGTTTTTTAGTGTGCTTAATAATGCGTGGACAACATTTCGTTGATCATTGTCGGTTACTTTCTTCACGCTAGATTCTTTATTACCTTTATTTCATACGTGCATGACCTTTTTTAACATTGTACTTGCTTGTCATATGTCGAATATAGTGTTCTCATCTCAATAGTTCTTAATAACGAACCAAATGTATTGAGATATGTTATGCTTGGGAAAACGATTACCCGGATTTCGTTTCCTAATCAATTTTATTTTTATTAAGCAATGGAAAATTGCCATTTAAAAATAGAGCCTAAAAGATTAACAGCACACAAAAACAAAAGTGTCGAGGCCATTATATTTCATTGATGATTTGCTACACATGAGCATTATGGTATCTTCAAAAAAATTGAGAGCTCTTCATTATGTGAGATTTTTATGGTGATTATAAAGTAAAAGATCAATGGGTTTGCACAACGGACTCTCTTGAAAAACTTTAAATAGTTTGGCATTATTGATTTGAGAATCATTTAAATTTATGGCATTTTTCATAAGTCGAGTCAATTTCATTTTGTTCAATATTCTTACACCAAAGGTTGAGATTGACTTCTTTCTTTAGAAGTATCTAATTGACTTTGTGCGCCTATGTTATGAATCCCAATGTTGATTTGCCTTTGGAAAATGTTCACACAATTACATTTCGTTTTCATGATTCTATTATTTTAGTGCTATTCCATGGTGTTATGTATTTTTTATTTATATGCACCTTTTATAAGTATACTTTTTATACTTGAAAGCTTTGAAAATTTACAAAAATAGTTGGTATGCCTTTCGAAAAGTCGCCGCATGTGCTTTATTGTTTATCTTTGTGATGTTAGTTCTTTTATATTTGGGTGATGCAATGATTTTTTATTCGTTTATAACTCTTGTCTATTACAAATAAAAAGGGGGAGAACAAATTTAGGGAAAGTTTTATTTTCTTTAAACTCGTGCGTGTCATAGTATTCTTTTATTTAATGTGTGTATGTATCTTCAACCTTGATGATAATCTCGTGGACTACATAAGATGAAGAATTTTAGTTGAAGACAAGGTCTCGTATATCATTCCGGTTTAGGTTTCGGAGGAAATTAGTAAAAAAATTCTTGGAAGTTTATTTTAATTTGGGTTTCGATTTTCATTTTGTACCGAAATAGCCAAAGGGGGAGATTTGTCAGAGTAACATTTTATAATTGCTCATAGTTTAGATTATTTGGTGTATATTATTACAAATCGAACACTACATCTGCATATGCTTCCACGATCATTTGAAGACATGTTAGTGACTAAGCATTGTTTCCAAATTTTGAGCCATTGGAATCGTCATAGACACTTTATGGAGGTACATGGATTTGAGGTTATGATTATTTCTCAGTCAATTATATTCTGGGATGTTTTTATTTCAACTTAAGGCATTTTTCATAAAAGCATTTTCCAAAAATAATTTCTTGTTTTTCTCGTTCATTGGAATGAAATTATAATCTCGCTAGAACGAAATGGTGTTCGCGTTCAAAAGACATTGAACTTCATTGGAACAACTGGTTGATTTCGTTAGAACAAACTTAAAACGAACTTCAAATGAAAGGACTTTATATAGAAAATACACTCTCATTAGAAGCTCGTTCAAACGAGCTAAGCCTTTCGTTAGAACGAGATTGGAACTCGTTAAAACGAAACTATATTTTTGTTCGAATGATTTTGTCGCTTCCAATATAGTGTTTTTCAATAAAAAATTATTCTTTGGGACTACTTTACATAAATCTTTTGGCAAAAATAAATTTCAAAACCTGCAACAAAAGTTTTCTTTCTTTTGTTTCATAAAAACACATTTATTTTTCAAATCATACATCCTTAAATATGATTTGTTGACTTTCATCAAACCCAATTTACATATGCTACATCAAACCCTTAGAGAGGTTTCTCTACATTTGATTGTGGAATTGTGATTCTATTACTGAAGAAGAAAGGATTCGCATCTTGAGGTTGATCGGTGAATACCGAGGAAAGAGCTGCTTATTGTGGGTGGTGCTGGACTGCGTCACTTTTTGTCAAAGATTTGAAAACCATGTGCATTATATTTAGTGGATCTCTAAGTAGTTTATAAGTCATCGAGTCTGTCAAACCCTTTTATAGTGATGAAATACAATTTTGCCCGAAAGGGATTTATCCTCAAATATTCTTCTTCGTGTGTTCAGATTATTTCTGTGGTTTGGAATATTTAATTTGGATTCGATCTTGTCTATACACCTAATTGTAATCATGATAAAATTTTATTACAAATTGGATCTTTCTGCGTGTAACCAAAGATACAAGTGATTCCATATAGCCTTGCATTTTCATTAGTTGTAAAGGTGGGACAACTGATGGTCAAACTGGTCAACTAATGGTTTCCGTCAGTTTTGAACACCATCCAACTAATATGAAAAATAGTGGAACCCAATCCCTAATAATGAGAACTACTGGACCCCAAATAGTAAATAACCAACATACCTCCTAACTACATACCTATAATCATACCTGTTTTTAAAAAATAATGAAAATATATATATTTTTCAATCAAATTTGGAATATATGATCATCATAATGAGAAGATTGTCTACAAAAAAATTTATCCAAAAATACAAATTGGAAGAGGATGAGACGATGATCATAAGTTTAAACGGTTAAAAATTCACATATTCATCCAATTTTTAAATCATGCACGTTCAAATTGTATATTTGGATCAAATTTTTTTGTAGATTATCTCCTCATTTTGGAGATTATTTATACCTAATTTGGTTGAGAAATATAAGTTTTTAATATTTTTTTAAAAGGAGTATGTTCACAGGTATGCTGTTAGGAGGTATGTTTGAGAGTGTATATATATACTCCATTATATACTACTTATACATGTCATTTGTGCAGGTCAATTTTTTTAAAATAATAAAAAAATTGAATTGATTTTTTGTGTGGTATTTAAACATTTCAGGGAACCCTAAAAAAATCAACTCAGAATAATTTTTTTACTATTTTAAAAAAATCGATCAAAATATGTCATCTTTTGAGCACCATAAAAACTGACATATTTTGTCTTATTTTTTAAAATAGGAAACAGATTAATTTAAGTTGACTTTTTAAGGGTTCCGTGAAATGTTTAAATATCACACAAAAAATCAAGTCAAATTTATTTATTTTTACTATTTTTAAAAAATGGTCTCCACGAGAGGTCTTCATTTGAGGACCTCACATGAGACTTTATATATATATATATATATATATATATATATATATATATATATATATATATATATATATATATATATAAGAGCAACATTTTATAATTTCTTATAGTTTAGGCTATTTTATAGTTTTGGCATATCCGGTTACAAAGTGGCATCTCAAATTGAACAGTTATCTCCAAGTTCATTCGAAGACAAGTCAGTAACCGAGCTTCGTTTCTAGATTCATTACTGGCACTTTATGGAGGTATAAAAACATGTGTTTTCATAGATTATTATAAAACATATTCTGGGATGTTTACTTTTAAAATCGAGGATTTTTATAAAACGAATTTAAAGTGAAAAGGTTTTTGAAGTCTCGTTCAAACGAGATTGAGTCTCCTTCGAACAAAATATGAAGTCTAGTTAGAACTAGCATCAAATGACCTTCAAAGAAGACATCCTTATCTTGACAGAGATTTTTCATTTGAAGATTATGAGAAGTGTGTTCGAAAGAGGAGAGTATTTTGTTATAACGAAATGGGATATCGTTTGAACGAAATTATTATTTTCGTTCAAACGAGATTTAACTTCACTTAAACGACCCCGTCACCTTGAAATCCATGATTTTGTTTTAAAACCCTAATTTGTTCAGAATGTCAGATGAACTTTAGCGAAAAAAATTCCAATAGTTCTCATATTTGGTTTTTCAAAACCTCTTTTTGTTTTCCAAACCATACATACCCATATATTATTTGTCAATTTATAAACTCATAGTTTCCTTACACCTTGCATAAACCCTTATAGAGTCCATCTCTACTGCTGACTTATGGAATCGAGGTTCTACTCCTAAAAAAGAATAAGGTTAATTGGTGAAAACTGAGGGAAGACCACCTATTAGGGACTACAATGAACTGGGCCGTATTTTGTAGAATAATTGAAGACTCTATGCGTTACTCTTAGTTGTGCTAAATAGTCTGTAAGTTGACTGTGTCTGTCACAAATTCTTTACAGTGCTGAATAAGAGGATTTGCCCCAAAAAAAGATTTTTCCTTACTTCTTTGCATGCGTGATTTGATTGTGTGATTGATTTGAAATTAATTTGAACACTATCATCTCATGTACCCCTAATTTCTAATCAAGATAAAATTGATATTAATTTGAATTTGTGTGGAAGGAACCTAGTATACAAACTATCCATATGAACCCACTTTTTTAAATTGGTATCAGAGACGGTTACTAAGTTTTTGTGTGATCTTTAAAATTTGGGTTTAAATGGATAATTTGTATTTATAGGGCACCTTTTTTTATGTGTGGAATTATGCATACTAGAAAGCTAGGATAAGGTCTATGTTAAAATCCATTAATGAAAGAGTATGGTTTGTTTATGAAAGAGGGTGGACACCACCCATAGTGACCAATGGTGATGCCATATGTTCAAAACCTCTCACTGCCTAGACAGAAGATGACTTTAAATGGACTAACTTTAACTCACGTGACTTAAGAGCCATTTCTGGAGCCGTCACCCCTGACGTATTCTGCCGCATTATGAACTACACCAGATCTAAAGAAGCTTTGGATATCCTCTAACTCACTGCCGAGGGTATCAACGCTGTGAAAGTTTTTAAGCTTCAAAATCTCACCACGCGGTTTGAAATGATTACCATGCTAGATTCTAAGTCTTTTGATGAGTTTTATGCAAGATTGTTATATATCTTTAACTCTAGTTACAATTTAGGTGAGAAAATTCCTGAGACGCGTGTAGTTAAGAAAATTTTGATATCCCACCATTCTCGTTTTATTCCTAAGGTTATTATGCTTAATTCTTTTGGTATATTAGATACGCTTAGGTCAGAAGAACTTGTAGGAGACCTTCAGACTTATGAGATTGACATGTTTCCCAAAACTGTGAAACCTAAGGAGAAGGGAATTTCTTTAAAAGATCAATCTAAAAAGAAAGACGAGGTCTCTTCTAACTCGGAATATGATTTTAATTTGGATGACTTGGCCCTGTTTGCAAAAAAATTCAAAATTTTTTTCAAAATTAGAAAATAAAATACTTCCAAATAAAAGAAAAGTTTTGAGAAAGATAAAAAATATAAATTGGGAAAGACAAATTTTGAAAAGGAAATGAAAGAAAACCCTAAGAAAGATAAACAACGATGTTATGAGTGGGAGGATAAGGGTCAAAAAGCTCATGAGTGTGATACAAAATTAAAGAGATAAGGCAAAGTTGACTTCAATGCCAAGCTTAGTGAGAGCGATGGCGAGTCAGTGAATTTTTGGGACGAATCACCGCATGGATGTAACTTTATCGCTTTCATGGCTAGTCATGTTAGTACATCTAGTGCACCTCATGACAATGAGGAAGCTACTAAATATAATGACCTCGACAGTGACTTTAGTCATTCTGGACCGAGTGAGGGAGATGAAATTTTAAGTGAGATCGAGAGCGACCTTCAATGTGATTACGCCAATCTTTATGTTGAGTTCTTTAAAATGAAGAAACAAAACAAAGGTTTGGCGCTTAGAGTTTTAGCTTTGAAGAATGAGTTGAGAGAGGTGATAGAGAGAGAATCCACAATGAGATTTTCTTTAGAAGAGAGTAATTTTAGTTGGGAAGAAAAATAGTGACTTGATTAACAAAGTGGCTAGTCTTACGAGAGATCTTCAAGTATCCGTGGAGACCCGTGAGAACCTTGAAGGCCTTGTATCCCAACTCGACAAAGATCTTGAACAAATTTGGGATGTTAAGGTTACTATAAAGGATACATCGAAGAGGGTTGGAAATATTCTCCTCGGTCATTATTTAGGTTTTGGTGAAAGACGAGGAATAGGTTTTGATGTTGCATCTATTTCCCATACCGCACCGAAATCGGCTCCTAAATTTGTGGTAGATACTTTTGGGCCTTGGCCCAAACCACAACAGAGCATTCAACCTAAGGATGCGAACCAAGGTAGACCCAAGAAAATCTATATTTGCACTTTTTACAAAAGGAGAGGTCACCTTAAAGAGTTTAGCTATAAGATAGGTAGAACAAAATGTACGCATACTCCCATGCACCGCCCTAGTGACCTTGCTATTCTTAGAGAGCAAGTTCAGTTTCCAATTGCTACTTTGCAAATCTTAATAGAAGAATTCAATGGATTTATATGCTATTTGAGAATGCTTCCAATGCTATGACTAGATCCAATAATGATAAGGGAAAACAAATGGTTACCTCCACTTGGGTACCTAAGCAAGATAACAAAGCCCTTATTGTTTAGATCGCTCTCAAGGTTCAAAGTACTTCCCAATGTCATTTTAATAGTTGGTTCTCTAGTCAAATGAATGATGACAAGCCATATTTACCGACCTTGTAGATCGCAAGGAAGGCAAAGTCACCTTTGGAGATGGGAGTATGTCTAGTATTTTAGGACGAGGATCTGTTGATATACTCGAATTTCCTAAACTAGACAATGTGTTGTACATATAAGGGTTGAAAGATAAATTGATTAGCATAGGACAACTTTGTGACACAAATTTTGCTATAATGCTCGACTGGTCTGAGTATAATGTATATGATCGATCCGATGAAATTTTACTACAAGAAGTGAGGAATGATGATAATTGCTATAGGATCATTTTTAAGTCCTCCTTTGTGTGCAATAATTCCATGATCTCCTCCGTGGACCTTGGGCATCACCGATCAAGTCATGTGAACTTTAGACATCTTGTGAGATTACTCAAGAAAGACCTAGTTCATGGCTTACCATCGCTTGGGAAACCAACTTCCATGGTGTTTGGTCCTTGACAATAATAAAAACAAATCATGAGTCCCCATTAGAAGTTGAATAGCATTACCACCTCTTGTGCGTTGGAGTTGGTACATATGGATCTTATGGGTCCTAATCGTACGGAGAGAATAGGTGGTAAGAGATAAATTCTCGTGATGGTCGATGAATTTTTGAGATAATCTATCATGGGGTTTCTTATAGAAAAGTCTGATGAATTTAAGTTCATAACAACCAAGTGGTGTGTCCTATAAAACCAATAAAGTGTCACTACTAATCGGATACGTAGTGATAATGGCACTGAATTTAAAGAATTTGTGATGGAGACGGCATCAAACACAAGTTTTTAATCGTTCATACTCCTTAACAAAATGGGATTATTGAAAGGAATAATTGGACGATACAAGATGAAATCCATGCTTCTTGGGATACATGTGCCTAGACATTTTTGGGACCTTAAACCATACAGTGAATACGGTATATCTTCATCCACACATGTTACACACTCCATATGAGTTGTGGACAGGGAAGAAGCCCAACTTATCATGCAAACCTTGTCTTTGGTAGTACTTGATATATCTTAAGAAATAAAGAGCATTTAGGAAAGTTCGACTCCTAGAGCAACGAGGTGATATTTTTAGGTTATTCATCAACTAGTAGGCATTATAAGGTGTTTAACCTTGCATATTCTAAACTTAAGTAGTTAATCAAAGTTAAGATTAAAGATGACGATCCATTGGCCTTTATTGATCCTAGCCCCCAGTGTGAGGATGATGCACCCCTAGTGACGATCCCATACTTCCTCCCACTACCTCGGTGGACCCCACTTTTGATTTAGAGGATCCACCCTCTTAGGTTTGAAAGAGTCATGTAAAAGACGCGATGGTGTGTGATACCGATTTAAATTAATCTGCAAGTTTCCGATTAGAGACTATTTTTAAGCCAAATTAATCCAGCCCCTTAAACATGCAACTACGTGTGTGCGTGTCAAACCATAAATAAAATATGCGACACAAAATTTCAGGAAAAATCCCCGAAGGGAAAAATCTTTTATTTCTAGAACTCTGACAAGTTTGCAAGACCATTGACTTACATACCATCTTGTTTTTGCCCACAAGAGTAACGCACGGTGTCTTCGTTAAACCTTCAAAACAACGGCTAGAAATCAGCAGTGGTTCACACACAGCTATACCATAAGGACGCGCAGTCTAGACACGCAGTCTAAAATATTCACAGGGACTCCCTCCACAATAGCACGCAGCTCTCCGATTGTAGAGTTATCCCCACAGAAAATGAACAAAAGCAAAGTGTGTTCTTAAACACCAAAACAATTCACCAGAGCATATGGGATTTTTGTGAATTGAAAACAAAAAGGGAATAAAAACCCTAAAAGAAGAAGTCAAAAAGAATTCTGCAGATTCATAATTTTTAGTCTTTCAAAACGCTGGGACTTTTTAATAAAAATGAAACCATTTAATGAGTATTTATAGAAAATCACGTTTCTTCGGTCATTAGAAACGAAAATGGGATCTTGCTCGAACGAAGTACACGTGTTGTTTGAACGACATCGCGTGACATCTCAATTTCGCTCGAACGAGATGTGATCTCGCTTGAACGACCTGAGCGTCAAAATCGAGTAACGCTACAGGACTTAGAAAATTACTCATTCTCAAATTTTGAAGAAAAAAGTCCGCTCCAACACTTAGAAAATATTTTGAAAAAATATCCCAAAGCTCTAAGTGCAAAGTTAAGGTATTTAAAACATAATATTACCAAAGTAAACTTTGTAGAGGCTTTTTGATGAAGAACCTTGATATATTCTAATCCGTCTTGATGTAGATTGCTCTTGAACTTCTTCAACGGTTGTAACGGTATACGACATAATTAATTGTGACAGACATTTATAAAATATGTCCTTACAAATCTTCCCCTATGTCTATACCGGAACATACATAAAAACATCCAAATTATCAAATACCAGAATGCCTATACAAATCTTCCCTCCCATAAATCTTAAAACTAAAAAGGTACAAATTTGTAAGTTCTCAAATTTGTCTTCAAAAAATCTTCATCAAATCTTAAAGATTTTCTCATCAAGGTGTACAATATAATGATCTTCAATCTTTGTACCTACACATAAAGCAAAAACTTTCGTGATGTATCGAGTTTGAAATGATATAAGAATAAATCAATAATAAATCAAATCTCCCCCATAATGCAAAAACTCCCCCATAACATGATAATTCTTTCACCCCCATTTTATGATGTCCCCAAATAAATAGATAAGAAGAAACAATCAAAACAATGAGTGTCACGACAAAATTCATAGCAAACATGAATCAAACTACGTGCATGCAAAGGAGTATCTCAAAAGATTCACAAACTATTTTTTATTTTTCAAATTTTTCGTACAAAAATAAGATACCAAAAATCACACCATGGATTTAAACTCAAACAACCAAGTCATGAAAATGGAATGTATGAGTGTGAACACATTCGATAGGTAAATAAACTCAATCAATCACATGTGCATGATGAATACGTGTACCCTTAACGAATGAACATCAAAAGTATCCTTAGGTGTAAAAATTATTGAATTTAGATGACATCGTCTTATATAAATCAACAAATCAAAGTCAAAATATCACACCATGGATTTAAACTCAAACAACCAAGTCATGGAAATGGAATGTATGAGTGTGAACACATTCGATAGGTAAATAAACTCAATCAATCACATGTGCATGATGAATACGTGTACCCTTAACGAATGAACATCAAAAGTATCCTTAGGTGTAAAAATTATTGAATTTAGATGACATCGTCTTATATAAATCAACAAATCAAAGTCAAAATGATTTCCACACCAATAACGTCCAAAACTATGTAGCGCTTTTTCAAGACTTTTAAGGACGTGCAAACCCGTTTTAAATTCCATCCAAACTCCCTCATGCATATTTTCTTTTAGAGGTAATATAAATTCTCAAACATTGAAGAATTAGTGCAAAAAGCTAATGGCCCCTTTTTAAAATGAATTTCTTTTTATTGCCTTAAAATTTTTCGATCTCTTTTAAACCTCTTTGGACCTCGAATAATAAAATTCCTCAATTTTTTAGGTCCGATATAATGGTGGCTTAGTATTCGCAAAGGTCAAATGTAAACCATTCGCAAACCTTCCTCGTTTTCCAATAAAGCACACAACCTCATAAACGGCTCTTACATGCACACCTTTCTTATCAAGTTTTGTCGCGCTTGGTTCGTTTTAAGGATAGGCTTGAAGTGAAAATACCCAACCAACATGTGATAAGACAATCACAATAATCAAACAAATTCGTACATGTGTGCAATAAAGGAAATCATGAGTCAAACATGTACGAAGTAACACTAATGTCATCTTAATGACTCCACACATTATAAAGCACATGGATTAATTGACATATAGTCTCAAAACACTATCAAATATTCACATGAAAAATGGAATGAAATTGTGACTTGGCCATCCTAAGTGTTCATCCATAAAAGGTGCAAACAAAATACCAAAATCTTTTTGCATTTTCTCACAAATTTTATCAAAATAAAATCTTTTTGTATTTTTTTAATTTTTTTCTAAAAAAATGGAAAACATACAAAAATGATACATACTAGCAATAGGCAAATAATTTCATCATGGAAAACATCCTATGCTAGTAAACAATTCAAACCTTAATCGTTAGGTGCGGAGGGGTTTTCCAAAGCTGGTGCCAACTTATGAAAAACCTCCATCAAATTTTGTGAAGTTTTGACCAAAAACTTAACTTGCTCACCTAGATGTGCAAACTCTCTCATGTAGTCTCTAGGAGAATGTAAAGTATCATGAGTGGGTGCATGTGTAGCAGAAACACATGTAATAGCAAAACGTGACACATAACCCAACTTAAAACAAAATTCCCTAAGGTGTCCTCTCCTCTTGCAATAGGAATAAACATAAATAGGCCTAGGAACACCTCTCTCAAAAACTCTAGGACGTTCTCTCCTAACGGGAAACGGACGCCAAGGTGGGTTACTTTTTGGGCCATGTGAATCTGTCACTAAAGTGGTAATTGTCTCAGGTGCGACAAAAGAAGTGGAAGCACCGTCATGACCTTTTCCTAGCCCATCAACTCTACCCTTATCGAGATTAAGAACCACCTTTTCAACCTTCTTAAGTGAGTTCTCAAAATTGACTTTGACCTCCCTAGCACGTTCAATATCACTCTCGAGTTGGGATACACATGTCGTCAGACTAGACACCATGTTGGTCAAATCACATTTTTCCTTTCTTAAAACCTCCTTCACTCTCTGTAAATCTAACACTCGATGACCTGAATCCCTATTATACTTCTTTGTTTTTAAGGTCTCAGTGTACAAATCTCTAAAGGATTTTTGGAGCTCACTTTCATCTCCACTTTAACTCTCGCTTTCTCCCTCACTTGAATCACTCAAATCATCATCCTCAGGGGTCTCACGAGAACTAGTCCCCTCACCTCCATTTAAACTAGGTGTGCTAACCCAACTAGCTAAAAACACGACACACATACCGTGCTCTTTTTCATCACCCGAATCAAAAACCTCTATGTCGCTATCACTAAGTGTGGCAGGCATAGCCACTTTCTTTCCCTCTCTCCTAAGTCTAGTGGAACATTCATAATCCTTATTCACTTTACCCCAACACTCAAAACACGTCAAACTTTCTAAATTTTCCTCACTCTCCTTTTCTTTTTTTATCTCCTTCTCTTTCTCACCGCTTTCTTTGGCCTCTTTATTTTTCTCAAAAAATCTCTTATTGGAAGAATTATTTTTGTTCATGTTGAGAAATTTTTTAAAATTTTTCGCACACAAGTCCATATGTTTAAAATCAAAATATTCCTCAGAATCGGACTCACAAACTTTTTCTTTCTTTTTCTTAAAATGAGTCTTTAAAGAAACGCCTTTATCCTTAGCCTTAATGGTTTGGGGAAACATGTCAATCTCATAGATTTGAAGATCTCCTACAAGTTCTTCCAACTTAAGTGATTTTAAATTTTCCAAAGAGTTCAAAACAGTGACTTTAGGAAAAAAGCATTTTGGGAGAGATCTCAAAATCTTTTTCACGACACGCGTGTTATCAATCACCCCACCCAAATTAAAATTGGTGTTTACAATGTCCGACAAACGTGCATAAAAATCATCAAAGCATTCAGACTCAGACATGGTGATAGTCTCAAATTGGTTGGCCAAATTTAATAATTTTGATTCTTTAACCACGTTCGTACCCCCATGTATTAATTTCAAAACATCCCATGCCTCTTTAGACGTGATGCACGTCATAATTCGGCGGAACTCATCGGGAGTGACGGCTCCAGAAATAGCATTTAAACCACGTGAATTAAAATTAGAAATTTTAAAATCATCTTCAGTCCAGGCTGACACTGGTTTTAAAGAGGTGATATTTTCAACGGTGACAGTGGGAAGATTCCATCCATTTTCTCAAAGCAACCAAACACTCTCGTCAATGGCTTTTAAACTAGATTTCATCCGAGCTTTCCACTAAGCATAATTTTTCCCATCAAAAATAAGCACCCTATTAAATGAATGCTCCATTGGAAAAATTGCGATTTTTCACAAAACTGATTTTTCAAATAAATTAATATCACACGATTTTGCAGAAAAATAGGAATACGTGATAAATTAGCGTAACCTTCTCTGATACCAATTTGGAAAATATGAGACGGTGTGCGATACCGATTTAAATTAATTCACAAATTTTCAATTAAACCTTACCTTATTAGAGACTATTTTTAAGCCAAATTAATTTAGCCCCTTAAACATGCAACTACGTGCGTGCGTGTGTTAAACCATAAATAAAATATGCGACACAAAATTTTAGGAAAAATCCCCGAAGGGCAAAACCTTTTATTTCTAGAACTCTAACAAGTTTACAAGACCATTGACTTACATACCATCTTGCTTTCTCCCATAAGAGTAACGCACGGTGTCTTCGTCAAACTTTCAAAGAAACGGTTAGAAATTAGTCGTGGTTCACACGTAGCTATACCATAAGGACGCGCATTCCAGACATGCAGTCTAAAATCTTCACAAGGACTCCCTCCATAATAGAGCGTAGCTCTTCGGTGGTAGAGTTCTCCCACAAAGAATGAACAAAAGAAAAATGTGATCTTGAACACCAAAATAATTCACCAAAGCATATGGGATTTTTGTGAATTGAAAACAAAAAGGGGATAAAAATCCTAAAAGAAGAAGTCAAAAAGAATTCTGCTGATTCGCAGTTTTCTATCTTTTAAAACGTTGGGACTTCTTAATGAAAATGAAACCATTTAATGAGTATTTATATAAAATCGCGTCGCCTCGGTTGTTAGAACGAAAATGGGATCTCGCTCGAATGAAGTACACGTGTCGTTTAAACGACATCGCGTGACATCTCAATGTCGCTCAAACGAGTGTGATCTCACTTGAATGGCCGGAGCGTCAAAATCGAGGAACACTACAGGACTTAGAAAATTACTCATTCTCAATTTTTTAACGAAAAAAGTTCACTCCAACACTTAGAAAATATTTTGAAAAAATATCCCAAAGCTTTAAGTGCAAAATTAAGGTATTTAAAACATAACCTTACCAAAGTAAACTTTGCGGAGGCTTTTTGATGAATTACCTTGATATATTCAGATCCGTCTTGATGTAGATTGCTCTTTAACTTCTTCGACGGTTTTAATGGTATACAACATAATTAATTGTGACGGACATTTATAAAAATATGTCTTTACAAGTCATGACCCTATCGCTATACTTGGTGATCCTACACTGGTGTTAAGAATCATGATCAACTTGAGAATATGGTTAGCTACCTTTACTATACCTCATTAGTCAAGCCCAAGAATGTCAAAGACGATTACTGGATATTCTCTATACAGAATGAGTTGCTTCAGTTTTGCAAGAATGATGTCTAGGAGTTAGTCCCCGGACCTAGCAAGACTAATGTAATAGGTACCAAGTGGATTTATAAGAATAAGGTGGATGAAAATGGTACAATAGTTCGCAATAAGGCTAAGTTGATTGCTCAAGGCTACACACAGATTGAGGGTATAGACTTTGAACAAAACATTCTCTCTTATTGCTAAGCTTGATCCTTTCTGCTCATTACTCGCCATAGCATGTCATATGTGCTTCAAGTTGTATCAGATGAATGTTAAGAGTGACTTCCTAAATGGAATTCCACCTGAGAAATTTTACTATGACACCTCTCCTATTTTAACCACGAGTGATCAGTCCTTCATTAAAACAAATAACAATCCCATTTGGTACATTCTTAGCATCACTGTCGAAAAAAAATTTAATTACTAATCACCTATGCCAAATTAAGCTAGTGTCAAATTTTATAATTTATTATGACCACATGCGTAAATAAAATAAATGAACTAAACCATTCACTTCTAAATATAGTGTGAACGATCACATGACAGATATATAAATAAATGAGACTGAATAAACCATCGGTTCTCCAAGTACATAAACTAACCACAATCTGAAGTAAGTAAAACTAAAATCGAAATACAGTATGATGCATAATTGAATAAAATAAATAATCTGAAGGGAAACACGCCTAAATGAACTACTAAGAAAATCTCTTATCTAAAATGAATGAGCTCAAGTGTCTAAAATAATCTCCTGCAAACCTCCACACTGTTACAGCTGCGCATCTCTAGATAGGATCTCTAAGCGGGGCGTCCCTGTGGATGGACACCTAAAAGGTCTTGAAAATATTTTGATACGGGTCAGAGTCCAAGAAAACATTTGGAAAATATTTTGCAAGTATATATATCACAATTAAATCAATTATTTATTACACATGTAATATCCACGTACACTCTCTTGAGATCCTTACCTCTCAACTTATGTCCATGCCTAACGTATTCTATCTAACTAGTATCCCCTTCTAAACTAGATAATGTATCTAACTCGATAAGTCTAGTTCCCTCGACAAGATACTACAGTCTCAATAATAAATTTATTTATTCCCATTTTATTATTGACTCAACTATTTAAGTTTCACTACTTAAAGTCTTTTAGATATACATCATCTATCAATTCTACTATCCCACATAAGTATATATATCACACCGGTATATATTCATCACACATATAATATATACACAACTATATCATCACCGAAATGGCCCCTCATGATGTTGGCATACTCTGTTATCAAGTCCGTGTACCTCTCGTACTCAATCACGGACTATTGGTTTGGCATGTCCCCCCGAACCCAAAATCAATCAAAATAACAATGGAGGAAAATATGGTTCTAAGCCTTTACGATACGCACATACCTAACGTACCCAAAAGACCTGTCAGTCCCACTAATACACTGCACATAGTGGGCCACCCTAAGTTCCATGTTCTGGGTCACAAATTCAGACTTCACTGGAATCGTCAAGGTGGGATCACCCTCTGAGCAGAAACCTACGGATAACAGGCAACGTAGGTATACTCACACACATAATCAAATCATATCTATAGGTATTCACACAACCCATATACATATATTATTCAGTGGGTATGCACACAACCCAATTACAACATTAATTTCAATTACAATTTCAATCTTTATAATTTTGAGTATCGCTCACTACAATAAGGGTACTAATTACCCCTTACTTAATATCAATATCTATTCAAATCGTACGCTATTGGTCATAATCATAGGTTCACTCATCACTCCGTGACCCATCACGAATTTCATTCATTCCTCAATTATAGATATTTTCTCAATTATCCCTATCCTTACCTCGTCTCAATTTATGTAAACCTAATCCCCCCCCCCCCCCACGCCTACTGACATTTTCACATTCCCCTCTATAGTTTAAAAATGCCCTAAAAGTCCCCTCGTGAATCATCCAAAATTTCAGGGCTTAAACAAAAGGGATAATTTTTAATTATGGGAAAACCTAATCGATTCGCCCAAAGGCCGAATCGATTTGCCATGGTGAATCGATTTTCCATTGGGCCAAATCGATTCTAAATGTATCAGGTGCCTTCTTCTCCAATCCGCGGTTACGACTTTCTACACTCAAATTCTTTAACCTTTTATACAATTATCCCAGACTACCAACTGATACGACGCAAATACTACGTATTTCACCCGTTAACCTACGCGTTATTAGCCCCCTCGGGTATCTTAATCCTATATTTATGCTCGTTAACCAGACAAACCTCGAATTTCTATGTTAACATGTTTTGCAGGGGTTAATTGAGCTTTTGTAGGTATTTGGATGCTTAGTATGAAGTTTGGATGCATTCCGGCGAAGTTCCGTACACAACCGCACGCGCAAGGGAATTTTAGTCTTTTCATAGCTTGGGTACCTAGCCCGACATCTCACGGAAGTTGTAGCCCTCCTCACTAGCTTTGTGTGGCCTCGAACGGTGCGCAATTCCGATTCATAACGAAGAAGTTACGGCGATTTCGGCGGAGGAAAAACAAGAAAGCAAAAGAGGAGAAGAGGAGAAGAGAAGAAGAGGAATGCAGTAGGCTGCTGCATTCTGCCCTACTTGATCGATCGATCGACGCTTCTGTTCGATCGATTGACCATTCTGATTTGTCGAAGTTTTTCCTAGGTCGATCGATCGATGCTCTATTTTCTGCAGATATTTTGCCTTCTTTTCTTTCTTTATTTTTATTCCAACTTACTATATAAGCCAATTTTGTTGTAATAAGAACATATATCAGTAGAGGAACGATTTTAGGTTAGAATAGTTAGGGTTTTGTGGGTTTTGGATGGTTCTTCTTCCATTCTTCTTGGATTGACACACCATTTGGATTGTATGTTAACTATTCATGTCCCCTACCATTTAATATAGTTGTATTTCTTCATTTCCTTGCTTTCTAGATAATTTCCATGCTTTCTAATTAGGTTTTCTTGCTTTCTTAGTTTAATTAGTTTAATTTAGTTTATTCATGCTTAGCCCCTAGATAAATAGGGTCGGGATTGCATTTTCGTCATTTTCGGGTTCGGACCTCGAAAGTTAGGGTTTCGTGTAAAATCGCATTTAATTGAAACCTCGCGTATTAAAGTCGGATTATTATGCGTTTAACTTTCTTTGTCACGCAACGTTAGTGTTTATAGCGATTATCCGAATTTAATCCGCGTGTGACCATTTTCCGTTAAATGTTTAATCTCGCAACTTTGGCTTAAATTCCTTATTGCGTGATGTTTATGCTTAATTGAAAATGATCGATTAAATGTTTTCGAATTGAAATTATAATTAGTAGTTGTTTAGCCCGTGAATGCGTGTATGCGATCCCGATCCTCGCTTTACTTTTGCGTAGAGTAACTTATTCTTTTTCTTTTGTCACCATTCCCAACAATCACCTTTTCTTATTTCTTTTACACCATTTTTATTCTTGAAGTTTTAAAACAATTAACACCTAAAATTCAATCACTCCCTGTGGATTTCTTACGATACCCGACTTACCGCTGTTCTTGCTTGTCAAGTGTAGTAGTAGCTTAGGTTTTCTTTGTATCGCGGCGGCGAAACACACGACGATTGTGTCCTCACACGAACACACTTTTTCCGCCCGATCACCAACCAACATAACTACACGTCAATTATCTATGTAAGAGGATTTTTAACGTAAAACATGTACTAAATCCATACAACTTTTATGCAAAATCAGATTAAAACTCCATAACTCGTTAAACCCTAGGTTTTTGTGTTCTTCATCTAAGTTAATAAAAGCCCATATTTATCTCATATTCTTAATCCCTTAACTTCTGATTTCTCTTTATCTATACAAGTGGGTTCATTTTATATGCAATCCTATTCCAAATTATAAATTATATTCATCAAATTAGAAGGATAGTGTCAATTATCCTTAATTCAAAGGCCCTACTCTACATGGGTATTATAACTTATAAAAATGCAAGATTAGCACTTTCCGTGTATGGGAGTGATCTGATTTTGTTCTCTTCATGATGATTCTCTTTTAATCCACACTCCAAAGGTGATGATGATGTAAGAACAAGGTTGAAATCTCCAAGAACCCTCTCCTGAGCTCCAAGAATGATCTCCCTTTCTTATCTAATGGCCTCCAAATGTTTTTATTCCTATCACCCTAGTCTCTCACAACTAAAAGTTAATATAACCTTTGGAAATTAGTATATCCCTTAACCCCAGGCTACCAATTGACTAAAATTCCCTCTCGTGGTGTCGGTTTGGTCTAAAACTATTCTGGGGCCCAAACTATACACCCGGGTATACTATTATTACTGTTTCGACCCTTTTGGACTCAATATTAACCTAGAAATCATCATCCGAGTTACTCACAAATAATTTCCTATATCGATCTCATATAGTCCACACACTATGCCCGGTTGAGATAAAATACCACCATGTCACTATCACTCGCTATAACATCAAATACGTAGTTACTATTCACTCAGTAACTTTATTCGATAAAAATTAATTATTTCTCTCCGATTAATAATTTTATCAACCCGTAATATTTGATTTCCATTAAATTACCTAATGCGTGTAATTTAATTTAACCCAATTTAATTAAATTTTAATTTCTCAAAAATAAAGAAATTCATTAAATTTTAATTTCTCAAAAATACGAGTTATTACATACTTCCCCCCTTACAAGGGAATTCCGCCCTCGAAATTCGGACGTACCTGCGATGAATAACTCTAGATACTGCTCACGCATGGCATCCTCCCTCTCCCATGTCGACTCGTCCATATTGTGGTGCCCCCACTAAACTCTAATCAAGGGTACCATGTCGGTCTCTCCTCGTATAAGATGTCAGGTTGCAAGTCGATCGCCTCTAATGGAACATGCTGAAAAACTCACTCGCTCCTCCGGTACCTCTTCGACGATGACATGTGAAACACATCGTGAATTTTCTATAGTTTCTCCGATAATCCCAGTCTATAAGCTACTGGTCCTACTCGCTCAATGATCGAAAACGATCCCACATATCTCGGTGCCAGTTTTCTCTTCTTTTCGAATCTCATAACTCCTTTTATAGGAGATACTCACAGCAACACCTAGTCACCGACCTAAAGATCTATGTGCCTCATGTATGCATCAGCGTAACTCTTCTTCCTATCTTGAGCTTTTCGGATGCGCCCTCGAATCCTCTTAATATTGGAAGTGGTGTCATGAATCATCTATGAACCTAATAATTTATTATCCCCCACCTATAACCATAAAGTAGGAGAATGATAAGGTTGATCGTACAGTACCTCAAATGGTTCCATATCTATTGTGAATTAGTAGGAGTTATTATATGCAAATTCCACTAAATGAAGGTACTGCTCCCATCCTCCCTCGAAGTCAAGTATGCACATTCGCATCATATCCTCAAGCATCTGATTAACCCTCTTTGTCTGCCCATATGTCTGTGGGTGATACGTTTTACTCAATCATAAATCAGTGACCATCACCCCCAAAAAACTCTACTAGAAATGCAACACAAAAATCTTATCTAGATCGGACACAATATTAATCGGAACCCCACGTAAGCGTACTATCTCAACGATGATCGACTATGCATATTTCTTCGATTCAAAATCTATACAAACTAAAAGAAAATGAGCCACCTTGGTTAACCGATCCGCTATCATCCATATGGAGTACCCGCTACGATAACGGTAAGTCGGGGATAAAATCCATGGAGATACTTTCCCATGTCCATACGGGAATGTCTATTGGTTGTAACATACATATAGATATTTGGTGGTTTACATTCACTAGATAGAAGGTAGAATACTTCAAGACAATCTCTGTTATGTCCCGTTTCATCCCCAACCACCAATATTATTTGTGCATATCCTGGTACATCTTATCCCCACCAGTATGTACCGTAAATATGGACCCGTGAGCCTCTGACATCACTGCATGTCTCAAATAGCCATCCTCTGGAACCATGAGTCTCCTATTAAAATGCAAACCACCATCTGAACTGATTGAGTACCCCTCTGTCCCATCAGTTAATAACTGGAAAATCTTGTCTTGGCAATGTGGATCCCCTGTATGTTCTTTCACCACCCTTATCACAATCTCAAGCATGACAGCTAATATGGACATACAAGCCATAACAATCTCATTATTGTGTTGAATCTCTCTCCACTTCACATTTCAAACCTCTGTTAGATCTCCAACGAGCCTTCGGCTTAATGTATTTGCCACCACGATAGCCTTCCCAGGATAATACTGAATATCAAACTGGTAATCCTTCACGAACTCCAACCACCTCCTCTGCCTCATGTTCAGATCTTTCTATATGAACAGGTATTGAAGTGATTTATGGTCCGTAAATAAGGTAAACTTCACTCCCAATAAATAATGCCTCCAGATCCTCAAGGTTAATACAACTGCGGCTAACTCCAAGTCATACGTGGGGTAATCTTTCTCATAGGACTTAAGCTTACGAGATGCATACGCTATAGCCCTCTCCTACTACTGCAATACATCCACAAGTCCTTGCAAGGATGCATCAGTGTAGACGCAGTACACTACTCCTCCCCTAGGCAATTCGATTAGAGGTGATGATGTCAATTTGTCCTTTAGCTCATCAAAAACTAACTAACAATGGTCGTCCTAAATAAATGCTACCCCTTTGGGAGTCAAGTTTGTCAACGGACTTGCAATCTTCGAGAAACCCTTAAGGAACCTCCGTTAATATCCTTCCAATCGCAGGAAGCTGAGAACCTCGATTGGTGTCGTGGGTTGTCCCCACTACCTCACCATCGATACCTTACTCAGATCAACAGCGATACCGTTCTCAGAAGCAATGTGGCCCAGAAACTGCACCTCCCAAAGATAGAACCCATATTTCCTAAATTTCGCATACAACCTTTGATCACTAAGTGTTTATAACACACGTCATAAATGCTCAGCATGCTTATCCTCAGAGCGAGAGTACACCAGGATATCATTGATGAATACAACCACAAACTAGTCAAGGTATGCTGGAAAAACTCAGTTCATCATATCCATGAACACTGCTGGTGCATTGGTGAATTTAAATGGAATCACCCTAAACTCGTAGGACCCATATCATATCTGAAAAAGAAGTCTTAGTAAGGTCCTCCTCTCTGACGTGCAACTGATAATAATCGAACCTCAAATCTATTTTGGGGAAGTAAACTGCTCCCCTCAGTTGGTCGAACAGATCATCGATACGAGGCAGCGGATACTTATTTCATATTGTGGCCTTATTTAACTCTTTGTAGTCAATAAACAATCGAAGAAACCCATCCTTCTTCTTAATGAACAACACTAGTGTGCCCCAAGAGATGTTGAAATGATCCCTCAAGTCCCACATATCAGATGGGGCCATGCGATAAGGCACTCGAGCTATAGGTCTCGTACCCAGTGCTAGGTTAATAACAAACTCAATTTCCCGACTAGATGATAACCCGAGTAGGTCCTAGAATACATCCTCAAACTCCATCACGACTGAAATCGAGTCTAGTAAAATAACCACCTCCTGTGAGGTCTCCTCCTAAATGTAATACAGATGTGTGCTCAACCTTCCCTCGGGAAGAGGCATAGCCACTAAGAACATCTCCTTCCCTAGAATAGAGAATATAATAGTCCTCCCGAAACAATCCACCATCACCCGATATCCAGCTAACCAATCCATCCCCAAGATAACGTCATACCCCTCCATGCCTAATAAAAAAATATCGAAAGCTAAATATAATCTACCCACATCAATATCCACACCCCTAAAGATCGAGTGTATAAGCAACCCACTACCCATCGGTGACTCCACACACATAAGGAGACTACCAGTTGTCTCTAATAGACCGAAAGCTCATGCAAATCTTATCACTATAAAAGAATGTGATGCCCCAGTATCAAATAGAATCTTACCCACAAGCTCGTGAATAGGAAACATACCCGTTACTGCTAGTGGTGCATATGGGGCCTAATATATGACGGTATATCGGACGTTATAGACACACTCATACTATAATTGTCCCTGTTGTGGTGGGGTGGGTGGGGATGGTGCCGCAGGTAGCCTCGGTGCCTGCTTCTCCAGTAGGGCACCCTGCTTCTGTGATGCCCTTTCCTGTTGTGGGAAATCCCTCATCTTGTGGATCGTTTGTCCATAAATAAAGCATTGTCCTGGAAAATCTCCTTATCTCTGGCCCTAATGGTACTGACATTGCTGACGCTACTATTGTCCCTATTAGCCTCGACCCTGCTGGCCTCCCCCATTATTCCCTTTACGGTGTTGACCCTACCATTGGCCCTATGGAACCTGATGCTGCTGAGGACCCTATTGGCCCTGCCTATAATCGCCCTCAGGTCGAAAGTCCCCAAATCTGAACCTCTTGGCCTGATCCCCTATCACGAATCCTGCCCCTGGTGTCTTCCCGACTGCTTCTGCTGTGGTACTCCATTAGCACCGCTCCATTTTGTCTTGCCCTGATGGCTGGGCTCATCCCCTATCTTGTTTTCCTTCACATAAAAATGATGATCCTATCAGTGTAATAGTGGGGCATTAACAACATTCGTATTAGTCAGCAATGTAGGGTTGTCGATTAAGTGTTGCCTGATCCTCCAGGATAAACGATCCATAAACTTCACCTTTTTCCTTTCTTCATTGGTCACCTCGTCTGGTATAGAATTAGACATATGAATGAACTCCTCCTCATATTCTACCACTGAACGATCACCCTGAGTCACCTCACTAAACTTCTTCTACATCTCTATCTCTACGGCTGGTGGAAAGTATTTACGTTCAAACTGCACCCAGAAATCAACAATAGTCATAATATACCGCTCTACAACGGTGGTAACTGACTCCCACCACTATAACGCTGCTCCAATCAACCTGAAAGTGGCTAGCATCTTCTTTGGTACCTTATTACAGTTAATCATATACAAGTGGTGTCGAATATCTTTCTCCCACTAGCACGCCACAATCACATCAAAACTCCCATGAAACTCTGGTGAATGGCCCTTCTAGAAGGCCTCCCTAACCCTCTGCCACTTTGACGGGCCCGGGTGTGGTTGAAGAACTGGGGCCACGGGCTTTGGTGGTTGTTAATTCAGAAGGAAATGGTGAGCCATGGCAGTCATCACTGTGTTAACTATCTGTACCATAATCTTTGCCACCTATGCTACTGACACTCACCCCGGTGGTGGTTGTGGTTGCGGTACCTGTGGCTCTTGCTGAGCCTCCCTCGCATAATCCCTAGTCATTTATCTCACATCTCATCCTCTCCTAGGTTGCATCTGAAAATAGATTCGAATTGTATGAGTTCATAGTTAATAAATTATATAGCAGAAGAACAAAATTCAGATGCATAATCATGAATCCAACAGTCCTAATAATAAGGCTCTAGGTCAAAGAACACTACGTTGAAATCATAGAAAGTCGTACAGATCCTATGGACACTAGAACTTGAGGCTCTGATACCATCAGTGGCATCCCGCCTATTTTAACCATGGGTGATTAGTCCTTCATTAAAAAAAATAAGAATCCCATTTGATTCATTCTTAGCATCATTGTCAAAAAAAAAAAAAATTACTAATCACCTATATCAATTAAGCTGGTGTCAAATTTTATCTTTTATTATTACCACATATGGAAATAAAATAAATGAACTAAACCATACACACATAAATAGAGTCTGAACAGTCCCACGACAGATATATAAATAAATGAGACCGAATAAACCATCGGTTCTCCAAGTACATAAACCAACCACAATCTTAATTAAGTAAAACTAAAATCGGAATACAGTGTGATGCATAACTAAATAAAATAAATAGTCTGAAGCGGAAAATGCCCAATGAACTACTAAGGAAATCTCCTATCTAGAATGAATGAGCTGAAGTGTCTACAGTAATCTCCTGCAAGCCTCCACATTGTTGCAGCTATGCATCTCTGGATAGGATCTCTAAGCTTGGTGTCCCAATGGCTAGACACCTAAAAGGTTGTAAAAATATTTATGACACGGGTCAGAGCCCAAGAAAACATTTGGAAAATATTTTGCAAGTATTTATATCACAATATAAATTAGTTATTTATTACACATGTAATATCCACGTAAGCTCTCTTGAGATCCTCACCTCTAAACTAATGTGCACGCCTAACGTATTCTATCTAGCTAGTATCCCCTTCCCAACTAGATAACTCAATTATTTAAGTTTCACTACTTAAAGTCTTTTAAATATACATCATTTATCAATTCTACTGTCCCACATAAGTAGATATATCACATCGGTATATATTCATCACACATATAATATATATACACAACTATAGTATCCCCGAAATGGGCCTTCACGATGCTGGCATACTCTACTATCAAGTCCATGTACCTCTCATACTCAATCACGGACTAGTGGCTCGGCATGTCTCCTCGAACCCAAAATTAATCAACAAAACAATGAAGGTGAACATGGTCTAAGCCTTTCGTATATGCACATACCTAACGTACCCAAATGACCTTCTAGTCCCACTAATACACTGCACTTAGTGGGCCTCCCTAAGTTCCATGTTCTGGGGCACAAATCCATACCTCACTAGAATCGCCAAGGTGGGATCGCCTTCTGCGTGAAAACCTCTAGATAGTAGGCAGCGTATGTATGTTCACACACATAATCAAGTCATATCTTTAGCTATTCACACAATTTATATACATATATTATTCAGTAGGTAGGCACAAAACCCATTTACATCAACTCATACGTAGTATATATTGCTCGCATATTCGACGTACCATTAATTATAATTATAATTTCGAGTATTGCTCACTACTCTAAGGGTCATAGTTACCCCTTAGTTAATATAAGTAGCTATTCAAATCATATTCTACAAGTTTTAATCATAGGTTCACTCATCACTCCGTGACCCGTCACGAATTTCATTAATTCCTCAATTATGGATATTTTCTCAATTATCCCTATCCTTACCTCGTATCAATTTATGAAAACTTAATCCCCTCCCTAGGCCTACTAGCATTTTCATATTCCCCCTATAGTTTAAAAATGTTCCAAAAGTCCCCTAATGAATTATCCAAAATTTTAGGACTTAAACAAAAAGGAAAAAATTTCAATTCTGGGAAAACCGAACCGAATCGCCTAAAGGCCGAATCGATTCGAAATGTATCAGGTACCTTCTTCTCCAATCCATTCTTACGATTTTCTACACTCAAATTATTCAACCTTTTATACGATTGTCCCAAACTCCCAACCAACATAACTACACATCAATTATCTATGTGGGGGGATTTTTAACGTAAAAGATGTACTAAATCCATACAACTTTTATCCAAAATTATATTAAAACTCCATAACTCATTAAACCCTAGATTTTTGTGTTCTTCATCTAAGTTTATCAAAACCCAGATTTATATCATATTCTTAATCCCCTAATTTTTTATTTCATTTTATCTATACAATAGAGTTCATTCTACATGCAATCCTATTCCAAATTATGATTTTTATTCATCAAATCACAAGAATAATGTCAATTATCCTTAATTCAAAGACTCTACTCTATATGGGTATTCTAACTCATAAATATGGAAGATAAACACTTGCCTTGTATGGGAGTGATCTAATTTGGTTCTCTTGATGATGATTGTCTTCTAATCCACACTGCAAAGGTTATGGTGATGTAAGAACAAGGTTGAAATCTTTTTCATAACCCTCTCCTAAGCTCCAAGAATGCTCTCCCTTTCTTCTCTAATGGCCTCCAAATGTTTTATATTCCTCTCACCCTAGCCTCTCACAACCAAAAGTTAATATAATCTTTGGAAATTCGTATCTCCCTTAACCCTAGGCTACTAAATGACTAAAATGCCCTCTCGTGATATCGATTTGGTCTAAAACTATCCCAGGACTCAAACTATACAACCCGACATACTATTTTGACTGTATTGACCCTTTCGGACTCAATCGTAATCTTGAAATCATCATCCGAGTTACTCACAAATAATTTCCTATCTCGACCTCATATAGTCCACACACGACGCCTAGTTGAGATAAAATACTACCAAGTCACTATCACTCGTTATGACGTCATATACGAGTTACTATTCACTTAGTAATTTTATTCGATAAACATTAATCATTTCTATTCGATTAAAAATTTAATCAACCCATAATATTTAATTTCCATTATATTATGTCATGCGTGTATTTTAATCTAACCCAATTAATTAAATTTAATTTCTCAAAAACACGGATATTAATTAAATTTTAATTTCTCAAAAATACGGGTTATTACATTTATGTGGAACAACCAAAGTGGTTTTTATCTAAAGAAGGCCATGTATGGTTTGACGCAAGCACCCGTGCTTGGTACGAGATACTCCCTTCCTATCTCTTAGCTCGTGACCTCAAGAGAGGGGGAGTGGACGAGACATTATTTGTGAGGGAGAGGGGTTCTATTTTTGTTTCTCAGTTCTATGTGGACGATATAGTATTTGGATCCATGTTCTCCCACCATGTTCACACTTTTAAATAGGAGATAGAGAGTGACTTTGAGATGAGCATGGTTGGTGATCTTACATTCTTCCTAAGTCTCTAGGTTCATCAGCTAGAGGATCGGATTTTCATATCTCAATCCAAATATGCTAGGTACCTAGTGAAGAAGTTTTGTTTAGAATTTGCTAAGACCTCATGCACCCTTATAAGTACATTGATTAAGCTTAGCAAAGCACTTTAGGCAAGGATGAAGATAAAAACTTTTATCAGAGTATGATAGGTAGTCTTTGCTACTTAATTACTAGTTGTCTCAATATTGCCTTTAGCGTTGGAGTCTATGCACGAGAGCAGGCTTCCCCAAAAGAGTCCCACTTTCTCGCACTTAAAAGTATCATCAAATATGTTAGTGGCACTCCTTCTTACGGTATTTGGTATTACTTTGATATCAATGATCGTTTGTCCACCTATTCGGATGCCGATTAGGACAGGGATGTTAATGGTTGTAGGAGCATCTCAGTTAGTTGTCTTTATAATGGGAGTGCTCTTGTCTCATGGTTGAGCAAGAAGCAAAACTTCATATCTTTTTCCATGACAGAGATTGATTATATAGACGTCGGGAGTTGTTGCACAAAACTCTTATGGATGAAGCAAATTTTAGAAGATTAGGGGATTTTACAAGGCGCAATGAATATTTCTTGTGATAATACGTGTGCAATCCATATATCTCGTAATCCAATCCAACATTCGTGCACGAAGCACATTAGGATATGTTAGCATTCTATTCGTGATCTCGTTGAGGAGAAGGTCGTATCCTTGAGTTTTGTGACCACCGAACGTCAATTGGTTGATATTTTCATGAAACTTTTAGATGCACTTAGATTCGAGGATCTTAGGAAATCTTTGGGTATTTACACCGTTGATTGAGTTCGGTTACTTTATCTAGTGTAGGATATTTTTCATGATTCATATCTTATATTCCTATTGATGGATTGTATTATCATGTCATTGGTATGTTTTCCTTTTTGATATATTTTGAAAAATTCCAAAAAAAAAAATATTTTATTGAAAATTTTAAAATTTTTAAAAAGATTTTTGGTTTTTAAGAAAAAGGTTGAAAAAGTGAAAAATGTTTTATTTTGATAAAATTTTTAAAAAAATAAAAAGATTTTTTTATTTTTCGTTTTTCACCATATACGGATGAACATTTTAAGGTATTCGAATCACCCTTACAATCCATCCATTTGCGTGACTTTTTCATAGTACTTTGATACGTGACTTTTTTTTGTTAGTGTTCTTACTAATGTGTGGATATCATTACGTTGATCATTAGTGACTACTTTTCACATGTTTGACTCCTTGTCACCTTTATTACACACGTGCACGAACTGTATGAAAATTGTACTTACTTATGATGTGTCAAATACGATGTTCTCATCTTAATTCTGCTTAATAACGAACCAAATGTAAATTGACATGAGTTGTGCATGTAACAACCATTGCCTAGGTTTCTTTTTCCAAAAATTAGTGTTAAATTTTATGTAATGGAAAGGGGCTACGAAAGAGAAAATTTTTCTTTACGTTAAAAGCAACCATTTGCATAAAAGAGCCTAAAAGCATTAACTGCACATAAAAATAGAAGTGCCAAGGCCATTTAGGTTATAGTCATTAATGCTTCGCTATATATGAGCATTATGATTTCTTCAAGATATTTAAGAGTGAATTCTTATATATGTGATATTTTGAGGGAGTTATAAAGTATAATATCAATGGGTTTACGCAACAAACTATTTTGAAAAATTTTGTATAGTTTGGCGTTATTGGTGTGAGAATCATTTAAATTTATGGCATAGTCCATAAGTGGAGTCAATTTCATTTGATTTCACTATTTTACACGTAAGGTAAACTTTGAGTTATTTCTTTAGAAGTGTCTCTTGACTTCATGCATTTATGTTATAAATACTTATGTTCATTTTCCTGCAAAAAATGTTCACACAATTTCATTCCATTTTCATGATTCGGATATATTAGTTTTAGTCCATGGTTTGCTGTATTTGTACATTTTATATCATACTTAAAAAATTAAAGAATTTCAAAAATAGTAGGTTCAAATCATATGCCTTTTAATATTATCATTACATGTACGTTATTGATTATCTTTGTGATGCTTATTATTCATGACTAGCTTCTACTCCTTTGTCTAATACGGACCAAAGGGGGTAGAAAAAATTGAGGGGGCGTTTTATTTTTATTTAAAACGTGTACGCATCATGGTATTTCTTTGTTTCATTTGTGTAGGTCTCTTTCCCTTTGATGATGATTACATGGACTACACAAGCTAAGAAAATATTAACCAAGGGGAGAACAAGTTCAGTTGAAGACAAAGTTTCATATGTCGTTCCACTTTTGGGTTTGGGAGGACATTAGGAATCATTATTTTATAGGGTTTTGTTATAATTTGGTTTTTGGCTATGTTTTCTACCAAAATAGCCAAAGGGGGATATTTATAAGAGCAAGATGTTATGATTGCTCATAGCATAGGCTATTTTATAATTTTGGCATATGCTGTTACAAATCGGCATCTCAAACCGAACACATATCTTCAAGTTCATTTGAATACACATTAGCGATCGAGCTTCGTTTCTGGATTAATCATCGAAACTTTATGGACGTGTAAAAACCTGTTTTTCATAGATTATTATAAATCATATTACGGGATGTTTAGTTTTAAAATCGAGGATTTCTATAAAGGGAATTTTTAATGAAAAAGTTTTTTAAGTCTCCTTCAAATGAGATTGAGTCTCGTTGGAATGAGATATGAATTATCATTAGCACCAGCATTAAACGACCTTCAACGAGACATCCTTGTCTTGACAAAGATTTATCGTTTGAAGCTTGTGAGAAGTATGTTCAAATGAGAAGAGGGTTTCGTTAGAACGAAATAGGATGTCGTTTGAATGAAACTATTATTTTCTTTCGAACGAGGTATAATTTCATTCCAATGACCCACCACCACAAAATTCATGATTTTCCTGTTCCAATAGTTCTCATATTTGGTTTTTCAAAACCTCTTTTTGTTTTCCAAATCATACATCCCCATATGTGGTTTATGAGTTTATGAATCCCTAATTTCCATACACCTTGCATAAACTCTTATAAGGTCCATTTCGACTACTGACTTGAGGAATCGAGTTTCTGTTGATTAAGAAGAAGGTTAATCAATGGATACTGATGGAAGACCATTTTCTGTGGACAACAATAGACTGGGTCGTATTCTATAGAAGAATTGAAGACTTTACGCATTATACTTAATGTTTCTAAGTACTACGTACGTGTACTGTGTCTGTCAAATTTTGTACAGTGCTAAATAAAAAGTTTTGCTCCGAAAAGGAATTTTTCCTTACTTTTTTGCATGCGTGATTTGATTGGGTGATTGATTAGAAATTAAACTGGACGTCATTATCGCATGTATATCTAATTGATAATCAAGATAAAATTGATTAAATTTTGAATTTATGTGTAAGGAACCTAATATACGGACAACCCATACCACTACACCAAAATTGTCAACTTGTCATCGTCCAAAACCTTAACAAGTTTGGGGGTGACAAAGTAATTTTTCACGGACTTGTCACGGTCAAGTTTGTTAGATTTGTCACAGACTTGTCACAGTCTTTAATTTGGATAAATTTGTCACGATCTTTGACCGTGACAAACCCATGACAAAAGCTTAAACTTGTCATGATCAAAGACCGTCACAAGTCTGTGACAAATCAAAAATTATCATGGTCAAAGTCCATGACAAATCTGGGAAATTTTTTTTAAAAAAATATTGGACAGTATGGCCACTTCCACTGCCCAGCAGTATATTGTACCTGTTATAGCAAATTTTAACTTGTCCAGACTAGCTATATATCAAGAAATATTCAAATTCAATAACCAACACAAATAAATACAAATATCCATAACCAAAATCAAATAAACATGTAATAATCCATAACAAAAACCAAACGAACATTTGAATATCTATAAAAAATCAAAAAAATAATATCCAATATCCAAATAAAATAAATAAAAATAATGTCATGGACTAGGGTCTAGAACAGGTCAGAGGAGGAAGTAAGGCCACATGACATATGCATTGATATAATTATCAATTCGTCGAACACCTCATTATTCGTGCAACCACAAAGGTGGGTTCTACTTTTCGGCCAAAACAAGCGTGACGAGCACCTTTGCCTCAATGTCTTGTAAGGTACGTTCATGAACCACCACACCTGAGTGGGTGCCCAGGTCCCTTAACCCCCTCGCTATCAGCTCCCCACCAAATATGTCGATTAAAAACACGCTCAGCCAACCAATTGTTGACATAGGCCATTCGACGGGGGTCAAGATGGTAAATGGATCATATAAGGGCAGTTAATCCATGCGTATCAATGATGAAGAAGTGAAGTCCTCGTCTACCTCCTTCTCCTTCCCGTTCCCCTTGTCATTGCCCTTGCCCTTTCCTTTGCCCTCATTGGAGGTGGACCTCCACTGACCCTTCATGAAGGCATACATATCTAGGACCGTCGCCTCCAACCTTGATAGCTTATTATCATGGGTGTCTACCATATGAGCCAACCCGGTGTTGCTCGTCTCCATTCCGATGATCCTCGACTTCCGCACCCAAGAGCTCACCCCCTAGTCCTCCCCTTGCGATTCGCTCTAAGCACTTGGTTGAGTGCATTCATAGCTAAAGATGATTTGTCAGTATCTGACTGCGACTCATGCACTTCCTTAAGCTTTTCCTGAAATGAAAAAAAGTACACGACTAGTTAATTAAGTTAACAAAAACATTATAATGTAATTAAAAAAATTAAACAATTATAACTTACAATTGTGGCTGCGATGCTCGGGGAAACCTCTTTGTCCTTGCCCTTCTTCATTCGAATTGCCACATAAGCATCAAGCCTATGTGGCCTACCCCAAGGGCCACTACCTGTCTCCTGAAATAACATAATGCAGAATGAGTATGTAACGCAAACTAATGCTAAATCAGAATAACATAAAAATAAAATTAAAGAGAAACAAAAACTTACCATCCTGTGCTCCACCTCGGCATAAGACGTCTACCCGGACTAGTGCACGTCCACCTTTTTCTCCCTACTTTCCCTCCCCGATTGATGAGATGTCAATTACCACTCATCGATCTCATTGTCGACAAACTACTACCACTATGCCAATGAGATCGTCTCCATCGAGGGGACGGTGTCACGCACTATCAGAATGGACTCTCGGGTCTTATCAAAGTACCATGCCCGCATATTTTTCTTCCACGTCTTATATTGATCCCTCAATTGTTCCAACATGGAGTTGGGGACATGTGGGGGTAAACCGAATTGATCATGTCAAACGGATACAAACCAAAAAGAATGTAAGTGCTAGTTGTATTTAAATATAATTATAAATGCCCTACCTGTAGTGCCCCCCAGATGCCCATTTTGAGCTCATTTGGCAAGGACCTCCAATCATTGTACCCTGAGCAGATGATTGCCTTCAGTAACTCCAGGGCACTAGCCAATAATGTCGTCTTGTTCTCGAGGACGGACCCTAATTTTCCCCATTTTGGGGGCCTAGTGGCCAAGGATCCCTCGTCGCCTCCGCTACCGCGCTGGGATGAAGACATTTTTGCAAAAAAAAAGTTATTATTAGTACAAACATGTATATGGACTTTGAGTTAACGCTCAAATTCGATAATAACAAAGCACTAGAAGAATACAAGTTAACGACATTATAAATTTAAATATTGTTTCAATATCAGGTCATATCAAGGACTTTGAATTAATGCTTAAATTAATTAAAATCCAAATTAACATATTCACTAACCATAAAACCGATTTTGATTCAAATCCAATAATAATAAAGCACTAGAAGAATACACCCACTAGTTATTACAAGCATTAAACTGATCAAGTACAAATGAATTAAAAGGATTAAACTATCGTTCAATAATAATAAAGCACTAGAATAATACACCCACTGGTCATTACAAATAATTGGAATACTTATTACAAATCTAAAAATCATTTCAAATTTGGGTTATTATAAAATGTATTAATATTCGATAGGATTATTGACCACGGATCATTATTGATATACTCCGAGTAAACACTTGCTTAACCTTTTGAAAATCACAAACAAATGGCTCACCGCTCACGTTTGTGTTGCCCTTCAACTTGGACAAGTCAGACATGATCAAATTGGTGCCATGATTAACTTTACAAGAATTTTTATCCTCGACTCTTACCCAATCACAGTAAAACACAACCTCTTTGAAGCTTACATAGTCCAATTCAAATATATTTCGAATTACACCATAGTAAGTCATTTCATCTTCAACGAGGTTTTTATATTTCGCGCTCGCTCTAAAATAAGTAAGTCATGTGCCCACAGTATATTCAGTGATGTTCTTCTCTGGGTACATCACATCCAATACATGGTGCGTCGAGTTATTCTTCCAATAAGGCAAGTCAAATAAAATTGACCTCCTAGACCATGCCTTTCTTATCTCAGTTTCTTCTTATGCTTGACATTCTTAAATTTAGAATTCTTACCGGTATATTAGGGCCACAATTAGAAGATTTACTTTCAATTTCTGAACCTGAAAGTTTTCTCAGAGGTAGCCTTTTTTCAACCCCTCCTGGTAAAAAAATGGAACATTACTCAAATCTAAAACTACGAGCTGGGGCCAAAAACCTCTTATGGTAATGACATACATTTTTTTAGCCAGCGGGGAGATGAAAAGATTCAGTCTCCTCTACAAAAATATGACACCGTAAATAACCATGTACTACACAATCGTATAATGTCCCATAAGCTAGAAAATCATGAATTACCCACATCAACATAGCTTTCAGTGTAAACTCTTCTTTTTTAAAAGAGTCAAATGCTTGCACACCATCTTCCCACAACTAATTTAATTCTTTTAGCAAAAGAGGTAGGTAGACATCGATTTCCTCACTTGGTGCCTTTGGCCCAGGTATTAACAAAGACAAGATCGAAAATTCAGGTCTCAAACACAGTGAAGGATGGAGGTTGAGTGGGGCTAGGATCACTGGCCATACACTCTGTTTGGCGCTTAGATCTCCAAATGGATTAAAACCATCTGTTGATATTGCCAAATGAATGTTACACTTTTCTCGAGCAAAATTGGGATACTCATAACTCATCATCTTCCAATCTATAGAATTAATAGGATAACGCATGAGATTATCACCTACTTCAGCCCTAGCATGCCAAGTCATTGCCTCTGCTATCCATGGTAATGTGAAAAAAATGCTTTAATCTAGGCCCAGCGGGAAAATATTTCAATACTTTTTGAGGCACTTTTGAGCTTGTGCCTTCCTTTCCAGTAGATTGGACATATTTAGGTTCATCGCATACCGAACCCCAATCGATATTTTGATACACCTTTTAGTATAGTATGCAGTCATACACATAACCATGAATTGATTATAGTTTATTCCCAAATCGTGCAAACTATTCTTCATAGTAGGATAGCTATTTGGAAGTGTATTCTGCTTGGGTAGCAAGCCCTTCACCTAATTCAAAATTCTTGTCACGCTATTGTCATACAAACCATATTGGGTCTTCAAACTATGCAAACCAACTATGGCACGTAAATTTGTTTGATCTTTCTCACAGCTAGAGTACAACGACTGGGTCACCTTTAATTTTAAACTTTGGTAGTCATCGTCAAGGTTTATCCCAATATTTTCATGAGCACATGAACCTTGTACATCATCAATGACCTTATTTTCTTCAACTTTATGAACTCCATATGCGTCATCAACTAAATCCTCTAGCATATTATGATTTACACTGTCCTCCTCTTGTATATCTATCCTACTTGTTGAAGGTTGTTGTGAAGGTTGCTCGGGGACAAAAGGAACTTTCGATTCCCCGTGAAAAATACAAAATTGATAACTATCTTGCATACCCCATCTTATCAAATGTAGTTCAATTGTTTTCCACTCAAACATCTTACCATTCGTACACTTAGCACACAGGAACTCTTCATCATTATGACATCTATTTGCATATTTCACAAATTCATTAGCACCTCTGCGAAACACATTCCCTAATCTATTTGTCTCTACCATCCACTCCATGTATTTAGGATACCCATCATAACTACTATAAACGATCACCTATTATGGGTAAGAAGCGTATAATCGTGGATAAGTATAAACAAAAGTGTGAACATTTAGTTCCCATTAAATAATTTACTATAAGATTGACATTTTACTTTTCGATGTTATATTATAAAAATAATATAATTCTTATTTCCTCCATCTCCTCTAAAGGGTGAGTGGTATTATCCCATTCATGACTGCTTATTTTTGTAATATACTAAATAGCTGATGCACATTATTCTAATTTGAGGAAAATTCGGCAGCATATCCTCATAGTTCTCCAAGTACACGACATAGATTTGAAAGTTTAAGTATTATTTCAATTTATTAATTGAAATAACACTTAACATTGCCTCATCTAGTATGTACCCAGAGAACATTAAGATACGGCAGCAGAACTTCCCCCAAAAGTAACAAGTTTAAGCCACTATGAATATTATTATACAGAAACTACGCAGCCCCAAACTGTCCAAATGGCACAATTCGAGAGATCTCATTACAGGGGTAATGACTCGCGAATTGGTCTAAGGGCTATTGAATTCATACGCATAAAAACTTGAAGGCTAGTATCTATCCGCACTATATGTAATTTAAATTAGTTATAAATGTTACAGAATCGTTAGGTCATGCATTCTAATGAGAATACATGCAGGCATGCACCCCTCGAAGCAAGTGTTATATAAGAAGTTGACTTAATGTAAATTTACACATGCATGCCTAGATTATAGTAACGAGAACCATAATAGATAGACAATGGCTATCTATTTTGGTTCCCGTTATTACCTTTTGCCCTCATTACTTTTTATATAACATTTTTTTTTGCGGGCTACTTGCATTCATGTATTGTCATGTGAATGCATGATTACTTATTACTTGTTATATGAAATTTATAGTATGTTTCATTTAATTATGTCTTATTTATATTCGATTTTTACATAGTTTTGCTTCATTTCGCATCACAACCCTAAAAGTTAGAGAATGCCTAGGGCCAACTAACTCAATATTCATCTAAGTGTTCAAATCCACCAGTTAACAGAAATTCAATAATTCAAAACAACAATGCAAATAATAATGCCTTTTATTAGAAATTCTTAGGGTCAACCAACTCAATGTCCATCTAAATGTTCAAATCCACCAATCAACAAAAATTTAAGAATCCCAAACGATTCAACAATATCTATGTGTGTATGTGTGTGTGTCTAGAGAGAGAGAGAGAGAGATGTACCGAAACGTGTGTAGAGAGAGAAAGATGGTGGTCGTTGCTACAATTAGAGAGAGAAACCAAATTTCAATTTCTGAATTGAATATCAAAAATGAAATAGACGCTATACCAAAAACCAAATACCAACTTCAATTACAATTTCAATTTCTAATACTAATTTCAATTTCAGTTTCAACTTATAATACCAATTTCAAATTCAAATTCAATTTTTATTTGAAATTGAAATTAAAATTCAATTTATAATACTAATTCCTATTTCCTCTATCTCCTCATAAGGGTGAGTGGTCCTATCCCACTCAAGACTGCATATTTCTGTAATATACTTAACAGCTCATGCACATTGTTCCAATTTTAGGAAAATTCGACAGCATATCCCTATAGTTCTCCAAGTACATGGCATAAATTCACAAGTGTAAGTGTTATTTCAATTTATCAATTAAAATATCACTTAACATCGCATCATCTAGTATGTACCCAGAGAACATTAAGATACAGTAGCAGAACTTCCCCTAAAAGTAACAAATTTAAGCCACTATGAATATTATTATACAGAAACTATGCAGTCTCAAACTGTCCAAGCGGTACAATTTGAGAGATCTCATTATAGGGGTAATGACTCTCGCATGCGTCTAAGTGCCATTGAATGCGTACGCATAAGAACTAGAAGGTTGGTATCTATGCGCACTATATGAAAGGGCTATAGTATGTTTCATTTAATTATGTCTTATTTATATTCGATTTTTACATAGTTATGTTTCATTTTGCATCACAACCCGCGTTAATTATTCGGTAATAATGTTTATAATGATGATTTATACATAGTTATGTTTCATTTCTCATTTCTAATTGTTTAACAACAAGCTTTTAAAATTTATAACATCTTCCATTTAATTATGTCTTATTTATATTCGGTTTAATCACAACCGTAAATGTTAGAAATGCTAAGGGTCAACTAACTCAATGGCCATCTAAGTGTTCAAATACACTATTCAACAACAATTCAAGAATCCAAAACAACAATGCAAATAATAATACGATATATTAGAAATTTCTAGGGCGAACCAACTCAATGGTCATCTAAATGTTCAAATCCACCAGTCAACAACAATTCAAGAATCCCAAACAAGCCAACAATCTCTACGTATATATATATATGGTTTTAGATTATACCCTTATCACAATCACGTATATGGCTTTATATTTCAATATACCCAATTGTGTATAAATAAAAAACAAATGTACAAAAATTACACAACATTGTACCCAATTTAAGATTTACACAAGACTACCCAATTTTCGTTTTATACCCAAATTTAATTTTAATTTCACATTTACACAACAATATCCCAATTTCATATTGATACCCAATTTTAATTTCATACTTACACAACAAAGGGGGTCCAATTTCATATTTGTACCCAATTTTTATAAACACCAAATTGATCACACACGCACAAAATCATGTACTCGCACACACATATATATACATAAAAAACACACACAATTAATTTAACACACACACAGGAATATATATATATATATTCTCACACACACATAGAAAATCATACACACACATGCACACAAAATCATACACACACATATATAGAAAAAACATGCATATACACACACACACAAAAAGGGGAGAGAGAGAGAGAGAGAGAGAGAGAGCAGACGATGAGAGAGAGAGAGCACACCCTGAGAGAGAGAGAGAGAGAAAAAAGAGGGAAATAAAACGGGGGGAAAAAGAGCGCCTAGGGTTTTTACTTAAGACACTTGTCACAGACGTGTCAACGTCTTTGACCATGACAACTTTATAAATTTGTCACGGTCAAAGATCGTGACAAGTCCATGACAACTGTACTTGTCACGGTCATTGACCCTAACAAGTTCGTGATAAACTCTCATCACGATCAATGACCATGAAAAAAAATGCGTGTTTTTTATCACGATCAAAGACCATGACAAGGGCGGTCAGTCAAGTCTAGCATTTTAACCTTTTTGGTGTAGTGTACGGACCCTTTTTCTCATTATATATTTATATATGAATTAAAAAAGTAACACTTCTGGGCCCCTTTAGAAAAAATTAGGATTCCCCCACTAAAAACATTTGTTTTTCTCCAATTTTGATTTGAGTTTGAGACTTTTTTTAACTACCAATAAAATTGAAATGCATTGAAAACTTAAAACCCACTCAAAAAGTGAGTTTCAACATGAAGTGGTATATACTTCTCATTTCTAAAATATATTGTTTTATTTTTTACTTTAAGTCTCTGGGAAGGCATAAGATTCCACTCATAATGTTCACTAAAGTGGATAAACAATTAAAATTATATTTCTCATCTTGAATTGAAAATCAATGTGCAATTAAATATTTTAAACAAATTCCTAAAATTTATGTTTGATTTTCAAACAAAACAAATAAGGAAGCTAGAATTTTTATAGTATTTTTCAGATAAACGATACAATATATCATATTATTTACTAATCTAATTTTAAAGTATGACTCTTAATAGGATGTGTCAAAAAATAATATCAATGTGTAGACACCCCATCCTAGTACCCCCCCCGAGCACCTCTTTAGGTCCCTAACACTCCTCCACTCACTGTAAACCCTAGATCATACTCCGACTACTGATCTAGAAGCTCCCTGGAGCTCTCAGGCCCTGTTTGACTCCGGTAAAAAAATTTGACCTGAGCAAAACTCCATGATACCTTGAAGGGCTCTAAATACCCCCTTCCAATGGTCTGTGTCGTGTGCGAATCGAACTCACGGTTCACACGAACGACTCATTTACTTCAAAATGCCACTGAGAACTCCTGGGAACCATTTGACCTGTATCAACCCTCCAAACTGAGTTAATATCAATGAAACCTTGAAGGTAACTGAATTTCCTTTTTAACGGTCATTTTTGTGTGCAAATCAGCCTCACGATTCGTAGGAACAACCCGTTTTACTCTGAAACCCCCGTCCAGAGACCATCGGACGCTTTCGAGCCCTGTTTAACTTCGATCAACTCCCAAACCCGATAGTGGATCAATGGATTCTTGAACGGATCTAAATTCCCTTTTTAATGGTCCCATCTGTGTGTGATTTGGACTTATGATTTTTATTTTAAGCTTGTTGTTCCGAAAAAGTTCATTTCGGATCGACAGGGTGTACTTCCCTTGCCCGAAGCACTGTGCCAATAAGCAGGCCAGAGGCCATTCCAATCGGCACCCCCTAACCTTAAAGTAAACTATTCAAAGATACCATGACCTCACTCTTGGAGGAGGTACCTTGCAATAGTCATCAAATATTCCCTCGAAATCAGAGCATTCTCATGTTATCCCTTTTTTAGCAAAATAGGTTGGCAACTCCATTCCTTCGTGTTATCCATTTTTTGAAGATGATTAATTTTATATCCGAGTTAGCCAGCGAAGATGCCGGCATGAATGGAAAAAATATAACCTCCATATCCTCGAATCCACGCACGCGCATAGCAAAAAAGGAAGAGAGGGGGGACCTTTTTCCCCTATCTCATCCGAATTTTAGCGTTGGCCAGCACGGGGGGAATCTGATTCGAATGGCCACAGTGGCAACTCTCTCGGGGACTTTCTTAAAGGACTAGACTCTATTTTCACATGGGTGTTACTTATTTACTCTCCTACTTTTCTACATGCATACATATGCTTACATCTTGTATATTTTATCTCATGCTTCTCTCTACCATGCTCTCTTCTCATGTATATGTCACTCTTTACTCCCTTGTACATTCTCACCATATTTCACCTTATTCTTACTTGTATATATTTTCCATGTTCACTTACACATCTCAAACACCCTTTGCAAATTATCCATGATTAGTTTCACTAGCACACACCCTCACTTTTTCTCACTTGTATATATCTCCATGTAGATTATATATGCTTAGTCTCACTAGCACACACTTTCACTTGTATATATTCACATGTTGTTTCACTCACCTTAATCCCATGTCACTCTCGCACATTGTACATATATCTCACTCACTTATATTTCCACATGCTTCACACTTTATCATCATGCTTTGTATAGTCTTCATGCTCTATGCTAACTTTACTTTCCATGATTATCCCTTTGATCACATGCTATTTGTATATTCTCGCTCATATTGGTAGTATTCCCTTTACTTAGCACAAAAAAAATCTCCATAAGATACTAATAAAGTTTCATTCATTTTTGCACACTGCATCACCTGAACATGGCAATATTGACTAAAATCTCATACTGGGGGGTCACTTCATGATGGGTGAAAGTCCTGTAGGGGACGGTTAACCTAAGTGATATGATTCTCACCTTCCATTGGCCTCGTACCTTTGACGTATATCGAACGGTTCCCTCCACATCATACCTCTTGACCTAACTCATAATGCAAGGTATATAGCAGGGAACTCGTTCACGTACATCGAGTATATCGAATTTTCTCTCACACATACCATCCCCATGAGGGATATCGTGTGTCAATTAATGTACACTTAGGTATATCAAATGGCTTGTCCACACATACCGATGAATGATTGACCTTATAGGCAAGAGGTATATCGTAAAAGTATTCCAAAGGGGGAACCTTCCACTAACCCACCAAATTCATAAACCTTATATAGGTGTCTGCCTTAGGACACTCATATATAGTTTGCCAGTTACTATGTGAAACTCTGCCAAAATTTTGGGTCGCCATACTGCTCGAATTTTTGTGTTATTTCACCTATTTTTAAAATAGGACCTTGTCCGTAAGCCAGGAAACAAGTCAAACCGGGTCTTACATCTTTTACCCAATATTTTCCCAGACCTGTCCATCATTTTTCTTTCATTTAGGAAAACATAATATAACTGGAACCCAATAATAATAACCATGCTGAAGATTTTCCTTTTTTCCTTCTTTTTCAAAAATGAAAATACCAAAGACATATTTCCCTTTTTTTCAAAAGAAAATACCAAAAATATCCCTTTTTCCTCCAAAATCATTTTTCCCTCTCAGGTTGATCGCATACCCAAACTTTGGCTTGGCTCCCTATTGGCTTCAATCTTTCGATCAACCACCCCGAAGCTCCACTGCTTTCTCTACTGCTTCCACCAAATTTAAGATCTACCTTCGCAAGTTGTTCATGGAAAATGCAGACTAAGCACCAAATGTCCAACCAAATTTGATGGCCATCCAACCGAACTCATTGCCAAGATCAACAACTTGCAAGTTGATGTCCAAGAGATGGAAGGACATCGGGCCCAAACTTTCGAACCTCATGAACCTAAAATCCTCTTTCCTCATGCCATGGGTCCACCTGCCCCTGAACTAGTTTGGTACCATAAGAGTATCAACATGCCCCGTGTTCTTCGCCTACAAATGGGTCATCACCCGCTCAGCTACCAATTTTGAACCTTGCCCAGCCAGGGGATTATCCATCAGTTCATGTGGACCCTAAAGAAAAAGAACTGAATAAGGTCAAGGAAGACCACAAGCCGCTGTCAAATAAATTCGACTAAGTCAAGATCTTCAAAAATTACATGGAAGACGCCCACATGTCTCCTTATCTTAAAGCCAGACTACCAGAGAAGTTCAAAATGCCATACCTCAAAAAATTTGAAGGCAGTTGTTAATGCAAAAATTCTCCATCTACGAGGACTAATCAGAAAAGGACACATGTCATCCTACGTGGCAATATTCGACATCCGAGAGAGTTGGTCGGCATCCGAGGAGTGTTAGTCAACACCCGAGGAGAGTTGGTCAATACCCGAGGAGAATTAGTCGGCACCCGAGGAGAGTTGGTCGGCCCCCGAGGAGAGTTGGTCGGCACCCGAGGAGAGTTAGTCGGCACCCGAGGAGAGTTAGTCGGCATACCAACCAGGAAGATCAAAGGATGATTATGCATTTAATGTGAATTAATGAAGATGACATCACATTTAATGAGCCTTAATGTACATTTATATTGTATTAATAGATGACAACACATAGCATACCAAGCAATTCAACAATTAGATTCATTAAATGTAGACATAAATGTCTACATACAATGAATCTCTTTTATCTCCCATCACTATAAATACATGTATTCCCTTAGCCACAAGGAGGGGAGATCCGGGGGAACCTAGAAACCCCATACACAAGATACACATCCTTTCTCTCTCTACACCCTATGGTACTATTGTAAACCCCTGGGAATAAAATAACAGTGGACGTAGGCTTTATTCATAGCCGAACCACTTTAAAAACCTTTGTCTCTTATATGTTTGATGTGAATGTTTATCTTCATCTTCAATCTCATACTCATCATTTATCCAATTATGAATCAACGCAGCTACCATCGAGCCATGACCCTCTTCGGGGCATCAGAGGAGATGATGGCATAAAAATTTCAGTAGCACCTGAAAGAGAGTTCCCTCAGTTGGTTCCTGCCCCTTGGGGAATCCAGAATTCACAGTTTGGAGGACGTGTCTAGAGAGTTTATATCAGAGTACAAGTATAATGACGAACTAGAAGTAAGGCACAAACACCTAGAGATACTTAAGCAGAACCCTAAGGAATCAATCAATAGTTGGATCGAAAAATGGAGAGAAAGAAATTCCACCATGGCCAATCGGACACTAAAAAGCACAAGTGAGTATAGTGAAATAGAATTTCCTTCCCCATATCTGAGCATCAATGGGAGGATAATACCACTTGAATTTCAGATCCCTCTAGGAGGATAGTGTAGAGATTGAAGAGTGGTTTCTAATCATAAGGAGAAGTCTGAACCACAAGTGTTGACTGGGAAATTTAAGCCAAAGAAGTATGATAAACCATCCAGTCCCTCAGTCTCAACATTCAACAACATCTCCTAACCTGCCACTTCCTGGGCACCAGAAAGTCGCCCCAACCCTTTCAGAAAAGAATATACTGAACTCCATGCTCCCTTGTCAAAATTCTACCAAGCCCTGCTAGCTCAAAACCTCATCAAGGCATTGGAACGCTGAGCATTTCCAAATCCCCATCCTAAGAAATTCAAACATGATGCCCACTATAACTTTCACGAAATCGCTAATCACACCACTATCCAGTGTTTCCACCTCAAAAATTTGATCCAAGGCCTCATAAATCAGGGCATCATCGCTCCACCAGATAACTCCAAACCCAACACCACTCCTAATCCTTTCCCATCACATTGAACAGAGGTGAATGCCATCTTCCCAGAATATAACCCGAAATTCAACCCCTCTACACAAATAGTTCCTATTAAAATACCCAGCATACTCACAATCTCACCCAAACTCCTCAAAGTTTTCCCATTATTTAATCGATATCCCACGAGATTCACTAATCAAGATCTGTCACTCCTCACACGAGCCTATATTATCGTCCACACTCGATCAGAGGGGGAGGGATGGAACTACCCGCAGGATTTGATCAACTCCGAAGGTTTGGGATGAAACTGCCCACAGAGATGACCATCGACTATGAAAGGTTCAGTGGCCTATTTATGGAAGCCCAGAAGTGGGCTCGAGAATCAGATGAATGGGTAGTGCTCGTAGAAGAAATCAACTTAGATGATGTCGTGCATACCTTGTCAGATATGTTTTGCCAGAAAGGGGAGATATGCAGCATCCTCGAGTTACTCACAGCATTGAAACTTTAGAGTCGTCTAGTACCTTCACTCCTTCACTTCCCTGCTAAGTGGGAAGATTTGTATGATAAATCCACGAAGGTTGTTGAGTGCATCGACTACTCATGGAAAGTAGATACCATCGCTACTGGCTAGCTTGATGACTTTAAAAGCTCAAATGGTGAATCAGAGAGTGAATACTTAAAATTTTATAGATTCTCTGAACCATGGTATGACCCTGTTGATAAAAGGAAGAAACTAGGTCTAGAGATCTTCTTTCAAGATGATAACACCAGGGGCGAGCACCAGAAACATGAGGTGGAACCCTGACTGACAAAACTATGGAAAATTCTAAAAAAACTTAGGACAGCGTCACCGAGGAGTCCTTTAACATACAGATATTAGGGCAGAGTCTCAGCTTATTTGCCAAGAAGCTATGTCGACAAACCCATATGTAAAGATTTCCCCTGCAAAAGAACCTCTCCTTAAGTGGCATGCTATTTTGGTCCAGCATGCCCAAGCACAGCTAAACCCTAATATCCACCCCCATTCAAGAAATTCCTGAACCTGTTATTCTTTCTCCTATTTCTAACATCAATGTAAATGAGTACTCTTTTGATGAGGTTCTTAATGTTGTATTTCTTGATAAAAAAAATAAATTATAATTTTGCGTATGTTAGTGTGGCTTAAATAATTGCATTGGTTCTAATCAAACTTTTGATGATGATGATTTAGCAAAAGAACAATTCCCAACTGATCTCAATAAAATAAATAAATAACATAACCGCGTTCATACTAGTGATGATGAGACTGTTATTATTAATCTCGATTCTAGGATCCATCTACGCAATATTAGGATAGGGTGTATCCTCATTGAGCTTGAGCAGGTGTAATTCGAAGTGCTTCTGAAAGATTCCATAGATGTCTTCGCATGGTCCTACGACGACATGCCCAGCATTGATCCAGAGATAGCTGTCAAACAAAAAGTAAGGAAGATCCATAAAAAATGGTCCTTCAAGGTCAAAGAAGAAGTAGTCGAGTAGAATACCCTATATGGCTTGCAAATATAGTCCCCATGTCGAAATTGACAGGAAAAGTATACATGTATGTCAATTATCAGGATCTGAATAAGGCATCCCTAAAGGATGATTAACCTCTACCCAATTGTATTTGGATATTCCCGATTGATCCTAATGACTCTCACACCCCCATTGCCATCAAGCTAGAATTCCCTTGAACCAATAACATGAAAGAATACGAGGCATGCACCATAAGGATTAAAATTGCCCTCGAGAAAGGAATCAAGCACTTAGACTTCTATAGTGACTCTGCCCTCATTGTCAGACATATCCTTAGGAAATGGAAAGTCAAAGATGAGAAGATCCTACCCTTCCGCACCCATATAGAATAGATTGCCTCCCAATTCAAAGATGTCACCTTCCATTACCTTCATTGCTCAAATAATAGAACCATTGCGCTAGTAACCTTGGCCTCCATAGTTTACATGCTTGAGGGAATAATGATGCCCACTTCCTAGTTTAAAAACAAATTGCACCAACCCACTGTTACCACACCGAGCTCGTCACCGAAGAAGATTCTTACATGGAGGGATTATTTCACTATGACATTTGGCGCCTTCTCAAACATGATAGATATCCCCACGATGTAAGTAAGAAATACTATGCGACCCTTCGCAAACTGGCTACACAATACATCATCTACAACAAAATGCTTTTCAAGAGAAACTTCTATGGGACCTATTTGCATTACATAGCAGCGGCTGGAATTCAAGAAATGATGCAGAAAATACACAAAAGGGAATATGGACCCCACATAACTATCACATGCTTGGCAAGAAAATCATCCAGCAAGGTACTATTAGACCACCATGATCCAAGATTGCATTGCTTATGTTCGGAGATTCTCAAATTCCAATAGTTTTCTAACCTTCAACACTTACCTCCTCGAGAATGGTACAACATGCCTCTCCCTGGCCCTTCTCTATCTGGAGCATAGATATTATAGGGAACGTCACTCCTAAAGCCTCGAATGGGCACGAATTCATCCTGATCGCCATTGATTACTTCATAAAATGGGTCGAAGTTGAGTGATACGTGGTACTGAATGTGAAGAAAGTAGCTAAGTTCATAAAAGAGAATATTATCTGATGTTATGGAGTCCCCTATGAGTTGGTATCAGACAATGGACTCCACTTCAAGGCTGAGGTCACAGTATTAGTCGACGAGTATGGAAATTAGAGGCAAATTTCTCTCCCTACCAGCCTCAAACCAATGGCACTATTGAAGCCGCCAATAAGAGATCCTCAAAACCATCATCAGCAAGATTACTGAAAGATGAAGAGACTGGGCCGACCGGATCCCATACGCCCTTTGTGTCTACTATCCCTTTATCAGGACACCCACTGGGGCTACCCCTGTTCTCTATTATATGATATGGAGATGGTTTTCCCCGTTGAACTAGAAGTGGCTTCTCTACGAGTCATGCTTGAAAGAAAGCTCAGTGAGGAAGACTGGCATCAGAGCCGCTATGACGAACCCACACTTATAGATGAAAAGAGATTAAAAGTTATATACAACATACAAGGGTACCATCGTCGGATCACGCGATCATTTAATAGTAAAGTCAAGGATTGCGGTATCCAAAAATGATATCTTTCCCTCAAAGACTTTGTAGAACCTATATGGGATCCCAGGGGAAATTTCAAACCTAATTGGAGTGTCCATTACATGGAGAAGAAAATCTTGTCAGGTGGTGCCACTATGCTCACAAATCCCGACAGAGAAGAAATGATGCGTCTAGTCAACTTGGACCATCACAAAAAGTGATACCCTTAATTCAAACTCTTTGCGCGCTACGTCTTTCCTCATCCCCCTTCTATTATAAAAAAAAATCTCTTCATTTCCCCTACTCAGAACTGTGTGGGACCTGATCCTTTTAGAATACCCTTTTCAAATGAAACTCGTAAAATTTTTAAAAGCCCACAAAGGTATGTAAGAAGCCCATAAAACATGTATGGGGACAGTCCTTTCTCTTTCATAACATGCTTTTCTTTTCTTCCCTCGAGAATGGTTGTCCATCTCATCATTTAAACGAACAAAAGGATTATGTATGCCTTAGTGATCGGTATAGACAATTCAAATATAAAATTCATCAAAATACACAACAAAATATGTCAAAATCACTTTTCTTTTATTATCAAGAATATGATTATGAAATATCAGTGAGGGGAATCAAACAAACCACCCACTTTTTAACTTTTATACAACCTACCAGTCCCTACTATTAAACAAGCTTCACAAACAATTCAAAAACATAGCAAACACCTACCCAAACACAAATTTACCACAAAACCAACTTCTTAAGTCCTTCTCCTCAGATACCAAATGGGCCCACCTTATCATCATTTCCTACTCTTGGAGGCCCCCCGGTGTCCCATTCCTAATTATTGCTCTGGATGCGCTCCAAGCGACGGTAGGCCTTAATAAGCTATGATGAAACCACAACACCTTCCTCCATGGTATCAAACATGACAAGACATCTTTGTCCAGCCTCCTCCACTAAAATATTTTCAACCATCAATTTCCATAACTATTTAAAATAATCGATGGGTACAAACTCAGCCTCTTTCACGAATTGTGACGGATGGGTAAACGAACGGTGGCACTTCCATAAAGGCCTCATATCTTCTATGAACCCTCGAGATAGGTAGAAAAGGCCTTGAACATTAGAAGAGACATTTACAGAGAATAGAATAAGAAAGTTACAAAGGAGAGAAATTAGAACTTAATGATAAAAACACCTCCAAAGCCCCCCTTTTATACAAGAAAAATACACACGAAAACAAACCATTCAAATCACTATAGGTTCCCCTACTCCGAAGGTACCTTAAGTATGTAAAAATTTCAATCAAAGTCAAGGGAGAAATTTGGACTTGACCCATATGTTGATAGGCAGGCCAAGGGGTATGTCGATCGGCAACCCCCCTTTTATTTGGAAATTCCTTATTTCCTCTTTTGCACAAATCAATTTCAAAAATAAACATTTTTGCATCGAAAAATCAATCTCCGGGTTGTTCCTTTTTGAAGAATTAGTATTTTCCCTCTTTATACATAATTCCTAAAATAAAGATTTTTCTTTTTCACCGAGTCCCTTTTTTTATTTTTATCTCCATCTTTGCAATATTAAAAAACCTCAGCAGCAAATTAAAGACCACGTAGAATAAGACATTAAATCAAGATAACGCCAAAAATAAAATGCATTTTATATATATGTCTCTTAAATCATTACATTTCTTATCGGTAAAAAAAGAGAAAAAAAGAAAAAGAAAAAAGATACATCGTGATGCATCCCGAATCCCTCAAAAGCTCTCAAACCCAACCTTTAACCCCTGGGGCGTACACACTTTCCCCTATGACGAGCAGTAGACCCTTCACTCCCAGGGTCAGAACTCTCATCAGATGTGGTCAGTGGTACCAAGAAGCCACTGGCTGACTTCATCACATAGGCTAACACCGACGCCATCCAATCCATGATATCCCTCTACCAGGTGGCAGATACACAGGCAGTTTATAAGAAAAAGGGAACAAAAGCAACAAAAAGCAAGCAAGTTAGTAAAGACCAAAATAAGGTAGGAATAAGAAATATAAATAGGAATAAATGAGTATACCTCACTACGGAGAGCATCCTAGGAAACACCTACCAACCTTTCCACCGTCGCATGAGGATGGTGAGGCACCGACACCACATCCTAGCTAGTCAACCAGAAATGATAAGAGGGAGTGGAGATTTGAAAAAGCAAAGCCTCCCCCACTGCCGTAGTCACACCTCCTCTAGAACTATGGGCCAAAGCCATTGGTACACTAGTACCTCTCCCCAAGGCAATCGCAAGTGGAGGCATATTGTCCACGTCATATATTCATGACAGCAATAACCAAATGGTCACAAAATCTAGATAGTCGTAACCCACTTTCATATTTGTATAGTATGTATAGGGTTCGCCCTCCAACACAGTCGTCGTGGCCTCATTTTTCATATCCATCACTCTCCTCATGTACTCTGGGAAACCCGGTGGTGGGAATTCCACCTTTCCCTCCATAATCTATCGCATTACTCTCTCCCCTAGGTGCCAGATGTACCCGAACTCATGCGCCAACAACCACTTCATCTGTGCGTGCATTCCTATAGCCCCTATGGACCTCAAAGGTAGACTCTTAAGGTAGAAGTTCACATGTTTCCCCAGCAAAGAGTTAGTAATCCACTCAGAAGAAAAAACTCATAAAGATACAAAGATACAAAGATCGAAAACCTAATTGGGCTACTCGTCAGGGCGTTCAACACCACCTGCAAATCCTTCAAGGAAAAGGATAGGTAGGACTACATGTTCAACTTCTTAAACCTATACATTATACAAAAGTCTCCCAACTCGCTCACCTTTAGGAACACCAACCCCATATTGTGCCCCATAACCTCGTAAAACCACGTTTGCAAAAGGCAATATCAAGAATCAGAAGAAAGCAAATGACTACAAGAAAATAAAGAGGAAACTAAACTCAAATATTACCTCCAAAAGATAAATTAGTCCTGCGAACGTCTATTAGAAGCAGTGACTGAAGGAATCCAAAGAAGCATAAAGGGATGCCAGAGTGAAGCTCCCCCAGTCGTATAGATGGATGTCTGAGATGATCCTCAAATATGGTAAAAACCTAATATGAACTATGTCTCCACTCGTCCCCACCACAAATCCCACCAACGAAAAAAGGATAAATAAGTTGGTTGCCTATCTCACTTGTCGTCCGCCCGTATGGTCAATATTCCTAGACAACAGAGTCTCCATTATCACCTATATACAAATATAATCCCCCAATATAATATTTTGTACGCCTCCCAAGGCAGCTCGCATCGCCATCTCCATGACTAGTAGAGTACGATTTACTCCAATCTGTTGACCAGCATAATACAGCCCCGCCAACTGTTGGACATCCAAAGGAGTAACCGTTATCTCCCCAATCTTCAGGTGAAATGTGTTGTTCGTGTCCCACCATCTCTTGCCAAGCATGCATAATACCACCAAAGTGCGCGGCGTCTCATCTAATGCACTCGTCAACGTACCAAACTCGATGGATGCCACCATCCTTTATACCGCCTCAGGAGGATGGCCCTAAATATACTTCATCTCAGTCGTCCTCCGGGACCAGATGCTAGAAGAAGTTGTGTCAACCTGTAAAAAATCAAATAAAACACTTCAGTATCCCAAAAATAAGAAGAAAAAGAAAGGTGAAAAACCAAAAGACAAATACTCACCTAGTCTTCATCATTCTTCAACCTCGTCGATCGATGAAGTTTAGGCACACATAGCAAAATCCTCTCGTCGGTCATCGACTCAAAAGATTCATATGCATTCTCGTTACCCAGAGCCAGTGGCGCCACAGCCCATCATTCTAAACTTGCCCAATCATCAACGAACACCCATTCATCCTTGTTAGTGCCAAAAGTACCTGCCATTTGAGATCTTCTGAAAAAATGGACTCGAAAATGACTTTTAGAGAGAGAGCAAGAGATTCAATCACTTAAAGGTGTGAAAAAATGAAGAGGGTCACCTCCTTTCTATAGGAGGTTAAGAGGTATGTCGATCGATAGTTCCCTGGTTCGTCCAATCGATAGTGACATTTTCCCTTCCTCGAGAAGCTCAGGAATCCATGCCTTATGTCGACAGGCACCTCTCCAGACCTGTTTATCGGCAGTCCCGTCAAAATTTCATCTCAAAAATGCCATAAAAATTTAAAAAATTCATAAAAAATTCCCAAAAATATTCCCGTTAAGTCAAGAACATCATTTCTCCAAGGAAAATCACTTTTGGATTACCAAATCGGTTGCAAAGCCCTTATTACCTGGAAGTGGGGTTATCGGCACTCACTCTCGTCATTAATATATTCCCCAGCTGAAACAAGAATCCAAATTACACCTACACCAAATACTCTACCCTTTCCCCAACAGAGCCACATTAAGAAAAACTCATCATAAATAGCATCTTTAGGTCCCCATAATCAACCTCGACTTGCAGAATTGGTCACCTCAATCTATAGGTCCGTAGAATCGACCTTGACTGGCAGAATTGGTCATCTCAGGTCGCATGTAATACCTCGTAATTTTATGGCTTTTAATTAGGAGATTAATTAAATGAAATTAATTTTAATTATGGGATTAATTAAATTAATTTGGATAATTAATTAGAAATTAATTCGAAATTAAATAACTAGCGAGACGAGAGTTAGTATTTAAATATGAGGATAATGTTGAATATTACTGAGTGATTATGGTAATATGTGATTATTGAATTTATTAAAATTATCGTGAGTTGAAAATACGGCACTTTTGGTAATTAAGTTGGGACGCGCATGTCAGTCATGTCAGTACCCAATTTAATGGATTTAAAAGCATTTTATTTTTATTTCATTCTTATGATCATTTTGAGTGTGCCAACGTGTTCGAAAGGGTTGAGATAGTCAGAAAACACTAGCCGGGGGTTTAGTTTGGGTCTCGGGGCATTTTAGGCCTAACCGACAACCCAAGAGGGTATTTTAGTCATTTTTGACTTTTTGAGGAATAGTAACCCATGAATTTTAGACTGATATTATCAACCAACACTTGAGTCCCATATGAATTTCACAACCAAAAATCATAATGGCAGTTAGAGAGGAAGAGAAGAAAGTTCCCAAAGAAGAAACCACCCTAGAGGCTTTTGCATCACCGTCACAACCACCGGATAGAACGAAAAGAGAGGATCACTACCATACCGTCTGGTTCAAAGGATCAGAATATTTATTTTCCAGGAAAGTGATTTATCTTGCAAAGATTTATGGCATATGTTCTACATGATAAATTAAATTTGAAGACAAATTATGAATAATTGTGATAATGTGAAATTGGAGACTAAATCATGAACTTGGGTAGGTTTGTATGTAGTGGACCTTCTGGAATCATTAGGAGAAATAATTATAAACTAAGAGTTATCAAATCATGAAATTAAATTGAGGTTTATAACGATTTTTGAAGAGATGATGAAAAACTAGGGTTATAGTATTATTAATGACTTTTAATCCAAGAAATCGATAATATGTGATGTTTTGATGAATCTTGAACATTAAGACTGGTGTAGTAATGTTGGTTTCAGGATTAGTATACTCATTTGGGGAGTTTGGGACGTTGTAATGTGATTTTGAGGTGTAAAAATGGTAGAATCCCGTAACTGTTAAAGGAATTCTGGGCAGATAACTGCTTGATCGATCGATCGATCCAAGCATGTCGATCCATCGACCCATTTCTTCGATCGATCGACCCCTCTAAAAAAGAAATGAATTAGTTTTCCTTTAAATAATTGAATAACTTCCAACCTTTAGAACTCTTTAGTGATGATTGATTGAGCATATTGGTACTTGGGGAAGACCAATAGGATGGTATTTGAAGCCCTGAAAACTATTAGGCTTAATTGAGGTTAAGTGGTAGACTTACGAATATCCGACTAATAAGGTATGATTGTAAGTTGTGAGAACCTGAATATATTTTTCTCCAATTATAATTTGAGGTTAAAGACTAAAAGGGGGAAACTTTAAATACTGAGATAACCTTAGAGACTAGCAGGGGACTTAGTAACCTTTTTGGGATAGGGTATGTACTCGTAGCTATACGTCGAGAATTATCGCGTTAAAATATATTGTGTAGAATAAATGGGACAATATTATTATATGTGTGAGACATACGATATGGGCCTCAAATATACCTATACTAAAATGATAATTATTAAGTCATGTGATTACTTAGTATCTGGATTATTGTGCGTATGACATACCTACCATACTTGCTATCACGGGAGGTTAGTTTTCAAAAAAGGACCATCTTATCTTTGTGTGCCTTCGGGGGGATTTAGTTTGGTACCTTAAGGACATAGGACTATGAATGACTTATTTGCGAGTTGATAAGTCAGCTGACTATGGGAGCGTAGGTATTTGCGTGACCCATGGGTATGTGAATTATGTTCTCCTCCAATATGTGTGATTTGTATTGATAAGGTTCTTGAGTGATTCAGAACACACGATCCTTACGTACGTGATGTACATGGATTTGATAGCAGAGTATGCGTGCACCGCAGCTTAGATTAGGGGTGCCATATATGTATTGAGAGTGATTTATATATGTACTTGTGACTGGTTCACTGTGTTATAAATATCATATGTTATATATGTACTTGAGATAAATAATTTAATGAATGTGAATATGGGTTATAAATATGACTTATTTGGGTGTTACGAGCAGATACCTATGTTAGAATGCGAAAGCAGGAGTCGTACAAACTAGTTTGTTAGCTGCATAACTAGGATGGGTTAAGGGTATACGTTAGGCGTGCACATTAGTTAAGGAGTGAGAAACTCATGTGAGAGTACGCAACTAACATGTTTAATATACGTGGTGTTTAATATTGCAATTTAAACACTTGCTATATTTTTAAACGGTTTTCACCTCGGGCTCTGACCCATTTTCCTCCAAATCTATTTTGTTTTGTAAAAACATTTTAGGTGCCCAGCCACAGGGACGCCAAGTATAGGAGTTCCATTTTGATGACGTGTTGTAGCTGCTGTGGAAGCTACATAATCTCAGTATTAGATGCCTCCACATTTATCCTTGCTTCCTTCAGAGTCATTCATATCATTTAGGGCATAGTGACCATTCTTATCTAGAGATTGTAGATACAGACTTTCATAACTTCAGATGTTGGTTTATTTATTCAAACTCTTATATTGGGATTTTATTTACTCTGGTATTATTATTATTGGAGTGTTTACTCCAGACTCATTTTATTTCATTTCGTTGGTTATTCATATGAGATTGTTTATGCGATTGATGGTTGATGAATTAATTACTTGATTATTGTTAATTTAAATAAAATTTGACATCTCTCTATTTTAAATATTAGGTGGCTAGTAAGTAACTAAATGTTTTCGACAGTGAAGCTAAGACTGAACCAACTTGATATTCTGTATTAGTTTAATAAAGGAGTAGCTACCCGGTATTTAATTAGTCGGGGTGTCACAGGTGGTATCAGAGCATCAGGTTCTAGTGTCCTTTAGGATCTGTGCGGCTTATTATGCTTCCAGCGTAGCTTTCTTTGATATAGAGCCCTATGTTTAGGATCGTTGATTTCTTTAGTGATATTTCATTCTCCTGCTATAATCCATATAATAGTGAATCTTATTTGAATTTGGGTGTGTTTGCGTGTCGAACCACGCAGTATGTCAGGCAAGGGCAGTTGGGGGACAGCAGGAAGCAAAGCTTAGTTGAGATTATAGGTTATATTCAATAATGATGATCGTAATTGAGGTCACCCCTATTATGGCACGAAAATCAAGGATGGTAAAGACGGCTAAGGCACAATATATGACTTCCATGTACCATTATAGTAGAAAGTGGGGTAAAATTAGACTCACCCAGCCAGGTTGGATTGGGAGAGAGTCAGACGAAACATTGAAGAGAACCAGCAGTGGAAATTTTAGAAATGCGGAAATGTCGTGTGTTATCCAACGAAGGTAAAATATCTAAAAGCTTGGGCATATGTCGGAGTATGGCTAACCGGGAGTGAAAATTTAGGGTAAAATTTTTCTTGGCTCGTAAGAGCAGAGTTACAATGGTGAGAGGCAACCACCACACATAGAAGTGGAATGTTCTGTCAAGAGAAGGTGCATAGGTATGGTTTGACCATAAGTTCCTTCATCAGATGTTCAGGATAAGATGCGAACGTTCGGAACTCACACAAGAGGGTCGGACAGAGGTCAATTTATGAAAAGAAATTTAATCAATTAGTAAACCTTGCACTGGATGAAGTAGCTACAAATAAGAAGAGAACTTTAAAGGGGAAAATTAATTTACAAGAAGAATTGCTAGCACTTCTGGTGAATTTTGCTTGGACGGTCAATGCAGATGGTAATAATGTCACATTTTGTTAATATGGAGGTAAACGTTTCCTTGGGTGGGGAGCTAAAAGAATCGAAGAATTTAGACAGAGTAAGACTGGGGGAAATGGTATTGGTGAAGCACCACAAGGGGGAGACCCATCAGGGGACCCATTTAAATGATTCGGATAGCAAAAATTTTGCCGAGCGATGATGATTTTTGTAAGAGTTATCAAAGCCAGTAGCGTGTTCCTTAGAGCCATCAAAGCTAAGGGAACAAAGGAGGTAGTCATCAGAGTCGATACTACAAACGTCCGAGAGAAGGACAACCCTAACATGGTCAGTGTGATCAGAGATAAGTGGAGTATGTGTAGAGGTATTTTATGGGGAGGGAAACCCGTGCGTTAAAATCTTTCTGAAGCAAGTATAGGGATAAGGCTATGGTGCCTAGCAAGGGCAATAGTTAATTAAATTTTTAGTTTGGTCCGGACAGGTGTGTTAAGTGTGACACCCCGCCTAATAAAATACCGGGTGATCAGTCCTATACCAAATAAAAACAGGAATCCCAGTTGGTTCATCCTTAGCATCACTGTCGAAAACTTTTTAAAACATATTAACCACCTAGTATTCCAAAAGCTGGTGCCAAATTTTAACTTTTTAATTAAACAAAACAGTACATGCGGAAATAAATATAACCATTCACACAACTGAATAAAACTCAACTGAAATAATTAATTACACAACTTGCCGAATAAACCATCGGCCACCAAAGTGAAATAATCCAATACAATATTCAACACCGGAATAAAACAAATTTGAAAACTGAAGTGAAAGTTTGGGCGACATGCCCTAAATAAAACTGGAATTGGTGAATGATTCCTACTCTAGGAATGAATAAGCGATGCGTCTAATCCAAATTCCTGCTAGCATCCACCCATGTCGCAGCTCCATGTCCCTGGAATAGAATATCAATCCTGGCGTCCCTGTGGCTGGACACCTAAAAGGTTTTGAAAATAGTTTTATAGCAAGGGTTAGAACCCAAAACATTTTGAAAATATTTATCAAGTGAATTAACTGCAGTAACTAAATTGCATGAATTCGCTTCATATATAAGTTAGTGTCGCACTCCCTTGTGGACATTCTCACCCCTCCACTATTGTGCACACCTATCGATTACCTTGACCCCTCACCTAGTTGTAATACCCCGTCCAACTAGTCCTCGTATAATTTTCCCCTTGCCATACTACTCTAACCCGAGTACAATGATTCTTGAATTATAAGTTATGTTACAATTAACTTAATTAATTCCTTCTTAAATAGTAGCATATAACCGCGTCAGAAGTTATATAAAGTAAATACATCACACACTGTATTATTACCCCCATATAATATTGAATACCATTATATACGTACCCTTACTAAAACATCCACACATATAACTTACGTATATCCATCCCTCCGAGTATACCCTTGCCGAATGATTCCCTCTAAAGTGCTATCTCACTAGGTGTGCTCACAAAACCTAGTTCCCCAAGTTGGAAATCGCTCACCAACTTGGCCCAAACTATAAACGTAGTGGAGGAGGTCATATTCCTTACCTGAAAGTGATATAATTCCCTCACCCATATACCGGATGCTATGACCTGGGGATATACTCGCCCTACTCCTCAAACTAGGGGATTCACCCACATCGCGCAACCTCCCTTGATAGCTAGGGCTGGCAATTTTTGACACGATAACCCGTTTATGGTAATAACCCGAAATGACTGGAACTTGACACGATTATCTTGTATAGATTTAAGAGTACCCAAAACTTATACTCAAATGAAAATCAACGCGACTCAAAATGACACGACTAACCCGAATTGCCACCCCTAGATAGAACTAGAGTATATAAATTGAATAAATATCTAGTCACTGATATTTAATATCACACACAATATATATACACGTATATATATATACTATCACTACACCGTATATATATATAATATAAACTCCAGCTTTACCGTGTACTCAAAATCCCGTACACTAGCCTGTAATTTCTTGAGTCTGTGGCCCGACTCAACATAATTAATTTTCTCACTTAATAATTTATCATCTTCCCGAGTCTATGGTCCGACTCTAATATAATTATTTTTCTCACTTAATAATTTATCATCTTCCCAAGTCTATGGTCCGACTCTAATATAATTCATTCAAACCTCAATTAATATAATACTTTTCCCGAGTTTATGGTCCGACTCTAAATAAATTAATTAACACACTTATTAATTTAATACCTGCTCGAGTCTATCGTCCGACTCAAATTAAATTAATTAACACCCTTATTAATTTAATACCTACCCGAGTCTACAATCCGACTCTAATTAAATTAATTATAATAACTATTAATTTAATACCTACCCAAGTCTACAATTCGACTCTAATTAAATTAATTATCACACCTAACAATTTAATACCTACCCGAGCCTAAAATCCGACTCTAATTAAATTAATTAACACACCTATTAATTTAATAACTTGGTGTCACTCAACCATTATCCCCGGACTCGCTCACTTGGCCCATAACTTAATATTTCTCGAGTCTATGTTCCTATCACAAGGAAACACACAATAGGCATTCACAACCCAAGTAATCCTATAAAACAGTAGGTATTTACACAACCCAATTATTCATACTTGTACGTAATATATTTACCTCTAATATTCACCGTACTTGTTTGCTTTACGAATTTATTTCACTTTAGTATTAATTCAAGTATTCACCCAACACTAAGGGTCCTAGTTACCCCTTGTTATATCAATTCAGTAGTTACCCTTGTTAACCCACTGACCTAACGAATTTAAACTCGCTCACGCTTTTCCATAATTATATTTTTATCATCTCGAATTAGAGTATGTCACAATCAAGCCTATGAATATCCACTTTAAATCTCTCACAAAATTAAAGTCCAACACTCAATCATAGACCTAATTCTATATCATTATTCCATCAATATATTTCATCAAGGTCCCAAACATTTCTCCGATAAAATTTTAGACATTTGAGGCTTAAAAAGAAAAATCTCAAATTTTCTGGCAGATTAAACACCCTCTAGTAAAATTTCGATTTCTCCCTCTACAGAACTTGGATTGACCTGATTCTAAGTTCATTGGATAGCTAATAGAAATACCTTTCCAGTAATGTATGGTTCACACTCTAATTCGAAGTAAAATTCAAATCACACACGTTTAAAGTCACGTTAAAATTCTGGCAGATTACTATGTTGACAGATCAAACACCCTGTAGTAAAATGTCGATTACTCCCTCTACAGAACTCCGATTGACCTGATTCCAAGTTCATTGGATAGATAAGAGAAATACCTTTCTAGGAATGTACGATTCAAACTCTAATTAGAAGCAAAACTCAAATGGAATACGTTCAACGTTGTGTCAAAAATTCTGACAGATTGGCCTCTTGTGTTCATCAAATAAACCCAAAGTCATTCAAGATTCATGTTCTTCATCCAAGAACTCATAAAGATTCCATGTTAATCATAAAATATATTCAAATTTCATTTTATATTTACTTAGGGATATATAATACACCTATTTCTTACTTTTAATCTCAGCCAAGTATTCCATTAACAAAACCCCATTTTGTACCCATTTATCCCCAAAATGAATTTTAGTTTACACATCACTAAAATATGAATTGGGTATCACCATTTACACATTATCGAAAAGTAATCACTTGCCTGAAATTGTTCGTAGGGTCTGATTCCGTTGGTTTAGAGAATGGTTGACGAAGAACACCCCAAATTAGTCCCTTAATTTGGCTTCAAAAGATCCCCCAATTGACTTCTTGATTAATTTCCTCTAATCCTCTCTCAAACCCTAAATTTAGGATTTTATATCTGTTGTTCCTAGTCCCTCAATTAGGTTAAAAATACTAAATCTCGTTTTTGGCCATCTGGGCCTAATTAAAATGGCCCAACTCACCTCGTGTGGGCCCGGCTATGTCCAAAAATACCCCGAGACCCAATTACTACCCCCGGGTACTCTTTTATGACTATCTCGACCCAGCCGGACGCAACCACGCACTCAGAATTATCATCCAAAATACTTTTTATCATTTCCAAATTACGATCTCAAAATGCGGCACACGAGATTTCGAACCATTAAACTTAAAAATCGCCAATTATTAATAATTCGTCTCACTCAAATAAATTCTCCAACTCATGAATTTAAGTGTTTCCAATTTAAATATTTTTATAACTCTCAAAAATAATAAAATATTAAATCCTCAAAATTACGGGGTGTTACATACTCCCCCCCTTAAAAAGGAATTTCGTCCTCGAAATTAAAATGAGCGTAATGTTCCAAGCTTCACATATCACTCTCTAGTCATGTGCCTCTAAGCCCACTATATCTATCCCATCCGCTTCTAACCATACGTTACACAAGTATGCATTTAAATTAACCTGGGCGCCCATACGCCCTATACCCGTGCTTAACCGCACAAAATTTGCCTTAATTAACCCGGGTGCCCATACACCCTATCCACGTGCTTTACCGCACGAAAGCTACCCGACTATGCTAGTCATAACCCGTAATATAACTTCAAACCCGTAGTCATATCACACACATATATATATACACATATATTTACTGCCCGGGGTACCCAACCCATGTACTAACGACCAAACATCTTCCCACTTTCCAACATTGCGCCAAGTTTCATGCGTGGGATATCTCGCCAAGAAAAATCCAAACAAAGAACCCTCCCAATACACTACTACCTAACATTGTCGGTCGTTGAGATCCGTTAGACCCTCAGTCCATAGCACGTACCCCTAAATACTTGTCTCTGAACAAAAAAGTATGTACGCTTACCCTCATGCTACCAAAGACAACATAAAATATCGCGCCCTTACTATCACCAGTCCTTGCGCAAAATAAACTCCGAGCTATCTCTATTTGCTCGAAAATAAATCTAACCACCCTGATTCACTTAAGTAAACACCCTTACTTACCGGATAAAATGTGAGAACACAAAACCTCACTTGGTGTCTATCGCACCACACAATATAACATATATACACACATATACATAGGCTAAATGCCCTCTCAGGTGATACCTCATACCAATCATATCCTAGTGTCGCGAACACCAAAACTTAACACCACTATCCACAATAGTTAAATTCCATCGCTATCCAGCCGATATTTAGGAAATATTATCAACCCTAGTCCCATAATTCTCGAAAGTAGTAACGCCTCGCACAATACAAACCTTCACTCAGTGTACACCTCCACTCTCCTGTGAACAACACTAAAGAACTCCTCTACCCCATGAAAAGTTTATCCACATACTATGGCTGTTACAGCCAACGCACCCACTAAATTCGACTCACATGCGAACTCTAGTGAAAAATAAGTCTTATTTTTTGACATCCTCTTTGTCACTAAAAAATATACCCCATTCCCCTAGGGTAAAAATAGTTACCTCTATACTCCAGCTGCAATGGTTGATCCTCGGGTTTCGGAGCATCTTCTCCCTGTCCGAATGCACTCATAACTTGCTTTAGTTGTTGTACATCCAGGACCCCGTCCTGTAGTTGACCCCTGCCTCGCTTAAGACAATCTCTCTTCATTTGTCTCGCTTCCCCATAAATATAACACCTTCTAATACATTCACCCTGCCATTAGTCCCTTCCATACCGACCTTGTTGGAATTCCTGGCCATCCTACCGATAGCCTCCAGTTCTAAATCATTTGGCATGATTTCCCTTTCGGAATCTTGCCCTTGATTTCCCCCTGTCTACTGCTGGGATACCCCACTGGTACTGTTCCCTCCATCTTTATCCGACTGGTTAGTTTTCACTCCCCTCCTGCTACCTTTCACGTGGAAGTGATATTCTAGATAGTGCCGGAGTGCTGCGTTAACGACATCAGTATAAGCTACTAATGCATTATTACCAATTAAATGTTGTCTCATTCTCCAGACTAACCCATCCACAAACTTTACTTTCTTTCTCTCTTCATTACTTACCTCATCCGGTACAAAATTTGCCAAATGAGTAAATTCTTCCTCGTAATCGATCACTGAACTGTCTCCCTTAGTCACGTCTTTAATTTTCTCCTCATTTCGGTCTCAACCGCTGGAGGAAAATACTTGCGGTCGAACCACACCCAAAACTCTGCAATAGCTAGTGTATCCCTTTCCTCAATTTTGATGATTGACTCCCACCACTGTAGCTTGCTCCCACTAAACTAAAAGTGGCTAGCATTTGCTTTCGCACCACACCATAATCTCCCATGCGTAGGTGATGCTGGATATATCTCTTCCTTTACACGCTAGCACTACATCTGAACCCCCTCACAACTCTGGTGGGTGTCCACTCTTGAAAAACCTCTCGTACTTGTTGTCACCCCGATGGCCCCGGGTGGCCTAAACATCTGGTGCCATTTACACTTGTGGTTGATCCCGTGAAAAGTACCCTGCCATTGCGACCAGTGTCGCTTCAACTACATGTGCCACTAGTTCAGTTATTTGTGCTGCCAAAATCATCTCTGGCAGTTACTGCGGTAGCTCTTGATCCTGACGAGCCTCCCTAGTCTCATCTCCCCTTGCTGCCCTAGCTGCTCTCTCTCTCTCCTGGGCAGCATCTAGAATGAGAATCGAATCATATGAATTCACTCTCAAATATAAATTTGGCAGAAGAAAGTATATGCGCATACGTATGAGAATATAACAATCCTATAATAGGGCTCTATATCAAAGATTGCTAAGCCGGAACGTGAAAAGCCACACATGTCCTAAGGACACTAGAATCTGATGCTCTGATACCATCTGTGATACCCCGCCCAATAAAATACCGGGTGATCAGTCCTATACCAAATTAAAACATGAATCCCAGTTGGATCATCCTTAGCATCACTATCGAAAACTTTTTAAAACATACTAACCACCTAGTATTCAAAAACTGGTGCCAAATTTTAACTTTTTAATTAAAGAAAACAGTACATGCGGAAATAAATATAAACCATTCACACAACTGAATAAAACTCAACTGAAATAATTAATTACACAACTTGCCGAATAAATCATCGACCACCAAAGTGAAATAATCCAATACAATATTCAACACCGGAATAAAACAAATTTAAAAACTGAACTGAAAGTTTGGGCGACTTGCCCTAAATAAAACTAGAACTGGTGAATGATTCCTACTCTAGGAATGAATAAGCGATGCGTCTAATCCAAATTTCTGCAAGCATCCACATATGCCGCAGCTCCATGTCGCTGGAATAGAATATCAATCCTGCCATCCCTGTGGCTGGACACCTAAAAGGTTTTGAAAATAGTTTTATAGCAAGGTTTAGAACCCAAAACATTTTGAAAATATTTAGCAAGTGAATTAACTACAGTAATTAAAATGCATGAATGCACTTCATATATAAGTTAGTGTCACACTCCCTTGTGGACATTCTCACCCCTCCACTATTGTGCACACCTATAGATTACCTTGACCCCTCACCTAGTTGTACTACCCCGTCCAACTACTCCTCATAAAATTTTCCCCTTGCCATACTACTCTTACCCGAGTAAAATGATTCTTGAATTTTAAGTTATGTCACAATTAACTTAATTAATTCCATCTTAAATAGTAGCATATAACCGTGTCACAAGTTATATAAAGTAAATACATCACACACTATATTATTACCCGCATATAATATTGAATACCATTATATACGTAGCTTTACTAAAACATCCACACATATACATACGTATATCCATCCCTCCGAGTATACCCTCGCCGGATGATTCCCTCTAAAGTGCTATCTCACTAGGTGTGCTCACAAAACCTAGTTCCCCAAGTTGAAAATCGCTCACCAACTTGGCCCAAACTATAAACGTAGTGGAGGCGGTCATATTCCTTCCATGAAAGTGAGATAATCCCCTCACCCATATACCGGATGCTATGACCTGGGGATATACTCGCCCTACTCCTCAAGCTAGGGGATTCACCCACATCGCGCAACCTCCCTTGATAGCTAGGGCTGGAAATTTTTGGCACGATAACCCGTTTTTGGTAATAACCCGAAATAACCCGAACTTAACACGATTATCTTGTATAGATTTAAGAGTACCCAAAACTTATACTCAAATAAAAATCAACGCGACTCGAAAATGACACGACTAAACCGAATTGCCACCCCTAGATAGAACTAGAGTATATAAATTGAATAAATATCTAGTCACTGATATTTAATATCACACACAATATATATACACGTATATATATACTATCACTACACCGTATATATATTTAATATGAACTCCGATTTTACCGTGTACTCAAAATCCCGTACACTAGCCTGTAATTTCTTGAGTCTGTGGCCCGACTCAACATAATTAATTTTCTCACTTAATAATTTATCATCTTCCCGAGTCTATGGTCCGACTCTAATATAATTAATTTTCTCAGTTAATAATTTATCATCTTCCCGAGTCTATGGTCCGACTCTAATATAATTAATTCACACCTCAATTAATATAATACTTTCCCCGAGTCTATGGTCCGACTCTAAATAAATTAATTAAAGCACTTATTAATTTAATACCTCCCCGAGTCTATCGTTCGACTCTAATTAAATTAATTAACACCCTTAGTAATTTAATACATACCCGAGTCTACAATTCGAGTCTAATTAAATTAATTATCACACCTATTAATTTAATACCTACCCGAGTCTACAATCCGACTCTAATTAAATTATTTATCACACCTATTAATTTAATACCTACCCGAGCCTACAATCCGGCTCTAATTAAATTAATTAACACACCTATTAATTTAATAACTTGGTGTCACTCAACCATTATCCCCGGACTCGCTCACTTGGCCCATAACTTAATATTTCTCGAGTCTATGTTCCTATCACAAGGAAACACACAATAGGCATTCACAACCCAAGTAATCCTATAAAATAATAGGTATTTACACAACCCAATTATTCATACTTGTACGTAATATATTTCTCTCTAATATTCACCGTACTTGTTTGCTTTACGAATTTATTTCACTTTCATATTAATTCAAGTATTCACCCAACTCTAAGGGTCCTAGTTACCCCTTGTTATATCTATTCAGTAGTTACCCTTGTTAACCCACTGACCTAACGAATTTAAGCTCGCTCATGCTTTTCTGTAATTATATTTTTATCATCTCGAATTAGAGTATGTCACAATCAAGCCTATGAATATCCACTTTAAATCTCTCAAAAAATTAAAGTCCAACACTCAATCATAGACCTACTTCTATATCATTATTCCATCAATATATTTCATCAAGGTCCCAAATATTTCCCCGATAAAATTTTAGACATTTGAGGCTTAAAAAGAGAAATCTCAAATTTTCTGGCAGATTAAACACCCTCTAGTAAAATTTCAATTTGTCCCTCTAAAGAACTCCGATTGACCTGATTCCAAGTTCATTGGATATCTAATAGAAATAACTTTCCAGTAATGTATGGTTCACACTCTAATTCGAAGTAAAATTCAAATCGAACATGTTTAAAGTCACGTCAAAATTCTGGCAGATTACTACGTTGACAGATCAAACACCCTGTAGTAAAATGTCGATTACTCCCTCTACAGAACTCCGATTGAACTGATTCCAAGTTCATTGGATAGCTAAGAGAAATACATTTCTAGGAATGTATGGTTAATACACTAATTCGAAGCACAACTCAAATGGAATACGTTCAATGTTGTGTCAAAAATTCTGGCAGATTGACCTCTTGTGTTCATCAAATAAACCCAAAGTCATTCAAGATTCGTGTTCTTCATCCAAGAACTCATAAAGATTCCATGTTAATCATAAAATATATTCAAATTTCATTTTATCTTTACTTAGGGATATATAATACACCTATTTCTTACTTTGAATCTCAGCCAAGTATTCCATTAACAAAACCCCATTTTGTACCCATTTATCCCCAAAACGAATTTTAGTTTACACATCACTAAAATATGAATTGGATATCACTATTTACACATTACCGTAAATTAACCACTTGCCTGAAATTATTCATAGGGTCTGATTCCGTTGGTGTAGAGAATGGTTGACGCGGAACACCCCAAATTAGTCCCTTAATTTGGCTTCAAAAGATCCCCCAATTGACTTCTTGATTAGTTTCCTCTAATCCTCTCTCAAACCCTAGGTTTAGGTTTTTCTATATGTTGTTCCTAGTCCCTAAATTAGGTTAAAAACACTAAATCCCATTTTTGGCCATCTGGGCCTAATTAAAATGGCCCAACTCACCTCGTGTGGGCCTGGCTATGTCCAAAAATACCCTGAGACCCGATTACTATCCCCATGTATTCTTTTCTGACTATCTCGATCCATTTGGATGCAACCACGCACTCGGAATTATCATCTGAAATACTTTTTGTCATTTCCAAATTACGACCTCAAAATGCGACACACGAGATTTCGAACCATTAAACTTAAAAATCACCAATTATAAAGAATTCGGCTCACTCAAATAAATTCTCCAACTCATGAATTTAAGTTTTTCCAATTTAAATATTTTTATAACTCCCAAAAATAATTAAATATTAAATCCTCAAAATTACGGGGTGTTACATTAAGTCTAGGAACCATTTGAGCAGCTAGGGCGATTGGCAAGGTAGAAGTATGAGTTATATCCTCAGATGATGATACGTGTTGTATGTGACTTGAACGAGTTACTACATTTTTATTATTGCTATATTCGCATGAGAGACTAGTTTAGTGCGTATATCGACAATGTTATTATTTATGTGAATATTTTCCATGGTATCGTGGGGTTACCTTTAGTGTTATCCGCGGAGGATGAATGGCTATATCGATAGTGGTATATACTTTATTAAAATTACTCATTTTAGTATTGTGTTATATGAGTATTATATTATCCTAATTATGGTTTGATAATAATGATTAAACCGATAGTGTGCGGATATTGGCAGTCTATCGGGGTAAGTACCTTGGTGTAGAATGTTTTGTTATAGAGATACCCCATCTGCGAGAGGGTTGGGCTCGTATATATATATATATATATATATATATATATATATATATATATATTATCGAGACTTCGAAAGGTATAATGGTCTCGGATATTTGATCCCGGTATGTGTAGGGACTTTATTGATATGATTAGGAGTGTATTTGGTTTACTCTTTAGCATAAAGATTTAGTTGGTTATTATAATTAACGCTCAGGATGTGGTAATAAGAACAGTGCATTGTTATATCACCCTTTAGAGACGTGGAAGTTAATACTCATAGTTGTATGTCTGGGGATGGGATTTTGAGAGTCCCGATCATATTTGCATGATGTTTACAGAATGTGATTACCATCAATGTTAAGAGACAGTGTCTTTCTAAAGAAGTTCCTTATTTAAGTGTAATTACGGAAGGAGATGTAACTTTGTTGTCAAGAGACGGGAATATAGGGGTACATGTTATGGACTGAGGGCCTAACAGATTTCGATGACCGACAATGCTAGGTAGTAGTGTATCGAGGGGGTTCCTTATTTGGATTTCACTTTGAGAGACATCCCACGCATGAAATTTAGCGTAAGGTTAGTAGTAGGGAGATGTTTGACCATTCGTCCATGAGTTGGGTACCCCGATCATTATGGAAGTATGTAGTTATAACTGGAAGTTAAAAGGTAAATTGCGATATAAGGACAGTAGAGTTTATTGTGTGGTGAGGAAGTACTGAAAATTTTGTTTTATTACGGAGGGTTAAAGGATGGAATGATGTTAAGGAGGATTTAGGATTTCAAATTGTGGGGTAATCTAGAATGCCCAAGTGGTATAGCCACGTTGAGAATACAAGGGTGATAAAGAATTAGGTGTATGTATGAAGCGTATATGATGTTTAGACCCGTATGCACGGTTTATAGGGTGTATGGACACCTTGGTTTACTGGTGTCTGGATTGCCGAAAGAAGAGACATGGAAATAGATGGGTGAAATTTATGCTTGTCAGACTAATATTATAAAATAGTAGTGGTAGAATGGATTAAGCGACGTAAGAGAAGTATGATAATCAGTATACTCATGTGTAACTAGAGTAGCACGTCCGAACTTGGTAGGAAGGCAGTGGGAAACCATTTAAAAAGGGGGTATACCTTGAGAAGGAAAATAATTAACTATTATGGATGAATTGGAGAAGAATTCAACCCAGTAGAATATTGAGAGTGACATGCGCGTAAATAGAATGTTGATGTCAATAAGGTATAATGAGTACAGAAGTGCACATCGTGGTGAAACGTGCATGGCTCAAAATTTTCGGTATATGCCGAGGGAAGAAGAGGATCATTAAGTACTTTTTAATGGGAAGAACTATAAGTAAAAGTCGGTACTGAGCGGGGCATATCAAGTAGTCTCCACGTACACTGCTCATAGATAGAAAACAGTTAGAGTGAGATAATCAGCCAGAAATTTTATATCAGGCCGAAGATTCTAGTAATGGAAGAGTCAAGTTGGTAAATTTCTTTGATGGGTTGCCAACCTAAAGATAAGTAACGAGTTCCTTCGAATGTGTGGAATAGGTTATCCAAAAGGAAAGTAATTGTTATATCCTTGAATGATTTACACTATTAGATAGTGATCGCGCCGGTACGTGGTCCTACCCAGTATTATTCTGCACTAGGATGAGATCCTTGAAACCCACCTTCAACATGGGGTATCAGGAAGTAGTGGGGATAACAATTCATTTTGAGAAGGGTGTCTCACCTATAGCCCGAGGAGTAGGCGCAAGGTGATTGACGACTCGTGGAGCTGTATGAAAGTAATTTTGTACTCATTGCAATCATTTTATTTCAATAATGGGTATAGTTAGTAAATGTAGTACAATATGTAATGGGGAGAGGATATCACATAATGGTAGAGTTATATGAAAGCACCTGCACCTATTTATAGTGGACAAGGTTCTTACAGAGGTTTTGTGTTGATAAACCTTACTATCCTTCCTCTGGATGTTTAGAAGTGAGCGGATTATCAGAGTTTTGGATCAGTTATAAGTTAGAGTCCGATGGCTATAATGGGATAACCACCAACCGTCTTACGTGGATATTCATTTTGTAAAAGTCACACCGTCGGGAATATAGATTCGAAGAATGGACAAGAGTAGTCAGATGTTCTATGGGTTCTCCGAGGATGGGAGTTTTGTGTTTAGATAAATGCAGGAGTTGATACGAAGTGAGCTGCAAACTCCCAATAATATTGAGATAATGCGAAAAATAATGTATAGGAAATTCTTATTCGAATGTTGTATAGTAAGAGCACAACGTGAGGTGCATTTATTGAGGTGTGATCCTATAACTGATAAAGTTTCAAGAGTGTTCAACAAGCTTATCGGGAAGCGGGGGCTATAGTGATTGAGCATTTCTTTATATTTTGTTTTGAGTACTGGAGGATACCTAATTTTTCCAGGTATGCCTTACTTTCCGAATTTTGGGATGAAATTTCATTATTAGGGGGGAAGTATGTAATACCCCGTAATTTTCTGGCTTTTAATTATGAGATTAATTAAATGAAATTGCTCTTAATTGTGGGATTAATTAAATTAATTTTGATAATTAATTGGAAATTAATTCGGATTTAAATCACTAGCGAGACGAGAGTTAGTATTTAAATATGATGATAATGTTGAATATTACTGAGTGATTATGGTAATATGTGATTATTGAATTTATTAAAATTGTCGTGAGTTGAAAATACCACAGTTTCGGTAATTAAGTTGGGACGCGCGTGTCAGTCGTGTCAGGATCCAATTTAATGGATTTAAAAGTATTTTATTTTTATGTCATTTGTATGATCATTTTTAATGCGCCAACATGTTCGGAAGGGTCGAGATAGTCAGAAAAAACTAGTCGGGGGTTTAGTTTGAGTCCCGAGGCATTTTAGACCTAATCGATAACCCGGGAGGGTATTTTAGTCATTTTAACTTTTTGAGGAATAGTAACTCATAAATTTTAGACTGATATTATCAGCCAACACTTGAGTCTCTTAGGGTTTTCACAACCAAAAATCATAATGGCAGTTAGAGAGGAAGAGAAGAAAGTTCCCAAAGAAGAAACCACCCTAGAGGCTTTTGCACCACCGTCACCACCACCGGATAGATCGAAAAGAGAGGATCACTCCCTACCGTCTGCTTCAAAGGATCAGAATCTTTATTTTCCAGGAAATTGATTTACCTTGCAAAGATTTATGGCATATGTTCTACATGATAAATTAAATTTGAAGACAAATTATGAATAATTGTGATAATGTGAAATTGGAGACTAAATCATGAACTTGGGTAGCTTTGTATGTAGTGGACCTTATGGAATCATTAAGAGAAATAATTATAAACTAAGAGTTAGAAAATCATGAAATTAAATTGAGGTTTATAATGATTTTTGAAGAGATGATGAAAAACTATGGTTATAGTCTTATTAATGACTTTTAATCCAAGAAATCGATAATCTATGATGTTTTGATGAATCCTGAACGTTAAGACTGGTGTAGTAATGTTGGTTTCATGATTAGTATACTCATTTGGGGAGTTTTGGACGTTGTAATGTGATTTGGAGGTGTAAAAATGGTAGAATTCCGTAATTATTAAAGGAATTCTGGGCAGATAACTACTTGATCGATCGATCGATCCAAGCATGTCGATCGATCGACCCCTCTAAAAAAGAAGTGAAGTAGTTTTCCTTTAAATAATTGAATAACTTCCAACCTTTAGGACACTTTAGTGATGATTTATTGATCATATTCGTACTTAGGGAAGACCAGTAGGATGGTATTTGAAGCCCTGAAAATTATTAAGTATAATTGAGGTTAAGTGGTAGACTTACGAATATCCAACTAATGAGGTATGATTGTAAGTTATGAGAACCTGAATATATTTTGCTCTAATTATAATTTGAGGTTAAAGACTAAAAGGGGGAAACTTTAAATAATGAGATAACCTTAGAGACTAGTAGGGGACTTAGTAACCTTTTTGGGATAGGGTATGTACTCGGAGCTATACGTCGAGAATTATCGCGTTAAAATATATTGTGTAGAATAAATGGGATAGTATTATTATATGTGTGAGACATATGATATGGGACTGGAATATACCTATAATAAAATGATGATTATCTAAGTCGTGTGATTACTTAGTATCTGGATTATTGTTTATATGACATACCTACCATACTTTCTATCACGGGATGTTAGTTTTCGAAAAAGGACCATATTATCTTTGTGTGCCTTCTAGGGGGATTTAGTTTGGTACCTTAAGGACATAGGACTGTGAATGACTTATTTGCGAGTTCATAAGTCATCTGACCATGGGAGCGTAGGTATGTGCATGACCCATGGGTATGTGAACTATGTTCGCCTCTAATATGTGTGATTTGTATTAAGACGGTTCCTAAGTGATTCAAAACATGTGATCCTTGCGTACGTGATGTACATAGATTTGATAGCAGAGTATACGTGCACCGCAGCTTAGCCTAGGGGTGTCATATATGTATATATGTACTGAGAGTGATTTATATATGTACTTGTGACTGGTTCACTGTTGCTTAGTTGATGTGAATAACTAAGATAATTAAATGGGATAAGAATGTGATAATTTAATTAACACTTGAGATAAGTAATTTAATGAATGTGAATATGGGTTATAAATATGACTTGTTTGGGTGTTACGAGTAGATACCCTATGTTAGAATGTGAAAGCAAGAGTGGTACAGACTAGTTAGTTAGCGGCATAACTAGGATGGGTTAAGGGTATACATTAGGCATGCACATTTGTTGAGGGGTGAGAAACTCATGTGAGAGTACGCAACTAACATGTTTAATATATGTGGTGTTTAATATTGTAATTTAAACACTTGCTATATTTTTAAACTATTTTCACCTCGGAATCTGACCCGTTTTCCTCCAAATCTATTTTGTTTTGTAAAAACATTTTAGGTGCCCAGCCACAGGGACGCCAAGTATAGGAATTCCATTCTGATGATGTGCTGTAGCAGCTGTGAAAGCTACAGGATCTCGATATTAGATGCCTCCACATTTATCCTTACTTACTTCAGAGTCATTCATATCAGTTAGGGCATAGTGCCCATTCTTATCTTGAGATTTTAGATACAGACTTTCATTATTTCAGATGTTGGTTTATTTATTAAGACTCTTATATTGGGATTTTATTTACTCTGGTATTATTATTATTGGAGTGTTAACTCCAGACTCGGTTTATTTCATTTCGTTGGTTATTCATATGAGATTGTTTATGCGATTGATGGTTGATGAATTAATTACTTGGTTATTGTTAATTTAATTAATAAAATTTGGCATCTCTCTATTTTAAATACTATGTGGCTAGTAAGTAACTAAATGTTTTCGATAGTGATGCTAAGACTAACCAACTTGATATTCTGTATTAGCTTAATAAAGGATTAGTTACCTGATATTTAATTAGTCGGGGTGTCACATCGCATAATCGACCTCAACCCGCAGAATTGGTCACCTCAGTCTATAAGTCTGCATAATCAACCTAGACCCACAGAATTGTATATCTCACTCTATTAGTCCAAAAATCAACCTTGAGCCGTAGAATTTGTCACTTCAGTATTTAGGTCCTCAGAATTGACCTTGACCCGATGAACTGGTCATTTCAATCCTTAGGTTTTTATAATCGACCTCGACTCACAGAATTGGTGATCTCACTTCTTAGGTCCTCAAAATTGATCTTGGCCCAATCTTTAGGCCTCGGAATTGACCTTGACCCGCTGAATTAGTAATTTCAACGCTTCGGTCCTCAAAATTAACCTTGACCTACAAAATTAGTCATCTCACTCTATAAGTCCACAGAATCGACCTTCACCTGCAAAATTGGTCACCTCAATCTTGAGATCCTTATAATCAACCATGACCTGCTGCATTGGTCATTTCAATCCTTAGGTCCGTAGAATCGACATTGACCTACAAAATTGGTCATCTCACTCCTTAGGTCCTCATAATCGATCTCGACCCGTTGAATTGGTCATCTCACTCCTTAGGTCCTTAGAATTTACCTCGACCCGCTAAATTGGTCATTTCACTCCTTAGATCCTCATAATTGACCTTGACCTGCTAAATTGTTCATCTCAATCCTTAGGTTCGCAAAATTGACCTCGACCCATAGAATTGGTCATCCCAGTCCCTAGGTCTACAGAATCGATATCAACCCATGTTAGTTCCATATAATTGAGCTCGACCCTCTTAATCAGTCACCTTCGTCCCCTAGGTCTATAGAATTGACCTCAATCCCCTTTTCTAACATCGATGAGGTGTATATCTTTTGAAAACATTCACTTGTTCCCAGATCACCCATTGATGGGATTTATAGAACCTTATCCTACCCACCCCACCCCGAGTACCTCCTTAAGTCTCTAACACTCCTCCATTTACCATAAACACTATACCATACTTTGAATATAGATCTGGAGGCTTTCGAGCACTCTCGAGTTCTGTCTAACTTTGTTCAACTCTCTGACCTGAGTGAAACTTAATGAAACCTTAGAGGGCTCTGAATCCATTTTCCAATAGTCCATGTCGTGCACGAATCGACCTCATGATTTTCACGAATGACCTGTTTTACTCCAGAAGGCTATCGAACATTATCGAGCCCCTTTTGGCCTTAATCAATACACCAAACCAAGAAAAGCATAATGAAACCTCCAAGGTCACTGAATTCCCTTTCCAATGGTCCATGACGTGCGCGAATCAGCCTCGCGGTCCACATGAACAACCCGTTTTACTCCCTAGTTATGAGATAATCGGGCACTTTTGGTCCCCGTTTTGTCCACTCCCAAAATGAAGATTATCTCAATGGATTCTTGAAGGACCCTGAATTCTCCTTTTAATAGTCCCGACCGTCCGTGATTCGGACTTACGATTTGCATTTAATGCTTGTTTTTCTGAAAAAGTTTGTTTCGGACTGCTTATAGGTACCTTAGACCCCCTGCCTATTGGAAGGGTGTACTTTTCTTGCCCAGCAAGGCAAGAACTGTGCCGTTAAGTAGGCCAGTGGCTATGCCAATCGGCATACCCTAACCTTAAAGTGAACTATTTAAAGAGCCCATGACCTCCCTCCTAGAGGAGGTCCCTTTCAGCAGTTAGCAAACATTCCATTACTCAAAAAAGTCTATTTTCCAACATTCCTCCACCTTTCTTTTCTACCATATTTAGTCACCTACCTCATCCTATCATACCACTCTTATACCATTAAGAAAATTAGTATACACAGTTTTCAAATTTAGCAACAAAAGTCTTTTAGGATGTCTACCGTCATCTTTTTTCCAATTTATTCATTTGGTGCTATTATTCACTTTATTCTCATTTTGTGATATCTTTAGTTATGTCTCATTCTCTCACATAAAATAATATCCACTTTTATTATTAGTATTTCACACAACCTATTTTCATAAAAACCCAAAAAAGACAAAAGGAGGGTTTACTCGTAAATTCCAAAAGTAAGATTTCCTCATTTTCTCACACTTTCACACTTGAATGCATTTTTCTCAAAAACACTTAAAGAAAAGCCTTAAATTTGTCACTATGAGTTGAACCCGTCTTTTATCCATATCGTGAGTTGGGACTTGTGTAGAGTGTATCTCATGCATTACTTTTTTAAGACATGATGTATGTTGCTCACTTGGAACCCCCAATATCTTGTACTCGTTGGAAACATGTCCACTCAACCTCTTAATTGTGTATATGTTTATTGTTGGTGCATTTTCACCATGGATGTTTTTGTAGCGTGTTGATCTAACAAAAAAAACTTTTATACCCTAGCAACATAGATTGATCATGCTTTATAAAGAAGAAGAAAAACTACATAAACCTAGGATTCGAACCACAATGCATTTACGAATCTTGTAGGTGATATAGATGATTAGAAATATTTGATGTAGGTAATGAAGATGTTGAATTTCTTCCTCCTCTAAAACCATGTTAGAATGATTTGAATCTTCTAGTATATGATCCCCCAAAGTAAGACTTGTATGTGGGGAATCTTGGAGATGAAAACTTGATGATTTGTGAGAGATCTCTATCCTTCCCCTCACCCCTTCACAAAAACACAAACAGTTCTCGCTCCCTAACCTTTATGATGTGTTTTGAAGACTTAACCTTTCCTTATACCCATATATATAGGTACTTGAAATGGGATCGGACTTTCTACTTAGATAATGGACTATACTAGGTACCTAAGACCAACTATTAAATTGGCTTCCAAATGAAAATATGAAAACCCCATATTGCTTCCTGTAACATATTTTCTTTCTCGTTTAATATTAATTAATTACATAAAATAATTACAATTGAACTCCAATTTAATTAACTCATAATTACTTCATATTTATTAATTGTAACACCTCGTATTTTTGAATAATTATGGATATAATTATTTTTAGTATGGGGATTTTAAATTACACGTGTTGTAATATAATTAAAATAAGAAATCTTTTTATATTTAATCAATATTAATGTGTGAGAATAAGATTAATATTTATGTGATAAATTTACTAGTGTGATTATAGTAAATAAAATCCGATCAATTGCTAGTACGTCCAAGTAGGTAATAACGACGAAAATTTGACTGTATCTTAATCGGGCTTGCAAGTAGACTAGTTTAGTGTTGAGATAGGAAATTAATGTATAGTGACTCAGATGGAGATTCCAAGTGCATGATTGATCCCGAATAGGCCTAAATAGTCGGAATTAACTACTCGGGGTAGTAATTGGGTTCCGATGGATTTTTATACTAATCCGGACTCACGTGGGGGTATTTGGCTCATTTTAAATTAGCATAATAAACTAATTTTGGGATTAGGCATATAAAAAAGAGGTTTAGTGTGGGTAAGCAACCGCTTCATTATTTTAAAACCCTAAGAGAGTAGGAAGAGAGGAAAAAGAAGATAAATCGAGAGAGGGGACTAGAGGAAGCCAAATTGGGAGGAGATTCAAGGACTCCTAGTGTTAATCCATCACACTCAAGGATGATTCAGACCCTACGAATAATTTAAGGCAAGTACTTAACTTGTTTAATCAGATTTATAGTAGTTTCAATTCATATCAGGGTAGGTGATATGGAAACCAATTTTTGGGTGAGGGTTTGCATATAAATGGATTTTTGGTTGAAATAAATTCTATAAATAGCGATATAAATTGATGTATAATGTTATTTAACGAATTACATATCATAAAGATAAGATTTTGACAGAGATTTATAGGTTTGATCATAGGTAATTGAGTTTTTAAATTGAAACTAGGTTAAATTGAGGTGCTCATAATTGAGACTCATAACCATGGATTTATTTGATGATTGATGATTGAATCCTTTGAATTAAGATGATTTTTGAGTGTTAAAATCGTTTAAAATATGTTCCCTTACGTTTTATATTGATTGGGTAGTGTATAAAAATGACTTAGAGGGTGATTGGGACTGAAATTGGGGAAGAACATGGGTTGAATTTTACCAGAATCAAAAATATGTCATTTTGGGCTAGACTGCCAAAGGGAACCGATTCGCTTCCAGGACGAACCGATTCGATTTTCTGAAACTGCACAGTGTGGGTTGTTGTTAAGGGTTTCGTTAAGTTAGAAAATTTTGGGTTGGTTTGGGAAACCCATAAAAATAGCATAGACTTATAAAAGTGATCTTAGAAACTTAAACTATCTTGGCATGATAGGGAACATTCGGAATTAAAGTTAAATATGTGAGATGAACCACACTTGGGGTAATTTAATAACGAATTTCGAATAGGATAATTTGGATAAAATTCTTTACGGGCTAGTTGGGTAAGTCCGAATATTTTAGCAGGGTGATGATATGTTATTAATTTAATTATTTTTATTTACGGGTTGGTTGGATAAGTCCGGGTATTTTAGAAGGGTGATGCTATATTATTAATTTAATTATTTTTATTTACAGGCTGGTTGGGAAAGTCCGGGTATTTTAGCAGGGTGATATTATGTTATTAATTTAATTAGTGAGAACTTAAATTAATTAAGAATTGGGGATAGACTCGGGATAAGTAGGTTAGTGCTTCGGGTGATAGGCATGAATTAATCGGATTTTATGAATATATATATATATATATATATATATATATATATATATATATATATATATATATATATATATATATGGGGTATAGAGACGGTATATATTTGAATAAGACTAATATTTGTGTGCATGATATTTATGTGAAACATACCCATCCTAGAAGATATGTTATCTATGGAGGTTGCGTGTTATGGTAGGTCACTCTGGTGAACCCAACAGAGGTAGTATCGTTCCCCTGGGTCATAGGTCATGTGCACGCCCATGTAATGTAGGATTGGAGTCCCGTGGAATAATGTGGTATGGTTATGATCATGGACTTAAGACCATGACCGCCTCCAGTATTTATTTTTATTTTTTAGGTTCAGTGTTGAGATTCTGACCGGTTGCTCAAGTTGTGGTGGAGTCCTTGGAGCTTGATAGCATGCTAGTGATTTCGCATCCAGCGAGTAAAGACTCGGAGGGATAACAGTTTACGTATATAGTGAGCAATATATATATGTTTATCTTTGTGTGAAATATTTACGTATATAAGGATGTGAATAATTATATATAGTATATCTTAATAAATGAAAATGTGAAATAATTACGTATATAATGATGAGAATAACATATACGGGTATACAATGTGATAGTGGAAATAAATAACTGGAGTAAAGTCATATCTTACGTGGTGATAATTTAATGAGATATTAATTAAGCAGTTGTGAAAGCTAATTAATTAACTAAGGATAAATATTATACTCGGGTCAGTGTAGTATAGTATGGATGTTAGTGGCAAGGTTAGTTAGGTTGGGGTAGCGTAACTAGGCGGGTTAATATGCATACACTAGGTGCGGACTATAGTTGAGAGGTGAGGGGTATCTCATATGAGTGCGTCACCGGATTAAATATGGAAGGTTGTACTGTATATTTATTAACGCATTTTAATTACTTGCTAAATATTTTTTAAAGGTTTTGGGCTCTGACCCATGTCAAATTATTTTCCAAAAACTTTAGGTGTCCAGCACAGGGACGTCAAGGATGATGATTCTTTACAGGGACACGTAGTTGTAGCAAATGTGGAGGCTTACAGGATTTTCGAGTAGCCAATTCTATTATTTACATCCTATATTAGGTTCTCTATTCTAGTATCGGTTGGGCGTGTTTCCCCTTTTCATTCAAACTTATGTATTTTAGATTATTTTAATTAGATGGATTGAATGTATTGGATTTTTGACAGGTGGTTTATTCTGGGACTTTATTGACTTTTCTCTGCTTCAGATTTAACTTTATGATTTCATTTATATTTGGTTACTGTGTATGGGATTATGGCGGGTTGATTAATTTTGTTTTATGTTAATGAAAGATAAAATTTGGCACCGACTTATTTAATTAATAGGTGGTTAGTATTTTAAAATACTTTCGATAGTAATTCTAAGAATGAAACAAATGAGATTCTTATTTTATTTTACTCGAGGACTAATCACCCGTTATTAAATAGGCGAGGTGTCACAATAATGAGGTCTTGTTTACAAAGTTAAATGATACATAATGTGATTCTTCGCGTAAAGCATACAATACCATCTTAGTGAAATTTAATTTTTTGCTAATTGATTTTCACTAACATCTTACTTATTCCCTGATCTCAAACTTTACTTATTTGATACTCTGCCAAATTATTAAATAATCCACTGATTAGGTTCAGTGGAAAAATCAAAACTTATAAGTTTATCAAAGGGGTATCACAATCTAGGATATCTTCCAAATGTGGATTCCTATGAAATATGATCTCAAACATGTCCACACAATGATTTTTCAACTTATAGGGATTTATACCCAATAAATTTGACTCATAATTATTAAAGAAATAATTGATAACATTCCAGCCCCCAAGATTGATAATATATATACCCCTTGTAAACATTATGAGATTGTGCAAGTCTAATCACGTCAGCACTAATACTTGAATCCCACCCTTCTCCCATTCAATACATTCATAATGTTCCAGTAAGATTTTCTTTGAACTATCAGATAAGTTCCTGAACCATCAGACGAGATTCTGTAGTCAAGATAAACTGTTAAGTTCATACTCGCAAATTTATCGATATGATATCAACTCCCCGTCTAGGTTGTGAGATATTCAATTGAAACAAAACCATAATTCTAATCTTCTATGATTAGGATGAACCTAACTCACCAGAATTCATACTATGCTCTATTGACCAATATTATATACATAATATTCTCGCAAACATGATTCCCATTTTAAAATGAACCTGATACGCCTTTATTGATAAATAAACATCATACATAGTTTTAAGAATAAAACTCCAATGGGTTTTTGGTGCCCAAGCTAAAACAAATCAAATTCTCTATAATCAAAAACTTATTTATGTGTATAGACTCTTTGTTTATTTTAGAGAAAACTTGAATACGTTGTGTGCTCTTTAACTCAAGTTTTGAACGCATATATTTTCAAATTTTAGTTATTAAGTTATTTTCCATTCTTTCGAGGTTTATAAACTGCGTAAAAATTTTGAGTTTGCTTGAACACTTTCCCAAATCCTTTCAGTCTTGAGAATAATCTCACAAATCCTAAGAAGTAGATTTTAATTGATTTTCCTGGTTCATTTGTCTGGAACGTGTTTCTTCAACTCTAAAGAATACTTTGTTTGGGTCACTTAAAGACATCAATTGTGACAAAAATGTGTCATTGTAGTGAAGAGTTTTTCAATTGCTATTTTATTACTACAACAAAAGATATGTTGTGAAATAATCGACCATGAACGTTGTGAAAAAGTAGTGCATGGTGTGGTTTCACTTTGTAAGTCCCTACATTAGTGTATTTGTCATTCATTTCAGCCCATGGTTTTTCTCGTTTATGAGTTTTTCTCGTATATTTTGTGTTTTGTGTGATTGATTCACTTTGGCATCTTTAAGTCATTGTCTTAATTGAAGATAAATATGAGTTGGTTAGAATTCGATAAACCCTGTGTCGTGATATTTGTGATTGCCCTTTAAATTTAAATTATATTATCTTTTAAGTTAATAAAAAATTTAATTAAATAGCTACCGTCGAGACCATTAGGATTTTTCGCTTGAGATGTCTTGTTAATGCAGAATTCAAAATGAAAAAGTATAAATATATCTACTAAAAACACAAGTGTGTGAATCACTAAAATAACTTAGAGGGGGATAAATAGGTTATTACAATAAATTTGCACAATTTTAATTTTTAACTTCAAATAAAACCTAGATCTTAGTCTTTTTTTCAAATTTCAAAGTGTATTAGTTGAATATCATGAACACAAACACAATCAAGCAATGTAAAACAGTAAGCAACCACATAAAATCACATAACACCGGGTATACGAAGAAAAACCCCGAACTATGGGTAAAAAACCTCGGTGTGACCTAACATCTCATTAAATTTTAAAAGTTATGTTTACAGAATACAAGAAGGTAAATCCTTTAAGTTCACTAACAAGAACTAATCTATGAATTGTAACTCTCCCCCATTCAAATGAGAAATCCGATCAAAGCTTCATCTCTCGAATATGGAAGTCCATCCTTCATATTAGATATATACCATGCTCCAACTCTCAATAGCTAGAACACATCATTTTCGATCTCGGAGGATATCAACTGCTTGACTGGAAATTCATGTGTAAACCATGATATTTGTGGATAAAAATGCCCCAAATCATCTCTCAATTGAAGATATTAATATAGATCTAAAAGTCTCACAAACTATTAAAATGATTATTCCAATTTGATATAGAGAAAAGTAAAGATCTCATAATTCAAAACTCTTCAGAAGATGTACTTTAAAATGAGGGGAAAGATTTCATAAGAACTGGAGGGAATCAACGCTATTTATAGAATAAAAAAATTTAATTTCATCTTCTTCGCGCGCAGAGTTGAGCGTTCTCATGTGCATGATCTTAGATAGTGCGCCACAGTATAAAATAAAATGACCCGGGGTCGTGCGAATGGGGAACATCTCAGTTGTGCGCATGGTCTGTCATAAAAGCGTATTAATCGTGTGAACGGTTCAAATTCCAATCGTTTGAATGGCTCCAACCAAGAGTCTATCAAAAACAATTTCAATTGAGCTTTTGGGAAAATAAGACTTCATCCCTATTCTCAAACAAATAAATCACTCAAAAGAATCCTTAAAAAAATTAACAAAGTAACTCTCATTTTTAAAAATTATGAGTGTGTGTAATAGCCAAAGGTTTAATTGATTCCGTAAAAAGGATATTCTTCAAATTCAGCAACAGATGACTTCAAAACTTGAGTATGTATTTATGCCTTAAAATCATAATCTTCATGGGTAATGGACAAACATACTCTCACTTATTTAGTATATTAAGTTTTGGGGCTCGACATTGTGCATGACTCGAATGTTTTTTCACGAGAGATACCCAACTAAATATATGATACAAAAAGGTTACATTATTAATATCCCTATTCGACTATTCTGTGGAAAACCCCCCAAAACGTAAAATGCCTTCATTACGGCAAGCAAGACTCATTTTATATTATTCATATAATGAGAGAGTCTTGTTGCAATACATAAATCCATAAGACTATAATGTAAATTCTTGGTCTTTCAAACAATGAGAGGAATCCTCCAAAAATCTCAACAATAAGAAATAATTGCATAGGACATGCAAATAAAAAAACTCCCCCTGTTTGGTAATCCTTCCAAAAATGATAATATCAACAAATATGAATGATGGGAAAAGAATATATGATAAGGATAATAAAATAATAAATCTCCCCCTCAATCAAGCACATATCCAAACTACAAACATACAATCAACTATACCTATAAATCACAATCAAACAAACAATACAAACTAACATATCACCCCCTTATACAAGAATATCATTATAACAACAATGATATAGTAATGATAAACCTTTCTTCCTCTTACTATCAAACAAAATCAATCAAAATATATCCCCAAATAAGCAATCTCCCCTAAAATCATGAAGCGTGATAAAATAAGCTCCCCTTTTGCACGGAATAAGACAAAGAAACCATAAAGCACATGAGGACATGAGATATATAAACATGGGAAATTAGGAGACATATAAAGAGTAAACAATGAGAAATCATATCATAAGCTCCTAAAAAGTAAACAAAGAATATCAAAATAGGGGAACTGTATGCATGGGGCATTTTTTAGTCTGGCAAACGCCAGCGTACACATGGGGCCACCTGGGTTGTGCGCACAAAATGAGGCAGTGTGCCCTCAATATCAAACATTTGCAAATCCTTCCGAACAGGACTCTTTTGAGCCCTGCAAATGGACAACCCATAAAATCTTACTCAAACTCAGATTTACACATTCAAATTCAATTCGTATAAATTATTTATTGTCCAACTAGATAAAACGAGTGTATAGGTATGATTGAATTCGAAATTAACACAAGAGCGAATGAATAAAATGACTACAAATTAGATAATCAATTATGGAAGAAAACTAGAACATTGGATCCGTTTATCACTTTTAATTACATTCATACATCAATTTAATTCCGTATTCCCAAATTTATAACTCAAAATGCACCGACTCTCGTCATGTGCATTTAAAATAATGAAATAATAAATGTTCACAAAATATTTTAACGTCTCCTAAATTAGACGCCTTAAATCCCTATTCCCTCAAAGATACCAATTTTAAGTTTTAACACTGAGTTTAAGCATGAGATATCAAACAATTTAATGTAAGTATAACCCATCAAAAATTACACATTTAAATACTTAAAGTATGATTTATCAAATAATTTTCAAGGTTTAAAATACAATCTCATGTAGTTTTAAGTGAATACCAAATTTTTATTTTTAATTAGCACATGTCGAGAATTAATACCGAATTAAATTAACACGCGGATTTAATTAATCATGATAAATTTCACCTATTCCTTGAAATAAAATTAATCTCGTGTTATAATTAAAATATTTCAAGATGAAAAAATATTTTTTGTTAATAAAATTCAACTTACAAAAATTTGAGCCCAAGATTTAAGTACCAATATACAATGTTCTTCTCAACTTACATGGAAACAGTCTCACAAACACTAAAAAATAACACACGAGGTATAATATTTTTGACGTTACAAAATTATATATGTCCAATATTTTTCCCTCTATATAAGTTTGTATCCTCCCCCCCCCCCCCCCCCCCCCCCCCACCCCACACACACACACATGTAAATCCAAAAATGGATTCTTCATTTATACCCTACACACTTTGTGTGCACAAGACAAATGAATAATCTGAGATAAAAGAAAAAGGGACAAAAGAAGAGAAAATTGTACAAAAACGTAGGGAAAATTCGAATAGGGCAAGGAATCTTGGATAAAATAATAAAAAGATCAAAGAAAGAAAATGTGGGAAAAGGGTAATCTTGGACAAAACAAACCGAAAAGGGTGAAGAGAATTTTGATAGAAGAGACAAAAGCCAAGGGCGCGTGTGGCTAGCACTCGCTGGGAGAAAAGAAAAACAAATGGGGGTTGGGGGATTCGAACCCCTGACCCTTATTATATGTAGCGTTTTGCCTACCATTGTGCCATAAGGCTCCTTAAGTTAATGTACAACAGAAAAATATAAAACCCCTAAATGTTTTCAAAGTTTCATTAATTACAAATAAGCCTCAAATCTCCAAACGTTTTTCATACAACCTTGGATTAATATGTCGTAAGAACCGACATGAACCACATTTCGGACCCAACAATATTTAAACAGTTCTCGGGTCATGGGGTTTGACTTTAGATTTGACTCGAGACTTTGACTTTCTTTTGGTTTCCAACTTTGTACGGTCATAATTTCTTCGTTTGAGCTCAGATTGACACGTCGTTTGAACCCAGATGTTCCTTGATTCGAGTCCTATAAATTTCGTGAATAGTTAGGGTCCGAAATTAGTCATTTGAATTTATTATTTTGCCCATGAAGGTGCGTTAGTGACAGTTTCTTGCCCAATTTGCGTCCAGACTTCGCCACTTGCATCGTATCCCGATAAATACTCAAACTAAACCTTGCACAAGCGATTAACAATTAATATTTAAGGTCATGAGCATAAAATGAGCATAGGGTTTCAAAATTGTACTATTCATTCAAATTATGTTTAATTTTGTATTTTTCTTCTAAATAACAAAAACGACTCTAAAAGCTCTTTATTTATGATGCAACGAGGCTAACAAGTCCTAGATTTGGGTATAAATAATACAAAATAATACGCTCATCACCCAACTCATCACAAAACATGTTCATGTTCAAACGAACCTCAACTCATCCAAAACAAGGTTATACACCTAACAAAATGCGAAAAAACTAATGATCAAAGAAACAATCATTAGAAAAAACTAAAAATACTAACATATACTTGAAAACATGAGATCAAACAAGCATTAAAGAAAATCATACAAGATCGCATAAACTAGAATGTAGAATCACTAGATATTTGTCAAATCAAAATTATCTACGAATGTTATGAAAATTAAACATTTTCAAGTCAAATTTACACAAAACAAAAGTAGGCTAAGAATCATATCATCTTGCATGTGCATAGATATGGAAAATCATAAAATCATTTATAGATTGCATTTCTTAACACTTTTAATAAACTTATTAGAGAAAATTCAATACGGGAGTTTTTATTTAAGATGTAATCCATTTACAAATTCCCTCGGCACAAGTGTTAATCAATTCTTTTGAATGCCAAACTAAAATAGTGATTTCTTTATAAACGTGCTAAATAGCTATCTTGATTTTATTATCAGTTAAGCACTTGGCTTATGGATTTTTCCAACACATTGATTTTTGCCATTGATTGACCTTTCACACACCTAGATGACACCTAACCAATGATATTCAAATTCAATTCGGGAATTATCACTCTAGTGGTAGCCCTTATCAACGCATACAAAATGATCCATATTCAACTCCTTCATTTGAAAATTTCATATTCTTACACAGACACCCTGGAGTGATTATGACACTCGTGTAAGATTTATTTTCAACTTCAAATTTGCCAAATCTTATAAAATAACAATTTATCAGCACCAATTGTGAATTCGTGCGGCATAAAGTGAATAAAAGCTATCAATTCATCAAATTAAAACTAAAGTCAATTTCTGTTATGATATTTTTGAAAAGCTTTTTTATTAAAAAAACATTCAAAAATTGTATCAACAACAAATCATATAAGCAACAAAACTTCAATTTATTCAATCATATAAATTAATCAACATGTTAAGCATGGGATTTAACCAAAAATACACAAAACAAATGAAAATATTTTTGTATTTTTATGAGAAAAACATAAAAGAAATATGTACACACACAAAACAAACTCAAATGTGCAAATATGTAAATTGAAATGCACCTCACACTCTCAAATAAACAAGATCACTCAATCTCAATGGATCTCAAATAATATCCAAAGTAGCATAGATAAGCACATATCAAAAGACTCAAACAAACAGAAATAATTTTGGATTTTTCAAGAGTGCATCAAAGCATATAGATGAAAAAGCATAAGAGACTTAAATCACATATGGATAACAACACACAATAAAAACAAACTCAAAATTTTTTTATATGTTTCTCAAAATAAGAGGCAAGAACAAATGAAAATATGCAAGATGCATATATAGACAAGACGAATACAACAACTCATAGCATATCCCAAACATTCAACTAAAAACTCTCAACCAAACTAGGAACAAAGATATACCTAAATGGAACAACACAAACACAAAGAGATCAAACTAAATCACCATAACATACTCATTCAAATAAGGAACAAAGATCTCAAGACAAAACATTTGATTCATGCGCAATGTTGAGCCCAAAATCTTGATACACTAGATAAGTGAGAGTGTCTTTAACCATTAGCTATGAAGATTGTGATTTGAAGATATGAAAACACACTCAAGTTTTGAAGTCATTCGTTGTTGAGTTTAAAGAATATCTTTTTACGAATCGATTAAGCCTTTAGTTATTACACGCACTCGCGATTTTTAAAATTTTGAGTTCCTTTCTTAAAAAATGTTTTTTAAATATTTATTTTGAGTGATGCATTTCTTTGAAAATATAGATCAAGGCTTATTTTCTAAAAATCTCATTTGAAATTATTTCCTATAATATTTTTGTTGAAGACATTCGAACAGTTGGAATTTGTACTGTTTGCACAGTTAGTATGGTTTTAGGATAAACCATGTCCATAGCATTAGGTCATTTTTATCTTGGGGCATAAGTGCGCAAGGGAAAACTCAATTGTGTGCAAGGCAGAGCTAAAATTCTTTTTTTTCCCATAAACAGCCTTGTTTCCCTCCATCTCTTATGAACTAGTTTTCCTTATTTCAAAATACATCTTCTGAAGAGTTTTTGAGAAATCGGTGGCTTATATGGATTACTCGTATCTTAGACCAAATACACAAATTCACTTTTTAACAAATTTTATCTTGATTTAATTTAGTGAATATGCAATGTAAATTACGAAAACAAACTCCAACCCAAACAAGCAGAAGAAAAATTTAAGAAAAAATCCCTTTCGGGCAAAAATTTCAATTTCAGCACGATTAAAGAATTTGACAGACACGTAATGACTTATAAACTATTTACAGATCCACTAAGTATAATGCAAAAAAGTCTTGAAATCTCTAACAAAAAATGATGTAGTCTAGCACCGCCCATAGCAAGAAGCTCTTACCCTCGTACCCGGCGATCAGCCTTAGGAATCTTCAAATCCTATCTTCTTTCGTAGTAGAGCCTTGATTCCATAATTCAACAGTAGAGAAATTCTCTATAAGTGATTTTGAACTTTGATTGTGTTCTTCTTTATTTGACAAAATGATCCTTAAAGATCTAAAGGTCCTGGATGAAAAAAGAATAGAGTTTGATCACAAAAGAACTCTAAATTGGCTTTAAGAAAATTCTAATCCCACATCTCTATTTATAGGGAAGGTATTTACGAAGAGATAAGGATTAGAGATTTTCAAAGATTTGTTATAAAAAAATAAAAACTCATGTACTCATTCGAACGACCTGGTACCTCGTTTGAACAGCATGCCCAATCTCATTCGAATGTGCTTCCAACGAAACTTCGAATAACATTCCAGAGAATACCCAAAAAGCTACATTTCAGATCCCATTCGAAGATGGTAACCTCCTTCTAATGATCCTATACAACTCATTTGAATGACATGTCAATCTAATTTTAACGAGTTAGCGAAATTATAAAAACTTTTAAAACTAATTTTAAAATATTTTGAAAACTTTTAAATGCAAACTCTTTTATATTTCTCCTGGAAATTTAAGTCCTTATCAAACCACCTCATAACTCTTCTGAATAATGTTGTGACGGACGGTCTTTAATCTTCCAAATTTCATCAACTTCTTCTTTTCTTTTTCGTTTTTTTTAAAGAATTGTAATTTGTTAAGTAAGTGAAGAAAAACCCTTCACTAGTGGTTTATAGAGGAAATCATGAACAAGAAATAAAAAAATCTTAAATGAATCCCAACAAAAGCCTAGATTTAGGACCTTTGTAAGGTCTAACTTGAAATGCAATTCTTACATCTTCATGGACTAGATCAATAATCTTGGATGATTTCATTTCAACTCCGTCATATTCCTTGTTATTTTTCGAGCACCAAATCCTTCAGTAGATGTTGCAAGGGAGAATAACGGAGAGCAAAGCCTTTATATTGTTACCTATATAATGTAACCATCAAGACATAAGGAACCTTTTGAGAGAGGAGAAATGAAATTTCTATCCCATAATACCTTATAAGTGCTTCCAAACTTCTTGAGCAAGATGACTAGACCCAAAAAGATGACCAGAATCTTCTTCAGTTGAAACTGTGCAACATCGGCATTTTGAAGCTAAGGCTCTTTAAACACGGATCCAAAGTAAAAGCCTTTCGTAGTAGTCGCCATATAAAGAATCATACTTTAGGAAGCACTCTAGGATTCCATATTATTGAAAATGAAAAAAGGTTACAATCTCTACTTCCCACAAGATCCCAAGCAGATTTTAAGGGAAAAAAACACCATTTGTATTTGGCTTCCAAAAAGTTGGATTATTCAACTCCGAATTACCATGATAGGTGTCCCACACTTTCTGCATTATTATCCATATTAATCTTGAAAATGAAGGTGGTCCGTAAAAAAATTTCTCCTCCAGAGACTTGTATCTTCTATGCATAAAATCTGCCCAGATATTGCCACTGTTATAAAAGGAAGCCCAAAGTTTACATGGGTATGCTTTGACAATATCTGTTAAATTTTTAACAGACACTCCACCTTCTGAGTATGGAAGACACTTATGCTTCCATTGAACCCATTTATATTTAAGTTGTTCTACGCAAAATTTTGTTCTAAGCATTGAATAACCAAAACTGAGGGGTCTAGGACACAGAAAATATGGAAACACGTTGACTGCATTGCTGATCTGAGAAGTGTTAGCCGAACTATATGAGAAATCATTTTTCCATCCCATTGCGCAACCTTCTGATTGAGTGACGTTTCCAACTGGCCAAATAGAGCTGCTGATTTTCGTCCGTTAAACCGTGGGACTCCCAGATATTTCATTGGAAGTTTTTTCCCACAAAACCAGTGGCTGACTTGATTGTGTTACTTCGAACGTTGGATGTTAATCCTGGGTATGCAAATGAATATTTATTGTTGTTAATGAGCAGGCCAGCAGTAGTTTCATATTCCTTCAGAAATAACCTTAGGCGTGTAAGACTCCTTTTGTCATCATTTGTGAAAATGATACAATCATCAGCAAATGATAAAGACGGAATTATGTCGCAGCCTTTAGGAGTTGAAAAGATTTTCACCCTCTGTTGAATAAAAATTTGAAGTAGTCCTCTTATCATAATTTCAGTGATGATGATAAATAAGCTCGGTGACAGTGGATCTCCTTGCCGCACTCCACATTTTGATTTGAAAAATCCACATGAACTCTCATTAACACAAATGGAGTACCAACAATTTGAAACCCTATCAATCCAAATTTCTGAAAATCCAAAGGCACGAAGAACTTTGGAGATACATAGCCAAGAAACCCTATCATAATCTTTTGACATATCCAATTTAATCAATACATTGGATCCTCGAACTTTTTTGTTGAATGTTGACATAAATTCATGTGCCATCAAAATGTTATCCATGATATTACGACCTTTGATGAATCCCGCTTGCGAATTTGAGATTATTTTTGGAAGCAAAAGACCAAGCCTATTATTCATGATTTTTATAATTATTTTATTACAAAAATTACATAAACTAATATGCCTATAGTCGCTATAAAATTTTGGCTTTGAAATTTTTGGGATGAGAACAATGTTGGTCAATGTCCAACTTCTTAGCAGCTCCATTCCTGCAAAGAAAGATAAAATAGCATTATGCAAATCAAGTTTCATAGTTTCCCAACAATGTTGAAAAAACCATCCATTATAACCATCTGGGTCTGTCGCTCTATTTTTATCCATTCCAAAAACTGTAGCTTTTATTTCATCCATCTCCAGCAACCTTGTGAGAGTATCATTTTCTTCTTGAGATATTATTGAAGGAATGACATTCAAAAGATTAAAATCCATGGAAATATTGGACTTATTAGTGAGAATAGCTTCAAAGTGCTTAACAAATTCCTCCTCGATATTGTTTTGGCCAATAACATCTTCCCCTCTATCATTTTTAACACTGTGAATAAGAAGCTTGGATTTTTTCGCCAGCCATAGTATGAAAAAAACTAGTGTTGGAATCACCCTAAGTAGCCCATTTGACCCTTGCCTTTTGATGCCAATATTCTTCCTCAATGCTCATTTCTTTGTTAAAACCGGGCTTTAGCTTTGAAAAACTCCTCCCTGTTCACCGAATTAGGATCCACATCATAGGCAATCTCCTTGGAAATTAATAAATCTTCTGCGTTTTTAACTCTTTAATGGATATTCTTAACGGAATTAATATTCCACGATTTGAGAACATATTTTAACCTTTTTAGTTTGGTTGCAAATATGTATAAAGGTTCCCCTCTCAAATATCCATGCCAAGATTCCAACACCAGTTTATTAAAATCTGCATGATTAGTCCAAGCATTAATAAAGCGAAACGGTTTAGGAATACCATCCAAATTCGATTTTAGCGGCAGAAGTAGAGGACAATGGTCTGAATTTGTTCTATGGAGATGCTCTACTGAAGAGATAAACCATTATTAAACCATTCCATGTTTCAAAAAAGTCTGTCTAACCGTGCTAAAATCCGAGAGGTTCTATCCCTATTATTTGACCAGGTAAATTTTGACCCTTTAAAATCCAGTCCCAACCAACCTGAATGAGAAATACATCCATTGAATTCCTCTACTGCCAAATTATTAATGCCTCTCCCTCCCAGTTTTTTTTTATTGAGATTGTACAACATTAAAATCTCCCCCCACAATCCATTGGCCTTGAATAGAGTTCGAATGATTTTCTAACTCTACCTATAAATTTTCCTACCAGCCAGTTTGTATTTAGCATAGACACAAGATATGAAAAATGGATGTGAAAAATTCCCATGATCCACCTTAAATGAAAGAATCTGACTGTGATCACTTAAAACATTGAATGACCAGTCATACTTCCAAAGCACCCAGATTTTGTTATTGACATTTGACATTCCTCCATTAAAAATTTTCTGACTATAAAAATATGTTATATTCTCAGCATCAATTTTAGGCTCCAACAAACAAACAACACATAAATTATAATTTTGAATTAATTTTTTCAGTCTCCGAACTGAAGAGGCGTTGCCCACTCCCCTAATATTCCAGAATAAGCAGCTAATCATTTAAACTTTAGAAGAAAAGTATGTGAGGGCTTACCCGCAGATCTTGTAGTGTACTCTTTTGTTTGGATCCAAAGTTTCCTGGGTTTAGCTTTTTTTCCAACTTTGAACACCTTTTTATATTTGACTCCAATTGATTTTGAGAAATAGACCAGCTGCTCAATATTCAATGGACTTGAATTGTCATTCGCATTCTCCTCACTATCTGACTCCCATGATGGTTTAAGAAGATTTTTGTCTTTGGAAGTCCATATTTTTGACCTTGGGGAGACATTGCTTCTATTAAAAATCTCAGGGTCAGGTGGAATTGTTCTAAGCTATGGTAGATCATGCATTTCGAATTCAATTATCTCTCCTTCTTAATAAGTTTCTATGGCCATACCTGTTTCTCGATAAAGAAACCAGGTTGTTGGTTGTGTCTTTGGAGAAGGTATCCTTGCTAACTAAAATAACAGTTGAGTTTAACTCCTGAGCTTCTTCGTCATCCTCTTATTCATTGGCTTACAAGGCAAATTTATTAGTGCAAGATATTGCAAGGGGTGGGACCGAAGGTGTGGAAAAATTGGTGGGAGGTGGGACAGTGGGTGTAGAAAATTTGGTGGGAAGTGGTACAGTGGGAAGAGAAAAATTGGTGGGGTTTTTGGATGTTGAAGGACGATTTAGGTTTTGCGTATTATTAGGGTTATTTTTTTGAAAAGCAGTTTTAGGTAACTGTTTGGTAGGCTGGTTTGGGGTGAATGAATGGTTCTTTAGGATCGAGGCTGGAAAATATGAGGTTGTTGCACCAGTTTTTGAAACAGCATCTGGAGTCCTTGATTCTAGGGATTGATTAGCTGACTTTTTCCTCTAAACAGTATCCACCACCACCGCTTTTCCTTTGTCCACCGTTGCCGGCATGCAACTCCGGTTATCAATGGTGATAGTTTCTTTACGAGAACAGTCTGCTTCAATATGTCCCTTACTCATGCAAGCAGTATAAAAACTGAGTACATTTTAATAAATAAAAGCCCAGCTTAGTTCCACATACAATCCAAACTCGTGGTGGCAGTGGCTTTGAAATGTCAATTTTTATGAGAAGCCTACCTTGGCTTGGCCTGGACACCAGTGCAGTAGATTCATCCAATTTAAGCGAAGATCCAAGAAGTTTTACAATAGAAAATAAGGCTCCCTTATTACAAAAATGAACAGGTAGGTATGGGAGTGAAACCCACACAGGCACTGATATGCCCAAAGTACACCTGCCAGCTCAGAAACATTAACCTCGACCTGCATGACGGTCGAGGTAATAAGAGCTTAGGATTAACCATTTGTGATATCGTCCTTCATCAGGTCGGCCACAGCCGACGTTATAAGCATCACCTCGATTGGCCATCAATCGAGGTCTGTATGACTCTTGGGATCAGCTATCCATCAGATCGACCACAGCCGACGTTACAAGTATCACCTGAGACCAGATAAAGCCTCATAGGCTCAATCAACAAGCATCATGTCATTATCATCCTTGGCCGATGTTACACCTCATACCCAACCTCGACCGGACATCCTGGCCGAGGTCTTCATGGAACATTGAAATCAGACAAGGCAAGGGTCATACTCCACCAACCTCGTACTCACCCAGGTTGAGGTAGGTACCAAGTGAAGACAGACAAGCATTTACACGCATATGAACGGCTTGGAACACGTGGACTAATCTGTTATAACTGAATCGTTCCCTCCACGTGAGGGAATATTGAGGTCATCATTACTTAGTTAAGATCATCCAGGTGTCATCCTTACACCGATTGGATATTCATGCACATGCTCATTGCATGCTTGGGGGTACATTACACCCCCTAAGCCTCATATATAGAGGTCATCCTCTACCTTGTACAGGATCGATAATTGCAACCCTAGATGAAAATCTGTCATTTTACACAGTAGAGAGAGACAGCTTGAGAGATTATATCCATGGCCATTAATGCCTTATTTCAGTGACATTACTCACTCACTTGCATAGTGGACGTAGGCCTAATTGGTTGAACCACTTATATATTGGTGTTCTCCTCATCTCCTCACCTCCTTCTAAATATACAATTATATTCTCTTGTGCTGCCATTATTATCACTTGCTTGAGCTTGCAACACCTTATCTGGTGGTGTTATATCCTACATCATCATTTTGGCATCGTCTGTGGGAACGAGAAGATATATCTCTTCCTTTCCCAGCTTAACCTCATCGAAGACTCTGGTGGTGAACCAGACATCACCCTTCGTGTGAAGCTATTTCACCATTGAAAGAGGTCCTTTAAGGTATTAAGTCCATCTTCTTCACAAGCTCTTTAGCTTTAACATATGGCACCAGAGTTACCACCACTTCCTGCACCATCTGGTGCAGGAGGATCCACTTCCAGCCAGGCACCACCCCAGTCAGAAATAGCTAAGGTGGCGGAAGCCTTGAGGTCCTTGGCTGCAACACGGCAAGCAATGAAGGAGCAATTTGCATAGCTCAGTCAAAATATGATGAGGCCACCTGGGGTCTCATCGGAGATGATTACTTCGACAGCTATTTAACCCCATCCTAAAGCTAGGGGACCGCCCCAGGCACTGCAAAAAGACCAACCTACCCCTCAACGGAGGAGGGACGTTGCTAACCCTAGGCATTTACTTCTGGGGAGGCAAGGAAACCCTTGCCCTGAGGATAGTTATGACTATATGGAGGTAGAGGATGCTCCAGAAGACTGCTAGGAGCCGTATGAGGTTTCGAATAATAAGGTACGTCCTATCCAGGAGAGCAGAGGTTGTGGAGGCAGAAGAGATGGGGGTTCCCAACAAAGAGGATCAGCTTTTGATCGCTTGAGTAGAGGGTCAGACTTTGAAAGGCTTGGACCAATTAATGACCTAAGGCAAAGGTTATCCAGGTCTAGAAGTGTAGCAGGCTCATAAAGGGAAGATGGGGAACATCAGCCTCATCAGGGCCGACTCCAACATAGTCGAGATAGGGATCAAGAGGAGGTAAATAGAAGACGCTGTGCAGTGGCTGGGGAACCCTCAGTTCACCCCTTGGAGGTGGCTGGGGATAACCTCGGCCAGAACGACATTGCAAAGCCATGGAATGATTCCATTCAAAGTCTTGAAGAGAAGATAGGTAACCTCACCAAAAGCTGAGACCTACTACAAAAAGGGTTCTCAGAGGGCTCCCCATTTGTGGCAAGGATAGTGAACTTCCCAACCCCTGCCAAGTTCAAACCACCTACGGTGTCTCCCAAGTATGATGGTAGTACCAACCCTATGCATTATATTGAGATGTATCAGTCTGTGGCAGACATTTATTCGATCCCAGATGAAATGAGGTGCCAGACCTTATCTGTTTTAAGGTAAGACCTCAAAAGAAGACCACTCATCTGTTGTACGTCAAGAAAGGCAAGAATGAGAGCCTAAGACACTACATAGAAAGATTCAACAAATAAAAATTAGAGGTTGAAGATTACGAAGAGAATATAGCTATGACAGCCCTCATCGGAGGACTCCAAAAGGGGAAGTTATTGTGGAAGCTTATTGAAGACCCTCCCAAGTCCATGGCAGAGCTGTTAGCAACTGCAAGAAGGGTCATGAACGCTGAAGAGGCAATGGCTGCAAAGTATGAGGATGAGAACGGAAGTAGCAGCAAAAAATTCCAAAGGAAGAAAGACGAAAAAAAGAGGTCCGTAGATGACACACTATACTCCGCTAACTGTGAGCTACGAACACATCCTTAATGAAATAAAAAAATGATCGGTCCCTAAGATAGACGGAGAAGCTGAATGATCCTCCACATAAGAGGAACAAGAATATGTGGTGCGAGTTCCACCAAGACCACGGTCATATGACTGACAAGTGCTTCACCTTGAAGGATGAGATTGAGAAGATATTGAAGTCCGGAAAGCTCAGGAAGTATGTCGATGGTAAAGCTTCTAAGAAGGGAAGAGACGGCCCTAAAAAGATGAGAAGTGATAGATGTCGGGAAGAACCCCCAACAAGAAGAGATGAGGATTCAGATGATCATGATGAGGACGATCCTGACCTCCCACCAAAAGACGACAATGCCCCTGTGAAGAGGGTTGGTATGATCTCCTTTGGTGTTTTGCGGTGTCAAAAGCTATATATCGAGGCAAATGCGCATTTTATGGAGCTAAATACCCAATCCCCTCAACCTAACCTAGCCCATCCTAGCCTTAGCCTTCTCCGACCCGTGTGTGTGTTGATTTTGTACTTTTTTATTAATTTTTAAATTTTTAGTTTGACTTATTTTATTTTTTGGATTTATTTTTTATTTATATAGGATTTTTAAGCTTTATTTACTATTTTTATATTTTATTAGTATATTTTTATTTCATCTTTATTTTTATTAGTTATTAGTTTTATTTTTATTGGGATTAGATTTTTTTAGGATTTCATTTAATAGTTTTATTGGATTTTACATTTAATTAGAATTTTAGTTTTAGTTTTCTTAGATTTTATTTTTATTTTTATTTTATTTCTTTTTTTAGTTTCATTTTTAATTGAATCTTTATTTTATTATTAGAAGTAGAATTTTTATTTTTACTTTTTAATATTATTTTTATTAGAGTTCAAATTAAACACACACATAAACACAAACACATCCAAATAACTTATCTTACACCTAACCTCTCTCACCTTCACCCATCCTTTCCATACACTCACCTACATCCTATCACCCCACTTCTTCTTCAACCTCCCAACACCCATCTCACTCTCTCTCCTGTACCTCCATTACCAACCAACACCCAACTCCAATCTCACCCTATTACCCCTTAAACCAAAACCACTCCAAATCCAGAAACCCCCTTCTTTAACCTGAAATCCTGTACAACCCACACCTCCGGCGGAGCTCCAACCCAAACCTCTCCCCGACCCAGTCAGTCCAAACCCGATTTCGCCCAGACCCATTTACCTTGACCCATCTCCAACCCAATTCTTCCATGACCCACTTCTTCAAAAATGCAAGCCACGAATTTCATTCCCCTGCCAAAAGCTAATACCAAAGACCAAAGACCAAACCCAAAATAAAAACCCATGTGCCAAATCTTAAACCCCTTTATTCCCTTTTCTCTTATTACCCCCCAACTACCAACTTTAACCTCAATACCCATTATACCCTCTAAACCAAATCTGATTGTGTCACCCCATTTAACCCTAATGCCCTCACACTCACCATTTTCATGCACACTCATGTCCATTCCCAAAAATACCCTTAGCTCCATGCCTACTATAAATGAAGATGAAGACCCCATACGAAAGGATCTAGAAATATGGAATAAAAAGGAGAGAAACATTAGAGTTAGCTTAGAGAGAAAGATAGAAATAATATTTTTATTTTTTTTAGTTTAGAAATTTATTTTATTTTATTTTTTTAGATAGTGAGGAGAAAATAAATTGTTGTGACGGTTAAATTGAGTCAGATTCTTGATGTAATTTTGTTTGAATCATTCAAATTAAGGGATGTGAATTTTAACTCATGGATTGAAGATCAATTAAGCATCAAGAGATTGGGGTTTGATTGTTCTTGTCTCTTCTCATTTATTTTATGCCTTGGATTATTAATTTATCATATTTCATATCATTTTAGGCTAAATCCCCTTTCAAAGGGTGGGGTAAAACCCTTATTTGATGTTATTTTATTTTAATTAGTTTAATTACTTGAAAAGTCCCTTTGAATGTTAATTTTGATACCTCACTGTTAAATTTATGCCTCGAGAGAGGGTAAATGATTTTCGAGAGAAAATCGAAATTCTAGTTATAATAACCATTTTAGATTCGAACTAGAGATAGGGGTTTCTTATGTGGGGTATTATAACTTGAATTTCAACACTAAATTTATTTTCTAAGATTGACATAAACTTTAATTGATCGATCCTAGCGGGTGATTAATTAAAAGGAGTGTGGATCTATTTTTCTAGAGTTGTGGGGTGTTTAACTTAATTTTCTAAAAGATTACTATTAAAATTACACTTGCAACGAGAGTTGATTTGTAATATTGATATTAATTTGGAAGAATTCAATTAATTAAATTAATTAAATAGAATAGCTAAAATTTGTGGTGTAATCCCATTCCTTGATTGTTCTCATAATTATTTACCTCACTTTATCTCTTATTTTAGTGTTAGACTTTATTTTCCATTTTAGTCATTTTCTAGTTAGTTATTATCATATCACACTTAGTTTAGTTTAGTTTAGTTTAGTTTAAATCATCACCTCACCCAATTGTTTTAATATTTGAAAAAGCACAAAAAGAAAATAAAAAGTGAATTACAATTGAATTTGTCTCTAGCTTACTCCCTTGGAAGTGGATTGATACCCTTACTTACCGCTACACTTGAGTTTGTTATATTTTGTAGGTAATCTGAGGTTTTGATTAACTTGGCTTTCAACAACGACACACAAAAAGCAAGTTATCAAATGGCGTCGTTGCCATTCTTGGGATCGTGAAGCTCGGAGCGGATTTCAACTTGTAGTTCATTTGTTTTTTGCACTTTATTAATTTTTTGTACCATTTTTATATTTTTAGAAGGCTTGTATTAGGAATTTTTATCATTGTTTGTATTGCGGTGCATAGAGACACTTTTATTTTATTTTTCATTTTAAAAATTGTAATAATCGAAGACTAGGGTGATAGGGAAACCGGACAAGGTAGAGAGAGGGCGTCCATTGGTGAGGATTTAGAAGCCTCTCTACCTTGGTTCGGTCGGACTCCCGGGGACGACTGAGATTGGCGTGATCTCCCCCCGGTCGACTCAAATTTTTTGGCACCCCACGGCCTAAAAATCATGGGAAGTACATTTCTTACACCCTCGCGCCTCTCCTGTTAGCGAGTTAATTCTTGTGTGTGCTTGTGTGCTCTTATTTGATTTTATTGTTGCATTTATTTTCGAATGGTGTTATGAATTAATTGACTAAGACCTACACCCGGTCACTCACGAGAAGGGATTTCATCACCCGACTCACTCGCTTACCAATTGTGTGCTACCCTAGCCATCACTAAATTTAAAATCAATCAACTAGGTATCCCACTAGGAGAACAGTTTTGAAAAGGCGATCACTCGTATTATTTCTGTGATTTTTATCGCCCGCGGACTTAATTAAAATTTGACTACCCCTTTCACTAAATTTAAAGATAAAATTGGCTATGTGCTAGTTAGGAAATTTTCTTGACTAGTGTGTGTGTCCAATTCATTTCTCGATAGTCGGGTTTTAATGAGTTCGTTCACAATTTAAGAGTCCATATTTTTTCCCACCTTTTCTTCCAAAAAAAAATCCAAACATATTTTCTTCCTTTATTTTTAGAAAATCCAAAAATATTTTCTTTTTCTTATTTTTAGAAAAATCCAAAAATATTTTCTTTCCTTTTGAAAAAAAAAATTAAAAAACTCCAAAAAATATTTCTCTCCACATGGCCGAAGAATGTCCTTTACGGGACTACTTTGGTCATTTCTCATTGACACGCGACACGTGTGAGAGTGTCTCTTTATGATATCCTTAGTGGTTTCACTTCTCTCACGAGTGCCTTTGATACTCTTGACCCATCCATGCATGCACCTCATATTCCATCACCTTCGGTGTCAAGTGTCGACGTGTCTCATCCCTTGTTGTGCACCCACTGTTATTATGCCGATCACATGTCCCATGAGTGGTCGTGCTTGTCATATCCATCCGAAACGACCATGGAACATGTGTATCCATATGACACTATTCTGGAACCCACCTCGTCCTATTATACCGATATACCCAATCCCGAGTTGTGTGAGTACATGAGTTATTCGTGGAGGCCTGATCACCCTTCCACGCAATACGAATCCCAACCCGATGTTGTGGATCCTCACACGTTCCAACAGTCATCATGGTAACCTTGTGCACCCGTTCACGATCAGTTCCCTCACTACGCACCCCATGAGTATCAACCATTTGTCCATCACGAAAGCGATCCTTTCGTGTATGATGAACTTGGCCCCACTCCACCCACTTCATTTGAGTATTCTACATATAGTCATGAACATAGCGAGTTGTGTCCACCTCAACCACCACCACCACACGTCACCCCACCAACACCACCCACATTCGCTCTCGAAAGTCTCTTGTAAAAGTTCATACTCGAGCAAGAGCAAGCCACTCAAGCTCTCCAAAGGCTTGAACAAAGGTTAAATGAATTGGAGTGTATGAGAGAGTCGGACATTCCCATGTCCCCACCCATCGTTGCAATCGAGTGTAACGATTATGTGTCCTCTTGTGACACGGATTTTGAGTGTGACCAACCCTGTCCTCTCGAGAATCTCGAAGTTGAGACCATTCTATGATCCGGGCCACAAGTTGACACTTGCCTTGATTTATCCATCGATAGTGAGCCTGATCCAATCCCACGATATCCACATGAACCCCACTTTGAGGTTCCCATTCCCGAGATATCCAAAAATTTGCCCGAGCTTTTACCTTATGCCCCAATTGCCTATGTCTCTGACATGACCATATTTTTTAGGTTCTCTCCGGCTACGAGTGCTCACCATTGTACCGAGATAGTGTTAGAGATGGTTCCCACCTCTCTTGATATGGATTCTACCCCATCATATTTGGCTCCCCTTGAGATGAATATTGATGTTGATTCATCTATCTCGGATCTTAATGCCTCGTTAGACCCTTTCACCACATCGGATGGCGACATAATGGTGGATAAGTTGACCACTCCATCTTTAGATACCACACTTACTCATGTGAGTTCCCTTGAGGATCACTCCGAGCCTCATGAGGAGTGTGTGTCTCCCACTCTTGAGTTGGATCATCTTCATCCACCATTTATCACACCCAATCCACCGTTTATCCCACCCGACCCACCCATTATCCTTTTCACCCCACCACCTGGTTTGGATCTTGATTTTACACAGTTCATGTTTCCATCCACATTTTTAGATCCTCACCTAAAACCATCCTCCACCATCTACGAGAGTATTTGTGGTGATACTCTCCACTTCCGTGACATCGAGCTTGTTCCTCCATGCCCTCCACTCTCTTATGATGTTTATTTTATTCCTCAAAAGCTCCCTGACGTGTCACGGCGCGACCATTATCATCGTCCATTCATAGAACGGTCGTGTCCTTTCTATGAGGCTCACCCCATTCCTATGTCCACACCATTTCGCCTCCCTCACCAATTAAATCACCATGCTTATAGGGCCCTAGTTGCCCTCACTTTTCGGCTCAATAAGGCCCGAAACCGATACCTATTCACCCTCACCTTTACCCTAATACCCACCCGCCCTTGTTTAACCGATGCTTTGCATCGCGTGATGCATTTAGCTATACAAGTGCATTGACCCTCTTTAGCCTTTATCCAGTAAAACTGACACTTCGATCTTATTTGGGGGTGATTATCATCACCCAATTTTTCTGCCACCCCGTGCTTTCATAGCATAGTTCTTATCCTTAGGGTGAGATGTGACACCCCGCCTAATTAATCCCGGGTGATCAGTCCTAAATCAAGTTAGAAAAGGTTTCTCAGTTGGTCCATTCTTAGCATCACTGTCGTCTTTTTAATTACTAACCACCTAAGTGAGAAAAGTAGATTGGTGCCAATTTTTTTATCTTTCAATTAATTAAATAAAACTCATGTGAAACATAAAATAATACACAATCATAGTTGACTAAAATAACCATTCACAAATAAAATACTTAACCGAATAAACCATCGGTCCAAATATCCAATACAAGTAAAGATAAGAAGAAAATCTCAATAAGTCTAATACTGATAAATGAACTGTGAGCGACAAGCTCAGATAACTACTAGAGAGTCTCTACACGAATGAAAGAAGGAGGCGTCTATCAAAAACTCCGCAACATCCACATGTGCTGCAGCAAAGGATACCTGGAATAGAGTCAAGCCCGGCGTCCCTGTGGCTGGACACCTAAAAGGTTTTTTAAAAAATTTATAGCAAGGGTTAGTACCCAAAAACATTTGAAAACATTTAACAAATGATTAACTTGCAGTAATAAATAAATATGCATGCTCTTCATATTTTAGTTAGTGTCGCACTCTCTTGAGGACTTCCTCACCCCTCCTCTAATGTGCACTACTAACGCTTCCATTTAATTTAATAGGTCCTACACTCCTGACCCAATACTTATTTTAACCCTTGAAATTTACCTACTCTAACCGAGTATGCCTTAATTCATGATTTTTAAGTTATTAACGTCAAACTTAATTAAATCATTACCCTTTTTAATTTCATAACATTCACACCTGTTATGCACATAATACATTTCTCACTATGTATTAATTATCCCATATATAATTATTTACCTAATTATATATTTAATCATGTTACAGTATTCACGAACATACTGAAATAACATTTAATAAAATAACATTTAATACAAACTTTCGACCGAGTAAAAATTCTCACAAAATATAAATTTTCCCAAGTGCTATCCCAGTAGGTGTATTCGCATAACCTAGTTATCCAAGTTAGATTCGCTCACTAACTTAGTTTAACATACGAATTGGAGGCGGTCATATTCCTTCCCTGAAAGTGAGATGCCCCTCACCCATATAACGGACGTTGTGACTTGGAATTATACTCGCCCTACTCCTCAAGCTAGGGGATTCATCCACTGCGCGCAACCTCCCCCTATAGCACTAGAGTACATACTAATAATATTCAATCACTGATATTAATGCACACACACTATATATATATACTATCACACTCCGTATATATATATATATATATATATATATATAAATATAAAACGTCCCGGCTACACCATGTACAAAACCCGTAACATAAGCCTATTTAATTTATTAAGAGTTTATGGTCCAACTCTAATTATTAATTAATTCGCACATTAATTAATTAAGTCACCTTTGGTGTCGCCCCCACCATAAAATTGAACTTACTCTCGAAGTCCGAATTACCCTCACCCGAGTCTAACTTCTCGACTCCCGAATTATTTAGCCTTTACCTAAATAAGATTGATCACTCGGTATTCCTCAACCGTTATTCCCGGACTTGTTCACTACATCTATATTTAATTCTTCCGAACACCTTCCCAAAAATTCAACCTTAGTTTGTCACACCTAATTTCTCCAAAACCCAACAATTTTAAATTATGATGTCACACTGAGTCGTCTCCAAATTCTAAATTAGCTTTATTCACCATTAATTAGATTTAAAACCCACGTATAAATTTCTCACCAAATTAATTCATGGAAAAGATTAAATTAAAATTTTCTTCATTTAAAAGAAAACTGGGCGAACTGTCAAAATCTGCCGACCATCGATCGATCGAGTAGGTCTTCGTCTCCTTCGCGAAGACAGATTCAGCCATGGACGATTTTTCCCAAACCCTAGTTTTCTCTACCAGCAACCTTAAGCCCTCTTAACATTAATACATGTTAGAAACCTTATTAGGGACCTCCAGAATGTCCACCAACATCATTAATTCGTCCATTAACTACAATTTCTGAATTTGGAGAAATATCCATCTTTAGTTCCTTACCCATTTACATCCCAAATCCCTTCACCAAATTCGTTTCTAATTATCCAGATATCATCCTACCAGATATGTATCAATTTATAATATCATATTTCTACAAGAATCATCATTCAAATTCGTAAATCAGATTATTATTTTCAAAACTTCATGTTTATGCAATGAACACCCAAAACGAATTTTGATCAAACACATCACATGAATATGAATTGTAAAACAGATTCAATACTATTGCAAGTTATCCACTTGCCTTAGGTTTCGTCGTGTCTGATTCGGAGATGAATTTCCAAGGTTGAAGACGATCCTTGTTGGCTCTCTAGTGATCCCAAAACAGCCTTTAACTGCTATTAGGGTTCCTTAATACACTTAGCCTTTTCTAAAACCCTATCAGCCGTTTTATTATTCCTCCTAATTCCTTAATTTACCTAATCCCGTTTTTTGCCTAATGGGCCAAGCCCAAGTGACCCAAATGCCCCCGTGTGGGCCCGGCTATGTCTAAAAATGCCCCGTGACCCGTTTACTACCCCCCGGATACACTTTTTTCGACTATCTCGGCCGATCCGGACTCAACCGTACACTCAGAATTGGCATCCAAGTTAATTTATAAAAATATTTATCCCCTCACCCCTTTAGTCTATACCGACTCCCGGTTGAGATAAGTGCATACCCTGTCATTAATACTCGAAATGACTTAAATAAATAATTACTATTCACTTAGTAAATAACTTCCCGTAAATATTAACCATTTACTCCTCGATTAATATTTAAATAAAATTTCCCTAATTAATTCAAACAAATTACGACTCACAAGTAATTTTCAATTCCCGAATGAATTAAATATTTAATGCATGAAAAATGTGGGGTGTTACATGAGTTCCCTTCGGTCTGTCAGAAGACGTTAAACTTAGCGCTATCGGGAGGTAGCCCGCGTTTCTTGTACTAGTCTCATCCTGTTTGGAGGTGGTGTGTCACATCACCCTATGCTTTACCATGTTATGGACTTGTACACATTTTTTTCTCTTATTTCTTATTCAGGTTTATTCTTGGCTACATCTTTCCACTTCATTAGCGGTTGATTATGGTATTATCTTTCCTGCTTATGCTCTCAATTTTCAAAATCATTTTACTTAACATCGAGGACGATGTTCCTTTTTGTATGGGGGTGGGGAATTTTATCAAAATCGTACCTCTTTTGAAAAATTTTGATTTTTAAACCTGATTTTTAAAATTTCGTGCAGTTTCTTTCGTCTCACTCATTGATGTGAATTTTCAATAATCCATCTTTTAAGTCTAGGAATCAAGCTAGAGGATATTATTTTTGCTAATAGCTTATGTAATACGTAACAAGGCATGTTGCACCATGAATTTCTACACTCAACAAAATTTACGCACTTATCATGTCACTGTGATTTAGAGTTGAGGAGTACTACAATTCTAAAGAGAACCTTAAGGATCACTAGTAGAGACTTTAGCTTGTGAGATTCGTACCTTTCACCCTTTCAGAGTGTCTTACGCAATCTCCGAGTCGCAAGTTGATTCAACTTCGTTTGGGTCCGCACATCATTATTTTTCATTAAATTTTGGCTTGATCATTGAGAATGACATCTTTTTCGAGTTGTAAGAAACGTGTGTCTTGAAATTTGTTCCGAATACTAGATTTTCATCCATACACCTTCCACTTTTCCATATATCATCCCCATTACATTCCTATATTCTTCCATATTCCCATTTATTCTCCTCATCATCCATACACATTCCCCACCACATTAACACATCATTCATCATATTGAGAAAAAGGGTGTGATTTTAAATGTAAATGTCTTCATTGTTGGTTTGAAAAGAGAAAAGAAAAAAGAAAAAAAATTAGCAAAAAGAAAAAAAGAAAAAAAAGGAGAGAAAAGAAACGAAAGAGAGTTTGTAGTTAGTAATAAAAACATTTGTGCCTAAAGTGTATACACTCTTCTTTCGCATCCATTTCGCATCCATCTTTTACCCCATCGCATATCCATCACTCATCATTCATCCATCCCTCACCATCCTACCTCATATCATATCCCATCCTTCCCATCTCATTTCCCCTCACCCATTATCATCCATGTTCCCCTAAGTGTTCGGGCAAATGAAAGTCGGCGTGGTGAATAACTCGACAGTCTCACTATAGTGATTATCATTTCTTTCATGAGATCATTTTTCATTTCTAAATGTTCGTTCTTTCTTATGTGTGTGAGACATTTGAACTTGCTTACATTTACTCAACTCCTCACACACAAGAGCGATACACTTACCCTAATCTCGAGAGTTCGTTTGAGAGAGAGATATCCAGCGAGATTTGAAGTTGAAGCGTTGATTCCGACAAGGCAATCTAGGATTTACTCTTGTGATACTTGACCCATTTTAACTAATTCACACTACACACGTTGAGTTCTAGGAAGGATGTGCCTTGAGTATTTACTTAGCTAAAATTTTTACACTTCTAGCTTGTAGTTCTGAAAACATTTTTCTTGTGATGGATTGTGCGATTATTCTAAGTCTAATAAGAGATAGACTGCCTTTCAATAAATTTTTGTAAATAAGAATTTTGTGGGTATATTCCCTGCAAACCCTCATGAGACACAACTCGTAGGGCAAACTATAAGTTTAAAGGCTTGTTGCACATGCTAAGTGAAATCGCAAGTGCTGACGAAAGTGATACACTTTTGGTTTCTTATCTTTCTCTTTCTCTCAATCTTATTGCTCGAGGACTAGCAATGCTCTGTTTGGAGGTGGTGTGATAAGCACCCAAAACTGTACAATTTAAATCCCAAATAGACGTACTTTAGTTTCTAATTCTCGGCAATATGGGTCTTACGTGCTTAAATGTTTATCTTGTAGGTCAAACGTCCGTTTGCGGTGTCAAAAGCTATATATCGAGACAAATGCGCGTTTTATGGAGCTAAATACCCAATCCCCTCACCCTAACCTAGCCCATCCTAGCCTTAGCCTTCTCCGACCCGTGTGTGTGTTGATTTTGTACTTTTTTATTAACTTTTAGATTTTTAGTTTGACTTATTTTATTTTTCAGATTTATTTTTTATTTATTTAGGATTTTTAGGTTTTATTTACTATTTTTATATTTTATTAGTATATTTTTATTTCATCTTTATTTTTATTAGTTATTAGTTTTATTTTTATTGGGATTAGATTTTTTTTAGGATTTCATTTAATAGTTTTATTTGATTTTACATTTAATTAGAATTTTAGTTTTAGTTTTCTTAGATTTTATTTTTATTTTTATTTTTATTATATTTTATTTCTTTTTTTAGTTTCATTTTTAATTGAATCTTTATTTTATTATCAGAAGTAGAATTTTTATTTTTATTTTTTAATATTATTTTTATTAGAGTTCAAATTAAACACACACATAAACACAAACACACCCAAATAACTTATCCTACACCTAAGCTCTCTCACCCTCACCCATCCTTTCCATACACTCACCTACATCCTATCACCCCACTTCTTCTTCAACCTCCCAACACCCATCTCACTCTCTCTCCTCTACCTCCATTACCAAACAACACCCAACTCCCATCTCACCCTATTACCCCTTAAACCAAAACCTCTCCAAATCCAGAAACCCCCCTTCTTTAACCCGAAACCCTGTACAACCCACACCTCCGGCGGAGCTTCAACCCAGACCTCTCCCCGACCCAGTCAGTCCAAACCCGATTCCGCCCCGACCCATTTTCCTTGACCCAATTCCAACCCAATTCTTCCATGACCCACTTCTTCAAAAATGCAAGCCACGAATTTCATTCCCCTGCCAAAAGCCAATACTAAAGACCAAAACCAAAATAAAAAATCATGTGCCAAATCTTAAACCCCTTTATTCCCTTTTCCCTTATTACCCCCCAACTACCAACTTTAACCTCAATACCCATTATACCATCTAAACCAAATCTGATTGTGTCACCCCATTTAACCCACATGCCCTCACACTCACCATTTTCGTGCACACTCATGTCCATTCCCAAAAATACCCCTAGCTCCATGCCTACTATAAATGAAGATGAAGACCCCATATGAAAGGAGCTAGAAATATGGAATAAAGAGGAGAGAAACCCTAGAGTTATCATAGAGAGAAAGTTAGAAATAATATTTTTATTTTTTTTAGTTTAGAAATTTATTTTATTTTATTTTTTTAGATAGTGAGGAGAAAATAAATTGTTGTGAGGATTAAATTGAGTGAGATTCTTGATGTAATTTTGTTTGAATCATTCAAATTAATGGATGTGAATTTCAACTCATGGATTGAAGATCAATTAAGCATCAAGAGATTGGGGTTTGATTATTCTTCTTTCTTCTCATTTATTTTATGCCTTTGATTATTAATTTATCATATTTCATATCATTTTAGGCTAAATCCCCTTTCAAGGGGTGGGGTAAAACCCTTATTTGATGTTATTTTATTTTAATTAGTTTAATTACTTGAAAAGTCCCTTTGAATGTTAATTTTGATACCTCACCCTTAAATTTACGCCTCGAGAGAGGGTAAATGATTTTCGAGAGAAAATCGAAATTCTAGTTATAATACCCATTTTAGATTCGAACTAGAGATAAGGGTTTCTTAAGTGGGGTATTATAACTTGAATTTCAACTCAAAATTTATTTTCTAAGATTGACATAAATTTTAATTGATCGATCCTAGTTGGTGATTAATTAAAAGGAGTGTGGATCTACTTTTCTAGAATTGTGGGGTGTTAAACTTAATTTTCTAGAAGATTACTATTAAAATTACACTTGCAACGAGAGTTGATTTGTAATATTGATATTAATTTGGGAGAATTCAATTAATTAAATTAATTAAATAGAATAGCTAAAATTTGTGGTATAATTCCATTCCTTGATTGTTCTCGCAATTATTTACCTCACTTTATCTCTTATTTTAGTGTTAGACTTTATTTTCCATTTTAGTCATTTTCTTGTTAGTTATTATCATGTCACATTTAGTTTAGTTTAGTTCAAATCATCACCTCACCCAATTGGTTTAATATTTGAAAAAGCTAAAAAAAAGTAGAAACGTGAAAAAGCACAAAAAGAAAATAAAAGTAAATTACAATTGAATTTGTCTATAACTTACTCCCTTAGAAGTGGATTGATACCCTTACTTATCGCTACACTTGAGTTTGTTATATTTTGTAGGTAATCTGAGGTTTTGATTAACTTGGCTTTCAACAATGACACACAAAAAGCAAGTTATCAAATGACACCATATGTGGAGGACTAGGAGGGGGTGGCTCCGAAGTAGCCGGCCGTAAAGTTTATGTGGCAGAGGCTAAGTCAGTGACCAAAGTAGAGGTTGTGAATCTGGCCTCTTCTGAGGCTAAGCAGAAGAGAAAGAAGGTAGATATAAATACTCTTATAGTTGGATTCTCCCGACTTTACTTCAAAGGTATCCTAGATCCACACGATGACCCGTTAGTAATTACAACAAGGGTGCATGGATGTGAGGTGCAGAGAATCCTAGTCGATGGGGGAAGTTTAGCTGACGTAATGTTTTGGCCATTTTTCAAGAGCCTAGGCCTCAGCAGAACTAGGCTTGTACTGTATCATCATCTGTTAATTGGCTTTAGCGGCAAAAAGGTCCATCCATTGGGCATGTATGAGATGGATGTACGAATGGGAGACGAATGGCCTAAGAGATTGACCCGGAAGATTAATTTCTTCGTAATGGATGAAAATGTCTTCTCGGCCTACAACCTCTTCATGGGACGAGTAGCCCCAAAGGAATTTGAGGCCGTGCCATCAACGGTCCACCAAATGCTAAAATTCCTGACCCCCTATGGGGTACGGGAAGTTCAAGGTGACCAGACCTCGGCACGAGAATGCTACTTCAACTCGACGGAAGAAAGAGAGGCCCATAAGAGGGCAACAACCACATATAACATTGATACACTTGATCCAAGGGATGAAACAAAATTGAAGGAGGGAGAGGCTGCAAAAGAGGTAGAATCTATCATCCTCAATGAGGATGAGATGGAAAAAACCATCCAAATCGGCAAAACCCTAAGACCCGAAATCAAGAAAGAGCTAGTAAAGCTTTTAAAGAAGAGGCAGAGTGTCTTTGCTTGGAGCCATGCAGATATGTTAGGCATTGACCCTGAGATTATGTGTCACAAACTCAATGTGGCAGAAGATACCAAGACAATTAAGAAAAGATGAAGAGTTTACTCCAGGGAAAAGTACGATGTCATTAGGGAAGAGGTCAGAAAGCTGGAAGAGGCCAAGTTCATCAGAGAGGTCATATACCCTAAGTGGTTAGCTGACATCGTCATCGTGCCAAAGGCTAACAGGAAATGCAGGATGTGCGTAGATTTCACTGATTTGAACAAGTCTTGTCCAAAAGACAGCTTCCTCTTGCCTCGAATTGATCAGATGGTAGATGCCACAGTAGGGCATGAACTTATGAGCTTCATAGATGCGTATTGAGGGTATAAGTAGATCTGTATGGATGTTGAAGACCCAGAGAAGACAATGTTCATCACAGATAAGGGGATCTATTGCTACAAGGTTATGCCCTTCGACCTGAAGAACGCAGGGACCACTTATCAGCGTCTTGTAAATAAGATGTTTGAAGATCAGATCGGCAAGACCATGGAGGTGTATGTGTATGACATGTTGACGAAGATCTTGAAGGCTGACACCCACGTGGACAACCTGGAAAGAACTTTTGACACCATAGATGTATACAGATTGAAGCATAACCCTGCCAAGTGTGTCTTCGGAGTAGGAGAAGGAAAGTTTCTGGGATTCATTATCAATCAGATGGGAATAGAGGCCAATCCTGAGAAAATCAGGGCTCTGCTTGAAATGAAGACACCTAAAACTATTAAAGATGTTCAGATGCTAACCGAAAGAGTTACTGCAATCAACAAATTTATCTCCAGAGCTACAGATAAGTGCCTTCCTTTTTTCAAAGTGCTTAGAAAGGCCTTCGAATGGGACGAGGAGTGTGACAAAGCCTTTCAGGAGCTCAAATCCTACCTTGGATACCCTCTACTCTTATCTCAACCCATTCTGGTCGAGAAGTTATATGTTTGTCTGGCAGTCTCAGAGTCACATATAAGTGCAGCCATAGTATAGGAAGATGATGGAGTACAGAGGCCGGTATACTTCAATAGTAAGGCCCTCCAAGGGTCTAAACAGAACTACCCTCGAATGGATAAGTTAGCAAATGCCCTGATAAACGCTTCCAAGAAGATGAAGCCATACTTCCACGCCCACTCTATGGTCATCCTCATTGATTCACCACTAAGACAGGTCCTCCACAAGCTTGAGAAGTCGAGAAGATTGATGACCTGGTCCATCGAGTTGGGGTACTATGACATTGTTTATCAACCCAGGGTTGTCATCAAAGGGCAGTCTCTTACAGACTTTATAGCATAATTCATCTAGGAAGAGGTGGAGATTGAGAATAGTCTAGAGATGGAAGATGAATCAGACAGTAACGTCTTCCAGAATCTGGAAGAGGTTATGTCTGGCAAAGCCAAAAAAGGAATAGTTGAGAATGAGGAAGACAGGTACCTCTTCAAGCGAGGGACCCTATCAAAGGGAAACTTCTCTTCAGATGAAGACGTTTATAACCTCTTTGTTTACGGATCTTCCTATGAAAGTGGAAGTGGAGCAGGGTTGATAGTGTCAGCACCGAATGGTACCGACATTGAATATGCCCTTAGATTCAACTTCAAAGCATCGAACAACGAGTCAGAGTATGAGGCCTTGATAGTATGCCTCTCATTGGAAAAAGCTCTTAGTGTTGGCCAACTCCTAGTCCACAGCAACTCAAGTTTGGTTGTCGACCAAATCCTGGGAGTATATAAGGCCAAGGATGAAAGGATGGCCAAATATTTGAAGAGGGTGAGAACGATGCTAGGAAGCTTCATAGAAGTGAAGATGAAGAGGATACCTCGGTTAGACAATAGTCGTATAGATGCACTAGCAAGGTTGGCCTCAGCAACAAGGACAGGCATCAGAAGGACAGTACCAATCGACCATTGAGGAAGAAGAGGTTGCTAGACCTTGCCTCAACTTGAACATAGGGGACTCATGGATGGACTCCCTTATCAGATATATCAGACACAGAGAGATGCCAGAATCAAAGTTGAAAAGGAAAAAATTAAGGTACAGAGCTGCCAAGTTCTCAATAATAGGAGATGTTTTATATAAAAAAGGATTCCTACTACCTATCCTTAGATGTGTCCATCCCACAGAGGTCCCCCACATCCTGCAGGATGTACACGAGGGTTCTTGCTCCAGTCATATAGGAGGAAGACCTTTAGCCAAGAGGATAATTACGTAGGGATACTGGTGGCCGACCTTGGCCAAAGATGGTGCTGCCTATGTGAAAAGGTGTGACAAGTGCCAAAGATTCTCCACTATCCCTCATCAACCTATGACGTCAATCAGTTCTCCTTGGCCATTTGTAGTATGGGGGATTGACTTGGTGGTACCATTACCAAGAGTTGCGAACAACTATCAATTTCTAATAGTAGCAATTGATTACTTCTCTAAGTGGGTAGATGCTGAGCCCATGATCACTATCACCGAGCATAAGACCTTACAGTTCATCTAGAAGAACATCATATGCAGATATGGTCTCCCAAAAACCCTCATCTCAAATAACAGAACGCGGTTCAAGACTGCTTCCTTGGAGAATACTGCGAGAGAGTCGGGATCAAGCAGTTCTTCTATTATGGTGGTCAACCTCAGGCAAATGATCAAACTGAAGTCACGAACCGAACAATCCTTAATGGGATTAAGAAAAGGTTGGGTGAAGCCAAGGGATTAAGAACACTAAGCAATCCTAACCTCTATTGAAGAATGGAGTCTACTTTTAAACCTCCATTGAATATTTAAAGATTGACTAGTAGCCTCTAAGCCAGATACGCAAATAATCCTCTTTAGAGTGAAGACAGATCAAAATATGTTGATTATCCAAAAGGCCTATAGAAAAACATCCTCTAAGAGAGAATTTTTTAAACGCTTTTCTAATGACTTCCAGAGGAGGTCTGCCAACTGTAAATTTTCCCATCAGTGAATGCCTAAATGGGGCTGCCAGATTATGTATGTCTCCATCCTCAAAATGAAGCGCCGGTTCACCCTTATACATCAATGGTTGCTTGATGAGGAAATTGCAGTGGTTATCAGAATTGAAGATAGAAGCGAAAGATTTCTTTGCCTCTCTAGCTATGTCAGGTGGTTTTGGAGGGTGTGCATGGTCGCTTATTGGTGAGTCGCCATAGAAAAATCTAAGACAACCTAATTCATCAATTACATTATGTATTTAATTGGGAATATATGAGATAATGTTCTTTGTTTGATTAGAAAGAAAAAGGTGAGAAATGTCTTATGTGCCCAACTTCTTCTTTTCGAATATGTGAAAGTAGTCATGAAAGTGTAGTAGGGTGTAACGGGATAAGCCAAATAAAAATAAATTAAGCAATTATGAAACTTGCTCTCAAAAATTTCTCCTTTGGGATATCCCGGTACAAAACACAAACTGAAGCCAAAATTGACCCCTAAGACTAATGCGACTAACACCCTCTTGAATCAAGAAACAGAAATTCATAAATGTATAAGTCTTCAACTGAAAATTCTTCAACTTGTGTGGTCCATGTAATCATCATAAAGGTAGAAGAAATCAATACACATGAGACAAAAAAAATGTCATGACGCGTACAAGTTTAAATAAAAATAAGCTCTCCCTCAATTTGTTCTTCCCCTTATGATCCCTAATAGACAGTGGGTAGAAACTAAGCCTAAAATATTTGCATCAGGAAAATTTAAAAGAAATATCATCAAAAAGATAATCAATAAAGCACACGCGAATAAATTTCGAAGAAGAATACCAACTAGTTTTGAAAATTTTTAGTTTTTTTAAGTATAAAAATAGGTATAGATGGTACAAATACAACATCTCATGGAATAACACAAAAATGAATGAATCACGAAAGCAAATGATAATTGTGTGAACATTTTACATGAGCAAATCAACAAAGGCATTCATAATATACGTGCACAAAGTCAGTGAGATATTTCTAAAGAAAAAACTCGATTTCAACCTTAGGTGTAAAAATGTTAAACTTAAATGAAAGTGACTCGACTTATGCAACATGCCATTAATTTTAATGCTCCCCAAATCAGTAACGCCAAACGATTTGTTCTTATACTTTATAACACCCTCAAAATCTCACATATTTAAGACTTTACTCTCAATATTGTTAAAAATATCATGATGCTCGTATGTAGCGAAGCATAAATGAAAAATAAAAAAGGCCATGACACCTTTGTTTTTGTATGTTGTTAATCTTGTACGCTCTTTTACTAAATTGTTGGCTTTTAGCGCAAAGAGAATTCTACTATTTCGTAGCTCATTTCCATTGCTTAATATAAATCAATCTTTTCGAAAAATGAAATTTGGGCAATGGTTCTTACAAGCACAACATATCTCTATTAACATTTGGTTCGTTATTAAGCATGATTGATATGCGAACACCATATTCAACTCATGATAAGAATTACAATGTTAAAAAAAGTCTGTACATTTGTGAAATAAAGGTGAAAATGAGCCTAGCATAAAGAAAGTATTCATCAATGATCAACGATATGATATCCACACATTATTAAGCACACTAAAAAAATGAAGCCATGTCTCTAAAAACCATTGAAAAATCACATGAATGGATGGAATGAAGGGATGATATGAATATCTTAAATGCACATCCATATATGGTTAAAAATGAAAATATAAAAATATTTTTATCTTTTTCAAAAACTTTATTAGAATAAAAATATTTTTGGAATTTTTCAAACTTTTTCTTAAAAACAGAAAATCTTCTTGAATTTTTCAAAATATATCAAAAAGAAAAACCATAGAAATACATAGAATTACAATCTAGAAGTAGGGATATAATATATGGACATGATAATCACCTTACATTAGACAAAGTACCTGAACTCAGTCAACAGAGCAAACACCCAAAGAATTCCTAAGATTCTCAAATCTAAGTGCATATGATCATGAATGAAAATATCGACTAAATGATGTTTGGTGTTCACAAAGCTCAAAGACACGACCTTCTCCTCAGTAAGATCATGAATGAAATGATCATGTATTATAATGTTCTTTGTGTAGGAATGTTGGACCGAATTGTGAAATATATGAATTGCACTTTTATTATCACATGAAATAGTCATTATGCCTAAGAAAATCCCATAATCTTCTAACATTTGTTTCATCCATAAGATTTGCGTGCAATAACTCTTGGTGGCTATATACTCAGCCTCCGTCATGGAAAAAGATATGGAGTTTTCCTTCTTGCTCAACCAAGAGACAAGAGCACTCCCAAAGTAAAAATACCCACCTGAGGTGCTCCTAAAACCATCAACATCCCCAGACCAATCGTCACGAACAAACGATCATCATTATCAAAGGAATGTCGGTATCGTAGGAAAGAGTGTATGTCACGTATTTAATAATATATTTAAATGTGATCAAATGAGACTTTTTAGGGTATTATTGGCATCGTGCATAAACTTTAATGCTAAAATAATGTCGAGGCGACGAACGTTCAAGTTGAGAAGACTACCTATCATGCTCCTATAAAGGGTTTGCTCTACATACTTGCCTAAAGTGTCTTTACTAAGCTTAGTCGATGTACTCATAGGCGTTCGTGAGTGCTTACTAGAGTTTAAACCAAACATCTTCACTTGGTACCTAGCATATTTGGATTGAGATATGAATATCCCATCCTCAAGTTGACGCACCTGGACACCTAAGAAGAATGTAAGACCACTAATCATACTCATCTCAAACTCGCTCTTCATATCCTCCTCAAAAGTGTGAGAATATTGGGAGCATGTGGAACTAAATATTATGTCTTCCTCATATACTTGGGTAGCCAATATATCACCGCACTCTCTCTCTTCATAAACAACATCCAATCCACTCCCCCTATATTGAAGCAACGAGCTAAGAGATAAGAAGTAAGTCTATCGTACCAAACACGAAGTGTTGGCTTCAAACCATACAGGGCCTTATTAATATAAAATGCGTGTTTTTTGTGCTTGAGGTATTCAAACCCCTTTAATTGTTCTACGTACACTTCCTACAGTAAAATGTCATAAGGAAGGCACTTTTGACATCCTTTTGATATAACTTTAAGCGTAGATGACATTGTATGATGAGTATTTATTAGATGAACTATAGCCTATCAATAGGCATGAATGTACCGTCAAAGTCTATACCCTCAATCTGTGTGTATCCTTGAGTGACCAACCTAACCTTATTGCAAACTATGGTACCATTCGTATCCATATTATTCTCATAAATCCACTTGGTACCAATCACATTAGTCTCGCTAGGTTGGGGGACTAAATCCAATACATCGTTCTTATGAAACTCAAGTAACTCATCTTTCATATCGGATATCCAATGCTCGTCCTTAAGGGTTTCTTCTACGTTCTTGGGATCAACTAACGAGGTACAGCAAAAGTACCTAACCACATTCTCAAGTTGAGTGCGAGTATTGACACCTAGTGTAATGACCCAAATTTTATATGTTCATATATATAGTTTTAAATGTTGTATTATTTCATATGTGATATGAATAATGTTAATTTATTGTTTTAATCAATCCTCCCATCATTAATAAGGAAATATCAAATTAGTTACAAACATAAAATTTTAAAGTTTTCGGTAGAAATGCTCGTATTAGAGATTAGTTTTGACCATTATAATATAACAATTTACTTGAGGTAAAAAGTAAAAATTTATATATATATATGAATTAGGTTTGTGGCACAACAAACTTTGCATCAAACGGACATTCGAGTGAGAAGATATCATTTTTTTATAAACAAGGGGTAAGTAGTCATTTACCCTTAAATGATATTTTGCCTTACATAGTTGCCACATGTCATACTTTGATTGGACCAAGGGGAGGTGACTTTGGACGACTTAAACACTTTAAAATAAACCCCTTCTTCATTAAAATGGATTAAATCAAAGTTTTATAGCATATCCTAAGCTAAATGATAAGTTTTGGGGAAGAAAATGAAATTTTATGAAACTTTAGAGACTTAATTTTAAATAAAAAAAGTTTCAAGGAATAAAATGAAAATATATAAAGGACCATTTTGTAAATGAAATATTTTCAAGGACCTCTAAGAAATATTGAAAATGTATGGTGTAAAATTACTAAAATACCCTTCAGGTGTAAAATGACCCTTATACCCTTAATAACTTTCCACCTCGTGCTTTCTTTTGGACACCTCCACCGCACACGTGCCACCTTTATAGGAAAGGATAAAACTCATGTCAATCCTTTATAAAAGTTAAAACACGTGCCATGGCCTGATGAATTAAGACTGCAAGATAGCCCCGTTACGCGACACGTTGACTCGCCAAAATCAATGCTTAGTCATCGGGACACGTGTCAACACCCTAAAAACTTTGGGAAATTATAAATAGAGGCCTTAGGATCAGTTCTTACACGAAATTCATTCCAAAGATTAGAGAGAAATAGTGAGAGAAAATACGGGAAAGTTAAGAAGAAGTTTCGTCGTAAGAATTAACGAGTGATCCAAGACTCTGCTTCTGTAACTTCAGATTTACGTTCTAGGTGAGTACTCTGTGACATTCCTTGCATATTTTGATTATATGATATTATGCTAACTACATATATTTTGTGAAATGATTTGATTCTCAAAATACATCTGATACCGATGATTCCGTCGTTTGTTGTGTGTGTATATCTCTCGATATATACATCTGATTTGAATTCTGAAATTATTGATTCGGCCTACGGAAACTCTCTTACTATGTTGACCTTGACTATCGGGTGGAAATATTTGGGTGGTACCTTCCCAACTGGTTTATCGCTGGTGTGCCCTAAATAAGGCGTTGTTTCAGATATCATGATTTCCTATTTGTGTTATTGTCGGGTGGAAACATTTGGTAACACTATCTGTTTATCTGGGTATTAGAGCGTACATGGCCATCAAAATAAATTAAATAATTGGCATATTGCTCAAATTGTTTTATCTGTTCTGTTCTGAAACTGATTATTCTGAAAACATATGCTGCCAGTTTACTTTATATATTTTATTGCAAATTCTTGTCCATATATGTATATGCCTTCTGTTGGAAATTGAATAGGTATCAATTTTCTAAAAAAAATCATGGAATGTCTGGAGATTAATTCTCCCTCGGCTTTTAGCTGACATTGTATAACTAACCATTTTTCAGGAAATAAGTAGGTTCGCAGAGGGAATGAAAAAGGACTGTGTTGAAGATTCAGCTTTTAGAGCTCTTTTTGTTATTATGTTTGTCTTATCAATAAGAGCATGTTTGGATCTCTTGTAATAAGTTTTAAATTGTAACTCTTTGTCACTTTTAAAATAAATGAAGTTTCCTTTTAGAAAGCTCTGATGACGTAATTCCTTTACTTTAGTAGTTTACAATTCATAACCATGTGATTATATTTCCGTTGCAATTATTTAAGGAAACAATTTAATTCAGTATATATGTTGCCTTGGTGGAATGTCAAGGCACTCGTTCCCTACTACTAATTTTGGGACGGGGTCGTGACAGAGGTGGTATCAGAGCATAGGTTATGAACCCGTATACTACTGAACATAAGTTTCGAACATTATCAATTTTAAGTCGGATATAGGATTAAATATCCGACTTATGTGATAACCCTCCTAATGTCTTACAGTATACATATAATTATTCATATATAATTGTTATTCTAAATTGCAATCTTGAGTTAGTATAATACGTCTTATATTTGGCCATGACTGTAGAAAATGAGAAAGCCAAGATCAACTGCGAGAACAAGTGGTTCAAGTATGGAAGGACTGGAAGGTGCATACAAGGCGATTGAGAGTCTAGCAAAGATTGTGGAGCATTAAGTGAATAATGGAGCATCGAGGAATCTTGAACCAACTAGCTGTACCATTTAGCATTTCAAGAAGTTGAACCCGCCTTCTTTTAAAGGTACTCCTATCCCCACTGAAGCAAAAAGTTGGGTGATGCAGATGGAAAAGATGCTCGATGTTCTTAAGTGTACCGATGAACAAAGGGTTTCATTTGCAACATTTATGTTAGAAGGTGAAGCTGAACATTGGTGGAGAATGACTAAGAGAACACACGAGGAGAGGAATACTTTTATAGGTTGGAAGGACTTCTTGGTGATCTTTTATGAGAAATATTTCCCTAAAACGGTTAAGGATGAAATGGAAGCTGAGTTCACGAGCCTAGTGCAAGGGAATATGACGGTTAATCAATATGAGGCAAAGTTTACTGAGTTATCCCGTTTTTCACCTTATGTTGTGATAACTGATGTTTTAAAATCCAAAAAGTTTGAACTTGGGTTAAGGTTGAGTATTCGTAGTCGAATTTCCATCCTGAAGTTGACATCATATAGTGATGTCGCGGCTAGGGCTACAACAGTTGAGAGGGATGGCTATGACTACAATAGAATAAGAGATGGTAAGAGGAAGATTGGGGAGAAAATAGGGAAGAACACAAATAATAGAAATAATTTAGGAATGCATCGAATGTTGGGGAAGCTAGGGATGATAAACGGTATAATAACAAGATATGTCAGTAATGTGGGAAGATGCATGGAGGACGACCTTGTTACAAGGATACGGGAGCTTGTTTTAGGTGTGGACATAAAGGACATCAGATAAAAGACTGCCCAACCCCAGCAAGGATTTCGATACAACCTTTAGGTGAAAAGAAGGACCAAGGCAGACAAAGTAGAGTTTTTGCACTTTCTGATACCCAAGCTTCTAATGCAATAGTGTCAGGTACACTTTCTATATGTGCACAACCTTTTCAAGTTTTAATAGATCCTGGTTCTACCCATTCATTTGCTTCTGTGCGTTTTGTTAATCGCTTTCCTAATAAGCCCGAACCCTTGAGTCATAGCATGCACGTTTCTACTCCTTCGGGTGAGTTATTAATGGGAACCTTAGTATATAAGTCTTGCCCTATAGATGTTAGTAGTCATAAACTATTTGGTGATTTGATAGTTTTAGACATAAAAGACTTTGAAGTCATTTTGGGGATGAATTGGTTAGCATCGTATCATGCTAAGGTAGATTATTTTGAGAAGAGAGTTACTTTTTGAATACCTAACCAACCAGAATTCAGTTTTGAAGGAACAGGCATCCTATCTCCCATTCGTATTATCTCTGCAATGCAAGCTTATAGTTTTCTTAAGAAGGGATGTCAAGGATTCCTTGCGAGTGTTAGTGATTTGCAAACAAAAGATCCCATTTTAGAAGATATTCCTATAGCTAAACATTTTCCAGAAATTTTTCCAGATAATTTACCCAGTCTTCCTCCTAGTAGAGAAATAGAGTTTACTATTGACCTCATTCCTGGAACTACACCAATCTCGAAACCATCTTATCGTATGGAACCTTTAGAATTAAGGGACTTAAAAGTTTCAATTACAAGATTTATTAGACAAGGGTTTTATTAGACCAGGTGTATCCCCTTGGGGTGCTCTAGTGTTATTTGTTAAAAAGAAGGATGGGACGATGACGTTATGTATAGATTATCGTGAACTAAATAAGGTGACCATTAAGAATAAATGCCCCTTACCTCGTATAGATGATTTGTTTGACCAACTTCAAGGTGCGCAAATATTTTCAAAGATTGACCTTAGGTCAGGCTATCACCAATTGAAGATTAAGGAGGAGGATATTTCAAAATCAGCTTTTTGTACTAGATATGGTCACTATGAATTTCTTGTGATGCCATTTGGACTAACTAACGCACGAGCCGCTTTTATGGATAAGATGAATAGGGTGTTTAGGAAGTATTTGGATCAGTGTGTGGTTATTTGCATTGATGACATCCTTATTTATTCCAAAAGTATTAAAGAACATGAAAAGCATTTAGAGACGGTGTTACAAATCCTTACAAGGGAGAAATTGTATGCAAAATTAAAGAAGTGTGAGTTTTGGTTGCCTAGCGTCTCTTTTCTAGGACATGTCATTTATAAGGATGGAGTATCGGTTGACCCTCAAAATATCAAATATATACTAGATTGGCCTAAACCAACTAATGTGACGGAGATTCGTAGTTTTCTTGGATTATCAGGTTATTATCGAAGATTTGTTGAAGGATTTTCCAGTATTGCGAAACCTCTATCTAGGTTAACCCAAAATAAGATGAGATGTGAATGGTCTGAGGAAGTCGAGAATAGTTTTCAAGAACTTAAGAATCGATTAGTAACTGCCCCAATTTTGACTATTCCTTCCGGGACAGGGGGATTTGTGATTTATAGTGATGCCTCTAAAAATGGTTTGGGATGTGTGCTAATGCAAAAATGAAAAAGTAGTAGCTTATGCCTCGCGACAGTTAAAACCACATGAGCAAAATTATCCAACCCGTGACCTTGAATTAGCAGATGTAATTTTTACTCTTAAGATTTGGAGACATTATTTGTATGGTGAGACTTGTGATATTTATACCGATCATAAGAGTTTAAAATATATTTTTACTCAGAAAGAATTAAACATGAGACAAAGGAGGTGGATAGAATTAATGAAGGATTATGATGTAAATATTCACTATCACCCGGGGAAATCTAATGTAGTAGCTGACGCTTTAAGTAGGAAGTCTACACCAAATTTGGCATGTCTTATAAACCAGGAAGCTCTGTTGAAGGATTTGAGAAGTATGGAAATAGATGTACATATGTATAGCAAAGGAGGAATAATTGCAAACTTACAAGTACAACCCATGTTGATGGAAAGGATCAAAATTGCACAAGTACATGACCCACGACTGAAGAAGATTAGAGAAGAAGTTATTGAAGGGAAGAGGATTGAATTTTTGATACGAGATGATATATTAAGATTTGGAAATAGAGTGTGTGTACCATATGATGCCCAATTAAAGAGGCAAATTTTGGAGGAAAGTCATTACTCGAGATTCGCATTTTATCCCGGATGTACAAAAATGTATAGAGATCTTCGAGAAGTATTTTGGTGGAATAACATGAAAAGGGAGATAGCGGAATTTGTATCTCAGTGTTTAGTTTGTCAACAAGTAAAGGCTTAACATCAATAACCATCAAGATTACTGCAACCCCTACCTATCCCTAAGTGGAAATGGGAACATATTACTATGGATTTTGTGACAGGTTTACCGAGAAGTTCAAATAGTAATGATTATATTTGGGTAATTATTGATAGGTTAATTAAATTTACTCATTTTCTTGCCATTAAGATTACCCATTCTTTAGAAAAGTTAGCCAAGTTATACATACGGGAAATTATTAGGCTTCATGGAACCCCAATTTCAATTATTTCTGATCGTGACCCTAGATTTATGTCTCGCTTTTGGAAAAGCCTACAAGCGGCCATGGGAACATAATTAAATTTCAGCACTGCTTTTCATCCTCAAATAGATGGACAATCTGAGAGAACCATTCAAACCTTAGAGGATATGCTTAGGGCATGTGTACTTGATCTGAAGGGGAATTGAGATGATCATTTACCATTAGTGGAGTTTGCATATAATAATAGTTATCAAGCAAGTATTCAAATGACTCCGTATGAGGAACTCTATGGTAGAAGGTTTCGTTCCCCTGCATGTTGGATAGAAGTTGGAGAAAGAAAATTATTGGGACCAGAATTGATCCAGATCATAATAAAGAAAGTGAAATTGATACGAGACCGACTTCGAACCGCTCAAAGCCATCAAAAGAGTTATGTTGATAATCGTCGACGAGAGTTGGAATTCCAAAAAGGAGATTATGTGTTCTTGCGAGTATCACCAGCGAAGGGAGTAATCCGATTTGGAAAGAAAGGGAAATTGAGTCCAAGATACATAGGACCTTTTGAAATCCTTGAAAGGATAGGAGCTGTTGCATATAGAATAGAATTACCCCCTGAACTCTCTAGTGTGCATAATGTGTTGCACATGTCAATGATGAAAAAATACGTACCCGATCCAATGCATATCGTAAGTCATGAACCTCTTCAAGTTAGAGAAGAATTGTCATACATTGAGCATCCGATAGAAATTTTGGACCATAAAGATCAAATATTATAAACCAAGGTGATTCCGTTAGTCAAAGTGTTATGGCGTAATCATTCTATTGAAGAAGCAACATGGGAGCGGTAAGATGAAATAAAGGAGAAATATCCCTACTTGTTTGGAAATTAATGTAAGTAATGTTTGGGGACCAAACTTTTTATAAGGAGGGTAGGATGTAATGACCCAAATTTTATATGTTCATATATATAGTTATAAATGTTGTATTATTTCATATGTGATAGGAATAATGTTAATTTATTGTTTTAATCAAATCCTCCCTTCATAAATCAGGAAATATCAAATTAGTTACAAACATAAAATTTTAAAGTTTTCGGTAGGAATGCTCGTATTAGAGATTAGTTTTGACCATTAAGTAAAAATTTATAGATATATGAATTAGGGTTGTGTCACAACAAACGTTGCATCAAACGGACATTCGAGTGAGAAGATATCGTCTTTTTATAAACAAGGGGTAAGTAGTCATTTACCCTTAAATGATATTTTGTCTTACATAGTTGCCACGTGTCATACTTTGATTGGACCAAGGGGAGGTGACCTTGGACGACTTAAACACTTTAAAATAAACCCCTTCTTCATCAAAATGGATTAAATCAAATTTTTATAGCATATCCTAAGCTAAATGATAAGTTTTGGGGAAGAAAATGAAATTTTATAAAACTTTAGGGACTTAATTTTAAATAAAGAAAGTTTCAAGGAATAAAATGAAAATATATAAAGGACCATTTTGTAAATAAAATATTTTCAAGGACCTCTAAGAAATATTGAAAATGTATGGTGTGAAATTACTAAAATACCCTTCAGGTGTAAAATGACCCTTATACCCTTAATAACTTTCCACCTCGTGCTTTCCACCTCGTGCTTTCTTTTGGACACCTCCACCGCATACGTGTCGCCTTTATAGGAAAGGATAAAACTCATGTCAATCCTTTAGAAAAGTTAAAACACGTGTCGCGGCTTGATGAATTAAGACTGCAAGATAGCCCCGTTACGCGACACGTTGACTCGCCAAAATCAATGCTTAGTCATCGGGACACGTGTCAACACCCTAATAACTTTGGAAAATTATAAATAAAAGCCTTAGGATCAGTTCTTACACGAAATTCATTCCAAAGATAAGAGAGAAATAGTGAGAGAAAATACGGGAAAGTTAAGAAGAAGTTTCGTCTTAAGAACTAACGAGTGATCCAAGACTCTGTTTCTGTAACTTCAGATTTATGTTCTAGGTGAGTACTCTGTGACATTCCTTGCATATTTTGATTATATGATATTATGCAAACTACATATATTTTGTGAAATGATTTGATTCTCAAAATACATCTGATACCGATGATTCCGTCGTTTGTTGTGTGTGTATATCTCCCGATATATACATCTGATTTGAATGAATTCTGAAATTATTGATTCGGCCTATGGAAAATCTCTTACTATGTTGGCCTTGACTACCGGGTGGAAATATTTGGGTGGTACCTTCCCAGCTGGTTTATCGCTGGTGTGCCCTAAATAAGGCGTTGTTTCAGATATCATGATTTTATGTCTGTGTTGTTGTCGGGTGGAAACATTTTGACACTATCTGTTTATTTGGATATTAGAGCGTACATGCCCGTCAAAATAAATTAAATAATTAACATATTGCTCAAATTTTTTTATCTGTTCTGTTCTGAAACTGATTATTCTGAAAACAAATGCTGCCAGTTTACTTTATATATTTTATTGCAAATTCCTATCCATATATGTATATGCCTTCTGTTGGAAATTGAATAGGTATCAATTTTCTGAAAAAAACCATGGAATGTCTGGAGATTAATTATCACTCGACTTTTAGCTGACGTTGTATAACTAACCAAACATTGCTAATGCCGTTTAATACAAGATTAAACTGTATAAGCAACTCCGAGATGTTTGTTGAAGAAACCCTTTTCTTTTGAAAATAAAACTTATAAACAACAAGATGTGTTTACAAAAACTTATGTACGAGAGTAATCAAGACTTTGTAATCAGTTTTAAAACTAAGACAGTTTCAAAAATTCAGCGCACTATAGAATGAGATGAGGAGATGAAGATAATCAAAACACACAGATTTTAACGTGGTAAAACCTCTCCCAATAGAGGAAACATCCACGGTGACTTCTAAGTCACGAAAGTAAAAATCCACTAACAACAAATAACAGTTACAAACAATACAACATACATTCACACAAATCAACCTATTCTAAGTTTAGTAATATACCCCACTTGGTATCCTTCTAACTTCTCATAGATCTGATTGTTGATGATGTTCTTCCAGTTTGATAACTTCCTTTTGCTTTAGCTTCCTTGCGTCGACTCAATAATCTTTGATCTTATTCACAACACTTCCAGTGTAGTGGTGTGTTAAGTGTTTGTGATGTGATTCCTATCAACATGCATCAACTCACACACACTTAGTTTTACAGACAGTCCTAGAAAATTACATATAAAGACTATATGTTGTGATTTTCTTTTCTTTCTTTCTTACAGAACTTGAAACCCTTTTGACCTTCAAATATAACCCAGATTCCACGGATATCTTGCTTCTAAATCGGTCAAGATCTTAATCAATCTCTGTTTTAAAAATATTTTTGGGATCGAAAATCTCCAAGTGTGAATCCAACTAGGTCAAGGTTAAGTTTCGTAAGAATAGAAACCATAAAACATTTTCAAAACTAAATCAGTAAGGATTTTCTTAAATCAAGAAAGAAACATGCAGATCTAGTGAAATATAACATGCAGAGTGTAGATCTACAATTTCTATGAAGAAGAAATACCGATCTTCACACGAATGTTTAAGTTGATAATAAGATCACTGATTAAGAGGTTACAGCTTCAATATGAACAAACCAGTAACACCACTCTCTCTCAAACACTCAAGGTTGTGTTTGGGGTTTTGTATACACGAAGGTTTGAATCAGATATGAAGTGTTTAGGGTTAGGGTTAGGGTTTGGCTAACACAGTTTTCCCTTTCTCTCTTTTCTCTCTTTTCTTTTCTCTCTTCTCTCTCACTTCTCTCTTCTCTCTATTTTTTTTCTCTCAGAAATGACGAATGCCAAAAGTCTTAAAAGGTTGAGAATTAGAGGGATTTTATAGGAGTGGAGGAAGATTCTGGATAGTCGAAGGCAATCAAGGGCAAAGATTAAGTCTTCCTAATATTGACTTGATCCAAGGGTTATAAGAAGGCGGTGGTTAAGTCGAATGTGATTGGTTCACAGGATAGCACAAGGATAGGTTTAAAACACATGCAGGCCATCGATAAGGATTGATCTAACGATCAGCAAACCACCAGGCAACCCTCTCACATAACAAACACAAATTGATACATCAGGAACGTGACAAGTGTTGGCCTATAAGTGGCTTACAAACGCGCGTCAAAGTTAATTACCGGCAGCACCCTGAAGTCTCTAGCGCATTTATATTCTACCCAATCAAACACTCTAATGAAAAATGAATTTTTCAAAATAGCAAATTAACCCTACAAATTTTATAATCACACTTTTATTAATGAAAACATTGTTTTAAAAATGTTTTAAAATGTTTAAAAAATTCCCAAAAAATTATTAAAACAACATTTTAAGGGGAATTTTACACACAATCAATTTCAAGCAATATATACACATGTATGCACTTCTAATGTGTGTAGTGTGATTCAATTTATACCTTCTTGGATTATTGAAGAGGATTAGAGAGATTAATTCTGAGGCTCTTTGGATTCTAGGTTAGACAACCAATTTTGTCACTATTTCCAAATTAGTTGAGCACTTATACAATATAGACTTAAGTAAGTCAAATGTATAAGGTACTTCAATCTCCCCCTTTGGAAATATGAGACAAAATCTCCTTTGAGTTAGCTTAAACTCTTAGGGAACCAAAAAAAAATTAAACCTAGTCCTATACAAAAGATACTATCTACCCATTTCCTAGAAAGTCAAAAATTACATAACTCAACTATTTACAAAATTTGTATACTAGAAATGGTAGACAATCAGTAAAAGAGATTCCTGCAAATATGCACACTAAGATCAAGCAGTTTAGATGAAATGTGAACAAAACATTGAACCCGTTAGACTCAAATTTCTCCCCCATTTTGTCTCAAATGGACAAAGGGTAAAAATTAAGGTCTGCAGAGTTTAATCAGCACATACCATACCTATAGAATTACGCAAATACAGAAATCTGTTATAGTCTAAAGGTTTAGTGAACATGTCTGCAAGTTGCAGATCAGTAGGCAGGTAATGGATTTCTAACTCCTTAGTTTCAACAAGTTCGCGTATAAAATGATGTCTTATTTTAATATGCTTAGTTCGCGAGTGTTGAACCGGGTTTTTAGATATGTTAATAGCGCTTTGATTGTCACAATACAATTGTAACTGATCTTCTTGAATCCCATAGTCGCTTAACATCTGTTTTATCCATAACAATTGAGCACAGCAACTTCCTGCTGCTATATATTCGGATTCAGCCATAGATAACGATGTGCAATTCTGTTTTTTGCTACTCCAACCAACTAAATTATTGCCAACATAATAGCAGGCACCTGATGTACTTTTACTATCATCAGTACATCCGGCCCAATCAGCATCAGTATACCCTATGATGGTGCTGCAGGTATCATTAGTGTACCAAAGTCCAAGATTAAGAGTGCCCTTTATGTACATGATTATACGTTTTACACATGATAAATGGCTCTCTTTAGGGTTATTCTAGTAACGATCACACAGACATACAGCATACATTATATCTAGTCGTGAGGCAGTTAGATAGAGTAGGCTACCAATCATACTACGATAAAGTGTGGAATCAACTGACTTTCCATTTTCATATTTGCATAATTTAACAGTAGTACTCATAGGCGTTTTGGCAACTTTAGCATTATCTAAACCAAATTTCTTAACAAGATCTAAGGCATACTTAGTTTGAGAGACAAAAAGTCCATCAGAATTCTGTTTCACTTGAAATCCTAAGATAAGCTGTAGCTCCCCCATAAGGGACATGTGAAACTCCTTATGCATAATAGCAGAAAAAGATTTAACTTCAGATGTTGAAGTAGACCCAAAAATGATGTCGTCTACATAGACTTGGGCTATAATAATGTTTTTGTCAAAATGTTTGACAAAGAGGGTCTGGTCATTTCCTCCTCCCTTAAAACCCTTATCCAACAAAAAGTTGGAAAGGCGTTCATACCAAGCTCGAGGAGCTTGTTTTAAGCCATACAAAGCCTTTTTTAGACGAAAGACATGGTCAGGGTATTTAGGGTCAATGAACCCTTTGGGTTGTTCTACATACGTTTCTTCGAACAGAATTCCATTGAGGAAGGCAGACTTGACATTCATTTGATAAAGTGTAAATTTTAAGTGACACGCTATGGAGAAAAGAAGTCGAACAGATTCAAGACGAGTGACAGGGGCAAATGTCTCGCTAAAATCTATTCCTTCTATTTGTGAGTAACCTTGAGCAACTAGTCTAGCTTTTTTTCTAAGGATTACCCCATTGTCATCAGATTTGTTCTTAAAGATCCAACGTGTGTCAATAACATTTTTGTTTTGAGGCCGGGGTACAAGATACCAGACATCGTGAATGACAAATTGTAAAAATTCTTCCTGCATCGTAGAAATCCAGTGTGTGTCATTCAATGCTTCATTAACATTTTTAGGTTCCACAAGGGAGACGAAACATGCATAATTAGCATAATTTCTTATCTGGGATCTAGTACGAACTGGCTCATTAGGATTACCGACCACGTTGTCAATGGGATGATCTTTAGAGACCCAGCCAGGTACTTCTGGACTCTCAATAGGTAATGAGTCATCTATTTCTGGTGAATCAGTTTTGAAATCATTTTCAGATTCAACCACAATAGGTGATTCAGATATCTTATTTTCGACAATAGTATCGCTTACAATTACATTTATCGATTCCATAAGGGCCTTAGTATGCAGATTGTATATACGATAAGCACGACTGTTTGGAGAGTATCCTAAGAAGATGGCTTTATCACCACGCGTCTCGAATTTAGACAAATGTTCTCTGTCTTTATAGACATAACACTAACTTCCGAAAGTTCTTAGATATTTCAGATTACGCTTCTTACCGTACCACAACTCATAAGGGGTTTGTTTACTATTTTTCCTAAGGTAAACCCTATTAATGATATGACATGCATTTCTAATAGATTCTACCCATAAATATTTAGGTAGAGATTTGGCATGCAACATGACACGTGCCATCTCTTGAAGAGTTTGGTTTTTCCTTTCAGCAATACCATTATGATGAGGAGTCTTAGGGGCACTGAATTCGTGTTTGTAACCGTTGTAGTCACAATATTCAAATATTCATGTGTCTATGAACTCTCCCCCTCTATCGCTACGAATGCGATTGACTTGTGTGTCCTTCTCATTTTTAATTCTAAGTAAAATTTTCAAAAAATTCTGAAAAGTGTCAGATTTTTGTTTTAAGAAGGCAACCCAAGTGAATCGTGTGAAATCATCAACCATGACAAGGATATAACTGTGTCCACAAAGACTAACAGTTCTAGAGGGACCAATAAGGTCCATATGGATGAGATCTAGAGGTCTAGAGGTGAGAATGTCTTTAACTTTTTTATGCGAAGTCTTAACTATTTTTCCTTCCTGGCAATGACCACAGACAACACTGGAAATAGGTTTAATTTTAGGAATTCCTCTAACAATCTCTTGACTAGACAATCTACCAAGGATATCATAACTTAGGTGACCCATACGATTATGCCAGATTTCATTGTCATCCATTCTGACAATGTTACAAGTTTCAGAACCAGTCTTGACAGTATAACAATTGTTAGGTGTTCTAAATCCGATAATAATGCATTTACCTTTATCATTTAGAATTTTACAATTGTTCTTTGAAAAGGTAACTGTATGGTCAGAGTCACAAAATTGTGATATACTTAGGAGGTTGGCTTTAAGGCCTTTAACTAAAAGTACATTTTCGAGAGTAGGCATTCCCTCTTCTTTTAGGGTTCCTTTACCTATGATCTGGGATGAAACTCCGTCACCAAAAACTACTTTGCCTCCATCAAATCTGGTTTTGTTTAAGAGTTTGGTTTCATCTCCTGTCATATGTTTGGAGCATCCTGAATCTAAGTACCAACCAGATGAAGTGTGTTCAGCTTTTAAGGCAGTGATAACAATGTTACACTTCATTTGGGGTAAAAGATCATCTTTTCTAACCCAAATAGCTCTAGTTTTGATTTTGCGCAAGTTTGCCCTCATTTGATAAAATTTTCGAGAAACAGCTTTTTGTCGAAAACATTTGGAGCAACAAACTGATTATTGTGGAAAATTTGAGCTTTTGGTTTAGGAAAGTTTCTGGGAGCCTTTATCTTAAATGAACTCTTAGTTTTGGTCTTTCTATTCCTGTAGTTAGAGTTCTAGTTAGGTTGTCTTGGAAGGACATAATGGTTACGATTTTGCCTAGAATAGTTAAAGTTCTTGTAAACAGGAGTGTTGTTCACAGGGGTGTTCAGACGCCTAGCATAACAACCTTCAAAGGAATGACCATAAATGTCACATGATGATGCTGGGAATCAGCACCACCAGATGAGGTGTTTGCAAGCTCAATATAGGTACAACAATGGCAACACAGCTGTATAAAGAAGATAAGAATGAGGTGAGGATAAGAGGAATGACACCTGAATATAAGTGGTTCAGCCAATCTGGCCTACGTCCACTGAGTGTGTGAGTAATATCACTGAAAGAAGACACTAATGGCCATGGATACAACCTCACAGGCTCTTTCTCTCTCTACTGTATGTATCTAGACAGCTTTAGCTAGGGGTTTAATATCTGGATCCTTTTACAAGGTAGGGGATGATCCCTTTATATAGTGCCTAGGGGGTGTAATGTACCCCCTATGCATGTAATGTGCATGTGTGTAGTTTCCTCACCAATGGGAGTGTGCCACCTGTCATGGCCACATGTAGGTAATGATGATGAAATATTCTCACGCATGTGGAGAATAATCTTGTTATAACTGATTTGTGCCCAGGTGTCCTTATCCAAATGTCAACAGATGCTCGGCAGTCATGTTGGTGAATGGCCTCGGCCTAGGAGAGGCCGAGCTAAAAAGGTTGGACGTCCGCTCAATCCACGGTCATGAGGAGTCTCGGCCTGATGTCAGCCGAGGTATACGCTGGGGTCGGCCTAAGCCGAGGTTGGTCATGCCGATGATTATTAGCCTCTGGTAACCTCGGCCTAAGCCGAGGTAGGATCCATGTTGAAGATGAACGTGTGGAGCCTCTTGTTGTCTCGGCCTACTGTTGACCGAGGTTGCTGTTCCTGGGTACTTGAGGTTGTTGTTGATATCTGCGACGTGTGAAGTGTCCTTGGGGAGGTGCATGTAGTAGTGTCTGCCTGGGCCGAGGTAGTCCTGGCCGAGGGGTGGTATCGTGGGCCCTTACCCCTCATTGGGCTTATCAATGTCTCGGCCATTATCTCGGCCGAGGTAGGTATCCCTGGCTGAGGTTATACTTGGGCATATCAATCACCCCCCAGCCCTTAGTCATTTGCGAGAGCAGGTGGCTGAGGGATTCTCACCTCCGAGGCCTGTTCATCCCTAGGCCAACGTCTGCGTGACACCCGTCCCAAGCTTAGGCATGCCCACTTGGTTTGCGTGCACTGTCAGTTGCCCCTTGGGCTTCCCAAGGCAATGATGAGCCTTGGGAATCGTGCTTAAGTATTTAAGGGTTAAAAAACCTTTTTTCCTTCTTCTTCCTCATTTCTCTCCTTCGCACACTGTTTTCTGCAACCCTCTCTCTCCGAAGCTTGCCCTCGTTCCAGTGCTTATTCTGCAGGGGAATACCTCGCTTCTTGCGCGAATTCTTCTATCTTATTCATCAACTCACCTTCAGGTATCCTCCCTCTCCATTTCCTTCACTTTTGGTACTTTTTAATTTGAATTTCCCGGTGAGCACTTGAGTTTTTCGGTGAGCACTTGAGTTTTCCGGTGAGCACTTGAGTTTTCCGGTGAGCTAGGTTTCCTGTAAAGATTCCTTGGTTTGATCCTTGTTCCCCTTAACTTTTCAAGCCAAATTCGTTTGTAGTTTTTAGGATTTTTCCTCAAGTTTAGGGTCTGCCAAAGCTTTGGGTCGTCCCCTGATGCTCAGACCCCTGTACCAACTTCTTCAAGACTTACCATCTCTTAGAGAAAAAACCTTAGAGAAAATTAGGCAAATAGAGAGAGCTCGGGAAGAATCTCGTAGGTCACAGGAGTTCCCTGTCAGACCTCTCTTTCCTCCACCTCTCAAGGTGGTATACCCTCGTCCACCTGAGAATTTCTATCAGACAGACGTCTCTGTCAATAACTTGCCGATGTCTGAGTCTGAGTCTTCCAACTCTGACCCAATGTCTGTGGACTCTTTCCAAGAGGCCATGGATTTTACTCCTCAGGCTGGTCAGGACCCTGACCAGGCCGAGGTCTCTAGCCGCGCCTCGTCTCAAAACGGCACGGGTACCTCAGGTTCTTCTTCCGAGGTTGAACTTGTTGAGCCAAGTGTGGCTGTGCCACCCATTCTAAATTCCATCCCCCTGTCGGCCATTACCGGGGCCGAGTTTGCTCAGAGGTTCCCTGGTCATCCGTCCACGTCTGCTCCAGCCGATGTTGAGTCTGACGATGATGAGGATACCAAGAGTGATGTTGACACATCTGAGGCGGCCGAGTATGAGAGCACAGTTACTGAGGTGGACCTATTGCACTTCAGGTACCTATACTCCATCAGTCCTTCTATCCATTTAAGAAGACCTCTGAGGGAGGAGAGGGCCTACCACGGCCAAGAGGGAGAGATCTGCTTGTACGAGTAGATGTTCAAGTTAGGTTTTCGTCTTCCCTTTCACCCTGTCATCAGATCCATCCTTTCCTTCATTAACTTGGCCCCCTCACAGCTCTCTCCCAATGCTTGGAGAGTTATTATAGGGGCCATCATCTTGTGGAGGGCGGTCCACCACTCTGACCTTCCCGTTCAGGTCTTTGCTGGTTGTTACGTCCCCACCTCGGCCAAGAATCATCCGAGCTACTATCACTTCGTGGCTCGGAGGCCTGAGAAAAAGATGCTCTTGGTCACTCAGACCTCTAATCATAATTGGAAACCTCGGTACTTTTTTGCCTCAGGGCCGTGGGAATTTGGTTCTTCCATTTCCTCTTCCATCCATGAGCCGAGAATACCCCTGAAATGGGGTAAAGTCACCATGTCTGCGAGGGCCGATCCTGGACTAAGTGTTCAAAACGGCAAAAAGGTGAAGGCCCTGCAAGACCAGGGGGGCCATGGGATGTTTGTCAAGTTCGAGCATCTGCTAACCCCCCAGTATCTCTCGGGGACGAGCTTGGGTGGAAGTCCCCTAGCTGACTTTGGTAAGGATTTTTCTTTTTATTCTAAGTGTAGCCTCTTATCATACATACTTTATTTCTGAGTCTTATCTTTTCACTTTTATAGAGAGACCCTCAGGCATTTCAGAAGAGTTGTGGGAGATGGCAGCCCCAAGCTTAGCTAGGCTTGTCAAGAAGACCGGTTTAAATGCTCCTCCACCTGCCCCCTCAACATCTAAGTCCAAGAAGAGGGCCCCTGAGGTCCATCCCCCTGAGGATCAGAGGCCGAGCTCCAGGCGAAGGCAGACTCCAAACGCTGTGATTCCCATCACAGCCGACACCTTAGCTGCTCGTCTGGATCAGCTGAAGCTTACCGAGAGCGTGGTCGGCAATAGCAGGCAGGCCATGGACGCCCTTTCCAACGTGATGACTGATGCAGACAATCGCTTTTACAGGGCCATGGACACTCATATGCTGGTTGAGTTCGGCCTCCACAGAGCCGTACAGGTATGGCTCGTCCATTGTGTGTTACCTCTGAATTTACTGAATTTATTTCCCTCTTACCTCTTCACTGTCTGTGCAGAGTGTGACTGCCATGTACCAGTTATCTAACTGGGCCCTGAGGAAGTTTCCTCTGATACAGAAGGGGCAGGAGGCTGAGCAGGTGGAGATCACTCTGAAGGCCGAGGTCGACCGTCTGAGGACGGAGTTACAAAATGCCGAGACCAAGGCCTAAAATTCTGAAAACAAGGCCCAAGGCCTAGAAAAGGACATCTCTGCACTCGTCCAGAGCCACACTAAGGCCCTGAAGGACAAAGATGATGCCCTGCAGAGGACGGTTAATGCTGCGGTGAAGGCCTCTCTTGCAGATGCCTCGGAGAAAATAATTGTTGATTACAAGGTCTCCGACGAGTTTGTAGGTTTTGGTCTTGAATACCTTGAAAGGGGTATCAAGGCCACTACCAAATGGGCCGAGGTCAGGGAGGCCAAGGTTGGTACCATAAAGGCCTCGGACTTTGTGGGCCTCAGCCTTGCCGACGCCCAGTTTGCCCAGGCCTTGTAAGAGATAGAGGACGAGGCTGCTACCCCTGGTCAGACTGTTACTCTGGGAGGGACTGATTTAGAAGGGACTGACCCCGCAAGTGAAGTGGCTGAGGTGACCAATGCTGAGCAGACCAATCCAGACGAGACATCAAATGTTCCTCCCTCATGCTTGACTTGGCCTTTGTTTCTCTGCTTTTTTGACTTGTAATCTTGCTTATAAATGTTATGTACCTCTATTTTTTCTGAGACATTTAAATGTTATGTAATTTCTTCTATTGAATGCCAAGGTCTTCCTTCATCTTGATCTGTGAATGTATTTGAATGCTATGAACTCTCTGAAGTCATTACTTAATATGATGCCATAACCATTATTTAAGAGTCTGAGGTCCTCTAACTAAGGTGTCTGAGCTCAGACCTCGTCACCATCGAGTGATGTTATGAGGGTCTGAGGTCATCACCTGGGTCGAGGTATGCCTCATAATAAATCACCAAGTTATTGATGTTAAGGGTCTGAGGCCCTCTAACTAAGGTGTCTGAGCTCAGACCTCGTCACCACCGAGTGATGTTATGAGGGTCTGAGGTCATCACCTGGGCCGAGGTAAGCCTCACAATAAATCACCAAATTAATGATGTTAAGGTTCTGAGGTCCTCTAATTAAGGTGTCTGAGCTCAGACCTCATCACCACCGAGTGATGTTATGAGGGTCTGAGGTCATCACCTGGGCCGAGGTAAGCCTCACAATAAATCACCAAATTAATGATGTTAAGGGTCTGAGGTCCTCTAACTAAGGTGTCTGAGCTCAGACCTCGTCACCACCGAGTGATGTTATGAGGGTCTGAGGTCATCACCTGGGCCGAGGTAAGCCTCACAATAAATCACCAAATTAATGATGTTAAGGGTCTGAGGTCCTCTAACTCAGGTGTCTGAGCTCAGACCTCGTCACCACCGAGTGGTGTTATGAGGGACTGAGGTCATCACCTGGGTTGAGGTATACCTCATAATAAATCACCATATTAATGATGTTAAGGGTCTGAGGTCCTCTAACTAAGGTGTCTGAGCTCAGACCTCGTCACCACCGAGTGGTGTTATGAGGGTCTGAGGTCATCACCTGGGCCGAGGTATACCTCATAATAAATCACCAGATTAATGATGTTTAGGGTCTGAGGTCCTCTAACTAAGGTGTCTGAGCTCAGACCTCGTCACCACCGAGTGATGTTATGAGGGTCTGAGGTCATCACCTGGGCCGAGGTAAGCCTCGCAATAAATCACCAAATTAATGATGTTAAGGGTCTGAGGTCCTCTAACTAAGGTGTCTGAGCTCAGACCTCGTGACCACCAAGTGATGTTATGAGGGTCTGAGGTCATCACCTGGGCCAAGGTAAGCCTCACAATAAATCACCAAATTAATGATGTTAAGGGTCTGAGGTCCTCTAACTCAGGTGTTTGAGCTCAGACCTCGTCACCACCGAGTGGTGTTATGAGGGTCTGAGGTCATAACCTGGGCCGAGGTATACCTCATAATAAATCACCGGATTAATGATGTTAAGGGTCTGAGGTCCTCTAACTAAGGTGTCTGAGCTCAGACCTCATCACCACCGAGTGGTGTTATGAGGGTCTGAGGTCATCACCTGGGCCGAGGTATACCTCATAATAAATCACCAGATTAATGATGTTAAGGGTCTGAGGTCCTCTAACTAAGGTGTCTGAGCTCAGACCTCGTCACCACCGAGTGATGTTATGAGGGTCTGAGGTCATCACCTGGGCCGAGGTAAGCCTCACAATAAATCACCAAATTAATGATGTTAAGGGTCTGAGGTCCTCTAACTAAGGTGTCTGAGCTCAGACCTCGTCACCACCGAGTGATGTTATGAGGGTCTGAGGTCATCACCTGGGCCGAGGTAAGCCTCACAATAAATCACCAAATTAATGATGTTAAGAATTGAATAAGAATTTGTCATGGAAACTGATCTTTATTAACAATCTCTTCTCAATAAGATGGTACATTTACAATTGACAAAATAGATGCAACATTATATGAGATATCTCTTTAGGTGGTCGGCATTCCACGGGTTGGTGAAGGGTTCGCCCTCTAGGTTCTCTAGCCTATACGTGCCAGGTACAACCTCTTCCGTTACTCTGTAGGGACCATGCCAGTTCGGGTGTAGCTTGTTTGTTTTTTGTAGGGTTTTCTTAAGCACTAGGTCTCCTACCGCAATGGGTCTTGTCTTCACCCTTTGATTGTAGAATTTTGCTGCCCTCTGCTGGTAGGTTGCTTTCCGGACCTCTGCGTCTTCCCTCCTTTCTTCAATAAGGTTCAGGTCTAACCTCCTCCTTTCCCCATTGCTGTCAGGATCATAGGTCTGAATCCGATGAGTTGGTAGGCCTATCTCCATTGGTATGACGGCTTCTGAACCGTGTGCCAGCATAAATGGGGTTTCTCCCGTGGGTGTCCTCGTTGTGATCCTGTAAGCCCATAGCATAGAGTAAACCTCTTCTATCCATCTCCCCTTCGCGTCTTCTAACCTCTTCTTGATTCCATCCAAGATAGTCCTATTTGTGACCTCAGTCTGGCCGTTAGCCTGAGGTCGACCAGGAGATGAGAAGAACTGTTTAATCCCCACACTTTGGCAATACTTCTCCAAGGAGGCGTTCTTGAACTGGGTCCCATTATCTGAGATGAGAGTGTTTGGGAGGCCATACCTACATATGATGTTATTCCAGATGAACTGAAAGGTCTTTTGCTCCGTAATTGTTATCATGGGTTCGGCTTCTACCCATTTTGAAAAGTAGTCAATGGCAACTATCAAGAATCTATAGTGGTTGACTGCTCTTGGCAAAGGTCCTACTAAGTCAATTCCCCATACCGTGAACGGCCATGGAGAAGAGATTGATGTCATAGGTTGATGGGGTTTGTGGGGGATAGTGGCGAACCTCTGGCATTTGTCGCACTTCTTCACATAGTCAGCAGCGTCCCTAGACAAGGTTGGCCACCAGTATCCTTGAGTGATGATCCTTTTGGCTAAGGGTCTTCCCCCTATGTGGCTAGAGCAAGAGCCCTCATGAACCTCTTGCAAGACCCGGGGTACCTCCATGGGATGCACACATCTGAGGAGGGGCAAGAGGAACCCCTTTTATACAAGACATCACCTACCAATGAGAACTTGGCAGCTCTATACCTCAACTTTTTTCTTTCCAATCTGGACTCAGGTAGATCCCCCTCTCTTAAGTATCTGACGAGCAGGTCGATACAAGAGTCTCCTGGGTTCACATTGTGACAAGGGCTGCGTACCTCGTCCTCCTCTATGCTTGCCTTTCCAAGGACTTCAATTGGGATGGTTCTTCCCAAGTCTGTCTTCATTGCCGAGGCCAGTCTTGCCAATGCGTCAGCATGATTGTTGCTCAATCTCGTCACTCTCTTCAGTTTGGCCTCTTCAAAAAACTCTAGCAATCCTCTTACCTTCTTTAAGTACCTGGCCATCCTTTCGTCTTTAGCCTCGTATGCCCCCAACACCTGGTTAACAACCAACCTTGAGTCGCTATGCAGTAGGAGCCGCTTTACCCGTAGAGTTGTTGCCAATAGGAGACCTGCTATCATGGCCTCATACTCAGACTCGTTATTTGAAGCCTGGAAGTTGAATCTCAAGGCATATTCAATGTTGGTGCCATCTGGAGCCGAGAGTACTAGCCCCGCACCGCTTCCACCGTCACAGGAGGATCCATCCACGAAGAGGCTCCACACGTCTTCGTCTGAAGAGAAGACCCCTTCTCTCATCACCCCTTTTTCGAAGAGGTATCGATCCTCTTCGTTTTCTTCTATTCTCCTCTGAGTCTTACCTGGGACTACCTCTTCTCGGCCTCGGAAGATGTACGGGTCTGTCTCTTCCGAATCTCAGGAGACACCTCGGCCCTTCTCTTCGTCGCCTTCCAAGCTCTTCTCTGACTCAGTCTCTTCCCAAGTGAACTCTGCGACAAAGTCAGCAAGGTCCTGCCCCTTAATGGCTGTCCTGGGTTAGTAAGTAAGATCATACTCTCCTAGTTCAATGGCCCAGGCCATCAATCTCCCGGACTTCTCAGGCTTGTGCAGGACCTGCCTTAGTGGGGAGTCCGTAAGGACTATCATAGAGTGAGCTTGAAAGTAGGGTTTCATTTTCCTTGAAACATGGATAAGAGCATAAGCCAACTTCTCCATTCGGGGATAGTTTTGTTCAGACCCTGGTAGGGCCTTACTGTTGAAGTACACAGGTCTCTGAACTCCACCTTCCTCTCGTATGATGGCCGCGCTAATAGCCGACTCAGAGACTGCTAGATACACAAATAACCTTTCTCCCGCAATGGGTCGGGACAGCAGCAAGGGAGACCCTAAGTAGGACTTGAGTTTATCAAAGGCTTTTTCACACTCTTCGTCCCACTGGAAGGCTTTCCTTAGAACCTTGAAGAAAGGAAGACACTTATCCGTTGCCCTGGAAACAAACCTGTTCAGGGCTGCCACTCTTCCAGTGAGTCTTTGGACATCCTTGATACTTGTAGGAGTCTTCATGTCGAGCAATGCCTTGATCTTCTCAGGATTTGCCTCAATCCCCCTTTGATTAACGATGAACCCCAGGAATTTCCCAGCTCCTACCCCGAAGACACATTTCGTCGGGTTGAGCTTCATTATGTACGAGTCCATGACATCAAAGGTCTTCTCAAGGTCTGCCACGTGAGTACATGCCTTCAGACTCTTCGTTAGCATATCGTCCACGTACACTTCCATGGTCTTACCTATCTGTTCCTCAAACATCCTATTGACGAGACGCTAATATGTTGCCCCCGTATTTTTCAGACCAAAGGGCATTACCTTGTAACAGTATGTCCCCTTATCAGTGATGAAGGCTGTCTTTTCAGAGTCTTCGGCGTCCATGAAGATTTGGTTATAACCTGAATAAGCATCCATGAAGCTCATGAGCTCATGTCCTGCAGTTGCGTCCACCATCTGGTCTATCCTAGGTAGGGGATAGCTGTCCTTCGGGGAAGACCTATTCAGGTCTGTGAAATCTACACACATCCGCCACTTTCCATTGGCCTTAGGCACGATCACTGCATTGGAGAGCCACTCTGGATAGGTGACCTCTCGTATAAACTCGGCCTCTTCCAACTTTTTCACCTCTTCCCGAATGACCTCGTACTTCTCTCTGGAGTAAATTCTTCTCCTCTGCTTGATTGGCCTGGCATCCCTGTCCACGTTGAGCTTGTGGGTCATGACCTCAGGGTCTATACCAGGCATGTCTGTGTGGCTCCAGGCGAAGACACTCTGCCTCTTCCTGAGAAGGCATACCAGCCCTTCCTTGATCTTTGGTTCTAGGGCCTTGCCGACCTGGACGGTTTTTTTCGGCTCGTCCTCATTGAGGATGATGGATTCTACCTCTTCCGCGGCCTCGCCCTTCTTCAGCTTTGTTTCATCTCTCGGTTCAAGCGTGTCTATGCTGTAGGTGGCGGTTGCTCTCTTATGGGCCTCCCTCTCTTCAGATGAGTTGAAGTAACACTCCCGTGTCGTGGTCTGATCCCCCTGCACTTCCCCTACCCCATAAGGAGTCGAGAATTTTAGCATTTGATGGACCATTGACGGCACGGCTTCGAACCCCTTGAGGTCTACTCTTCCAATGATGAGGTTGTAGGCCGAGAAGACATTCTCGTCCATAACAAAAAAGTTTATCTTCTTAGTCAGCCTCTTAGGCCACTCATCTCCCATGCGTACATCCATTTCATACATGCCCAATGGGTGCACCTTCTCACCACTGAAGCCTATCAAGGGGTGGTGGTAGGGCATTAGCCTTGATCTGCTAAGACCCAAGCTTTTGAAGCAAGGCCAGAACATCACATCTGCTGAGCTTCCCCCATCTATGAGGATTCTCCCTACATCGCACCCATGAACCCTTGTCGTTATGACCAAGGGGTCATCATGGGGGGCTAAGATGCCCTTGAAGTCAAGTCTGGAGAATCCCACCACTAGGGTGTCCATATCCACCTTCTTCCTCTTCTGCACTGCGTCAGAAGACGTTAGATTCACAACCTCAGGTTTGACCACTGACTTGGCCTCCACTACATGAGCTTTCCTGTCGGCTACCTCAGAGCCACCTCCTACGAAACCCCCACATATGGTGCCAACACCAAAGGAGATCATCCCTACCCTCTTGACTGGGGTATTGTCATCCTTAGGAGGGAGATCCGGGTCATCTCCATCATCACCCTCCGAATCATCATGCCTTCTAGCTGGGACATCGCCACGGCACCTATCATCTCTTCTCTTCCTAGGGTCTTCTCTTCCACCCTTCGGGGCCTTGCCATCCACGTACTTTCTTAGCTTCCCGGATTTCAGCATCTTTTCAATCTCATCCTTCAGAGCAAAGCATCTATCTGTGATATGGCCGTGATCCTGATGGAACTCACACCAGAGGTTCTTATTCCTCTTATGTGGTGGGGCCTTCAATTTATCTGGCCACCTCAGAGCCCGGTCAGTCTTGATCTCATTAAGGATGTGCTCACAGCTCACAGTCATAGGAGTGTAATGAGCGAACTTGTCATCTGCTGACCTCTTCTTCCCCTCTTTCTTACCCTGGGATCTCCCAGTGCTGCCATGGTTCTCCTCCTCATATTTGGCGTCCATTGCCTCTTCCGCATTCATCACTTTCCCGGCGGTGGACAACAGTTCTGCCATAGACTTGGGGGGGTCTTCCGCCAATTTCCACAATAACTTCCCCTTCTGGAGGCCTCCTATCAGGGCAGTCATGGCTATGCTCTCCTCGTAATCCTCTACCTCCAGCTTCTCCTTGTTAAATCTTGCTATATAGTCTCTTAGGCTTTCTCCCTTAGCCTGTTTGACATACAGGAGGTGGGTAGTCTTCTTCTGAGGTCTTACCCCAAAGCAGAAGTTGTGGATGAACTGTTCTGCCAGGCCCTTGAAGTTTTCGATCGAGTTCTTCGGAAGAGAGGTGAACCAACTATGAGCTGCCCCTGTCAAGGTCCCTGAGAAGGCCCTACACTTCATCTCATCAGGGATCGAGTAAATATCTGCCGTCGACTGATACATCTCAATGTGGTGCATTGGGTTAGTGCTGCCATCGTATTTAGGAGTCACTGTAGGAGGCTTGAACTTAGCGGGGGTTGGGAACCCCACTATCCTAGCTACAAACGGGGAGCCCTCTGAGTAGCCCCTCTGTAATGGGTTCCTGCTTTTTATGAGGTCCCCTATCTTCTCTTCTAGACGTTGGATTGAGTCATTCCAAGGTCTTCTCTCTTCGGTTGGGCCGAGGTTTTCCCCTGCCACCTCCCTACGATGGACAGAGGGTTCCCCAGCCACAACACGCTGACTATTGACCTCATCCTGCTCCCGGGCTCTTCTTTCCAACGGTCGGCCTTGATCTGGCCGAGCCTGCCTATTCCCTCTTTGAGAGCCTGCCGCGCTTCTTGACCTCGATAGCCTCTGCCTCAGGTCATTGACTGGGCCCAGCCTATCGAAGGCCGACCCTCTACTCAACCTGTTAAAGGCCAATCCTCTCTACTGGGCCTCATCTCTTCCTCGGCCGACACATTCTTGACTCTGCCTATCAAAGGCCGACCCTCTTTGTTGGGCCTCGTCTCTTATTCGGCCGACACATCCCTGGCTCTGCCTAAGAGGTCGTACGGTGTTATCAGACACCTCATACGGCTCCCAACAGTCTTCCGGGGCCTCTTCAGCTTCTAGGTCATCATACCTGTCCTCTGGGCAAGGGTTTCCCTGCCTCCTCAGGCGCAAGCGCCTAGGGTCAGCAACGTCCCTCCTCCGCTGGGGTGCAGGTTGGTCCTTCATAGGTGCCTGGGGTGGTCCCCTGGCATCAGGATGGGGTTGAACTGCCGCCGGAGTTATCATGTCCGGAGAGACTCCAGGTGGCCTCATCATCATAGTTTGGCTGAGCTGGACAAACTGCTCCTTCATGGCTTGTTGCGTTGCAGCCAGAGATTTCAAGGCTGCTGCCACCTCCGCCATTTTGGACTGAGGAGGAGCCTGACTGGAACTGGCCCCTCCACCCACTGGTGGTGGAAGAGGCGGTGGCAAGTCTGGTGCCATGTGTTATCACTATAGAGCTTTGAGTAGCAGGTGAGCTTAATACCTTAAAGGACCTCTTTCAATGGTGAAGCAGCTCCACGCAAGAGGTGGTTTCTGGTTCACCACCAGAGTCTCCGATGAGGCTAAGCAGAAAAAGAGGAAGAGATATCTTCTCGATTCCCACAAACGGTGCCAAAATGATGATGCTGGGAATCAGCAGCACCAGGTGAGGTGTTTGCAAGCTCAATATAGGTACAACAATGGAAACACAGCTGTATAAAGAAGATAAGAATGAGGTGAGGATAAGAGGAATGACACCTGAATATAAGTGGTTCATCCAATCTGGCCTACGTCCACTGAGTGTGTGAGTAATATCACTGAAAGAAGGCACTAATGGCCATGGATACAACCTCACAGGCTCTTTCTCTCTCTACTGTATGTATCTAGACAGCTTTAGCTAGGGGTTTAATATCTGGATCCTTTTGCAAGGTAGGGGATGATCCCTTTATATAGTGCCTAGGGGGTGTAATGTACCCCCTATGCATGTAATGTGCATGTGTGTAGTTTCCTCACCAATGGGAGTGTGCCACCTGTCATGGCCACATGTAGGTAATGATGATGAAATATTCTCATGCATGTGAAGAATAATCTTGTTATAACTGATTTGTGCCCAGGTGTCCTTATCCAAATGTCAACAGATGCTCGGCAGTCATGTTGGTGAATGGCCTTGGCCTAGGAGAGGCGGAGCTAAAAAGGTTGGACGTCCGCTCAATCCGCGGTCATGAGGAGTCTCGGCTTGATGTCAGCCGAGGTATACGCTGGGGTCGGCCTGAGCCGAGGTTGGTCATGCCGATGATTATTAGCCTTTGGTAACCTCGGCCTAAGTCGAGGTAGGATCCATGTTGAAGATGAACGTGTGGAGCCTCTTGTTGTCTCGGCCTACTGTTGACCGAGGTTGTTGTTCCTGGGTACTTGAGGTTGTTGTTGATATCTGCGACGTGTGAAGTGTCCTTGGGGAGGTGCATGTAGTAGTGTCTGCCTGGGCCGAGGTAGTCCGGGCCGAGGGGTGGTATCGTGGGCCCTTACCCCTCATTGGGCTTATCAATGTCTCGGCCATTATCTCGGCCGAGGTAGGTATCCCTGGCTGAGGTTATACTTGGGCATATCATCACAATAGGAGCAATATTGATTGCTTGAGGAATGAACTTCCTTAGGAAAATTTCTAAAGATGGGTTTAACAGCATTCTGTTCAGAATTCTTATTCCTAGGAGGTATGGTCTTAAAGGTAGAATCAGCCTTTCTAATCAAAGGACAGACGTATTTAGTCTTAAGTGCAGTGTCAGCCTTAGAATTACTAGACTCTCCAATGTCTTTCTGTTGTTGCTTTTGATCAAATTCCTTTTTAATAAAATGAAAGTCTGGACATGTTTCAATTGGTCTTTTGCCCCCAGACACAAACTTAATAGGTTCAAGATTTGTAGTTTGTGGTTTGTTCTTAGGGCAAAATCCAATACCGGTTCTATCATCAGAATTGGTCTTAGAGTCAACAACAAAGTCAGTAAAACAATTTGAATTGTTTTCAAACTTAGAAAATTTTTTGAAAACAGTAGCTGTCTTTGTTTTTGCTTCCTCCAGTTCTAATAATGTTCCCTTGTATTTCATTTCCAGGGTTTTATTAGTTTTAGTCAACTCTTTTAATTTTTTATCAAAAGTTTCAATTTTGGATTGATGAGACAGACACTGGTCAGTGTACTCTTCGGCATTCAGCTTCACAATAAGACTTAGATCATCTAATTTCTGAGTCAGGTCTCTAACAGTCTTTTCCAGTCTAGTGCCTTTTTTGAGAGTTTTAGCATACAAAGTATGAATATCTGGGAGGTCATCTGTGTCTGAGTCACTAAGTGAAGTGTGTGAAGTGACCCCTAACGATTCAGTTTTAGTACTCACGCACCCATTTACATCGTCGTTATCGAGATCACTTTGACTCACACACACGGAACTAGAGCTAGCAACATTTTCAGATAATAAAGCATCTAAGCCAGTCAAAGCAGTATTCACGCAAGCAGGAGTAGGAGCATCATTATCACACACAGGCATATCATCATTGTAAATGATCTTAGCATAAAAGGACATGCAAGGGTCAAGTACATTTGATGACTCAAGTTCCTCTTCATCAGAGTCACTTGAATCATCCCAAGTTTTACATACATTGGCTCTATTGTGTGTGTTGGTTTTATTCAGATTAACTCTACAATCGTGAGCAATGTGACCTAGTTTCCCACATCTAAAACATTCAATCTTTTTAAGGTCTCTGTTCGATTTGAAGTTATTGTCCTTAGGATGTTTGTCAAGACCTCTCTTATGAGGTTTGGGATTAGACAGAGTAGGATAATTAGGCTTGCCTTGTTTAGTTGCCTGTTTGTTTCTAAATTTAACAATTTTCTTAAATTGTTTAGACATTAAGGCAATCTGATTATCTAGTTTGTCTATATCACATTCCTCATCAGAGTCACAGTTGGTCAGATTAGTCTCATGCTTAGATATTTTAGAGGAAAAACTCAAGTTAGAGTTGGGTTGTTTTCTTTGAGACTGATTTAATTGTTTCTTAAAATCTAATTCCATTTCCACAGTCCTAAGTTTGCTACTGAGTAACTCAGGGGTAAGGTTTTGATCACTCATTTCCTCAATAGCATACCTCTTGCTGTCAAACTTTTATGGTAATGATCTTAGAATTTTAGAAACAATTTCATTCCTATCATATGTTATACCATTAGCATGCAACTTAGTAACTATATCAGTTAAGTTCATGTAAAAGTCATTAAAAGACTCAGAGTCAGACATAATCAAAGAGTTGTACTGCTGGGTAAGCATTTGAGTTTTAGCAGCTTTAACTCTTGAGTCTCCTTCATGGGCAGTGATTAATGTGTCCCAAGCTTCCTTAGAAGTGGCACAAGATGAGATTCTCTTGAACTCATACTCATTAATAGACATAAAAATGGCATTCTTGCCTTTATTGTTATTTCGAGAAATAGTTTTCTCTTCTTGGGTAAACTCACTTAAGATTTTCTTTACCCTCTCATTACTTCCTTCAGTGGCTGGTTTAGTAGGATAAGTGTATCCATTTTCAATAATGTCCCAGACATCATCTCCTAAAGTCCCTTGGATGAAGGCAACCATTTTTACTTTCCAGTAAGCAAAGTTGTTTCCATCAAAGAGTGGAGGTCTGGACAGATTACCAAACCTTTCATTCTTCTCGTCCATAGTTAGGTTTTTCAGAAAACGATTTCAGAAACACAAGATCTTTTTGAAATAAAAGTTTACAGGGCTCTGATACTAATTGAAAAACGTTGCTAATGCCGTTTAATACAAGATTAAACTGTATAAGCAACTCCGAGATGTTTGTTGAAGAAACCCTTTTCTTTTGAAAATAAAACTTATAAACAACAAGATGTGTTTACAAAAACTTATGTACGAGAGTAATCAAGACTTTGTAATCAGTTTTAAAACTAAGACAGTTTCAAAAATTCAGCGCACTATAGAATGAGATGAGGAGATGAAGATAATCAAAACACACAGTTTTTAACATGGTAAAACCTCTCCCAATAGAGGAAACATCCACGGTGATTTCTAAGTCACGAAAGTAAAAATTCACTAATAACAAATAACAGTTACAAACAATACAACATACATGCACACAAATCAACCTATTCTAAGTTTAGGAATATACCCGACTTGGTGTCCTTCTAACTTCTCATAGATCTGATTGTTGATGATGTTCTTCCAGTTTGATAACTTCCTTTTGCTTTAGCTTCCTTGCGTCGACTCAATAATCTTTGATCTTATTCACAACACTTCCAGTGTAGTGGTGTGTTAAGTGTTTGTGATGTGATTCCTATCAACATGCATGAACTCACACACACTTAGTTTTACAGACAGTCCTAGAAAATTACATATAAAGACTATATGATGTGATTTTCTTTTCTTTTTTTCTTACAAAACTTGAAACCTTTTTGACCTTTAAATATAACCCAGATTTCGCGGATATCTTGCTTCTAAATCGGTCAAGATCTTAATCAATCTCTGTTTTAAAAATATTTTTGAGATCGAAAATCTCCAAGTGGGAATCCAACTAGATCAAGGTTAAGTTTCGTAAGAATAGAAACCATAAAACATTTTCAAAACTAAATCAGTAAGGATTTTCTTAAATAAAGAAAGAAACATGCAGATCTAGTGAAATATAACATGCAGAGTGTAGATCTACAATATCTATGAAGAAGAAATACAGATCTTCACACGAATGTTTAAGTTGGTAATAAGATCACTGATTAAGAGGTTACAGCTTCAATATGAACAAACCAGTAACACCACTCTCTCTCAAACACTCAAGTTTGTGTTTGGGGTTTTGTATACACGAAGGTTTGAATCAGATATGAAGTGTTTAGGGTTAGGGTTAGGGTTTGGCTAACACAGTTTTCCGTTTCTCTCTCTTCTCTCTTTTCTTTTCTCTCTTCTCTCTCACTTCTCTCTTCTCTCTATTTTTTTCTCTCAGAAATGACGACTGCCAAAAGTCTTAAAAGGTTGAGAATTAGAGGGCTTTTATAGGAGTGGAGGAAGATTCTGGATAGTCGAAGGCAATCAAGGGCTGAGATTAAGTCTTCCTAATATTGACTTGATCCAAGGGTTATAAGAAGGCGGTGGTTAAGTCGAATGTGATTGGTTCACAGGATAGCACAAGGATAGGTTTAAAACACATGCAGGCAATCGATAAGGATTGATCTAACGATCAGCAAACCACCAGGCAACCCTCTCACATAACAAACACAAATTGATACATCAGGAACGTGACAAGTGTTAGCCTATAAGTGGCTTACAAATGCGCGTCAAAGTTAATTACAGGCAGCACCCTGAAGTCTCTAGCGCATTTACATTCTACCCAATCAAACACTCTAATGAAAAATGAATTTTTCAAAATAGCAAATTAACCCCACAAATTTTATAATCACACTTTTATTAATGAAAACATTATTTTAAAAATGTTTTAAAATGTTTAAAAAATTCCCAAAAAATTATTAAAACAACATTTTAAGGGGAATTTAACACACAATCAATTTCAAGCAATATATACACATGTATGCACTTCTAATGTGTGTAGTGTGATTCAATTTATACCTTCTTGGATTATTGAAGAGGATTAGAGATATTAATTCTGAGGCTCTTTGGATTCTAGGTTAGACAACCAATTTTGTCACTATTTCCAAATTAGTTGAGCACTTATACAATATAGACTTAAGTAAGTCAAATGTATAAGGTACTTCAACATGGCCATCAAAATAAATTAAATAATTGACATATTGCTCAAATTGTTTTATCTGTTCTGTTCTGAAACTGATTATTCTGAAAACATATACTGCCAGTTTACTTTATATATTTTATTGCAAATTCCTGTCCATATATGTATATGCCTTCTGTTGGAAATTGAATAGGTATCAATTTTCTAAAAAAAAACATGGAATGTCTGGAGATTAATTCTCACTCGGCTTTTAGCTGACGTTGTATAACTAACCATTTTTCAGGAAATAAGTAGGTTCGCAGAGGGAATGAAAAAGGACTGTGTTGAAGATTCAGCTTTTAGAGCTCTTTTTGTTATTATGTTTGTGTTATCAATAAGAGCATGTTTGGCTCTCTTGTAATAAGTTTTAAATTGTAACTCATTGTCACTTTTAAAATAAATTAAGTTTCCTTTTAAAAAGCTCTGATGACGTAATTCCTTTACTTTCAGTAGTTTACAATTCATAACCATGTGATTATATTTCCGTTGCACTTATTTAAGGAAATAATTTAATTTAGAATATATGTTGCCTTGGTGGTATGTCAAGACACTCGTTCCCTACTACTAATTTTGGGACGGGGTCGTGACACCTAGTATAGGATCTCTAAGTATGGCATAAGGGCCATAACTTTTTCGAACCCGAGAGGGTGGATATTCTAAATTGAGTGCGGGTCCATCGGAGTAGTATGATGAATAATAGGATCATCACCGGGGGTGCATTGTTCTCATACTCGAGGTCAGGGTCAACAAACATCAGCATTTCATCGTCTCTAATCGTGGCGTTTATTGACTATATAACCTTAGAGCTTGAAAGGTTAAACACCCTATAAGTCCTACTCGATGATGAATAACCTAAAAATATCCCCTAATCACTTCAGGAGTCAAACTTCTTTATCTCTCAAAACATAGCAAGGACTCCCAAAGACAAGAAAATACGATAGATTGGGTTTCTTTCATATTCATAACTCATATGGCATATGTAACGTGTGTAGACGAAGACGTACCCTATTCACCATAGAGCATGCGATATTAACCACCTCTGCCCAAAAATCTCTAGGAACAAATCTCCCAAGAAACATGGATCTATCCGTTTTTTTAATCATCTGGTTCTTCCTCTCAACGATCTTATTTTGTTAAGAAGTACGAATAGCTGAAAACTCGTGTTTGATGCCCACTTCATCATAATAACTATCCACTCCGGCTTCTTTAAACTCATTGTTATTGTCACTACGCATCCATATATTAGTAACACCATGTTGGTTTTGTAGAACACGGCACTTGATTGTTAGGAACTCAACTACATCGGAATTTTGTCTAAGAAACCCATGTCATCAGCCATCACGAGAATGTATCTCTTACCACCTATGCTCTCCGTACAAGTAGGACCTATAAGATCCCTATGTACATACTCCAACACATAATAGGTGGTAATGGTATTCAAATTTTAATGAGGACTCTTAATTTGTTTTCCTTATTAGCAAGGATCATAAACCTTAGAAGTTGGTTTCCCAAGAGATGGTAAGCCATGCACTATGTCTTTCTTCATTAATCTCCAAATATCTCTAAAGTTCACATGACCTAATCGTTGATACCAAAGATCCATGGAAGAGACTGTGGCATTATTTCACATAACGGAGGATTTGGTAATGATCTCATAGGAATTATCATCAGTCTTTACTCCTTGTAGTAAAATTTCACCAGATTGATCATATACATTACACTCAGACCGATCGAACTTTATCGCAAACCATGTGTCACAAAGTTGGCTTGTGCTAATCAAGTTCGATGTTAACCCTTCAATGTACAACATATTTTCTAGCTTAGGAAATCTGGGTATCTTAACAGAACCTCATCCTAAAATACTAGACCTACTCCCATCTCCAAAGGTGACTCTGCCTTCCTTGCGATCCACAAGGTCGATAAAATACGAATTGTCACCAGTCATGTGCCTAGAGAAAACACTATCAAATTGCCATTGGTAAGTATTTCAAACCTTGAGAGCGACGTGAACAACAAGGGCTTTGTCATCTTTCTTAAGTACCCAAGTGGGGGTAACCTTTTGTTTGCCCTTATCGTTGTTGGCATTAGTCGTAGCGTTAGAATCGTTCTTAAACAACATAGACATCCGTTAAAATTCTTCCATTAATCTTTGCAAAATCATGACTAGGAACTCAACTTTCTCTTTAAGACTAGCGAAATTCCTATAGCGGTGCACGGGAGTATGTCTAAGTTTAATTCTTCCTAACTTGTAGCAAAATTCCTTAAGGTGACCTCTTCTTTTGCAATAGGTGCAAGCATAGACTTGTTCGAGTCTACCTTGGTTCTCTCATTTAGGTTGAACTCTCTTTGGTGGGTTAGGTCGAGACCTATATGGATCCATCATAAACTCAGGAACTGATCTCTGTGCAGCATGGAAAGTGGATGCACCATCATAAACTATTCCTTTTCTCTATCTAAAACGTAAAGCGGGATCGAGTAACATCATTTCAACCTTCTTCGATGTATCCTTTATAGTAACTTTGACCTCTCGGGCACGTTCGAGATCTTTTTTGAGTTGGGATACAAGGGCGTCAAGTTTCTCATGAGTCCCCAATGAAGCTTGAAGATCTCTCGTAAGACTAGCCACTTTGTTGGTCAAGTCACTATTTTCTTTCTCCGCTAAAATGACTCTCTCTTTTAAAGACACTCTCACTGAGGACTCGCTCTCTCTCGACTCTCTCAACTCCTTCCCTAAACCTAAAATCCTAAGCGACAAACTTTTATTTTGCTTTTTCATTTTAAAGGACTCTTCATAAAGTTCGGTGTAAGCATGTTGAAAGACATTCTCTCACTCACTCAAAACGTCTTCTCCCTCACTCTTTCTAGAATGAAAAGACACAAAATCGAGGTCATCATGTTTAGTAACTTCCTTATCAGCGCGAGTTGTAATTAATGTATAACATGACTGGCCAAAAACACGATAAAGCTACATTCATGTGGTGATTCATCCACGAAATCCACCGACTCAACATAGCTATCACTAAGAGTGATATTGAAGGAAACTTTTCCCTCGACCTATCACTTTAATATCGTATCACACTCGTGAGGTTCGTGACCCTTACCCTCGCACTCATAGCATATCACCTCATCTTTCTTAGGATACTCGCCTCTCGCTTTTTTAAAATATTTCTTACCCATATTCTATTTTTTATCTTTCTCAAAACTTTTGCTTTATTTGGAAGTATTTTCTTTTCTAAGCTTGAGATTTTTTTTGCAAAAAGGGCAAGATCATCGAGATTAAAATCATAATCAGAGTGAAAAGAAACCACCTCTTTCTTTTTAGATTGAACTTTTAGAGCAATTGTCTTTTTCTTAGGTTTAACATTTATGGTAAACATATCATTTTCATAATTTTAAAGGTCTCCTATGAATTCTTCTAACCTAAGCATATCTAAAATTCACAACGAATTAAGAACAGTGACCTTGGGAATAAATTGGGACAGAAGGGAGCTCAAAATCTTATTCACAATGCACGTTTTAAGAATTCTCTCACTCAAATTAAAACTAGAGTTAACAATATCAGAAAGTCCTGTATAAAATTCATCAAACATCTCAATCTCTAGCATATTAATGGTCTCAAACTGTGTGATGAGATTTTGAAGCTTGGAAGCTTTCACAGCGTTGGTGCCCTTGTGGGTGAGCTGGAGGGTATCTCATACTTCCTTAAATGTGGTTCACGTTATGATGCGGCGAAACTCGTCAGGGGTAACATCTCTAGAAATTGCACTTAAGCCACAAAATTTTAAATTACTCCATTTAAAATTATCCTCAGTCCAGACAATTAAAGGTTTAAGACTTTCGACATTGTCGTTAGTCACAGTGGGTGGTGTTCACCCTCTTTCACACACAAACCAAGCCTTCTCATCACTAGATTTTAAAGAAGACCTCCTTCTAGCATTCCAATATGCATAATTTGACCCGTTAAAAATAGGTAGCCTATTACACAAATTATCCATATAATCCCAAATTTAAAAGATCACATAATAAATTAGTGCAACCTGCTCTGATACCAATTTGAGAAAGTATGAGCCTATATGGATTACTCTTATCTTAGACAAAATACACAAATTCACTTTTTAATGAATTTTATTTTGATTTAATTTAGTGAACATGCAATGTAAATTATGAAGCCAAATTTCTACCCAAATAAGCAGAAGAAGAATTTGAGGAAAAAATTACTTTCGGGCAAAATCTTTAATTTCATCATGATTAAAGAATTTGACAGACACTTAATGACTTACAAACTACTTAGAAGTCCACTAAGTATAATTCACAATAGTCTTCAAATTTATAATAAAAAATGATGCAGTCCAGTACCGCCCATAGCAAACAGCTCTTCCTCGGTATCCACCAATCAGCCTCGAAAATCTTCAATTCCTATCTTCTTCAGCAGTAGAGCCTCGAATCCACAATTAAGTAGTAGAGAAATCCTCTATAAGGGTTTCTTAACTTTGAATGTGTTATTTTTTATTTGGAAAAGTGATCCTTAAATATCCCAGGGGTTTGGATGGAAAAAGAATAAAGTTTGATCACAAAAATAACTCTAAAATGACTTCAAGAAAAGTCTAATCTCGCATCTATATTTATGGTTAAAGGAGTTGCAAAGAGATAAGGATTAGACATTTGCTAAGATTTGTTTTAAAAATAAATAAAAACTCACGTACTCGTTCGAATGACCTAATACCTCGTTTGAACGGCGTACCCAATCTCATTCGAACGTGCTGCCAATGAAACTTTGAACGACATTATAGAGTGTATCCAAAAGGCAATGTTCTATATCTTGTTCAAATATTGGAACCTCGTTCTAACGACCTTATGTAACTCATTCGAACGACATGCCAATCTCGTTCTAACGAGTTAGCAAAAAAATTTTAAAAATTTTAAAACTCATTGTAAAACATTTTGAAAACTTTTAAATGAAAACTCTTTTAAAATGTCCCCTGAAAATTTAAAGTCTTAACCAAACCACCTCATAACTCTTCTGAATGATGTTGTGACGAACGGTCATCAATATTCCAAATGTAATCACTTATTCACTTCGAATATGTGAAAGTAGTCATGAAGGTGCAGTGGGTGTAACGGGATAAGCCAAATAAATATAAATTGATCAATTATAAAACTTGTTCTTACAATTTTGCATTTGAGATTTTTAGATATACATTGATATATTCAATTGAAAGATGGTTTGATAGATTTTTATCCACAAATAACCTGGTTTACATTTGAATTTTTAGTCAACCACTTGATATATACTTTGACATCAAAAAGGAGTTCTAGCTATTGAGAGTTGGAGTATGGTGGGGATCTATAATAGATAATGGACTTTCGTATTCAAGAGATGGATCTTCACTCAGATTTCCCATTAAAATGGGGGAGGGTTGCAATATTCATATGTAATTTCTTGCGAGTGCAATTGGTCAATTTACTTTCTTGTATTGTGTACAAATAAATTTTCAAATTAATGAGATGCTAGGTCACACCGAGGTTTTTTACCCATAGGGTGGGGGTTTTCCTCGTATACCCGATGTTATGTGTTTTTATGTGGTTGCTTATCGTTTTACAATGCTTGAATGTGTTTTTGGGCATGCGATTCACCTAAATCACTTTGAAGTTTGAAAAACAACTTAGATCTGGGTTTTGTTTGAAGTTAAAAATTAAAATTAGACAAATTTGTTGCAATAACATATTCACCCCACCCCCTTTCCTCTACGTTATTTTAGTGATTTACGCACTTGTATTTTCAATTGATATCAGAGCAAGGTTGCTTGTTTAGGCTTAAAATCTTGAGTAAATCCTTGCTTTCATGTGTGTATTTGGTTGTTTATAATTGTCCATGGATATATCGAATCTTTATGATTTATATATAAGTTTAGATAACATTCATTCATCATCATGTTCTTCATTAGCTAAGAAGACTTCATATGATTTAAGTGAATCGATCTACGATATTTCACAAAATGAAAACAAGGTGAGTGATGATGAGGAAATGAGTGAAATCAACTTGCTTACAATAAATTATTTCATGAGTTACTCAAAATGAAAAAAGTTAAACATTAGAATGTAAAATAAAATCATTGTGTTGGAAAAAAAGAGAAAAAATTTAAAGTAAAAAGATGAAATGGTTTTTGAACTCAAGCGTGAGTTAAAAAGAGTAAATCATCAAAATTCTTTTTTGGAAAGTGTAAAAAGGGAACTACTTGAAATGAAATGTACACTTGAAAAAGAGCACAAAATGTTTAAAATTAAAGAATAAGAATATCAAAAAGAAGTTGTGTCTCCCACATGTGATTTTTCTAATGCTTTAAAAGTGAAACTTGCCTTAGAGTAAAGATCGAAAAAGATGAACAAAATGCTTTTTGAAAATTCCATGTTTTCGAACGGACCAAAGGTATTGGATTTGACTATTTTAATTCTCCTTCTAACAATTCTACTACATTTGTACATGAGAAAAAGGATGATAAACAAGAGGATTCTACTCAAGTTGAAAAAGAAAAAGTTATTTCTGAAAAAAAAAAAAAACTTGAGAGAATGTCTTTCTTGATAAGAATACAAATGTACATGTTGCCAAAGTTGAAAAGAGTTCAAAAATCAATTAACCTAAGTTTGTTCAAAAACATCAAAAACATCAAAATGGAAGAAACATTTTTATCAAGCATAAGCTTTAGGCATCTTGCAAATTACTTTAAAACATAAAGAGTTTTTCAAAATAAAAAAGAACAACGTCTTGCCAACAGGAATGTGAAACTTACCCCTAAACCATTTCAAAGCTACAAATGATCCCATTGTTTCATGAGAGGACACTTTAGGCATTTTTGTTTTAAACTTCAAAATGATGAGCAACATTTATATTCAAAGTTTTCAAGGAGAAATGACTTTCAAGGAGTGAATGTGGAACTCGAGAATGAATTGAAGAAACCTTAAAAAAAGTGAGTGAATTGAGAAAAGTCACTCAAGTAAAATCAAAATGGATTAGGAAATAGAGGCATGGGTGTTGTATGGTCTTTGTGAATTCTTAAGTGTCAAATTATTTAAATTGGTATCTTGATAGTGATTACTCACGTCATATGACGGGGAAAAAATCGTGGTTTAACAAATTTAATGGTGGTCCGATCATGCTTGAAAACGAAAAGAAATAAAGGCTAAGTGGTGCAGGAACGATGATAATTTTCGAAAACATCACACTTCAAAATGTTTGTTATATTGAAGGGATCAAGGTTAACCTCATTATTATTAATCAACTTTGTGAAGATGGTCGTTTTGTGAGCTTCTTTAAGAGTGAATGTTTGATGAGAAAAGAAGGAAATATTGATTTAATGAAAGGTGTTGAAACTAGTGAGAATTGTTATATTCTCATAGATGAACCAAAGGATGTGTGTCAAAAGACGAAAATAGAAATTTTTTATCAATGGTTATAAACCTAAATTTTCATGATTTGAAAATGAATAAAATTCAAAATAACAAGTGGGATCTAAGGTTTGATAATGTCTTGTTTGTTCTACTCAATCTAGCACAACTTATGTGGAAAGTGTTTCAACACATGAACCAACAAGAATTGTCCAATCCTCTTTGAATGTGAATAAGAAAAATGAAGTTTTGATGAAAAATGTGTATGTTACCCCAAGTGGTTTGAACATAAAAGAAAATGACCAAAGTAATTTCAAGGGTCATTGTTTTGCAAAAGGTCAAAAAAGCTTGAAAAGACCTTCCCAATCATACATTTGGTCTAATGGTATAAAAGCACTCTCTCAACCGAGAGGTGCGGGGTTCAAAACCTCTTGGGTGCTCCCTTGAGACATTTTCATCTACCCCTTTTGGGAGGCATGTTTCAACGGAGATGGCTAACCCCACTTTATGCGTGTGTAGCGCATCTTTCTTCTTTGTGTGTAAGGGTGGAGAGACTTTAGACCTCCATTTTATAAAAAAAATTCTACATTTGTACGTTTTGTTATAAAAAACGGTCATTTGAGAAAGTTTTGCGACAAACTGTTTACCAGTCAACAAAAATCAAGCATCGTTCCTAAAAATCATTCTAAGGTGGTTCGTTATGAATCTTATGTGTGCACTTACTATTTCTACTTCATACTTAGGAACTCGCATATTGGTTCACATTCACATGACCATGATTTGCTTAATGACTTGAAGAATAATTTGAATGTGCTTTTGACAAAATGGGTTGAAAATGGACTGTGGTAAGGATTTTGCAAAGAAAAATATTTTAGAGAGAAATGTTGATTTTATGACACGTGGAAATGATTTTCGAAAAAACTCATCTTATGTTTTTTATTCCTCACAAGCATGGTAATGAAATTTTTTTGAGGAGTTTGGATTGTGTGAAAAAGAAAAGTTTTCAAAAAAGGAGGTAATTTGAATTTGAAACCTCATGTTGTGACAAAATTTCTCACAAAACCCAAGGATCCCATTTTAATGGATGTTTGGAAGAAGAAAGGTTTTTTAATATTGGTATGTGTGTTTTCACCTCTAAGGATGAGACATCTTCAAGTGTTCCCCACCTCTCATTGATACCAGAGAGGATCCCCTTCACACTTGAGTTGCATGGTGTCTAGGACCTTCTAGTCTATTGTTTCATATCGTTTCCTAGGCTTATGCTCTTTGAAGAATAAGTATGTGTATGTTTTTTGTGTAGTTGATTATTGTTTTACATTGCTTGATTGTGTTAGTGTGCATGCAATTTACCTAAATCACTTTGAAATTTAAAAAGCGACTTAGATCCAGGTTTTGTTTTAAGTTTAAAATTAAAATTGGACAAACTTGTTGTATTAGCCTCTTCCCCCCACCACCCACCACCACCCACCCCACCCCACCCCACACACACACACACCCAAAACCCCTCTAGGTTATTTTAGTGATTAACACACTTGCATTTTCATATATATAATGTGAGTGAAATTATTGCTTTAGATTTTGTGGCCTAATGCTAATGTTTGAAATTGATGAGCCCCTTTGTGTGCACATTAATACGTCTTTAATTAATATTTGTATGCATTTAAGTTATCAAAAATATTAAGAATTTTTAGATTGGTTTTATTCGAATAAAATAATTTTTGAAACCCTGTTTTTACCCCTTTTTTTATTTTACTGTCAGAGCATTATTAAATTTTTTGAAGATTTTAGGGGACATTATTCTAAACATGTCTAATTATATGATTCCACTATCTCCTTCCATAGTACCAACCTCTTGAAGAGATTTTTCAACTAGTAACCCACCAACCACCTCTTCTTCAACAGATTTTTCAAATAGTAAAATTATTGGGAGACAACTTTAGAGATTTCACAAGATATAGAATCAATCATAGACTCTTCCTGAAGAACCTGGTCATTTTGATAAAGTCATGCTTTCATCCTTGTAGAGATTGACATCCATTGGAGCTTTTTGCAACATAGACAAACTAATAATATGAGAGGGGTTGAACATCTCTATTGTATCTCTAATTTCTTTCAAGTCCAACACAAAACACACTTTATTTTAAAATAGACAGGCTCCTATACACAAAACACACTTCCTTTTAAACTATTTTTGAGTTGATATTTTTTTTGTGACAGGGAACCCCTCAAAAAAAATCAGCTCAAATTATTTTTTTTGCTAATTTAAAAAAAAGTCAAAATATATTTGTTTTTAAGCAGCTTAAAAACTAATATATTTTGACCGATTTTTTTAAAATGGTAAAAAAAAATCATTTTTAGTTGATTTTTTTTAGGAATTCCCTGAAATGTTTAAATGCTACACAAAAAAAATCAACTCAAAAATATTATTTTTACTATTTCAAAAAAAATCGGTCCGCAAGAAAAGTCCTCATTTGAGGACCTCACAAAGACTCTGCGCGTGTGTGTGCGCGCGTGTGTGGAGAGAGAGAGGAGAGAGAATTTAGAAAAGAATTAAAGAGAACTGATAACTTTTATTTTCATTTCCAGAATTGTGTTTACAAATGATACAACCCAACACCCTTATCAGTTGCGTAATTAACTGCGTAAACAAGCTAACAATTACTATATGAACTAATTAATTGAACTAAAACCTCATATTCATCCATCTTGGTGATCCTGACATTGTACCAGGAAGACTAAACTCCCATACTTGACTTCTCTAATCATGCCCAAAAATAGCAACTTAAGGCTTAATGTATAATCTCTCTAATTCTTGCAGCTCTTCACGGAGATATGGAATGGGCTATTATCATTTCAAATCCATCCACCCACCCCCACCCCCGGCCCCGAGGCATGGATCAAAATAGCTTAATGGTACTCCCAACATAAGCAAATTCAAGAGCAAAAATTTACTTACTATAAAATTGAGGGTCAAACCAACTGTTTTTTTTATTTCTTTACAACTTTAAAATTGTAATCTTTGTGATTTAACGTATAAAAACACATTCACAATTTTACGAACTTTATAATTACAAAATGTATGATTAACAGATAATCATTTCTCATGCATTCAACAAAAACAATAATATATACAGATAATTCATAATTTATATTTCATTAATTTTATACTTTTTTAATCATTTTTTACTTTGAGAACTTTATACCAAATATATTATTATATTAGAACAATATATATAGATGTGACATGGTATTCAATAAAGTGCAACTCATTTATGAGTAACTAAAAAAGAAATTTGAAAATTAGGGGTTAAAATCGAAATAATCCACAAATAATCGATGCCATCTTGAACCCCTGGAAAGCCAACACCTCTGTTGGTCATCATGTCCGGAAAGGCTGGATAGAGGTCTTGGTAACGACAAGCAGATGGCGGCTAGCCTGTCAATGGATCGGATTTTATACGAATCCGAATCCGAACTCGAATCTGATTCATTTAAGCGGATATGGATCATGTCTAAAATCCGATTATCCGATTACCCGTTTATTAAATGGAGCGGATTCCGATCCATTAATAATTCGTCCGATTAATATTTTTAATTTATATATAATATTTTTTTAATTAATATATATTGTATTTAATAATATTTTAAATATATATTACAATAGTTCTTTATTTCATTATCTGTTTTTTTGGAACATTTGTAAAATAAATTTATGAAATAAGAGTTGAAAATAAAAATGTTCCAAATCAAGTTTAACATAAACGGATAATCGGATTGGATCCAAATCCGTTTAACATAAACGGATATAAATTTGGATTTGTCTGATCCGATCCGATTAATAAATGGATCGGATCCAAATCCGTCGGTCCTCAAAAAGCACGGCTTTCCTGAGAAGTGGATACAGTTCATTACAACCTGTATCGCCACTCCCTTTACCAAATCTTTAGCAACGGCCACCTTGGAGAAACATTTCACCCCACCCGTGGCCTTCGACAAGGAGATCCCCTCTTACCGTACTTGTTTATTCTCTCTTTGGATGTATTGCATCAACACCATTTGACTGGTCTTCGAGTATCTCGGACGGGGCCACACATACCAGCCCTGGCCTTTGCAAATGACTGGATGTTCTTCCTGCAGCCTTCTGTAGCTACACTTGAGAGATTTAATTATATTCTCGTCCGGTTTCAGGCCTTCTTGGCCAAGCTATTAACTACCACAAATCTTCTCTGACCTTTGGGCCTTCTACTCCACATGCAATTCGCCACAGAGTTATTCAGCAGTTGCGGATTTCTCGATATCGTGGATATGATAAATACCTGGGCCTCCCCTTGCTTACTGGGCGTGTCACGCGACAATTATTCCACGAGACTATCGATGTGCTTGAAAGTCGATTCCACGTGTGGTACAATAATTTCTTGTCATCCGCGGGACGAGTCACGCTCATCAACGTTGTTTGCACTGCACTGTCGTCGTACTTTATGTCCGCTTACCCGCTCTCAATTTCCTCACCCAGAAAATTAAAGCTTTCTTTTGGAATGCCACACAGTTGTCCAGTAAAACGTCTACTGACCCATGATCGACTATAACTTTGCCCCGGGCGTTGGGGGGGTTGGGCATCAAAAACTTGCATACATTAAACGAGGCATTCATGCTCAAGCTGTTATGAAAGGTGCTTCACCAGCTAGAGAATCTCTGGACTCGTACCATTACCCATAAATATTTTCCTCAGACTACACTACTCACAGCGCCCAGGAAGTCACGATGCTCATGGTACTGGACTAAGATCGCTAAGTTGTTGCTCATTTTCCAAAAAGGGCTCAAATGGCGAGTGGGACAAGGACATATTTCCTTCGGTCGTCATATTTGGGTCTTAAATGAAACTGTGGCAACATTGTTTCCCCACCTTCCCAGTACAGTGTTGAATGAGCAACTTGCCTCCTTTATTTCTAACTCAGTGGGATTTTTCGCAGCTAGCTCGGTGGCTACCCGCTGACTTCCTATCGCACATCCAGGCCATCTTCATACCGCCCGGCCAGCCTCATGACGAGCCCTACTGGTGGCCTGACCCATCTGGACTTTTTTTCATTCGCTTTACTTACCGGTGGTTGTGTTCACCAACTTTTATCGAGCACCGATCGACACTTCCGTGACTTTGGTTGTGGAAGAGTACCCTTCCACCGAAGGTGCACATGTTTCTCTGGTTATTACTACATGACAAACTCCCTTCATCCAATCGTCTTTACTACTACCATCGACTCCCATCGCCGCAATGTTCACTAAGTGAACTCGAGGATAGCAATGCTCACATTTTTACTACTCGCCTTGCTTTTTTCCACCTTCATACTCCGAATCTGGATGTGGATATTTCTCCCGTTCCACTTCTGCGTCGATTGGCTGGAATCCTTGACCCTCCCTTGCTCACTACCTACTCCCTTCGACCTTTTTTCTTCCTAAAAACTCTATGGCTCTTCAGGAATGAGGCATTTTTCGCCACCAGCCTGTCCTTCGAGCACCCATTATTCAATCAGTGTCCCAACAGACGTCGCACTTTATTTGGGCTCGCAGGACTGCACCACAAATAACTCGAGTTCCGCTTCAGCTATTTTTCATTGCTTGGACCAAACCTCTGCCCCACTTTATCAAATGCAACACTGACGGGGCCAAATCTCATGTAAATGGCATTTTCATCAATAGGCATTATCTTACACAAAGACCACAGGCACTTAACGATTGCTTTCTCATACAATATTGGCTACGCGTCCTCGATCCTTGCAGAAATTTGGGCCATTAAACTCCGATTAAACCTAGCTTCTCATTTGGGGGTTAAAAGTATTGAACTTGAAATCGATTGTCAACTTGTTTACTATATGCTCCACAGGAATACAGCGCAGGTTCCAGCTCACCGGGACCTGATTCAGGCACTGCAGGATGGATTCCGTAGGTTCACGCATGTTACCTTGTCGCTCTACTTTCGAGAAGCTTGTGCTGATGCCTTGATTGTTGCTGCGGTGGGACGTCCGTTTTACTCTTGTTTAGATACTTCCCTCCCGTCGTTTTTGGGCCCTCTTGTAGATAGTGACAGGAGGGGTTGCCCTTCAGTACGCTTTGCAGTTAAGGATATCACGTGTAAAATAACTCTATTTTGAATTAATCTTCTCTTTGTTTGGCAAAAAAAAAAATATATACCGACTTATTTACCTAAATTATTGATGTGTTAAACCATGTAATGGATGATATGTGAAACTTACATAGGATCCAAGAAAACACCAATCCATACATTATAAACACATTACGAGTGTGAGATAAAAGTCCGTATGAACAAGTATCAGCTTCTTTAAAACTACTGAACTCTTGGAAACCTGGGAAATAAAAAGGCAAGCACTGATACTACACGTCATGAATTATGGAGGCCTCAAGGTGCATGATCATATATAAATTTCTGCTGTAAAAAACACAAATAATTCACGGATGAAATAAGTATGCAGTTACCAAAGCTTGAAGAAACAAAGGAAACAAAAAGGAAAAACAAAAATAATAATAATCATACTCTGGCCAAATATAAATGAATTATAAATTAAACCAAAATTTGGAACACATGTGAAAAGCCCAAACACTGGGCAGATTGCAGTGTGGCGAACCAGCAAAGCTTGCATCATACATACATGAAATGCTATAAATTTCCAGTAATACATATTATCTCCCTCTCTATATAATACCTAGAAGCAAAGGTCGATGCTAACTTGACGATGGTATCTTAGCTCCATGAAGAGTATGTTACAATACCTAGTTGTTCTGCTACCTACGCTTGTACCTGCGCAAAATATTAGATAAAAAGAATGTCATGACAAAACAAGAATGTGTATTTTATAATAGTAAAGCACTGACAAATACAAATAGAACCCAGCCTGAACTCCTAACACCCTCCTCAGTAAAACACAAAAAAAATGTATAAAATTTTAAAATGGGTACATGATATAATTATATGATTTGGACAGAAATAGTCAACAAAATTTACTTCTGGCTAATTAGAAAACAAAATCATCGTTCTCCTTTCCAATTTGGATAAAAATATTTCAACCCGAACCAAACAGGGCCAAGGCATGAACGCAATGCAGCAAATTAAGACAGTATATACTATTTATTAAGTGTGACCCATAAAACATCGTTCTCCTTTTCAATTTGGATAAAAATATTTCAACCCGAACCAAACAGGGCCAAGGCATGAACGCAATGCAGCAAATTAAGACAGTATATACTACTTATTAAGTCTGAACCATAAACCGAAGGCTACAAAAAGTAATTTGATCTGTCATGATTATTAAAATGCCATCGAACACTCAATATAAGCAGTAGGATAGGCCAATTTATCAACATATAATGATCAAGGATCACACCTAAAGTGCAGATAGATACAAACACTAAGAGATCCTAGAGACCAATAGACATAAATCACGCAGAAAAATATCCCAACCTTTCTGCTTAAGAACACAAAAACAATAACTTGTTTTATATAATTCTTCAGTCCCAAACTAAGAGTCTTGCTTATATAGATCAGACTAGGTAACAAAAGAATGCATGGGTAAAAGTTACTGATTCTGACCTTTAATGCAACCCATATGTAAATGCCTTGAAATACTAATCAGAGTGATGAAAAGGAATTATAATCAGTTTCTTACCGTGACTTGCTCTTAAATGATTTTTTCTTTCCACCTCCATGAAGGCTTCTCTTCTGCTTTTTCTCGCTCATGTCACCCTGAAAAAGTTCCCGCATCTCATCTGTTCTTGATTGAGTTGTTCGGGAAGGAAGTTTGGGTTTCTTTGACGTGTTTTTCACAACCTTGCCAGAATCTGCGGCCTTCTTCACAGCCTTCACCGCTTTTGCCCGTCGATAAGCCAAGTCAACAACGGACATTCCGGTCTTCTCTTTCTTATTTTTCCCATTACTCTGACAAATTAAATGTTAACTAGTGAATACCACATAATATGGAGCCTGTTGCACTATAAATTCTGAAAAAGGCAGGAAGTCACATACTTGGATTTCATTTTCATCCTCTAGTTGCTCTCTAGCTGCTTCCAGTTTCCTTCGTTTCTTCCTAGGCAGATTTTTCTATGAAAAGAAATCAGCCAAACATTAGTACCTAGACAATTGTTTTGCGAAACACTTCTTTAAAATTATAAGAAATACAATAATATATATATATAAAAAAAATTAAAGATCATATGCAGAGTAATATATACCTCACGCTCTCGTTTTCTCTTTTCCTTCATCTTAAGGTCTTCAGCTTGTTGGGCACTGACAACCTCATTACCAGAAGCTGTCCCTTTCTCCACGGATGCCTATCAAAAAGGATTGCAGATGCCTAGTCAGCATCCAATGGACTAATATTTTATTGCAGAATTCCACATCATGAAGAAAAAGAGTAGACCAATGTGCAAGAATATAATCATTGCTACATTAATCATAGTGCTCAAATCAGTCAAACACCATCAACAACAATGAAGACTCGCGAAAACTTCACATTCGAAGGCTAAGTTTCATAAATGTAGAAAAAATTGAGCATATAGAAATAAGAGGCTTATCACCCTTCAATTTAATAATATATGAGTAGGGGTGGGTAATAGGGTTTCTTTTTTACCCTTTCTTTGTTGCCCTTGATTTTGCCTAAAATTTAGAAGGGAACAAAGAGCCTATGAGCTAAGAGGACAGCTGGAATTCAGAGGGACCACACATGCAAGTGAAAGATTCACATATAAATTGACCTCTCTCAAGTTGAAGTTATAGGTAATGATCCCAACTTCTTTTTACAAACCAAATTTGTTACTTAAAGATTACTCTCGGTTGCCATGTAGGATAGACAGGTGGCTCAGTTAATAATATGAATCGTAACTGAACATGATAATGTAATACCCCGTATTTTTATGCTTTATAAATTTAGGGATTTATTAAATTTAATGTGAGTTATTAATTTAATATAAATCCGGAAATTAATTACTTTATAATTATTAACGTGATGTGAGTTAGTAATTATGGGAAACTTGTTGAATATTACTAATGAGTAGAGTAATATATAATATTGGTTCTATTAAATGTCAAGAGTGAATAAAATGACAATTTTGGAAATTTGATTCGGGATGCGCCCGTGTCGCGTCGGGACTAAATATTGATTAATAAAAGTGAATAAATTATAAGTTGCTCGTATGGTCGTTTTGAGTGCGCCAAAGTGTCCGGAAGGGTCGAGATAGTCAGAAAAGTGTACCCGGGGGTTTAATTTGGGTCTCGGGGCGTTTTTAGGCTTATTTAGCTCCCCGAGAGGGCATTTTGGACATTTTGTAATTTTGAAAAATTAAACCCACGAATTTTCAAGGGTTATATCAGATGTCTAAGGTTGTCTTCTAGGGTTAACACAACCAAAGACAAGTGACGGCCATAGGAGAGGGAGGAGAGAGCTTACCAAGGTGTTCTAGGCCGAAAATTCATCCGATTGCACCGCCACCACCACCAACGCGTAGATCGTGCGACGGGGAACGCAACCACACCAAATTCGTCCACAAATCAGAACTCTGAAATTCCCAGGCAAGTATTTATCTTGCTTAATTTCGTTAATGCATCACTCATGTTAGTCTAGAGATTATTAGGATGAGTTTCATAGAAGAAAACCCATGTTGGAGATAGGAAAATTGCATGTAGTAATGATATGAATGATAATCTGGAAATCCCCTTCATATGTAGAAGTTTAATCACGGATTTACGATGGATTAGAAGTAGAAATTCTGGAAAAAGACTGATTAGAACATAGTTAAAGAAATTTCTAGGATTCTTGAGATTGATATAAGTTTTGACCTATTAATCCATGGATATCGATGAAAATTCGCATGCTTTACGTAGAAGATGTTTAATTTGGGTTTATAATGTTTGTAGTACGAATTTTTGGGAGTTTGGGTGTGAAAAATCTAGATTTGGTTGATGTTGGATTATAGAACCCGTAACTGTTAATATGCAGAATTCGCCATACCTGTTTGATCGATCGATCGAACCAGGAGTGTCGATCGATCGACGCATCGATCGATCGAGCCCCTGCCATCGATCGATCGACCCCTCCTGGCAGACTCATATTTCCCCTTTTAAATAGTTGAATTCAAATTAAATGAGTAAAAATCTTTGGACATCCTTATTAAAATATTTTGGAAGGTAAAGGAGACCAGTAGGACTTATTAATAATTATGAGACCTTAAATTTAAGACGAGATTTACATTTTTGGGATGTTTACACATAAGGGACGATTGGGTTGTGTATTAAAGGGAGAGACGTGTAAGATAGTTACGTTGGAAAAATAGATGAGTACCTACTGAATTCTACACTTGGGAGGATAGAGTCCATGAGTGTTACGTAGTATGTTGGATTAATCCCTCAATTAAAGTAAGAGACGAACCGTTATACGTGATAACTAAAGATTGAGAAATAAGGATAAATGTTATACTTATGGGTGATGAAAGGTACCTAAAGAGATATGGTAATAGTAGTATATTTATATGACTGTGTTTTTGTATATACTATATACATGTGAAAATCATGCACGCGCTACTTGCTATCCCTGAGGTTACCGCGCTGGGACAGTCTTATCTCGATGTGCCTTTATGGGGGATATTGACTCGTACCCTAGAAGATAGATATCCTTGGTACAGGCTATCTGATAGATGGTCAGACGGTCCTAAGAGACGTGAGGGTATGTACTGACCTCTTAGAGACTTGGAATCTATGCTTCGCCTCAATATTGTTTGTCTATGTGTTAATACAGTTCGAGAGTGATTCCGAACTTGTATTTCCCTTAGTACGAGTGAGACGGGGATTGGATAGCAGAGTATGCCCGCACCATAATTATTATGTGGGGTGCCGTTAAAATATATATATTATATGAGTATTTAATATATATATTTAATTATGGAAATTTGGGAACTACCTACTGTGTTTATGGTAAGTAAGAAAATGAATTATTATTTTCGATTGGGGAACATGTGTTTGAAAAGTATAATATGATACTTAGAAACTTTATGAGTAAATAAGGTTTAAATGAGAACTTTGTTGTTAAAAGAAATTAACCTCTTAAACAATTGAATTTATCAGTATTAAATCTTACGAGCGACCTAAGATAAGATAAGTTATACCGTTGGGAAGGTTAGTGCGATAGGCGTGCACATTAGCAGAGAGGTGAGAATTTCTCAAGGGAGTGTCGCACTAATATGTTGTTGCATTGGCCAGTAAACATTTTAAATACTTGCTAAACAAATTTTAAATCGTTTTTACAATCGGGCTCTGACCCGTTTCCATTTTCTTTTCTCTCTTCTATATATATATATATATTACAAGGGCCCAGCCACAGGGGCGTCTTGCATAGGATCCTTTGGAAGGAACGCGTTGCAGCTTAGGTGGGAGTTGTAGGCCTTTTGCTTAGACGACTACATTTGTTGATTCCACTCCTAGTTCCATTTATTTAGTTGGGCATGTGTCGCCCTTTTCCATTATTCAGTTGTCTATGGGATATTGTGACTTGTTTATTTCCATTATTCAATTGTTTTATTTGACATTGTGATCCATTTATTCCCAGTATTTTCACTTTGGGATTTATTGTTGTCAGGATGTTTTTCCTTTAAGTTTAAATGTTGGAATCTAGTTGTTGAATGTTTAAATTATTTGGATTATATGTTCCAGGTTAATTGTTGTGTGATTCTTTAAATTACGAATTTTGTAAAGTTTTAAATGTTGGTTTTTATAAATAAAATTTGGAAAGTAATGTCTAAAATGATTTTGACACTTGGCTTAATTATTTAGGGTGTTTAAATTGGAAAAATTATTTTCACGACAGTGATGCTAAGAATGATCCAACTGTTCACCTTGATTTTAATTTAATAAATGAGTGATCGCCCGGTATTTAATTAGGCGGGGTGTCACAGGTGGTATCAGAGCATCAGGTTCTAGTGTCTTTAGTATCTGTACGGCTTATTTCGCTTTCAGCTTAACATTTTTACTATAGAGCCCTATTTTAGGATTGTTGTATTCTTGTTTTTACGATTACGTCTTCAGCTATTTGAGATTTGATAATAACTGTAGACTAATAAATTTCTTCACGTTTCAGATGCCTCCGAGACGTGCACCAAAGGATAGGCGTGCCCAAGCCGAGCAGTCAGCAGCTCCGGCTCAGGGTACGATGAATGCTAATGAGGTAGCCGCTATTGTTGCTCAGGCGGTGAATGTCGCGCTAGCGGTGGTACAGCAGGCTCCACCCCAGATTCAGGCAGTGGCGCCAGTACCTGCACAGCTTCCATCTGCATGGGAGCGGGTTAGGGATGCCTTTCAGAAGGCGCATCCCCCTGAGTTCTCGGGTAGTTCAGATATCATTATCGTCGTCCAATGGAAGAAAGATATCCAGAGGCATCTGCGTATGTATGAGTGCACAGACGTGCAAAAACAGTTGTTGGCTTCCTTCAAGTTAGTGGGGGTCGCTTTGTAGTGGTGGGAATCCACCACCACCTTGGAGGAGAGGGATACTATCCCGATTCAGTCATTCTGGGAGCGGTTTAACCGCAAGTATTTTTCACCCGTCGTGCAGACTGAGATGAGGCGGAAGTTACTGAACTTGAAGCAGGAGAATTCTACCGTTGTCGAGTATGAAGAGGAGTTCACAAGACTTCTCACCATAGTGCCAGATGAGGCACCTACTGAGGGTAAGAAAATACTTTTGTTTGTGGACGGGTTAGCTTGGAGGATCCGTCAGCACCTTATAGGGAGTCTGTCTCTGAGTACCTTCACAGATGTACTCAATGCTGCTTTACTACATTGCCAGGATCACCGCTTCCATCTGCAGGGAAGCAAGCGAGCAGGAGAGTCCGGCCAGCATGGCAGGACAGGGGGTAGTGGCGCTGGTGGAGCACCGACATCCCAGGGACAGACTCGTCAGCATGAGCAGAGTTCCCATCAGGGGACCCTGCCAAGCGCTTACGATCAGGTGATTCCAGGCAGGGATTTGGGGATTATAGGCAGGGTCAGCAGGGCCAGCCTAATCAGCAAGGCCAACACCGTCAGCAACAGGGTCAGCAGCAGGGCCAGTGGTGGAGTGGTAACGGCCAACAGGGTCGTGGTCAACAGCGTCAGAGGGGAGGAAATTTCAAAGGCCGATGTTTCGGGTGCGGCAAGAATGGCCATAGGCGTCAGGATTGTCCCGAGGGAAAGAGGGCCCCACAGCAGCAGGGTGCCCGTAATGAGCCACAGATGCCACTTTTTCCAGCCGCCCTCCCAGCATCAGCTCAGGTACCAGCCCTACCAGCCATTCCAGCAACTCCAGTGCAGCAGGGGCAGTTACAGTACGGACGTGTCTATAACGTCCACCAGGCAGCAGCTCCACAGGCACCACCCGCGATTGAGGGTATGTTTCTTATCCATGGTACTATGGGTCGAGTTTTATTTGATACTGGGGCGACGCACTGTTTTATAGCTACTCATTTTGCGAAGGCCTTAGGGTTATTAGCTACATCAGAGAGCACTGTGACGTGTGTAGACTCACCACTGGGGAGTGGATCGCTCATTTTCTTTATATGCCGGGGTGTGGGGGTAGAGATTGGTAGCTTGGTATTACCAACAGACATGTTAGTCTTAGATATGCATGAGCACGATGTTATTATCAGTATGGATTGGCTCGCAGCTTACAGAGCCATGATAGATTGTTTCGGTGGGAGTATTGTCTTTGCCATTCCGGGGCAAGAGATGTTTGTAGTGGCGATGCCTCGCCCAGAGGGAGGCTCGACCGCTCATTTATATTACATAGAGGAGGATACCACTAAGGAGGTTGTGATTCCCTTAGACTCGATCCCAGTTGTTCGTGAGTATTCCGATGTATTTCAGGAGATACCAGGCCTACCCCCCAGTCGTGAGATAGACTTTGTCATAGATTTATTACCGGATACTCGACCTATAGCAAGCGCTCCATACCGTATGGCTCCGGCAGAGATGCGAGAGTTACGAGATCAGATAGAGCAGTTGTTAGGTCAGGGCTTCATTCGAAGGAGTACCTCACCTTGGGGCGCTCCAGTTTTGTTTGTGAAGAAGAGAGATGGTTCACTGAGGCTATGTGTGGACTACCGGGAGTTGAACAAGGTCACGATACGGAACAAGTATCCGTTCCCTCGAATCGATGATCTGTTCGACCAGCTGAGGGGAGCAACTTTCTTTTCGAAGATAAATCTGAGGTCGGGGTACCATCAGCTACGTATTAGGGAGCAGGATGTTTCAAAGACTACTTTCTTGACGAGATACGGGTCCTATGAGTTCAAAGTGATGCCATTTGGACTCACAAATGCTCCAGCCGTATTCATGGCCTTGATGAACCAAGTGTTCAGAGAGTTTTTGGATCAATTCGTCATTGTTTTCATAGATGACATTCTGATATATTCACACTCCGAGGAGGAGCATGCCGAGCACTTGAGGCAAGTTCTTCAGACTCTACGTGAGCATCAGTTGTATGCTAAGTACGAGAAGTGCGGGTTCTGATTACGAGAAGTACAGTTCTTGGGACATGTTTCTGAACAGGGGATAGCAGTTGACCCGAGTAAAGTGTCAGTGGTGAGGGAGTGGGGACAGCCCACGACACCGACGGAAGTGCGTAGTTTCTTGGGGTTAGCTGGATACTACAGGAGATTCATTCGAGGATTCTCCAAAATAGCGGGTCCATTGACGAACCTGACTCGCAAAGGGGTACCATATGTTTGGGATGATGCTTGTCAATTGGCTTTCGACGAGCTGAAAGACAAGCTTACTTCAACACCGGTCCTTGCTTTACCTAAGCCGGGGGTGGAGTACCTGGTTTACACTGATGCCTCTTTACGGGGACTTGGGGGAGTACTTCAACAGGAGGAGAAGGCGATAGTTTTTGCCTCCCGCAAGCTTAAGCCGCATGAGAAGAATTACCCCACCCACGACCTGGAGTTAGCAGCGGTCGTTTTTGCATTGAGGATATGGAGGCACTATTTATTGGGGGAGAAATTCCGCTTGTTCACAGACCACAAGTCACTGCAGTATCTGTTCACTCAACGAGAGTTGAATATACGTCAGCGCAGATGGTTAGAGTTTGTGAAGGACTATCAGTTCGACATACAGTACCATCCGGGGGAGGCCAACGTAGTTGTCGATGCGTTGAGTCGTAGACCGGTAGACGATGTAGCGGACATCTGGAAAGCGAAGTGGAAAGAGTTGGGTCACCAGGACGCAGTAGCTCGTTCCTTCATATATGTCATGACAGTGACACCCGAGATCTTTACGAGGGTGATACAGGCACAGACCGAGGACCCGTTCTGCCAGGAGCAGATTGTACGACTCTTAGCGGAGGGTGCCGAGTCTTATTCCGTTAGTTCTGATGGGGGATTGAGGTTTAATGGGAGATTGGTGGTCCCAGAAGGAGCAGAACTACGTCATGCCGTGATGACCCAGACTCACGGGTCCCGATTTGCGGTACATCCTGGAGGAGATAAGATATACCAGGATATGAGGCGGGAATACTGGTGGAGTGGGATGAAAAAGGACATTGCTGAGTTCGTGTCTAAGTGTTCTACCTGCCAGCTGGTAAAGGTGGACTATCAGAAACCGTCAGGGTTGCTTCAGCCATTGGAAATACCCGCGTGGAAGTGGGAGAGTATTTCCATGGATTTTATTACAAGGCTGCCTACATCACAGCGGGGCCACGACTCTATCTGGGTGATTGTAGACCGTTTGACCAAGGTGGCTCATTTTCTGCCGGTACGAACAAACTATACCACGGGTCAGTATGCTCAGTTGTTCATTGCTGAGATTGTCAGATTACATGGGGTGCCTCTGAATATTGTGTCAGATAGAGACAAGATTTTCGTGTCGCGTTTCTGGGAGAGCTTTCAGGAGGCTATGGGTACAGAGTTGAGGTTGAGTTCAGCTTATCACCCACAAACAGAGGGGCAAATAGAGCGTACTAATCAGATGCTGAAGGATATGCTACGCATGTGTGTCCTTGATTTTGGAGGAGGTTGGGAGCCACATCTTCCACTGGTAGAGTTCGCTTATAATAACTCTTATCAGTTCACGATTGGCATGGCTCCATTCGAGGCTTTGTATGGCAGACCTTGTCGTTCCCCAACTTGTTGGCTAGAGGTGGGAGATAACAAGTTACTCGAACCAGAGGTGATTCAGGAAACCTCAGCTAGAATTGAGATGATCGGGAGTCGCATTCGGGTAGCCCAAGATAGGCAGAAAAACTACGCCGATGCAAAACGGTTCTTTCGAGAGTTTAATGTGGGGGACCAAGTGTTACTACGTGTATCTCCTATGAAAGGAGTGATGAGGTTCGGGAAGAAAGAGAAATTGGCCCCGAGGTACGTGGGACCATTTCCCATTATCGAGAGGATTGGGCCGGTAGCATACAGATTGGAACTGCCAGAGCATTTACATCGCATTCACGATGTATTCCACATCTCGTCGTTGAGCCGATATCTTCGGGATGACATGGCTCACACCCACATTGCGATAGAGGAGATAGAACACCCCGACAGCTCTTACGAGGAGAGACCGGTGGCTATCCTAGACCATAGCGAGAGGAGATTGAGGTCGAAGGTAGTTCCACTTGTACGGGTCCAGTAATGTGGAGGAATCCACTTGGGAGCGCGAGGCAGATATGCGCGAGAGATATCCAGATTTATTCTTACCAGGTATGCCTTATTTTCCGAATTTCGGGACGAAATTCAGTTATTAGGGGGGAAGTATGTAATACCCCGTATTTTTATGCTTTATAAATTTAGGGATTTATTAAATTTAATGTGAGTTATTAATTTAATATAAATCCGGAAATTAATTACTTTATAATTATTAACGTGATGTGAGTTAGTAATTATGGGAAACTTGTTGAATATTACTAATGAGTAGAGTAATATATAATATTGGTTCTATTAAATGTCAAGAGTGAATAAAATCATAATTTTGAAAATTTGAGTCGGGACGCGCCTGTGTCGCGTCGGGACTAAATATTGATTAATAAAAGTAAATAAATTATACGTTGCTCTTATGGTCGTTTTGAGTGCGCCAAAGTGTCCGGAAGGGTCGAGATAGTCAGAAAATTGTACCCGGGGGTTTAATTTGGGTCTCGGGGCGTTTTTAGACTTATTTAGCTCCCCGGGAGGGCATTTTGGACATTTTGTAATTTTGGGAAATTAAACCCACGAATTTTCAAGGGTTATATCAGATGTCTAAGGTTGTCTTCTAGGGTTGACACAACCAAAGACAAGTGACAGCCATAGGAGGGGGAATGAGAGAGCTTGCCAAGGTGTTCTAGGCCGAAAATTCATCTGGTTGCACCGCCACCACCACCAACGCGTAGATCGCGCGACGGGGAACGCAACCACACCAAATTCGTCCACAAATCAGAACTCTGAAATTCCAAGGCAAGTATTTATCTTGCTTAATTTCATTAATGCATCACTCATGTTAGTCTAGGGATGATTAGGATGAGTTTCATAGAAGAAAACCCATGTTGGAGATAGGAAAATTGCATGTAGTAATGATATGAATGATAATCTGGAAACCCCCTTCATATGTAGAAGTTTAATCACGGATTTACGATGGATTAGAAGTAGAAATTCTGGAAAAAGACTGATTAGAACATAGTTAAAGAAATTTTTAGGATTCTTGAGATTGATATAAGTTTTGGCCTATTAATCCATGGATATCGATGAAAATTCGCATGCTTTACGTAGAAGATGTTTAATTTGGGTTTATAATGTTTGTAGTACGAATTTTTGGGAGTTTGGGTGTGAAAAATCTAGATTTGGTTGATGTTGGATTATAGAACCCATAACTGTTAATCTGCAGAATTCGCCATACCTGTTTGATCAATCGATCGAACCAGGAGTGCCGATCGATCGACGCATCGATCGATCGAGCCCCTGCCATCGATCGATCGACCCCTCCTGGCAGACTCATATTTCCCCTTTTAAATAGTTGAATTCAAATTAAATGAGTAAAAATCTTTGGACATCCTTATTAAAATATTTTGGAAGGTAAAGGAGACCAGTAGGACTTATTAATAATTATGAGACCTTTAATCTAAGACGAGATTTACATTTTTTGGGATGTTTACACATAAGGGACGATGGGGTTGTGTATTAAAGGGAGAGACGCGTAAGATAGTTACGTTGGAAAAATAGATGAGTACCTACTGAATTCTACACTTGGGAGGATAGAGTCCATGAGTGTTACGTAGTAAGTTGGATTAATCCCTCAATTAAAGTAAGAGACGAACCGTTATACGTGATAACTAAAGATTGAGAAATAAGGATAAATGTTATACTTATGGGTGATGAAAGGTACCTAAAGAGATATGGTAATAGTAGTATATTTATATGACTGTGTTTTTGCATATACTATATACATGTGAAAATCATGCACGCGCTACTTGCTATCCCTGAGGTTACCGCGCTGGGACAGTCTTATCTCGATGTGCCTTTATGGGGGACATTGACTCGTACCCTAGAAGATAGATATCCTTGGTACAGGCTATCTGATAGATGGTCAGACGGTCCTAAGAGACGTGAGGGTATGTACTGACCTCTTAGAGACTTGGAATCTATGCTTCGCCTCAATATTGTTTGTGTATGTGTTAATACAGTTCGAGAGTGATTCCGAACTTGTATTTCCCTTAGTACGAGTGAGACGGGGATTGGATAGCAGAGTATGCCCGCACCATAATTATTATGTGGGGTGTCGTTAAAATATATATATTATATGAGTATTTAATATATATATTTAATTATGGAAATTTTGGAACTACCTATTGTGTTTATGGTAAGTAAGAAAATGAATTATTATTTTCGATTGGGGAACATGTGTTTGAAAAGTATAATATGATACTTAGAAACTTTATGAGTAAATAAGGTTTAAATGAGAACTTTGTTGTTAAAAGAAATTAACCTCTTAAACAATTGAATTTATCAGTATTAAATCTTACGAGCGACCTAAGATAAGATAAGTTATACCGTTGGGAAGGTTAGTGCGATAGGCGTGCACATTAGCAGAGAGGTAAGAATTTCTCAAGGGAGTGTCGCACTAATATGTTGTTGCATTGGCCAGTAAACATTTTAAATACTTGCTAAACAAATTTTAAATCGTTTTTAGAATCGGGCTCTGACTCGTTTCCATTTTCTTTTCTCTCTTGTATATATATGTATATATTACAGGTGCCCAGCCACAGGGGCGTCTTGCATAGGATCCTTTGGAAGGAACGCGCTGCAGCTTAGGTGGGGGTTGCAGGCCTCTTGCTTAGACGACTACATTTGTTGATTCCACTCCTAGTTCCATTTATTTAGTTGGGCATGTGTCGCCCTTTTCCATTATTCAGTTGTCTATGGGATATTGTGACTTGTTTATTTCCATTATTCTGTTGTTTTATTTGACATTGTGATCCATTTATTCCCAGTATTTTCACTTTGGGATTTATTGTTGTCAGGATGTTTTTCCTTTAAGTTTAAATGTTGGAATCTAGTTGTTGAATGTTTAGATTATTTGGATTATATGTTCCAGGTTAATTGTTGTGTGATTCTTTAAATTACGAATTTTGTAAAGTTTTAAATGTTGGTTTTATAAATAAAATTTGGAAAGTAATGTCTAAAATGGTTTTGACACTTAGCTTAATTATTTAGGGTGTTTAAATTGGAAAAATTATTTTCACGACAGTGATGCTAAGAATGATCCAACTGTTCACCTTGATTTTAATTTAATAAAGGAGTGATCGCCCGGTATTTAATTAGGCGGGGTGTCATAGATAAAAGGAATAAACAAAAGCTCTTTCTAGCAATATTGACCCCACACACACGCCACCACCCACACACAAGTAAAAACAACACCAAACAGATGCTAGCCTAATGGTTCGCATATCATATTTTGATGTTAAATAACTTGAACAGAAACACGTTCAAGGCATGTAAAAGACATTTCATGGGCAAGCATTCATGTGAGCATATTTGTACATCAATGACGCAATGATAGATTACCTTCGCTGCCTTGGCTACAAGCTTTTTGTCCTTCTCTGTTACAAACCAAGTTCTCTTCGGGCGTGAATAGATTTCTTGTCTATGCTCAATCATATTTTCAGCCTGAAAAGTCAGAAAGAGGTGTACGCTATACTCAGATGTAGCTTTTAGCATTAAATTGCCTTGAAAGGAGACCAATAATGCCCACATAGGATCCATGACATCGCTTATGGAAATTATGGCACATCCACCTTTTAGATGATGTCAGTATCCAATAAAGCAAAGCACAAATTAAGCAAATATATTAATCTACATTAATATAATAATATATACAGAGCAGTGCCAAACCTTGGTTGCTTCCATTTCAGCTTTTCTTAGTGCCATCTCTTCCCTGCTCCAGTTCAAAACAAATGAGCATGATGATGTACATTTTGGGCGGAAAATTGATTCTGAAATGGAAATAAAAAAACCTCTCTTCTCGAAGAACTAAAGCCACTTGATCCTCCATTTGGTCAATTATTTGAGACCACTTAGTTATTGATTGCTCCGCTACAATTCTGCTCTTCAGCTTTGAACCAGCTCTTTTTACCTGTCACATTATAACCACGGTATCCTCTTTTATTTAGCATTAAAATAATTCTCATGAAGAGATTGCTATTTGCTTAAAATGATAATACAGTTAGACATGGCAGAAACCATACAGAATCCAGCGCATATTTAATCAGTAAAGCATTATAAACCATATGGACCATAACTTATTAGATGCCTAATTACCCAAAAGTTATTCATCATTGCATTATAATAATTAAGAATTGATAAACGCTAAAGTAATCAATTTACTTTATATATATTTTGAAAGGAAAAAGCAACATAATTTATAAGTGTGTGCGCACCGTTTTCATAAAACTAAATGGATCAATTTTCAAATATTAACATGTGAGTAGATAATAGTCAAAACAGAAAAATTAACATTATTTTCGATTGTTGAGATGTTAGATTCAAAAAAAAATGGAACATGAAAACATATTTAGTGTAGCTGATCCCAAATTCCCGCCTAGGAGCTAGGCCCTCTCCATCTGCAGCCTCGCCTAGTCCCTAGGTGGTGATCATCGTCTCGCGAGGGGCCTTTAATGGTGGCCACCCAACGAGGATGTAAATTGTGAGCGGAGAACGCCAGAGCTCCACCTTTGGTCGCGGTGGCTGCTGGACTACTGTGCAATGACGACGTTTCATATCTCACCAACCAAGAATGGCATTGATAGACACCTCCCATCAGGCGAATCATCCTTCCAAATCAGATTGATTATTAATATCCAGCGTCATGGGATTATCTGCGGATACCACTAGTACCATTATACTAATACAGTACCACTTTGATGCAAAGTAGTCAGACAGCGGAAGACGAACACGCAAAACGACAAGAAACTACTCACAACAATTCAACGGCCAACAAATGAGTATTAGTTTATACTTGGGAAACGAGAGAGTGCTAACCAAGGAAACCTAGGAAAAAGTACCATGAAGGACAAATAAAGGGGATTATTCCCTATTTCACCCAGCAAAAGAAGTTGTTATAATACAAAGAGGTTTTATCTATTTTCACTTATAGTGGTATAAAAGGGGGATGAAAGGATTGAGACCACTATATATAGCAATTGCAATAATTAAGGATTGGGACCACTATATTGTTTGCATCGCCGTTTGGACACTTCCGCACACTTTTAATAACACGAACAAACACCCACCGTGTACAACACTTTCCTCGCACATTCCTGACACAAGTGAACATTCTCATACGCAGTTGAACACCCAACCTCCTTAATTATTTATTAATTTATTTTCAAACTTTTGATTTGATGCTGAATCGCATTATCTATTTCGGTTGACAAACACTGCCAACTAACCTAGAGCTCAGTGGCTCAACTATTATTACTTGAATAAACTTGACAAAAAAACATTGATAACACAAGCATTAAATGGGAGAACAAGATGAACACACCAACAAAAACACAATTGTCAAAAAAGAGAAGCCAAAAATTCCTAAAAGACTATAAAATGCTTCCAGAGAAATATGAGAGAAATAAGCTCCAAGAGTTCTCACTTCCAGTAGTTACAAAACCTAAAAAGGTTTAAAAACCAAAAAAAAAAGGCTCTGCAAAGAACGAACAAGATACAAAGAAAATAAAATGCTTACGATGGCTTTGAGGAGAGATCGATCATTATCAGTGACAAATGTAACTGCGTACCCTTCTCTACCCGCTCTAGCTGTGCGACCCACTCGATGAATGTAACTGGTAAAGATAACAGAGATATAAGAATCAAATGAATGCACAAACTAGCCTCAGTACAGGATATAATGTGAGAATTGGGATCTGAACTTGTATATTCATTTAAACTCTCTTTTTTAAGCAGAAATGCTAATGAATTGTAATGTACCTTTGACAAGCAAAACAAGTAAAAAAAAATTATAAAAATTAGTGTATAGATAACCATTTGAAAATAAACAGTCATAAAATGTTATGATATACCTAGTTAAGTCACGAGGGCATGCAAAGTTTATAACTGTTTTAACACCGATGATGTCAAGTCCCTAACAAAATACCCAAATAATAAGAGTCATTAACAATAACAGGGTTCGATATCATCCATTCCATAGTCCAAGAACTTCTTCTTACACGAGCAGCAACATCTGTTGCAATCAAAAAATCCACTTGCTGCTTCCTGAAAAGTTCCAAGGCCTGGACAGAAAATCATGAAAAATGAGATTATCACACCAAACATTATAATTAGGTAAGAAAATTGGCAAAGCTCCAATAAAGTTCCAACATCTTAAATTAAGTATTTAGGGAAAGTAACTAGTTAAATTTATTTATCGCTTAACTTGCAAAAACACAGATAACAACATGACTGAGCAACTCACATCAAGACGTTGAACTTGGGTGAGATTTCCATGAAGCTCAGCAGCTTTATAGCCAGCTAACCCAAATAAAATCTTCAATCTGTGTGCAGCTTGTTTTGTTCCACTGACAATGGAGAAATGAATGTTATGCTAAATCCTCGGAAACAAACACGCTAGAAATTAATTAGCATGATCTCACAAGAAATTGCTAAAAGAATATTTACAAGCTAAAACTACTACTAATAAGTGGTGATTGAAAGACATTATTCATCCACACAACAGCAGAGGCCCACCATAACCTTCATATCTTAGAGAAACTTTTGTGAAGTATGAAAAATTACAATAAAGGTCATTACAAGGTTCACATAAATTTCCTTTAAACCCATAACAGGAGACAAGACTTCTTCCATCAATAAAAACTACGATCAAATGTCCAACCCTGACAGTTATATTACATTTGCATTAAAAAAAATTAGTATGTGATGTAATCTGCAGCTTAAAATGTACATACTGTAGCTTCAACTTAATCCCTGCAAACTTGAACAATTAATTTTAAACTTAACAATAATTTAAAAGTTGCAACACATTCAAATACCTGAAAACAATCACTTTGGATGTGAATGTCTTGGAGCACAATGCAAGAAGAACAGCTTCTTGATTTCCCTCACGCGTTCGGCGTATCCTAACCACCCTGCACAAGAGGAACCGTAAGTTAATGAGACCCAAAAATGCATACAGAATATAGATAATCACTCCAACAGTTATTTGAACATATTATGATGCGGCCAAGCGTCTGGGTCCCCCTCGGGAACCATTTACATTTGATGGGGAGGGAAAGATACTAGGATAAACTTTTGAAGTTATCTTCTAAGCAGGATCCTTAGGTGCATGTCGTACAAAAAACGGACTAGGAAAATTTGCATTTTTTGGCATTCTTCTTCCTAGGATTAGACATCCGATCTTTCTCACGTGAAATGGGAAGGCACCTTATTCATGAAGTCTTAAGATGTCTTAAATCGTGATCGTGCAAGAAGGTATTGCGTTTTGATTTCGGATACCGGCTTGCGTAAATAGCGTTGCATGTGGCGCAAGACTATATATGTATAATGCCCATAAATTCATGCAATCATCTCAAACATGATATTGCATTTTATATAAAGTAATCATTTCAAATAAAGGCATAAAATTATAAAGTACGACATATTCCAAACAAAATCATAGATAACCCAAATAAATCCATACAATCATCCCACACATGTTAAATTCCAAAATATTAAACTGATAAGAAAATGAGAAATCAAAAAAGTCCCCCCTCATGCAAAATAAAGGAAATTAAAACACAAGAAAATAAAGTAAATAATATTCAAATATGTACCAAATAATATTCAAATATGTACCGACCAAAATAAGTCATAAAGAAAAAGTCTAAGACCTTAACCTCACAACACAGATCTTGTGACATGCGAAGCAAAATGTAGCTAAACTACATATGTGAAAAGTACGGGACAATTTCGATAAGCAGGGGTTTTCTCCTCTTTTTTCCTTTATGTGACCCTATTAGTTTTCTCTTTTGGTAAAAATAAAAAGGCACAAATAGTGGGCAAATAGCGCTAAATAGCCCAAATAGTGCGAAATAAAGCTAAATAGCCCAAATTGTGGAGTAAATAGCGCTACATAGCGCATGCTATTCGTGACAAATGCTATTCCAGATGCGCAATACCGCGTTTTAGTAGTGCAAAATGCAATAGTGTTCGCAATAGCGTGCGATGTAAAACAATGCTTGAGATTCAGGGGCCTTGATGGGATATTGTGTGATATTGTTTAATGAGCAAATATTTTTAGGTTCAAATGAGATTATACGAGCTCCAGGAAGCACAAAAAAGTCCACGGAAACATGTCTGACACGGACACGTGGAGCACCAACACTTCAAGGACACTCCCAAACACCAATCAGAGTCTTGACACTTCTTTCAACATACCCCTAATTTAAAAATAATATGCTTTAGTAATACACGAGCATGATACTTCTCTTTCCATGTGTCCATACCTTACACAAGTCTTTGGTGTAATGACCAATACTTCTTGGATGCCAAATTTGACAGACACCTCTTAGGTGTTCATGTATAACTCTCTATTTGTATGCAAAAGATAATTTCTAGAAAAACCAAAAACGAATTTAGCATAATCAACCGCATCCGCAAGACGATGGGAGATTTTACAATAGCGGTGTGTGGGAAGAGAAGGGCAATCATATTACTTACATGTGCACAGTATATTTCAATATTATCATGCATCGATATACTTACACTTGTATACATATATTCCTTATTCATTTGACTATTTCAAGCCTCACAAATCAGCCACTGTAATATTAATTGATTTAATTATCATGAGATAAAATTATTGTTTAGTTTTAACTAATATATAAATATATATTTATTGATGTATTCTCGGCGCATTTGTGTCCTTATTTACAGAATTTTGTGGTATTAATGTGGCCATGTCTATCAAATCCATGTACTAAACCAATGTTCATGCTTCATAGTTTGAACCAGATAATAGTCAAACCAGTTGACCAAGATAGTATCGTTCAAAATGAGTGTTCCAAGTCCAAAAAAAAGTTAACACGGCTTAAAGTCAATTTCGTATAAGTAACAAGGGCCACATGCCAAATAACATGAAAAATATATGTTAGTTTGTGGTTTTACAGATGAGGATATAATCATAAACAAACAAACCTTATAACAGAAATTGTGTAGCCAACCCCAAGTAGGGAAAACCAGACTAATTTGAGCTATATAACATGTAACCTTTAGTATAAGAAAGTTCACCCAAAGGATAAGTCATGAAGTGCCTAGAGAAATTATAAGGACTTACTCTTCAGTCAATGCTGCTGGCCTCTTCGTCGACGGATCTGCCGAGAGACGCAAGGGTTTGTTCAGAGAAAGCTTGATAAGGTTGTCGACTTGTTCTGTCATTGTCGCCGAAAAGAGCATTGTCTGCCTACGTTTAGGACACAGTCTAACCTGCAAAGTTTTTGTTAACCACTACAACGATAAATAACAAAAATACTAAAATGATATGCAGTTAAAAAACAACAAAAACAAAAGGATAACGGCTAACGACTTCTCTGTGTTATCAATCAAGTCTTAAAAGATATGGGACCATCTACCCCACTTTATTGTGTTATCCATTACAAAGAACGGATGCATTGAGTAAGCTTAACACTGTTGAACTTTTTTCCATGAATTCTGTGCATACCCAAATCAATTAAGTATCGGACTTCTATCATAGGTAACCTAAGCCCAATTTGACTAGTCAAACACTTAGTTTATTCATTTTAATATTGCCCAACAGTTGGAGTTCTTGGTTAAAAAACTCTAAACCTAAATAAAACTGTCCCTTTTCCGCAGCGGATAATATATATTCTTTCTTCTTAAATTCACTTGTAAGATCATCATAAATCAGATATCTGCATCTTACCTTAAAGTTCTTTACTTCTTCCCATTTAAAAGAAGGGTATTTTTCACTTTGGCCCAGAGATAATATTGTATTTATAGATAACTCCTTGCATGTTCAGTAATCAGACTTACCCCCACCCGGGCATGCGTAAGGTATATCTAAGGGGTATCATAAATATAACATCAACTTAGCGGGTAAAACTCAAAAAAAAAAAATTTAAAAAAATTTAAGGGTCCATTTGGTTGTGGGCATGGTTCAAAGTCTCAGTATTGGTCGCCGTATTGGACACCCGATTTTCAACTCGGTCACCGTATCAGGCAATACGCAAAGATACACTATTTAAAGAGTACAAAAAAATCCGAAAAAAAATATAGAAAATTTAAAAAAAAAAAAGATTAACAATGTGGACCAATTAGATACATTTCAAACCATCCTTAAATTTGCAACGCATTGTACAATTGGTTATACTGAAGCACGGCGGACTTGTCGGATTCAATGTTCTATAATAAATCAATATTAATATAGAAAAACAATCTAATGACACATAGAGTTCAATAAAAAAAAGTTACATTGAAGATAAATAGAAATGATTAAATGTTTCGTCATTTTCATCTCGCTATCTAGTTGCAATATCGATCATACGGATGTGGATAAGGGTAATTTCCTCCAGTACGATAAGGGAAAAAAATGTTATTATTTCCCTACCAACGACCTGGCGAGTAATTGCATACAACTTTCTTCTTATTTCATAAGATTGCTATTATTTTTCAGAAAAATATACGAATGTTATTTTTTTTCTAAAGATGATATGAATGTTTTTTTTTTTAAATGATACAAATGTTATTATTTTTTAAAAAAAAAGGATGCGAATGTTATTTTTTTTAAAGATGAGATGAATTTAATTTTTTTTAAAAGATGAGATGAATGTTATTTTCTTTAAAAGGAATATACAAATGTTATCTTTTTTACAAATGTTATTATTTAAAAAAAAAGATATGAATGTTAATTTTTATAAAAGATGATATGAATGTTATTTTTTTAAATAAGATACAAATGTTATCTTTTTTGACAAATGTTATTTTTTTCTAAAGGATATGGATGTTATTTTTTTCAAACGATATAAATGCTATTTCTTTTACAAATTATCTTTTTAAAAAAGAGGATATGAATGTTATTATTTTTACAAATGTTAGTTCTTTTAACAGGAATATAGAAATGTTATAAAAAACAAAGAACACGTACAACAGTCAAAAAAACAACCGGAAGGAGAGTTTTTACACACGACAAACCCAAAAGTAAAAGCAGGCGTACATCTGTCAAAAAATAAAGAATCATGCGTACAGCTGTCAAAAAAATGAAGAAGCATGTGTACCCTTTTTTTATACACACAACACAACAAAACCAAAAGATATTCTTCGTTAAAAACAACCGGAAGGAGGGTTAGAAAGGAAAAAAAGGGACAGACAACTGTGAAAAACAACTGGAAGGAGGGTCAAAACAAAAAAGAGGGTTAAGGTTTCTTTGGATGACAGCCATGGTTCAAAGTATCGGTCGAGTTGACTCGGTATCGGCCGAGTTGACTCGGAATCGGAGGGTACCAATACGATACCGAGAGGAGTTTAAAAAAAACACTGAATCGTGTTGTCTCGCCGAGATATCGGCCGAGACAACCGATTCTGAGACGCGTCGCCGCGAAATCGGTCGAGACGACCGATTCAATTTTTTTTACAAACTGTTAACTGTTATAAAAATGTTACAAACTGTTAAATGTTATAAAAATGCTCTTTTTTTTAGTTGTTATAAAAATGTTACAAAAAAATGTTATAAAACTATAAAAATGTTGTTTTTTTTAAATGTTACAAAAAAATGCTATAAAAATGTTAATGTTATAAAAATGTTATTTTTTTTAAATGTACAAAAAAATGTTGTAAAACTATGAAAATGTTATTTTTTTAAAATGTTATAAAACTGTTAAATGTTATAAAATGTTATTTTTTTTAAATGTTATAAAAATGTATAAAACTATAAAAATGTTTTTTTTTTATTGTTATAAAAATGTTACAAAAAATTGTTATAAAACTATAAAAATGTTACAAAAAATGTTATAAAACTATAAAAAATGTTATTTTTTTTAAATGTTATAAAAATGTTACAAAAAAATAAAAATGTTATTTTTTTGAAAAATATGGTGGGTCTTCAACTGATAGTTCTGGGTGTAGAGGTTTTGGATATTATCATTACGGTAATCAATCGGGAGATCGCCAAGCACAATTTCCAAATTATGGATCATCTAGTCAGTCATCCCAACCCTCTGAGCAGCAATATGGTTCATATTTCTTTCCTTACCCTACTGAAGGACATTACCCCTATCAAAATCCGTATGATCGATATCGCAACTAAATAGGGAGATGAAAATGATGAAACATTGTAATCATTTTTATTTATCTTCCATATAAATTTTTTATCAAGCTCTCTGTGCCATTTGATTGTTTTTCAATATTAGTATTGGTTTACTATGCAATATTGAATCTGATAACTCTGCCGCGCTTTAGTATAACCAATTATACAATGCAATGCATATTGAATTATGGGTTTGAATGTATCTCATTGGTCCACTTTGTTAATCTTATATTTTTTAAATTTTCTACATTTTTTCCGGAATTTTTTGCGCTCTCTAAATAGTGTATCTTTGCGTATCGCCCGATACCGCGACCGAGTTGAAAATTGAGTGTCCGATACCGGAACCGATACCGAGACTTTGAACCATGATGACAGCCGACTATGGAGAGAGAAGGAAGAAGGAACCAGAAGAAAAAGAAGAAGAAGAGAATCTCTGAATCTCTGCGACATGTATTCTTTCTTCTTTTCTTCTTTTCTTCTTTTCTGCTTTATTTTTTGGCAAAAAAACATATCTCACACGATATCTTGGAATTGCCGAGATGTCGCCGATATCTAGCGAGATTTTACTGATTCATTTTTATTCTTGAATTGTGACACGAAATCGGTTCTGCCACCCTCGAGACCGAGTCAACTCGGCCGAGACTTTGAACCATGGCTCAAGGTAAAATATGTTTCATCGCGGTGAAAAGTAAAATAGTGAAATATGTTTTCACCTATATAGAGTTAAATTTTGTTCACTACTTTTGCTTAAAGCGCATATTTATAGTGTATGGACTTGTTCAAGTTTAGAAACTTATCCTTTTCCATGGAAAATTCCGATTCCAATCTATGTATACTTCCTTCCATCATTTTTACAAGAGAAATTCATATTTAATCTAATCTAAGTTGGCTGACTTATATAAACAAAACAAAGTATAAGGCTAAAAACATACCAGCTCACGAATTTCAGCACTAAATCCAAGCTCTAAAAGACGATCCGCCTCATCAAGGATCAAAACTGCAAGGTCATCCAAATCTATGGACATAGAATTGCGCAAATGATCTATCAAACGTCCTGGAGTAGCCACAACAATATCTGGCATTGATCTCAAGGCTGCTTCTTGCATCTGAAAAATAATGGGAATGACAAGTGAGATGACATTAGTCTCACTCAACATAGCATATAAAATCTATGGAGATGCAAATTCGGAGTGACAAAAAAATTTGTTAGGGAAGAGGGACTGTATAAATGGAAGCAGAGGATAAACGAGAAGGAAGAGACTCGGACTAATACTTGGTTTACAAGATGCCTTTATATATCAAGTATTAAAATTTTAATCGACCAAAAAAATGCAATTAAAATAAACGAACCTTCGTCGAAAGCCCACCAACTACCAGGCAACATCTGATGTCTTTAATAAACTGAGCAAGTTTTTCAATCATACTATGAACCCTGTAAAAACAATTGAAACATTACATTATTGATCAATCGCATAAACAAGGTAAGGTGACTAAAAATAGAGTTAGCCCAGAGTTTATAATCATTGCAGAAAAATAAATGTTTAACTTCAGTCGAGGAATGGGGCTATATACGAACTACTGTTTTTTCCAAACCACGGAATGGGGATTATGAGAATAAGTACTGCTGCATATTATTTACCGTGGCTAAAAAAGAAGAAGATAGCGGCAAATTGATTTGGATACATCTTAATGTATACAATTCAGTCAAACAGAAAATTACAAAAAAGAAAACTTCAGGAAAGTGTTGTTGAGTGGGGTATTATAATGATGTTATATGCACCAACTATGTTGCAACCATGTAAAAACTGTGGTTATATTATATAGATAAACTTAATCAAATTGAACCATAATACCAATCTATCTAACTTAATATTTCATAGTGTGGAGCTGTATCAACAGGACAAAAGCACCTAGTTTGAAAATTTGCTTTCTATCCATGGAATGAATCTGCATGAGCAATGGACTCTAATATGAGACAGATGATCAAGAAAACATTAAATAACTCGTAAAAGAATAAGACTTACTGAAACGCCAACTCCCTAGTAGGAGTAAGAATAAGGACCCGAATTGCAGGTCTATTTTTGGGACGAAACAATAATCTCTCCAGCGTCGGTAAGGCAAATGCAGCTGTCTGTAAAAATGAACGTCAACACATACATTACTCCCAACAAAAACACTACCTACCATGTGTGAAAACCAGTTGTCGCGAAAAATATACACAAACGTATAATATATAAACAACATACCTTTCCGGAACCAGTAATAGCACTCCCGCATATATCACGCCCAGTTAATGCCAATGGTATGCAAGCAGCCTACAAATAACTCGCTGTTATTTTATTTTTATAAAGAAATGAGAACATGAAAATGCACTAACTGCTAAATAACGCAATGCATGAAAACTCAAGGAACAATCAGTAAGTAAAACGGAACAGAGTATCGAATTTAATAAAGAGAACCTGAATTGGTGTTGGCTTAGTGTAGCCCAGCACTTCACAAGCTCGAAGCAATGGCCTGGAGATATGCAGCTCCATAAACGAATTTGCATGGAACGAAACTCCATCCGATGGTGAAAAGAACGACTTAGTATCACCGCCGCCATCATTTATCACCTCATCACCATCTTCGGGTCTAAATTCCTCCTGAATAACAATACAATGTTCAAGAGGTAATATTTTGTGTTTGCCTCTTAATACATTAAAAGATAATAATTTGTATTTGTTCTTTGCCTCTTAACCAGTGACGAAATTAGGTAACCCCCGAGTTTCAAAAGATTATTACTGTTTTGTTTTTTTGGAGGAAAAATATGGTTCCCAGACCGGTGAAAACCCAAAGACCCATATTAAAAATCTATTTTTAAGAAAGAGGGTGAGGAGCCCAACTTTTTGTTGATTTCATTACCTAATAAATTTTATTTTCACTAAAGGACACCTTTGAACATTTATAACCTTGCCCACTAGGTAAAGTACTCTAGTAGTTAGTGGACTCGTGGCAGCAAGTTCATTCCTAACTTCGACTATAAATGTGTCAAAAAGTATCTAGTATTTACCTTCATAGATTATTTTTCTATTTGCAGAATTTATTTTTAATTCAAATTGTAAATTTATTTTTCATCCTAATTGAAATATCTTTACGTAGTATTTCACCTCCTTTGTTAGTCTAATTGCAAAAATAATTCTTAACCTTATAATAAACACTTATTGCAGATTTTATGTTGTAAAATTGTGGGAAAAACAATTAGAATTGGTGACGGATATATGTTTTTTGTTGGGAAAATCACTCTTAATTTTTTTGGGCACCCCCTCAAAGATTAAATTCTGGTTTCGTCCCCTGCTCTTAACGCATTATAAGTATATTTAGGAAACCCAATTCCATGCCTTAAAAATGGAATTGAAAATTTTTTAATTCAAATTTTGAACTGAAAATACTCAAATTTCAATTCTACTTCCAATGCATAAAATTGATTCCTAAACACAACCTAAAACGCAAATCTATGCTGTATTTCTTTAATAAAATTTTATTCCAATTTTACCTTTGCTATTTTTCCTGAATGACACTAATAAAAATAATTTAACATTAACAAACGATTAATTGTGGTAAAATAGTTGCAATAATCATTCAAAATTCAAACATTCGGGCATTAAACGTTCTCAAAACCATGTAAGTATAAGCAAACAGCTCAGATGTTGATTAGATTAAAAAAAACAAGTTTGAGCATTGAGGCTTAAAAAAACCACAGTTTTTGAGGTTTAGCTATACAGAACATGAGACAATATCTGATAAAAACGAAAAGAGGTTTGAAATGAATTGAGAAAACAAAAATGGATAAAAGTGAAGTTACCTGGTGGTTAGGTTCAGAATCAGATGAATCATCTTGGTCGGGTAAGGTGTTGATAGGATTGGAAATTTGTTGGAGGGCTTTGGATATCTTGAAATCGATGGAGGTTGTGCTTCTGCGGGCGTGTTCTTCGGTAACTGATTCAGTGTAGGCGGAGAAGTCCCATGGGGATTGGGATGGCTGGTTAGCTAAGGTTTTCTCTTCATCATACTCTTCTGCTTCTTCATTCAACTCCGGGTACTCGATTTCCTCGTCGCTTGGAGGTTCGAATGCGAAATCTAACCCCATTGGAGAGAAGAGACGAGACTTCACCGTGGTGGCCGTTGCCACTTACAAACAGGGTTTAACAAAATTTGGGTACAAAAGGTTTTCACAAACATAGGTTTAGGTCGGGTCGGGTACACCTCTTGCTTTTATTTGTTTTCATCCGATCTTAAGTCTAAATTCAAAATACGTGACCTATATAAATTTGAAAAATATATTTATTTTCATGTTTGAATAAACTTTTGAGTGAATATTTAGACTGATTGAGACTTCATATGCTCATTTATTTCTTAATCATTCAGAAGTAAAAATAATCGTTTGCTCTTAATCATTTAAACAAACAAACACTATTTGGTATCTTTCAACTCTAAATAGTTTAGAGTCAGACTAAAAAGGTGAAAACAAACAACACCTAAATACACATTTATTTGTTGAACAATAAAAAAAACATTTTATTTTTAGGTTTTTATGGTCTAGTTCCTTGACTAGACATTTTAGACGCTTTAATCGGATCAAATAAATTTTAAGCGATTAGGTTCATTAAATGTTTTTTTCAGTCATTTCATTCATTTTGTTATCGTTAACCTAAACGGCGATTGGCAGCTCCCCCAATAATCTGGGATCATCTTTCTTTTTTCCACTTCTCTTCAACCAGCTTCGTCTTCTTAAAAAAAATCAATTCTTTCAAAGACTCGAGTACATAAATTTTAACCTATATTTATCTCGGTTATAATTTGATCATTTGTAAGTTTATACTTGTTATCAACAATTGTTTTGCATATCGATCAATTACAATAGGTGTATGTATTTGGTTTCGATTCAATCAAACCATTGTAATTGTGTAATGCATGTGATGGAATAACTTCAATGTTAAAAGATTTGACTGTTTGTTTTGATAATGTGTTTTGTAAATTTATATGAATATGTTTTGACTGTGTGTTGTATGTATTTGGTTTCGATTCAATGAAATCGTTGTAATTGTTTAATGTATGTGCTGGAATAACCTCAATATTGACTGAATGATTTCATTGTTTGTTTTGATAATATTTTTGTAATTTTATATGAATATACTTTGATTATGTGTTTGAATGTTTAAACACAAATAATCAAAGCATTATGTTTTGATTTTCTAACAGGTTCTGTGTGTATATGTTTTGATTGTATGTTCATGTGTGGTGTATTTTATGTTATAGTGTTATCTCATAAAACATAAAGTACACGCATATGTATCTAGCTCGAAGAAAAATGCAGTAAAGTACACTCTATTATTTGTGTTTTGACTGTATTTTGGCTCACAAGAAAATTACAATAAAGTACACGCATAAAGATATAAAGTATAAGTGAAATTGTACTGCTTTATTCTCTATTGTTTGTGTTTAGACTGTATTTTGGCAATGTGTTAATGTGTATTTACTTTATTACTTTATTTCATGACTTAATAGACTTATCATGTTATGATTGGACATGAGTTTGTGGGTCCGCGCCAGTGTCATTAACCAATCTTGAGCTTTGACAAAAGTACATGAATATATATTTAGCTCACGAGAAAATTACAGTAAAGTAAACGCATAAAAATATAAAGTACACGTGAAATTGTAGTGCGGTATTCTTTATTGTTTATGTAACGAATTAATATATTTGTGTACACATGAAATTGATGATGCTAAGAAATCACCACTTAAATTTTTATAAGTTGCTCAAGCTCAAACACGGCATAATAATGGAGATATGTAATATAAAAGATATGGAAATAAGAGAGGGAGATGAGGAGAAAAGGAAGAACACCGGTATGTAAGTTGTTCAGCTTTTCATCCTACTCCACTGTGCAGGGATGTGAGGTTTTCACTATGTAAAAAAGACTTTAATGGCCTTGGCGGTACAATAATCAAACTCTCTCTCTCTCTCTCTTTCCACTGCAAATATAATTTTATGAGTATATATAGTGTTGGGGGTGTGCAATGTACCCCCAAACATGTACAAAGCATGTGCATGAAGTAGCTTCTACTAGGATGTGAACACTTATCCCTGGCACAAGTATGTAATACGATGATGCAATAGTCCCCTCATGTTCTCATGTGGTCTTGTTATAACTGCTTGCCCGTGTGGATTAGTCATGCTAGAAACCTGTGTCACACGTGGTTGTATATTGTCCAAGGGAGGTCTCGGCGAAGGCGAGAATGATACCTCCAATGTCCTGTCGAACAAGTGACGAGTTAGACTGAAGTGTAGTCTTAGTTATCTGGGACTGTCAGGCCGAGACGAGACTTGTGAGGGAATATTGAGCCATATGATTAGTCTCGGCCTAAGAGACTCGAACAAGGCCGAGATTGTTAGTGTAGGGTTGCTACAGAGGGGGCCCAAAACTGTCTGGCATGATGGTATATAAGGTCAGCCTTAGTCGAGTGGGTCTCAGCTTGGGACGAGGTCACACTTGGGCATATCAATCACCCCTAGCCTTTAGCCTTGAATGTGAGTAGAAAACTGAAGAGTAAAAATGTCTGAGAGTAGATGTTGATGGGATGTCCTTGATTGAGGGCTAAGATTTCCTTTCATTGATAGGTCTAAAACGTTAAATACGAGCTCTGAAGTGGCATTTGGCATGCATCATATAGCTTAGCGTGTGCCCAAGAGTGGCAGTTGCAGGCCTGCTTAGGGAGATGTTCCCTGATGATGATCGCTTGGGAAGTTGTGCAAACTGATTGCTACTATTTAAATAATTTAAAAACGCCATTTTCTCGTTCTTCTCCATATTGCTCTCACGCTTAAACTCCTTTTCTCAGAAAACCCAGCTTTCTTTTCTTCTTTTTCCTCCATTCAAGATTCTCCGGCCAGATTTAGGGTCTTTCCCTTGTACCTCAGGCGTTTTCTGCTCTCAAGTAATCTCCATCACCTTATTTTCGTAAGATTTTTAGGCTTTTTGGTGGTTTGAACTTTTACTTACTTTTTCGATGACATTCTAGTTTTTTCGGCAGCCTCCATTAGTGCCTTTAGGGTTATTTTTGGAGGTTTTAGGAGCGGAGTTAGCCATTTAGTTTTTTTTTTTTTGCCATTTTTGGCAATTCTTACCCTCTGTGAGGGTCACTGGAGTTGCTCCGGTCATATTCTCCGACGAGCTTGAACTGTGTCCTTGAGTGTTCTTGAGCGTTCTTGGTTAAAAATATTTTATTTCCCTATTTTGATCTTTAGGCCAACTTATGTTAAATCACTTGTATGTTTAAGACTTTATACGAATTCATTGAGTAATTTCCCTATCTTGAGGGTCATAATCATAGGGAAATACGAAAGTGTAAAGCATAGGCTAAAAGGAAAGTAGGGTTCGACTTTACACACCCCATTTTTCTTGTCCCCTTAGCTACTGTTCGTCCTCCGATAGTTGAGATAAGTTATGATTCAATGAGTGGAAGCTCGTCTCAAAGTGGAAGCTCGTCTTCATCCTCATAGGACTATAGCCCCTCTGCTTCCAGGATTTCTGGTGAAGTCGACTCCTATATGTGAGTGATGAAGGTCCCTCATTCTCGTACGATTGGCTCAGGGGTCACCGAGTCTAGTAATCATGACTGGGCTGCTGAGACTTCGATCCCTAAGGGGTCGAGATTTACTGTTGCCCAACCCCATTTACAAACGGCAGTTCCTATCTCGTCCATGATTGAGGGGGAGTTTCAGAATAAGTTTCCCAATGGAGTATTGGCCGTTAAGATCGTCGACTCTAAAGATGAGGCCGAGGAAACACTAGATACATCTTATGCTTAAAAGTTCAAGAGCACTGTCAGAGACGTTGACCTCTTGTATTATATGCACTTGTATGCGATTAAATCTAATATCAACATGAGGGCCCTGATGAGGCCGAGAGGGAATTTAACGGTCGACCCGGTGAAATTGTTATCTACAAATTTAAGGTCGTCTTCCTCATTACCCTCCATCATACTATCTGTACGATACTTTAAAGTCTAGGTCTGGCCTAGCCCAACTTTCTCCTAATGCGTGGAGAATTTTGCTCGGCTTTATATCTCTCTGGAAGTTATATTTCAGCTACGACCTTCTAGTTAGTTTATTCAAGGCATGTTATACCGTCTCTTGTACCAAAGCTCAACCTGGCTATTACCATCACATAGCCAGGAAGTCCACCAAGAAGGTCATCCACATAAACCAAACATCTAACCACCACTAGAAACTGTAATTTTTTTTTATTTCTGGTACGTGGGAGTCCTTTTGATGTCTCCTGCTCTGCCTCAAAGTCGAGGGTCCCATAAAAATGGGCAAAAACATCAATATCGTCTAAACTTGATCCCGGTCTAAGCGTAGATAACCGCGATAGGGTCGAGCAAATTCTAGTACAAGGGAAAGATGGTGATCTCATGAAATTCGAGAAGCTCATAACCCCTGAAGTCCTGACCGAAACGGGATCGGATGTTGATCCTCTCACTGAAATGCATACGTTTTTCCTCTGAATTGTAGTGTCATGTTTAATTGGTCTTCTTTGTAGGACTTATGAATTTTAATTTTGAACTGTGGTGTCGTCTGTAGCTAAACTGTTTCTAATATTAATCTCTTTTACATATTTATAGATCGACCAGATAACACGCTAAAGGCTATCTGGAAAATAGTTGCCCCTAATGTCTCGACCATGTTGAACAAATTTGGCAAGAAGACGACTCCTCTTGTGCTGGCTAAGAAAATAACTATCAGTGGCCCCAATAATCCTGAGGTCTCGAAGAAAAGGAAGGCGACGATAGACGATGATACAGTCCACTGCCAATAAAAGAAGAATAAAAAAGATGCATCGGTAAAGGGGGGATCAGATAAGGTGATCCCAGTATCGTCCGATGTCGTTCTCGCGGCTCGTCTCGAACAACTGAACCTCATTGACGAGACTATAATTGGTGATGCCAAGAGGTCAAGTGTCGTTGCTACCTGAATGATGCCCAATGTTGATGGGTATTTTTTAGAGGTAATGGATGCCTCCCGTCTAACATCTAATCATAGACCAATATCGTTCCCATGTATTTCCCTCGCAATATACATAATACCTTTAGTCAACTTCTTTTTAACGTGGATATGTGCCCTTTCAATTTAATATAGGAAAAGTGTTCACCAACTTAGTTTATTTCAGACTCCATTATTATACATGTCTATTTAATTCACACAGTAGATAGTACCCCAAGTACATATATATATACATATGCTCTATTATATATATATATTCAATACTGCACTCGAGACACAGCTACGGTGCATGCATACTCTGCTATCATGTCCTGGTGCATCGCTCATTGTATAAAGGACTAAATGTTTAATCTCTCATGAACCATCAAAACAAACACACATATTGAAAGCGAACATAGTTTCAAGTCGATGGGCTACGCACATACCTATGCACCTATACGACCGTCATCGATATCATTCTCATAGATAGCCCGTACCTAGGTTCTATGCTCCAGTGGTATAAATCAAAATCCCACTCGAAGGCTCCTCAAGGCATGATTGTCCATAATGTGCAACCTCCGCTAGATAGCAAGCAACGTAGGTATGTCGTACACATAATAGTTTAATAAATAAGTATACACACAACTTATTATATTCATTAGGTATTCACACAACCTAAGTTCCCAAATTGTTATGTAGTATATTTGTCTTTACTACCCACAATACTTTAACTGTACGATTACCTCTCTATCGTATATACTCTTTAAGGTTCTCTCATTCCAACCCATTCCCTTAGTAGTTACACAATTCCTCTCACTGCTAAATTGTGAAAAGAAACTACTCTAGAATAGCGTAGGTCCTATTTTCTTACTTAAAGGAACCTGGAAGGGTTTTAACTCATTTGGGAAAAAATTGGAGTTTTTAAAATCTCGTTAGAACTTGGGGATTCTCGTTCGAACGAGGTCGTTCGAACGAGTTTCTCACTTCAAACGAACTTAAAAATCTTGTTAGAAATCTCGTGGGAATTCTTGCTGGAATTCTCGTTCGAACGACCTGGGCAGGTCTTCGAAGGAGAATTCAGAGAGCGTCATGTCTTTCAAAAATTTCATTTTTTCCCAATTCACTCAACACAAAATTGCTTCAACTCATCCTAATTCACATTCAATAACTCTAATCTATATTCCCTAGTATTAGAATACTTTCCCAATCTTTTTTTTAACATCAAATCCCTAAAATTATAGCACAAATTTTGATTAATTTCCCAAATCTTCAACAAGCCCCCTAATTTCACGTACCTCCATTAACAACCATTAATCCCAGATTTAATTTCGTAAAAATCAACATCTAAAACCTAGGATTATCATATCCAGAAACATGGTTATTAAACTACATGCAAACCTATACTCCCAATTAAAGATTACTACCCAATTTCAATCCCAAATTCATAATATTATGGTTATTCCATCAACTACATTAACATGAATCATATATGCTATAAAAATTCAGCAAGATAAACACTTGCCTTTTGTGAAGTCCTGATTCGCTGGATGAAATTGGTATAGGGTGATCTTCTCTTCACGATCTACACGTTGGTGTAATTTTTGGTGTGAGAGCTTGAGTCTTTATCCCTGGGCTCCTATGGAGTTCTTCTTCTTCCTCTTTGGTTATCTCTCTCTCTCTCTCTCACGTAGGTTTGAAAACTCACAGATAGCCTATTACCCATGTAATCTTCCTTTTTGATTTTCTATTTTCGTCCATTTTAATTCCCAAAAATCTCAAAAGACTAAAATACCCGTCTGGAGTGTCGGTTTGGCCTAAATGGCCTAAATCGCCCCGAAACCCAAATAAAACACCCGAGTAGAGTTTTCTGACTATCTCGATCGTTCCAGACTCATTGGCGCATTCAAAATGGTTATACAAGTTACTTAAAAATAAATCATTTTTTAACCCAATAAAGTAATACCGACACGACTTACATGCGCGCGTCTCAACTAAGTATATTGTAACTACCGTATTTTTCACTCTCGGACATAATAATATTTTCTTAATCATATATTACTTTACTCACTAAGTAATGCTTAAAATAATTATCATAAATAAATACTAACTCTCGTCACGCTAGTAATTATTACATTTAAATCCGGATTAATTATAAATAATTTTTCTCCATTTAATTTAATTAATCCTAATTCCATAATTAAACTAAAATCTCTCAAAAGTACGGGGTATTACACAAACCTTCTTCAAAACTAGGTCCCCCACAGCTATCGGCCTTGCCTTGGCCTTCTTATTATAGAACTTGGACATTCTTTGTTGCTATATCGCTTGTATAACCTCGACATCTTCCCTTCTTCCCTCTATTAAATCTAAGTCCAGCCTTCTTTCTTCATCATTGGCCGCCGAATTGTAAGTGTGGACCCTGTGACTGGGTAAGCCGAGTTTAGTTAGGATGACGACTTCTGATCCATAAGTCAGCATAAAAGGGGTCTCCCCCATCGACACCCTTTCTATCGTTCTCTATGCCCACATGATGACATGCACTTTTTATGTCCATGGTCATTTAACATCTTCTAACTTTTTCTTGATCTCACCTAGAATTATTCTATTAGTGACCTTAGTATAGCCATTTGCTCGGGGTCGGCCTGGTGCTGAGTAAAACTTCTTGATGTCGACCCTTTCGTAATAGGCTTCAAAGGGTTTGTTCCCGAACTACTTTCCAGTGTCTGATATCAGAGTGTGAGGGATACCATATCTATATATAATGTTCCTCCAAATAAATTTGAAGGTCTTCTTTTCCGTTATAAAAATCATGGCTTCAGCCTCCACCCACTTTGAAAAGTAGTCGATCACCACTATCAAGTATCTGTAGTTATACGCAGCCCATGGGTAGAGGTCCCATCAAGTCAATTCCCCACACTGCGAATGACTAAGGGGATATAATGGACGACATGGGTTGATGAGGCTGATGGGGGATGCAGGTGTATCTTTGGCACTTATCACACTTTTTTACATGGTTAGTCGCATCTTTGGTGAGGGTCGGCCACTAATAATCCTGTGTTACTATTCACTTTGCCAAAGATCATCCCCTAATATGATTAGAGCACGATCCCTCATGTACGTCTTTCAAGACATATTCCACCTCAGATGGGTGAACACATCGTAGAAGGATGAGTAGAAAGACCTTCTTATATAGGACATCTCCTATGATAGTGAATTTCATTACTATGTATCGTAACTTTTTCCTTTTGGATTTTGTCTCCGGGAGCTCCCCATCTTTGATATACTTGATAAGAGGGTCCATCCATAATGCTCAACGGTTTAAATTCAATAAAACTCAAGTTTACTGTCGTCTTTATCAATGCCTGGTTTGTGCAAGATCTCAACTGGGACAGTTCTCCTAATCTTTGTCCTCGTAGCAGAGGTTAACCTCGTCAGTGCGTCAGTTCGTCTATTCTCAAGTTGTGGTACTCTTTTTATCTACATCTCTCTGAAGTTAATTAAGACCTTCTTCACCCTCGTTAGGTACCTGGCCATTGTCTCGTCTTTAGCTTCATAGTTCCCAGAATTTGGTTACCACGAATTGAGAATCATTGTGTATAATTATATGGCCGACATTCAATACTTTTACTAAGGACATGCCCACTAATAAAGCTTTATACTCACATTCATTGTTTGAGGCCTTGAAGTTAAACCTTAATGTATATTCAATATCAGTCCCGTTTATAGTCGATAGTATGAGCCCCGCTCCACTCCCAGTTTCACAAGAGGAGCCATCCATAAATAAACTCTAGATTAGGTTGTCGGTCAAGAAAGACCCTTTATATAATGCCCCATTTCTGAATAAGATATCCTTTCCAGTAAGGTCATCTCGTACACCATCAGCTATGGCTAGACCCAGGGTTGCTTCTTCTGGCAATACCATAATATTATCTTATTTGGCTTCGGCCTCGTCCTAAGTGAACTCCTCTACAAAGTCAATTAATGTCCGTCATTTAATTATCGTCATTAGATGACATACTATATCAATTCTCACAACTCAATGGACTAATCCATCAGCCTACCTAATTTTTTGAGTTTATGGATGACTTGTTTCGAAAGGGGGTCAGTGAGTACTACCGTGATATGGGCTTGAAAATAAGGCTTCATCTTTCTGGAGTCGTGAATCAGAGCATACGCTAGTTATTATATTTTTGGGTATTTCAGCTCGAGCCCTTAGAGAGCCTTGATGTTGAATTAAATCAGTCTCTGCACCCCTTCATCATCTATGACGATAGATTCGCTTACAGCTAACTCCGATACCACTAAATACAAGAATAAATTTTCTCCCTGAATGGACCGAGATAGGAGCATAGGGTATCCCAGATAAACTTTAAGCTCTTGAAAAACTTTCTCACATTCTCCATCCCAGGAAAAAGCTTTCCTTAAAATTTAAAGAAAGGTAAACACGTATCTATTGCCCTGGAGACGAATCTATTGAGAGTTGCGACCCTTCATGTTAGTCTCTACACATCCTTTGTAGTCTTTAGCATCTTCATCTCTATCAGCATCTTAATTTTCTCTAGGTTTGCCTTAATACCTCTGATTGACTATGAAGTCAAGGAATCTTCCTGCACCCGTACCGAATACACACCAGGACGAATTTAGTTTCATCTTGTACAAATCCATTATGTCTAAGGTCCTCTCAAGGTCGGCCACATGGTCCTTGACCTTGAGGCTTTTTGTCAGCATGTCATCTACATAGACCTTCATAGTTTTATCGATTTATTCTTCGAATATCTTATTAACCAACCTTTGGTAGGTTTCCCCTACATTCTTAAGGATAAAAGGCATGACTTTATATCAATAAGTTATTTTGTTAGTGATGAAGAAGTCTATTATGCGTCGTCTTCATCCATGAACATCTGTTTATATCCTAAGTACTCATCCATAAAACTCATTAACTCATGTCCAATTGTGGCATCAACCATCTGATCAATGCGAGGCGGAGGAAAACTATCTTTTGGGCAGGCTTTGATCTGATTAGTGAAGTCCACGCACATTCTCTATTTTTTGTTAGCTTTTAAGACTATCACAACATTGGGTAACCAATCAGGATAGTGAACCTCCCTAATGAATTCAGTCGATTGGAGTTTCTTGACTTCTTCTTGAATGACCCCATACTTATCTCTTGCGTAGGTCCTCCTCTTCTACTTCACTGGCTTAGCATCCTTATCGATATTTAGCTTATGGCATATGACCTTGGGGTCTATCCCTCGCATGTCTTTATAGCTCTACGTAAAGACGCTTTGCCTCTTCCTCAATAACTTTATCAACTTTTTCTTCACCTCCTTTTTCAGTGATGAGCCGATTTGGACGTTTTTTTACCTTTTCTTCATTAAGGATGATGGTATTTACCTCCTCTATGACCTCACCCTTCTTCATTTTCCTCTCGTCCCCGGGGTCAAGAGTATCAATGTTGTAGGAGGTTGTGAGTTTTTTATGGTCCTCTTTCTGTTCGATCGAGTTGAAGTAACATTCCCTGGCCTTTACCCGGTCACCTTGGACTTCCTCTACTCCATAAGGAGTCGTGAATTTTAATATTTGGTGAACGGTGGAGGGCATTACTTCAAACTCTTTGAGGGCCACTCGACCAAGGATGATATTATAGGCTCAGAAGACATTTTCATCCATTATGAAAAGGTTAATTTTCTTTATTAGGCACCTCGGCTAGGTGCCCATGCAAACATCCATTTCAAACACCCCAAGCAGGTGCAACTTTTCTCCGTTGAACCCTATTAAGGGTTGGTAGTAACTAAGTAACCAACCTCTTCTTACTGAGATTTAACCCTTTGAAGCATTCCCAAAACATGGCATCCGATGAGCTGCCTCCATTTACTAGAATTCTAGACACTTTATACCCATGAACTAACCAGAGGGTCATAATGGGGGGCCATAATGCCCTTGAAATTCAATCATGAGAATTCTACAATCAGAGTGTCAATATTTACCTTCTTTATCTTCCCCAACTTCGGCTTTGGAGCAGCCGAGTTGACTTCCATTCATTTGGGCACTAACTTAACCTCTACGACGTGCGCCTTGCGGTCGGCCAACTCTGCCCCTCCACCGGCCATCCCCCACTGGTTATTTTTACATCAAATGAAATCATATTGCAGCGTTCCTTTAGCTCAGGGATCTTTGGCAGGAGGACTGGGTCATGTTTATCATTGTCAGACTGATCATCCTTCTTTTTGGCCTGAAGTTATCATCTCGATCTCTCATCTCTTGGCCCGTCGTCTTTCCTTCAGGCATCATCCTTGGAACCACTCCGATCAATGTACTTTCGAGGCTTCCCTTATTTTAACATATTCTCAATCTCATCTTTTAAAGTAAAACACTTGTCGGTGGTATGGTCGTGGTCTTAGTGAAAATCACACCATTTACTTTTGTCCCTCTTGTGGGGAGGGGACCTAAGCTTTTCAAGTAATCTCAAAGCTCTATCATCTTTAATCTCATTCAATATCAAGTTAAGACTTATTGTTAGTGGAGTGTAGTTGGCAAACTTGTCATCATTCGACCTCTTATTCCCATCTTTACCCTTTGCTTTTTGAGATTTACTCCCACTAGTTTCCTTTTGTCCTCTACTCTGGTCGCTATGGCCTCCTTCACATTCATGACTCTCCTTGTCGTAGCTAGAAGTTCTTCCATGGACTTTGGAGGATCCTCGGTCAGCTTTCAAAGTAGTTTGCCTTTTCGTAGTGACCCATGAGGGCAATCATGACAATATTCTCTTCGTAGTCTTCCACCTCAAGCTTCTCCTTATTGAATCGTTTGATATAGTCTCTGAGTGATTCATTCTTCCCCTGCTTATCATACAAGAGATGAGTAACCTTCTTCTGAAGCTTCATGCCTAAGCAGAAGTTACAAATGAACTTCTCGGACAGCTATTTAAAGTTATCTATGGAGTTCTTAGGAAAAGAAGTGTACCATATATGAGTTGTATTGGTAAGAGTACTGGAGAATGCTTTGCATCTCATCTCATCTGAAACAGAGTAGACGTCGATCGTAAACTTCCATCATACTTGGGAGAGACAGTTGGAGGTTTAAATTTGGCTGGAGTTGGGTAGCTCATAATCCTTGCTAAGAAAGGTTACCCTTCTATATACCCCATCTAGATGGGGGCTCATCTTTTCAAAAGATCGTTGATCTTGCCCTCTAGCCTTTGGGTTGAACTGTTCCATGGCTTTTCAATCACCACGGTATTATCTCCTCCCCCTTTTTGTCAGTTGGGTTTAGTACTGGCTCTTGGCCAGCAGTCCTCTGATGGCTATTTACTTCCCTTTGTTCCCCTTCTTAACTTTATTGGGGCCAACGATTGGCACATCCTCCATTCCCTCTAAAGGCCGCAATGTTGGGTGATCTGGAGAGTCAATCTCGTAGGCCTCTAATTGGGGCGAGTCGATAAAAAGCTAACCCTCTGCTTAATCTATCAAATAATGTCCTTCTGAGGTTGGCCTAACACTTTTCCTATGTAAGTTGGCATTAGTCGAACCGTGTTACCAAAGATTTCATACGGTTTACAACAGTCGTCCTCATCATAATCAAGGTCGTTTAGGCCTTCTTGCAATTATTTCCCCATGTTGAGTCTCTTAGGATCTGTAACATCTCCATGTCTCTAATGATAATGCGTCTCCTTATGGGGGACCGATCATGGTTCCTCTGTCACCCCATCAACGCTATCTCTGGCAGTCGAAGTTATCATCTTCCCTACAACGCCAGTAGGTCTGGCCATCATAATCTGGCTAAAGGCAACAAGTTGTTCTTGCATTTTCTGCTGCCTGGCTGGCAACGACTGCAGCGCGCCCCCACCTTAGCCATTTCTGATTGAGGAGGCTCTTGGCTCGAGCTGGGGCCAGTACTATAAGGTAAATTGGAGGTCATTCTCTCCGACAAACAAACAGAACAAATGGGTGAGATGGATGAGCTGAAAGAAAGCTTGAATAACCCTAAAATAGATCTTTCAATGGTGATACATATCCAACCTAAGGATGGAAGTGGATCACCACCAGAGAATCAAGTGAAAAATAAGCTGAAAAAGGAGAGGAAGAAGATGAACCTTCGTTCCCACGGACGATGCTAAAATGATGATGCTAAGAAATCACCACTTAAATTTGTACAAGCACCTCAAGTTCAAACACAACACAATAATGGAGATATGTAACATAACATATATGAAAATAAGAGAGGGAGATGAAGAAAAGAGTAAGAACACTAGTGTGTAAGTGGTTTAGCTTTTCATCCTACTCCACTGTGCACGGATGTGACGTTTTCACTATGTAAAAGAGGCTTCAATGGCCTTGGCGGTACAACACTCAATCTCTCTCTCTCTCTCTCCATTGTAAATTTGACAAAGTTTTGCTAGGGCTTATAATTTTTGGATCCCTTTTACTGGGGAAAGAGATGAGTATATATAGTGCTGGGGTTGTGTATTGTACCCCCAAGCATGTGCATGACACTAGGGTGTGGACACCTATCCCTAGCACAAGTATGTAATGATGATGTAATATTCCCCTCACGTAGTCTTGTGATCTTGTTATAACTGCTTGCCAACGTGAATTAGTTATACTGGAAACCTGTGTCACACGTGACTATATATCATCTAGGGGAGGTCTCGACCAGGCCAAGGATGATACCTGTCGAACAACTGACGAGTTAGACTAAGTGTAGTCTCGACTGTCTGGGACCGTCGGGCCGAGAGGAGACTTATAAAGGGCTATTGGGCCAAATGATAGGTCTCAACCTAAGAGAATCGAATGAGGCCAAGACTGTTGGTGTAGGGCTACTGCAAAAGGGGCCTATAACTGTCTAGCATGATGTTCTGTAAGGTCGGCCTTGGCCGAGTGGGTTCATGTTTGGGACGAGGTCACACTTGGGTATATCATGTTCGCTCCAGCGTCACTAACCAATCTTGATCTTGGATAAAAGTACATGAATATGTATCTAACTCACAAGAAAATTACAGTAAAGTACACATAAAAATATATAAAGTACACATGGAATTGTACGACATTCTTCTCTATTATTTGTGTAACGCCCCGATCCGAATTTATGGGTTACCCATAGTCAACCTTGTTTAGCATGCAATTCCAATTTCAAGTTCAAACTACGTGAAGGACCCGTGGGAAGCATCCCCAGAGTCCAAGCCTAAAGAGCTACTAACGTAAATGCAAATAAATACTTACATGTATAATGCTCTCAAAATACGGGATAACATAAAACATGTCGTAACAAGAATGAGGGTGTGAGCTAATGCCCAATGGGAATATGCAAAATACAGTATAGAAACGAACGACAGAAAGAAGACTCTACACGTTATACCTACATACGCATGCAACTACCTTGTATACATATATAAGCATACAAATACATATAAATATTGCACGAAACCATTTTGCTTCCAAAACTCATTTGTCCAGATTAATTCACCTTATTCTTATGAAAGACTTATTTTATTCTCAATCTAACATTTCTCACTTTATTTAACACACGCGGTTAAATACTTGAAACAACTACGCTTGTTTTGACCGAAAGCTATTTCTTTATCGAAATCATCTTATTCATTCTAACCGATCCACATTAGTATTTTTGTTGGAAATCACCCTTTTAACACACACGAACACTGTGTTAAAAAAATACTTATTTAGCCTTTGAATACCTTTCACAAGGCACCATTTTACTAATTATGCGTTTAACCACTTAGGTTGCTTAGCCACCACTTTACCAACTTACTTTACATATTCTTTACCTTATGGACATTAATCAATTTACACATTTATTTATCCATTTTGAACTTTATAAGAACATTAATTAATTCATTCAAGTTAGGTTATCTTAACACATTTTCACCGCGCAACCCATTTCTTGACATGTTCCTTATTCATTTATATTTTTCTCAGAGTCCTCCAATAATCGCGAACTTTAACGGGCTCCACACTATTGACGACGCCACCATATGCTCTCGTCAGTGATTTTGGGTCTTTCACCCTAAGCTCCGGTCCCTCCTTAATTATTCCGGTATCATCCGAGCTCCTTTTATGCGTTTAACATTTTACAAATGTCCACATTACTTTACCATTTTCACTTTTTTTCCACCTGAAGCAAAAACCCAGGACTTTTGTGCCCCCTTATACACACATCACACTTTGAATATTATTTATTTCCTTTAAGTTCTATTATGTCACACTTAATCGTTGATTTTACACCAAAATTATTTACGTTCGAGGACTTATATTTAATTCATTCATCTTAGTGTAACACCATTCCTTAACACATTTTTATTTCATAAAAATGTTCTACTTTAAGTAAATTTACTAATTTACCCTTTTGTTGCCAGGACATGCAATTTAATCATTTGACAAGTGTTATTTTTCAAAAATGGTTATCAAGTTTCCAACTTAACATTTAAAATACTTTTAGCCATTTTTAACACTTGTTCAATATCACAATTAACCCAACATTCTTACTTGCTACCTTAACACTGTTAATATATAAAATAATACCTTTTTACATATTAAAGTCCCATTTTCTATATATTTGGAATACACGCTTTATTTATGAGATTTTACAACTTAACACCCACATTGCTACTATTTACAGGGAAGTCTTTAACTTTATTTTATTAACTTTTAACCCACAATTTATGAAAAACCCTTTCTTTTCACATATTTACATATTAAATCCATTTTACTTTTTTACGTGAGTTTTTCCCACTTTAAATAACCCATTAAAGTGAAAGATTCTTTTTTACATCTATCTTTATTATTCAAGTAGGAAATCTCATAAAATGGCTTAAACAAGCCTAATGTATTTCTTTACATAAAATCACATTATTTGCCTCTAAAACATCATTCTAACACTTTATTTCATAAAATGTTGAAGATATGTAATCTATAATTTATCCATTTTCAAAACTCATTTTAAATCATCTATTTGAAACCCATTTACACATTAAATTATAGAATATAACTAGTTAATCATGGATGCAAATCAACATATATCCTATATATATATTAGGTCCAATATATGAAAATAAACTAGATGAAATTATACACAACTTTAAAACTAAACCATGGTTAGTATTCCCACCTTTAAATCTTCAAAATAGTTATGAAATTGGCGGTGTAGGAGGAGTAACTCCCACCTCCAAAGGTGACCTCAAGGGGTTATCAAAAGCTCTTCCTAAGCTTGCTCAATGGAAGCTCCGTTGAAGTTCTCCTCATTCTCCGTGAAATCTTCTTCATCATCAAGAATACCCCTTTTAAACACCCATCAAACATACTAAGAATATCATCTTCTTCACCTAGCAATTTGTCTTAGGGTTTCTACATGTGTTTGGGAGCTTGGGTGTGGCCTTTAATAGTGGGAAATTGGTATAAAAGTGATAGGAATGGGTGGGAACAATTTAGGGCAGAAGGTTTTCCCCCATGAGTGCTTAAGCTAGAGAGAGAGTTAGAAATTTGATGGAATAAGTGGGCTAAACCCACCCCTCTTAACCATCTTTAAATCAACTCACACTCTCCCATACCCAAAATGGAAGACCCTAGCCCTTCCTGAAGTGGGAAATTCAGATAAGATCACAGTTAAATGCCCTCCAATGATCAACAACTCAATTAGATAAAGGGCTAAGAATTGGATAGCACGAAAGAAGCAACGTTTTTCGCAGACCTGCTATGGTCGATTAATCGATCGAAATTCATCGATCCATCTAGTCCTGAGGACAAATTGTGTCGATCAATCGACACTTTGGAAAAAACTTCCTTAAATCCCATTTCTGACCACATGGCCCCCGAGAACCCTATTTTTGAACCCCAAATATTACGTTGGACCATTTTTATCCTTCTCGGTGGATTTTTAAAAAATCGCGCAAAGTGACCAATTAACGCGTCGCACACTGGCTAATTTCTAATTCCTACGTATGTGACTTCATATCATTTGTAGTTCTTTACCTCTTGTATCACTAAATCAATTACATCAACCTAAAATGGGTGTTGCGTATCCCCATGCGTGCCCATGCAAGACAAACGAGCCAATATATTATGAGAGGTGTGTCATTTCCTGTGCAACAGTGACTTATTCTTTTTAATATATCACCTGGATTATTTTTAAAACATGTATTTTTAGGGAGGGGTATTACAATTTGTGTTTTAACTGTATTTTATCAATATGTTAGTGTGCATTTACTTTGTTACTTAGTTTCATGACTTAACAGACTTATTATGTGATAACTGGGCATGCTTTCGTGGGTTCGCGCCAACGACATTAACTAATCTTGGCATTTAACAAAAGCAACAAAGTAATATGTATCTAGCTCACAAGAAAATTGCAATGAAGTACACGCATAAAGATATAAAGTACGTGTGAAATTGTACTGCTTTATTCTCTATTGTTTGTGTTTTGACTATATTTTGGCAATATATTAATGTGCATTTACTTTGTTACATTGTTTGATCATGTTATGAATGGGCATATGTTTGTGCGTCCGCGCTAACGGCATTAACCAATCTTGAGCTTGAACAAAAGTACACGAATATGTATCTAGCTCACAAGAAAATTACAATAAAGTACACGCATAAAGATATAAATTAAACGTGAAATTATACTGCGTTATTTTCTATTGTCTGTGTTTTTACTGTATTTTAGAAATATGTTAATGTTACTTTGTTACTTAGTTTCATGACTTAATAGACCTGTCGTGTTATGATTGGGAATGTGCTTGTGGGTCCATGCCAACGGCATTAACCAATCTTAACCTTTAACAAAAGTACATGAATATGTATCTAGCTCATAAGAAAATTACAGTAAAGTACTATAGGACAAATTTCCAATAGTGTCAATATGTATGTATTGGCATTATTGCGGACAAAAACCAATTTGAGTCACAGATAAATTTTTTACTTGTCACGATTCCCACATAGTCTATGATTTGAAGATGTAGTGACCAAGCTTTAAAGATAGATCATGTCATGTTTATTGGTGCACATTTCACGTCTTCATATCATATTGCATTTCGAGATACTCTCAGGTATGAACACATAATGTTTATGGGACTCGAAAAATATTTTAAGGATGTTACTTTATTTAAAAATGTTTTTAAAATATTTGTACCCCGTGTTTTTGAAGATAACTTTGCTTATTCTGAGATAAACACATTTTAGAGTCGTGCAGATATTTCCCTTGAGTTTATAAAGATCAGACATTTGATGTCGTGCTAACGACATTAAAAGGTCATTAAAACGACATGCATATCTCATTCGAACGTGATGTGTAAGTAGTTCTAACGTCAGGCCGATATCATTCTAACGACTTACCGACTTAAGATTTTTTATTTAAAGGTATTTTCTCTCAGAATTTTGAGGTGTGCAAAACCAAAATTACATAACAGAACATTCACCTTTTTCTGCACTTGTTTACAAAGGTTTTTTAAGTAAAAAACATCCTTTATGTTTCAAGATCCGATCTTTCATATACATATGCTATCAAGATCTTGTGTTTAGCACCAACTAGAGTTTGTTCATTCTTTGAACATTTGTTTCGTCGAGTTTTGCGGTGAAGAAGCGGTGGACTCCGTGTTTCTAATCGTAAGCGATTGCCAAAGTTGTTCTGTGGATACCGAGGCACACGTGGACTCGTGTGTTGTGGACCTGGCATGGAAGGATTTCTACGTTGCACTGTGGAGGAGCGGTTGAAGCAGTGAAGAGCATCAAGGCTTGTGGGGTATCGAGTCATTGAGTAAGTCCACTGTATGTACTTTGTAAAATCGTATCATAGTGATTGTCTGGATTGGATCGTTCGAGGTTTTTTCCCTTTAGTGGTTTCCCTGTACATCGACGTTGTGTGTTTTGTGGACTTTATTTATTTTACTTGCTTAATCACACTAGATGCATGTTTATGATTAAAAAAATAAAATTGGGTTAAGCAAAATTGGTTCACAAACCTGGAGCGAATTAAAATTGGAAAAAGTTTGTTTTTTTAACAATTGTTTTCACCTAAAGCACACATAAGAAAAGAGGGACCTACAAGTACACGCATAAAGATATAAAGTACACGTGAAATTGTACTGATTTATTCTCTATTGTCTGTGTTTTGACTGTATTTTGGCAATATGTTAATGTTTATTTACTTTGATACTTTGTTTCATAACTTAATAGACTTATCATGTTATGATTGGACATGTATTTGTGGGTCTGCACCAGCTGCATTAACCAATATTAACCTTGGGCAAAAGCATTTTTGTTTTTTTATTTAATACAAGTCATAATGGAAAGTTGTGGGACTGTGAGGTGTTGTTATTTGGATATTATGGCTTGCATTAAAATATTTGAAGACAGCTCATTAGATTTCATATGCAATGAGTTGTGTAGAAGGTTTACGGAATTAAAAATTGAATCTTTTTCATTGAAGTACTCATTTGGAGATGAAAGTCGATTCATGTTGGTTTGTGAAAAAGAATTTTATTGTATGTTGCGATCTCAAGTTATTATCAAAGCTAATTTTATTTTGATATAGGTCTTTGATTCACCAGTTTTGCCCGCTAATACAACTCACGAACGTGTTGAATGCACTTATAGAATTCGTTAACGGGTTGACCTCACTTATACAAGTTGCTAGGGTGTTGAATGCAGTGGTACAAGTAGGGAAAGGGTAGACTGTATATCATTAACCACTGTAAATGATATTATTAGTGGTGTTGAAAATTATTTTTATATTGGAGGTGTGGAGTCGATTACATTAACAGTTTATATCTCTAATGAATTGAAGACATATATTAATCATGAAGAGCAGTGTTTTGAAGGAGGTGTGGTTAAATTTTGAGATAGTTTGCGAAAGTATGTTGTTGAGATTGGTTTCAAGTATACATATTTGAAGAATGATCAAACTTGGGTGACAGCATAGTGCTCTAAAAGGAGTAATGAGAATTGCATGTGGAGAGTTCATGCTTTATTATCGGGAGTAAATGGTTACTTTTATATAAGAAGTCTGAACAATGAGCATACTTGTTGGGGTTCCTATCATAGTCCGTCAAGCAAAGTGATGGACTCCAAGTTAGTTTCGACATTGCTTGCTGATGAGCTTAGGGATAAACCATTGGCGAGGACAATTAATGTAGTTAAATATATGAAGAAGAACTACGGTTTTGATATAGGTTATCATCATGCATGGCGTGGGAAAAAATGGTTGATCCTTAGTTGCATGGTGATGAAAAAGTTTTAGATGCATTGATGAATGATTATAGGGAACTTCTCTTGTAGTATAATTCGGGATCGCCTTGCATTCCTGACGTGGAATCAGAGAGTAAATTATTCAAAAAAAATTATAATATTTGCAGGATCTATTAATGGATTTCAGTACTACATGACTGTTTCATCTCTTGATGGTGACTTTTTGAAGAACCATTACCGTGGAACAATTTATCGGCAATTTTAAGGAATGGGAACAATAGTTAATGTGAAGTATTCGAGTTTACTTTACAATATTATGCATTTACCGTGGCATTATTTGCTTGTTCATTGGACAGAATAAAAAGTACACGCATAATATTACAAAGTACACGTGAACATGTACGTGTGCTTTGTAGTGTTATGCATTTACTTTGAGTTTATGTATTTGTTAATTGCATACAACCTAAAGTACATGCATAACATTACAAAGTACACATGAACTTCTTACATTTTACGTGTACTTTGTAATGTTATGCGTGTATTTTGGGATTCTTTATTTGTTATGGGAAAACAATACAAAGTACACGCATAACATTACAAAGTACACGTGAACTTCTGTTTAAATTTTACGTGTACTTTGTAATGTTATGCGTATGTTTTGGGATTGTTTATTTGTTATGGGTAAACAAAGGAAAGTACACGCATAACATTACAAAGTACACATAAAACATAAACAGAAGTTCATGTGTACTTTGTGATGTTATGCATGTTATGGGCAAAGAAAGCAAAGTACACGCATAACATTACAAAGTACACGCATAATATGCATGTACTTCACATGGTTTAATCCATAATCATTCAAACAATCTGCATGTACAAATGTTAAAATATATTTATTCCTTTGTATAGCTACGTATTGAATGGTCCGCTCCAGCAGCACCATTTTTTTGCGTACATCTTACAATATGTATGTAGTGGCGGATCCAAGATTTTTATTCAGGGGAGCCAAATTTATGAGTGGTGACGGGGGTTGGGGGGCGGGAGCCCCCGAGGCAAATTTTTTTGGGTTAACTCAACTTTAATTCGACATTTATACAAATTTTTGCAGTTATTTTTTTCCAATAATTTTTTACCCCTAATAAATATATACCAAAATTAACAATAAGTTAATTTTTAATAGTAATACAAATAAGTTGTAACAATAAGTTCTTAGACCCCACAATATTATGTCTAAATAATTTGAATAACATTAAAAATGAGCAATGTTAAAAATAAAACGAGCACCTTCAACATAAAAAATGAACACCTTTCAATATTAAAAAATAAATGAACAACATTTATGGATAGAGCTGAAATCTCAAATTGAACAGAACTCAAATCTCAAAATGAACAACATTTAACAACATTAATAATGAACAAAACACAAAGCTCAAATTGTGAACAACAAAAGTGTAAACAAAATACCAAACAAACTTACCTTTGGAGTTGGGTTGGCCGGAGCAGCGAGGTGAGGAAATGACCAGCAGGCGTCGGCCAGACCGGAGGCAGGGGCGGAGAGAGAGGTGCGGAAGAAAGAGAGTCGTGAGAGAGAAATTTGGGATGAAAATGGGGAAAAGAGGCGTGAGATTGAAACAGGAAGCTATTAGTTTTATTAAGGTTTTCAAAATATTTATGCTTTCTTACCCTGAACTTGCAAAAAACTCATTAACTTAACCTATGAGTTTCTATTTTTACATACTACACCCCTAAAAAAAATTCTCGATAATTTTTTTCCAAAATCTCAGGAGGGCGCGGCCGCCCCTGTATGCATGTACTAATGTTATAATATTTAGTCTTTTGTATAGCTTACGTGTTGTATGGTCCGAGCAAGCGGCACCACTATTAGAGTATATAGTTGATTTAGTCCAGATATATTTCATTATGTTTTTAGACCTTTAGTCTCTTGCATATGCTGTTGTTGATTAAGATACGAAGGATAATTGGATGTCGTTTCTCATTAATTTGTATGATGCACTAGCTCATCAAGATCGAATAATCACATTTATATTCGATTGGAACAATGGTTTTATTGAAGTTATTTTAGGGTCTTCCCAATGTCTACACATTCCTAATGTATACATCATTTACAAGAAAATATAAAGAAGAGAATATGGGGGAATTATGATAACTTGCGAAAGAAGATTGTGAAAGATTTCATGCATTGTGCATACGCTGTAACAGTTAATAAATTTCAGAAGAACATTGATGCCTTCAAGAAGGAAAGTGGAGTTGGTGTTGCTAATTTCCTTGATAATTTGCCTCCAGATAATTGGTCATGTACATATTTCACAGGCAAACGTTATGGTGACATGGCATCAAGTGTTGTGGAATAATTCGACTCTTGGATCTTAGAGGAAAGGCATTTACCAATAATGAATATGCTGGACAAAATGATGATCAAAATTGTCAATTTCAATGCAAACAAACTTGTTGAATCTTAAACATGGTCAGAGGAATTGTGTCGTATTTTTCATAAATTAGTGACTAATAATTCAAAGTAAACATTGAAATATTAGCCACTCAAGTCAACATGTATTTAAAGTTCATTCAGATGTGCAGGCCATTGTTGACTTAGAATAAGGAATCGGCTCTTATAAGAGTTACCAGCTACGATGCTTTCCATGTTCTCATGTTGTTTTCGTTGTACAGAGAATAGGTGGAGATATTTATGACCATATTGAGGATTACTATAAGGTTTCTTTTTACAAAAAATCACATTCATCACCCATAGTTCCTCTTCCTGGTTTGGTGTCCTCAAATATTCCATTACCTGATAATTCATCCATCATTCCTCCATTAACAAAGAAACCAATAGGCAAGCCAAGAAATAAGAGAACAAAGTTTGTTGGTGAGGTCATAGTAAGGGAAGTTACTTGCTCTAGGTGTAGCAAAATGGGTCATTACAAGTCCATATGTAAATAACCAATTAGATTACACTTATTATTGTTCAATTCATTCATTCATTGTAACAATAGTTTTCAATAAAATTATTGAATAACACATTTGAATAAATGAATGTAATTTTATTGTAGAGTGTTAATTTATGTTGTTTTTGTTTGTGAATGGGATTTATATAAAGTACACACACATTGCATTAAATAAAATTATTTTCAATGTGCGTGTGATTTATAAAATATATGTGTACTTTATGAAAGTAAACGCATGATACATAAAGTACACACATACTGCATTGAATAAAATTATTTTCAATGTGCGTGTACTTTATAAAACATGCGTGTACTTTATGAAAAGTACAAGCATAATACATAAAGTAGACACACATTGAAATTGATTTGTACAATCCAGTGTGCGTGTGCTTTATATCTTAATGTGTATACTTGCAAAATACTAACATTGTTTGCATTTTAGTTGGTTTAAATTGTACAACTTATAATCTTTATTTCAATTTTCATAGTATTTGTTTAAATTGTATAACTTATACTTTCTATTGTTCACTTGTACTTTATGTATTATTGCGTGTACTTTACATTTATGTTAGTCATTTTTTACAGTATAAACTATAAGGAGAATTAAAGAACAAATGGTGTTAAATTCTCAACTTTCGTCCGCTAATCTAAATTGTTCATTTACTCTCTTTATCTCATTTACCACACACAAACTAGTATTCCTTTTGTTTTGTTAGCTTCAAGTTTTTAAAGGTTTTGCTTCTTGTTAATTATCTTCCAATATTTAATAAACAGTCACTCATACGTTTCCCCATCTTACGTGTATTATGGTCCGCACCAATGATAATATTATAGAATTATTATCAGAATGTGGTCCACGCTAGCCGCAATATTCTTAATTTAGAAAATATTTTTTTGGACCGGGAATATATAAGTGCTCTCCACATTTAATAATTCCTATATTATTGCGTTCACATTTCATTAAACAAAATTACTTTCAATGTGCTTGTACTTTATAAGACATAAAGTACACGCACATTAAAAATGATTTTATTCAAGGGATATTAAGACTATAATCCCATTTTTTAATATTTATTTGTAGTAACTCCCGTATTTTTATTTTTTTAGTTGTTGGTCATATTTTAACCAGCATGGGACACATGTCATTATTTGTGAAAAGAAATATGGACGATTACAGAGTAATCATGGGAGGTTTTTGGAAGTTAAACGATTTACTACAGTTTTAATAATATATGGGATTGGAGCCTAAAAATTTTTAGGCAATAGGACTAAAGTCAAAAAAATAATTTGTTCAATGCAATGTGCGTGTACTTTATGTATTATACATTACTTTAACAAAATACACGCATGTTTTATAAAGTACATATACTTTGAAAATGTTTAATCTTAAATTGATTTCTTAGTTGTGTTGATTTCATTTTGTTAGGACTGTTAATATATAAATGCTCTCTATATTTTCATAGCTCCTATGTTAATTTTGGTCCGCATCAGCGACATTTTAAACTTTATACTATGAGAGCATATATGCTGTTGTATGTAAAAATGACTCTCCTACGTGGACCAATGATAAATGTACACTTGTTCTCCTACATGCTCGACTAACCACCTTGATCGGCATTAGAGATACTTAGTCGACTGGAAGGTCGACCAACTCTAAAATGCTAACCATAAGTAATATCAAAAGTTACTCGGATGGGATGCTAACCAACACTAAATTCCAGGGTTTTCATTTATTATACACATATGTAAATGCCTGGTAATATAAAGGCATTCCATCTCTAGGGTTTTACACCATTATAAATACGGAATACTCCATCAGCTCAGGGGATAACTCAATCATTCACAAATATACCACACCGAGCTATTGTAACCAGCATCAATAAAACTAACAGTGGGCGTAGGCTTTCTTCGCAGTCGAACACTTTAAAAATCTCTTCTCTTGTGTGTTTGATTTTATTAACCTACTACATTTTATCTATGATTATAAGTTTTGATTAAGTCCATTTTTAGACATCAACAAATTGGCATCATCCGTGGGAATGACTGCTAGTCAGTGTTCTCTACCTCATATATTTCATTATTTGGTTTAAAGAATGACTACTGTTCCTGAAAGCAACCTGGCGGCTACATGCAATAATCAAGAAATATTCTCTCCCCCGGTGAGACAGACCTCCAAAGGATCATGTTCAATTTGGCTAAAGGACATGAGGCTATGCAAGAGTCTGTCAAACAGTTGACTCGCACAGTGCAATACAAGTCCTCTAGTTCCAGAAGAGATATGCCACCTCCACCAGCCAAAAATGAAAATATTTATCATTCTCGTTCTTCTCATGACAGATCATACCGTCTTGGCTCAACTTCTTCATTTAGATCAATGGATTACTATGACGGTAGATATTTTTCCAAAGAAAGGCCAAGTGTATTGAAGAGCCTAAGTAGGGAGTCTGCTTTTGATCGTCTAGGTCCCCGAGTAACTACAGGACATTACAGGGAGCATGAGCATCATCACGAATACAGAAAATTATCTGTGCGATCAAGAGCTAGTATGCGGGGCTTTGTGCGTACCGAGCAGACCTATCAGGAAGAGAGTTCAGCACATATACACAATAAAGCCACTAAATCTACTTCAATTAAATCCAAACTAGAGGAACATTCCCTGAAAGGATCCATGCAACGACTAGAAGATCAGCTATGGGAAATGGCTAAAATGAAAAACCTCTTTCAAAGGAGTTTTGTTAAAGGCTCACCTTTCATCCAAAAATTGTGGACTACCCCACACTTGCCAAGTTCAATCCACCAGTGGTCACTCCTAAATATTATGAGAAAAGTGATCCGGTCCTGCACATAGAGCAGTATCAAGATGATACCGAAAACTACTCACTGCATGACGAAATGAGGTGTAGAGCTTTCTCCAATTCTATCATGGAACCAACCCAAATCTGGTATAATAATCTTCGAGGAGGTAAAATCTATAATTTTCATCAATTAACTGAATTGTTCATATATAACTTTTATTTTGGAGCTAAGTCGATCAAGAGTGTCACTCATCTCTTGACTGTGTAACAAAAATCAGGAGAAAGTACCCACGAGTATATTACACGTTTTAATAATGAGAAACTAGAGGTGGTGGACTATGAGGAGAAAATAACCATTGCAACACTTATGAGTGGGTTGCCCGCTAAAGATCTTTACTATGCTTGAGTGACGAATTCACAAAAAATCATGACAAAATTAATGGCTAAGACTAGAAAGATAATGAATGACGAGGAGGCTATGACAGCTAAGGAAGCTCCTGACCAAGGGAGAAAGTCAGAAAAATAATTATAATTCATTCAAGAAGGATTAAAAAGACAAGAAGCTTGATCGGATCAAGAAGTATGATGAATACACACCCCTCAATACATGTGTTCACCATATCTTGGAAGAAATCAAGGGGAATCGAGAATTGAATTACCCTAAAAAGTTAAAGACCCAACAAGAGGGATAAGTCCAAGTACTGCGAATTTCACATAGATCGAGGGCACAATACCGATAACTGCATAACACTAAAAAATGAAGTTGAAACTCTTATTCGGCGGGGAAGGATGACAAAATTTGTTGATCAGAATGGTAGTGGAGATACTAGAAGGAGATTCGAGTCACCCGACCGAGGAAAAGAGGATGCCAAAAGAGCACCCAATAATGATTATAAAGATGACCCGACTTGTCGAAAAAGCATGATGAACCATAAAATGGATGTAGGTATAATCTATTTCGGTTGTCATTTTATCGCAAGTGGAGAAGATGGACTTGCTGAAAGAAAGGTGTACTTAAATGAAGCCAAAGCTTGTCCCAGTACTAGGCAGATTGATATGGCTAAGAGCAGTAATGGCCATCCTAAGAAAGTAAATAATGACAAGTTGATGATCGGCTTATCCAAAAATAATATGAGTGGGATACTTTATCCTTACGATGACCCGTTGGTAATTACTTGTAGAGTTCACTATAGAAGAGTAGCTAGAATTTTGGTTGATAATGAGAGTTCAGCTAATGAAACGTTCTACAAATGTTTTCAAAGTGTATGATTAAAAGATAATAAGCTGGAATCATATCACTGACCTCTTATATGATTTTCTGGAGAAAGGGTATATCCCATGGGAACTGTCAAGTTTGAAGTACTGGTCGACACTTGGACGACGAGCAGGATGGAATGAATTCACTTCTTCATATTGGACAAAATGTGCCTTCGACCTACAACATAATCCTTGGTCGGGTATGTAATACCCCGTATTTTTATGCTATATTAATTTGGGGATTTATTAAATTTAATGTGAGTTAATTATTTAATATAAATCCGAAAATTAATTATGTTATAATTATTAACGTGACGAGAGTTAGTAATTATGGGAAATTTGTTGAATATTACTAATGAGCAAAGTAATATGTAATATTGGTTATATTGAATGTCACGAGTGAATAAAATGACAATTTTGGAAATTTGAGTCGGGACGCGCCCGTGTCGCGTCGGGACTAAATATTGATAAATAAAAATGAATATTTTATAAGCTATTCGTATGGTCGTTTTGAGTGCGCCATCACGTCCGGAAGGGTCGAGATAGTCAGAAAAGTGTACCCGGGGGTTTAGTTTGGGTCTCGGGGCGTTTTTAGGCCTAATTAGTACCCCGGGAGGGCGTTTTGGACATTTCACATCTTTGGGTAATTAAACCCACGAAAATCAGTAATCTATATCAGCCATTTAGCTTAGTCAGCTAGGGTTAGAAAACTCAAACACAAGAACGGCCATAGGAGAGGAAGGAGAGAGCTCTCAAGGAAAATTCAAGGCCCAAAATCCATCCGTTTGCACCGCCACCACCACCAACGCGTAGATCGCGAGACGGGGTACGCAACCATACCGAATTCGACACCAATCCAGACTTATGAAAATCCCAGGCAAGTGTTTATCTTGCTTATTTCGTTGGTGCATCCTTCATATTAGTTTAGGAATGATTAGGGATGAATTACAGTGAAGAAAACCTAAATTATGATAGGAATTTGCATGTAGTGATGACTTAAACCTTATTCTGGAAATCATTGGTGATGTATTAGAATAATCCACCAAATTTTAATGTAGTATAAGAAGGAAATTTCATGGATTATTCTAATACATCAGGAAATTTCGGGGAAAAATAGATTGGAACCATGATTTAGAGATTTCTAGGGTTCTTGAATATTTAAATGAATTTTGGCATGATTAATCCATGTTTAGTGACGTAAATTGACATGCTTTACGTAGGAAATGTATAATATCATGTTAGGATGTTAGTAGTACAAATTTTGAGACGTTTGGGATTGTAAAATATGGATTTGGTGTAAGTTAGAAGATGAAACCCGTAACTGCAATTCTGCAGATTTCGCAGACCTGCTTGATCGATCGATTGAGCCCAGAGCTTCGATCGATCGAAGGTTCGATCGATCGAGCCCCAGACCTCGATCGATAGACCCCTCCTAGCAGACTCATGTTTCCCCTTATTAATTAGTTGAAATTCAATTTAATGTGAAATAATTCTTGGGCATCCTTAATAAAATGTTTTGGGAGATATGGAGGACCAGTAGGACATACGAATAATTTTGGGATTCTTAATATGAGGCGAGAATTGTACTTGTGGGATAATTACTTAAGGGTTGATGAATTTATGAATTAACGGGAGAGTTGCGTAAGAGAGTTACGTTGGAACATGGAAAGGACACTTACTGAATTTTATACTTGGGAGGATAGAGTCCATGCATGTTACGTATTCTGATGAGAAAATCCTTCGAGTTAAAGTTAGAAACGAACTCGTACACGTAATACTAATAATGTGAAAATTAAGGATAAATATTGTAATTATGGGTGATGAGAGGAACCTATATTAATATGATAAAAGTGGTATATTTATATGATTGTGTATGCATATATTATATACATGTGAAAACCATGCCCGCGCTACTTGCTATCCCTGAGGTTACCGCGCTGGGATGATCTTATCCTGTGTTGCCTTATGGGGGATATTGATTCGTACCTTAGGAGATAGATATCCTTGGTACAGGCTATCGAATCGATAGATCAGACGGTCCTAAGAGACGTGAGGGTATGTACTGACCTCTTAGAGACTTGGAATCTATGCTTCGCCTCAATCTTGTTTGTGTTTATATGTTGATACAGTTCGAGAGTGATTCCGAACTTGTATTTCCCTTAGTGTGATCGATACGGGGATTGGATAGTAGAGTATGCCCGCACCATAGTTGTTATTTGGGGTGCTGTTGTAATATATATATTATACGAGTAGTAAATATATATATATATATGAAATTCTGGAATCTGGAACTGCCTACTGTGATTTGATATGTTGGACATGATTGATGACTCAAATTGAAATACTTGTTTTGAGAAAGTATAATATGACACTGGAAAACTTTATAAATTAATAAAGTTAAATCGAGAATTTTGGATACTAGTTGAAATCTTCTTTTCTAACAATTGCATTGTTCAGTTTAAATTCTGCGAATAACCTAAGATAAGTTAAATCATTGGGGAAAGATAGGGTGTTATAAAATGAGATAAACCATTGGGAAGGTTAGTGCGATAGGAGTGCACGTTAGAAGAGAGGTGAGAATTTCTCAAGAGAGTGTCGCACTAATATGTTGTTGCATTGGCCTGTATCAATTTAAATACTTGCTAAACGAATTTTTAAATCATATACACTATCGGGCTCTGACCCGTTTTTCTCTCTCTCTCTCTCTCTCTCTCTCTTGTATATATATGTATGTACTACAGGTGCCCAGCCACAGGGGCATCTTGCTTAGGATCCCTTAGAAGGAACGTGCTGCAGCTTAGGTGGGAGTTGCAGGCCACTTGCTTAGACGATTTCGTTTACTTGATTCCACTTCTATCATTCTCCTCATTGGGCATGTGTCGCCCTTTCCACTATTTATCTGTTTTGTTGGGACAACTGTATTTCAGTTATTTCTAGTACTGATACTTTGGGATTTATTCAGCATGTATGTTTTACATTAAGTTTTAAATGTTGGGATTTTGAATGTTGAATGTTTAAATTAATTGGATGATGTTCCAGGATAATTGTGGTATGATTCTTACTTATTGAAAATGTTGTTACTAATTAAATAAATAATTTTTCTTTCAAAATAAAATTGGTTGGTAATGTTGTAAATGGTTTTGACACTTAGCTTAATTAATTAGGGTGTTAATTTGGAAAAATTTATTTTCATGACAGTGATGCTAAGAATGAACCAACTGTTCACCTTGATTTTAATTTAATAAAGGAGTGATCGCCCGGTATTTAATTAGGTGGGGTGTCACAGGTGGTATCAGAGCATCAGGTTCTAGTGTCCTTTAGGATCTGTGCGGCTTATTATGCTTTCAGCGTTGCTTTCTTTGATATAGAGCCCTATTTTTAGGATTGTTGTATTTCTGCCTTTACGTTACGTCTTCAGCTATTTGTGATTTGATAATGATTGTAGACTAATAAACTTCTTCACGTTTAAGATGCCTCCGAGACGTGCACCGAAGGATAGGCGTGCCCAGGCCGAGCAGCCAGCAGCTCCGGCACAAGGCACTATGAATGCTAATGAAGTTGTCGCCATTGTTGCTCAGGCGGTGAATGCCGCACTAGCGGTGGTTCAGCAGGCTCCACCCCAGATTCAGGCAGTGGAGCCAGTACCAGCACAGCTTCCATCTGCATGGGAGAGGGTTAGGGATGCTTTTCAGAAGGCGCATCCCCCTGAGTTCTCTGGTAGCTCAGATATCGTCACAGTCAGCCAATGGAAGAAAGACATCCAGCGGCATCTTCGTATGTATGAGTGCACCGACGTGCAAAGGCAGTTATTGGCTTCCTTTAAACTGGTGGGGGCCGCTTTGCAGTGGTGGGAGTCCACTACTACCTTGGAGGAGAGGGACACGATCCCGATTCAGACATTTTGGGAGCGGTTTGACCGCAAGTATTTTCCACCCGCCGTGCAGACTGAGATGAGGCGGAAATTACTGAACTTGAAGCAGGAGAATTATACCGTAGCTAAGTATGAGGAGGAGTTCACGAGACTTCTCACCATCGTGCCAGATGAGGCACCCACTGAGAGCAAGAAGATTTTGTTGTTTGTAGACGGGTTAGCTTGGAGGATCCGTCAGCATCTTATAGGGAATTTATCTCTGAGTACTTTCACTGATGTACTCAATGCTGCGTTACTACATTGCCAGGATCACCGCTTCCATCTTCAGGGAAGCAAGAGGGCAGGAGAGTCCAGCCAGCAGGGCAGGACCGGGGGTAATAGTGCTAGTGGGGCACCATCTCATGGACAGACTCGTCAGCACGAGCAGAGTTCCCATCAGGGGGACCTGCTAAGCGATTCCGTTCAGGTGATTCCAGGCAGGGATTCGGGGGTTTTAGGCAGGGCAATCAGGGCCAGCCTAATCAGCAGGGCCATGTGACACCCCGACCAATTAAATACCGGGTAGCTATTCCTTTATTAAATTAATACAAAATGTCAAGTTGGTTCAGTTAATAGCATCACCGTCGAAGACATTTTAATGATTACTAACCACCTAGTATTTAAAAGTAAGATGTCAAATTTTAAATTAAGTCTGATTAACATGCGATAAATGAAATGTAAAAGAATAACATCACCATTCACAATAAAGTCTCAATAAGGTAACCAACAAATAATAATGAGTCTGGAGGAAATACTCCTCACAACAATTCCCACCACTGAAATAATAAAACAAGTCTGAATCCTGAATTAATTACAATCCACAATCTGAATAACTGAAATATGAAATGTCTCTAATAGAAATGGGCGACATGCCCTACAAATGATGAAACTGAATATGGAGTCAAGGCTATGAAAGGAGGCGTCTACTGTCAAGGCCCTGTAACTTCCACAACAGCTACAACTCGTCACCTGGATAGAATTCCTATGCATGGTGTCCTTGTGGCTGGGCATCTAAAAGGTTTTTACAAAAAGTAGATTTGAAAGCAAACGGGTCAGAGCCCGAAAGTGGAGAGTATTTTAACAACAGCAAGTGCTTTAATAACATTAAAACAATGAATGCAAAATACATGTTAGGATGTGCACTCACATGAAATCATCACCTCTCGACTAAGTGTGCACTCTTAACGTACCGTACCCATCTAAGTGATATTCATATCCAACTAAACCGTCATAAGTTCTAACCTTTCTACTCGATTCACAATTTAAATTCCCAACGTTAACAATTAAATAGATGGCTTTACTCAAACTCGGATTCTCAATTATTAGCAAAACAATTCACATCAGGTTATCCCTTTTTATCTTTATCAAGGCGTTACTATAATTATTCTCGCATAACAATTCCTTTCCATTTAACCGTATTTTATTCACATCATAAATATACAAACAAGCACCCCGAGGCTAAGCTGCGGTGCACACATACTCTGTTATCCATCCCGGTACATCACGTACATAAGGATCACGCATTCCGAATCTCTCAGGAATCGTTCTCAGATAACAACAATCACAAACAATGGAGGCGAACACAGTCACATCACATGGGTCACGCACATACCTACGCTCCCACGATCAGCAGTCTTATTAACTTTCCAATAAGTCCTTCTCTGACCTATGTCCTCGAGGTACCAATCTATATCCCCCCGTAGGCACACAAAGATTAGATGGCCCTAAACGAACGCAAACCTCCCGTGATAGCAAGTATGGTAGGTATGTCATACACATAAAATCATATATATACTAAGCATGCACACATCTTAGTAATTACCATAATTTATTAGTGTTATACTTCTCATTCTCATACCAACTGTTAATGTTACACAATTCATATGCCTCCGGTTTATATGTATTTAAGTCATTAATTATCCTCGCATCGTGATTAGTCGCTAGCGTCCTAATCCATAAATATCATTTGGTTCAAACCACTCTTCTATATTTTACTCCTCAATATACCCCAAATCTCCCAACTATATCAATTAATTAACACGGGAAAGATATCTCTTCATTTAAACAAGGTTACGGGACCCAAGAAATCAAACCAGGCCAAAAAGGCCATTCTGTCAACTCGTTAGAAGTCTCATTCGAACGAGGTCGTTCGAACGAGAGTTCATTCGAACGAAGTGGGCATCTAACGAGATCTCGTTCGAATGAAAGGCATCGAACGAACATCCAAATCGTTAGAAGTCAAAATGTCAACTCGTTAGAAGCTCGTTCGAACGAGCTCGTTCGAACGACCTGGGCAGGCCTTCTAACGAGGTGACAGTTTCGAGCCCAGAATTCTCCTATCTCGTTTTTCCCAATTTTCTTCACCTCTAATCTCATCTAAACATCATTCCAACAGTAGTTCAAGGTTTCTAATCATTCCTAAACATACTTAGGTCGTATTTGAACATATATATGGGGTCGAATCCCCCTAAACAACACCCAATTATCAAATCTCTCAATTTCCCCCCAAACCTTATGAGTATGAACCCTAGAAAATTAAAGTCATCAATATCCATAATTAAATCCGTTTTTGTAACATAAAAGATGTATTTCTAACAGTATAATCGCCCAAACACAATTCTACATGCAATCTCTTTATCAAAACATGAATTTATAACTCCAATTACATGGGTTTTTACAAGTCTCCCAATACAATGAAATTATATCAATTTCTAAGCATGGAAGAAACATTCGCTTGAAATTAACGTAATTAAACCACTTGCCTTGGATTATTCTCTGAATTTGGTGTTGAATTGATGAAGGTTGCTCTCCCCTTTTCTCCCAAGGTTGAAGGTTGAAGACGAAGGTTAGGTTTTTTTCTCTTTTGGGAACCTCTCCTAACTTCTCCTAAAACTCCCGTTGCCCTCTAATCACCTAAATGCTGGTAATGGGTTAGTGGGTCATGAAATTCCCTATTTTAAACTCCCAAAATTCGTTGGTCATAAATCCTCAAATTCCAAAATTACCAAAATACCCTTTTAAGTTGCCGGTATGGCCCAAAAATGCCCCGGAACCCAAACTAAACCCTCGGCTAGTGTTTTCTGACTATTTCGACCCTTCCGGACTCGTTGGCGCACTCAAAATGACCATACGGTTGATAAAAATAAAATTCTCTTTTTAATTTAAATAATTACGTTCCTGACGCGACTGTCACGCGCGTTCCAACAAAATTTCCCAAATTGTCGTATTTCAATCTCGCGACAATTTTAATATTTTCAATATTCATATACTGCCATATATACACATTATAATCAAATACCAACTCACATCTCGTTAGTATTATATCCGGATTAATTCTCAATTAATTCACATTTAATTTAATTAATCCTATAAATAAATATCAATAAAAGTACGGGGTATTACAGGCCAGCAAGGCCAACACCGACAGCAGGGTCAGCAACAGGGTCAACAGCGTAATCACCAGGGCCAACAGGGCCAGTGGCGGGGAGGTAATGGCCAGCAGGGCCGTGGTCAGCAGGGACAGAGGGGAGGTAACTTCAGAGGCCGATGTTTTGGGTGCGGTAAACATGGCCATAGGCGCCAGGATTGTCCAGAGGGAGATATGGCCCCACAGCAGCAGGGTGCCCGTAATGAGCCACAGAGGCCACTTTTTCCACCTGCCCTCCCAGCTCCAGCCCAGGTGCCAGCCCTACCAGCCGTTCCAGCAGCTCCAGTGCAGCAGGGGCAGTTACAGTACGGACGTGTTTATAACGTCCACCAGGCAGCAGCTCCACAGGTACCACCCGCGATTGAGGGTATGTTTCCTATCCATGGTACTGTGGGTCGGGTTTTGTTTGATACGGGGGTGACGCATTGTTTTATAGCTACGCATTTTACGAAGGCCTTAGGGTTGTTAGCCACAGCAGAGAGCACAGTGACGTGTGTTGACTCACTACTGGGAAGTGGGTCACTTATCTTCTTTATATGCCGGGGAGTGGGGGTAGAGATTGGTAGCTTGGTATTACCTGCAGACATGTTAGTCTTAGATATGCATGAGCATGATGTTATTATCGGTATGGATTGGCTCGCAGCTTATAGAGCCATGATTGATTGCTTCGGTGGGAGCATTATTTTTGCCATTCCGGGGCAAGAGATGTTTGTAGTGGCGATGCCTCGCCCAGAGGGAGGTTCAACCGCTCATTTGTATTATATAGAGGAGGATGCCTCTAAGGAGGTCATGATTCCTTTAGACTCGATTCCAGTTATTCGTGAGTATTCCGATGTATTCCAGGAGATACCAGGCCAACCCCCCAGTCGAGAGATAGACTTTGTCATAGATTTATTGCCAGATACGAGACCTATAGCACGCGCTTCTTACCGTATGGCTCCGGTAGAGATGCGAGAGTTACGAGATCAGATAGAGCAGCTGTTAGGTCAGGGCTTCATTCGCAGGAGTACCTCACCTTGGGGCGCTCCAGTCTTATTTGTGAAGAAGAGAGATGGTTCACTGAGGTTATGTGTGGACTACCGGGAGTTGAACAAAGTCACTATACGGAATAAGTATTCGTTGCCTCGAATCGATGATCTGTTCGACCAGCTGAGGGGAGCAACTTTCTTTTCGGAGATAGATCTGAGGTTGGGATACCATCAGCTACGTATTAGAGAGCATGATGTTTCAAAGACTGCCTTCTTGACGAGATATGGGTCTTACGAGTTCAGAGTGATGCCATTTGGTCTCACAAATGCTCCAGCCGTATTCATGGACTTAATGAACCGAGTATTCAGAGAGTTCTTGGATCAGTTTGTCATCGTCTTTATAGACGACATTTTGATATATTCACACTCCGAGGAGGAGCATGCCGAGCACTTGAGGCAGGTTCTTCAGACTCTACGAGATCATCAGCTGTATGCTAAGTACGAGAAGTGTGGATTCTGGTTACGGGAAGTACAGTTCTTGGGGCATGTTGTTTATGAGCAAGGGATAGCAGTTGACCCGAGTAAAGTGTCAGCAGTGAGGGAATGGGGATAGCCCACGACACTGACGGAAGTGCGTAGTTTCTTGGGGTTAGCCGGATACTACAGGAGTTTCATTCGGGGATTCTCCAAAATAGCGGGTCCATTAACGAATCTGACTCGCAAGGGGGTACCATATGTTTGGGATGATGCTTGTCAGTTGGCTTTCGACGAGCTGAAAGACAAGCTTACTTCAGCACCAGTTCTTGCTTTACCGAAGCCGGGTGTGGAGTACTTGGTTTACACCGATGCCTCTTTACGGGGACTTGGGGGAGTACTTCAGCAGGAGGAGAAGGCTATAGCTTTTGCCTCCCACAAGCTTAAGCCACATGAGAAGAATTACCCCACCCACGGCCTGGAGTTAGCAGCGGTCGTCTTTGCATTGAGGATATGGAGACACTATTTATTGGGGGAAAAGTTCTGTTTGTTCACAGACCACAAATCACTGCAGTACCTGTTCACTCAGCGAGAGCTGAATATGCGTCAGCGCAGATGGTTAGAGTTTGTGAAGGACTATCAGTTCGACATACAGTACCATCCGGGGAAGGCCAACGTAGTTGCTGATGCGTTGAGTCGTAGACCGGTAAATGAGGTAGCGGATGTCTGGAAAGCGAAGTAGAAGGAGTTGGGTAACCAGGACGCAGTAGCCCGTTCCTTTATATCTGTTATGACAGTCACACCCGAGATTGTTACGAGGTGATACAGGCACAGACCACAGACCCGTTTTTCCAGGAGCAGATTGTACAACTTTTAGCTGAAGGTGCTGAGTCCTATTCTGTTAGTTCTGACGGGGGTTTGAGGTTTAATGGGAGATTGGTGGTTCCAGAAGGGGCAGAATTGCGTCACGCAGTGATGACCCAATCTCAGGGGTCCCGATTTGCAGTGCATCCTGGAGGAGATAAGATGTACCAAGATATGAGGAGACAATACTGGTGGAGTGGGATGAAGAAGGACATTGCTGAGTTTGTGCCCAAGTGTTCTACCTGCCAGCTGGTGAAGGTGGACCATCAGAAACCGTCAGGGTTGCTTTTAGCCATTGGAAATACCCGCGTGGAAGTGGGAGAGTATTTCCATGGACTTTATTACAGGGTTGCCTACATCACAGCGGGGCCATGACTCCATCTGGGTGATTGTAGACCGTTTGACCAAGGTGGCTCATTTTCTGCCGGCGCGGACATATTATACCACGGGTCAGTATGCTCAGTTGTTCATCTTTGAGATTGTCAGATTACATGGGGTGCCCCTGAATATTGTGTCAGATAAAGACAAGATTTTCGTGTCACATTTTTGGGAAAGCTTTCAAGAGGCTATGGGTACTGAGTTGAGGTTGAGTTCAGCTTATCACCCACAGACAGATGGACAGACAGAGCGTACTAATCAGATGTTAGAGGATATGCTACGCATGTGTGTTCTAGATTTTGGAGGAGGTTGGGAGCCACACCTTCCACTGGTAGAGTTTGCTTATAATAATTCTTATCAGTTCACGATTGGCATGGCTCCATTTGAGGCTTTGTATGGCAGGCCTTGTCGTTCCCCAGCTTGTTGGCTCGAGGTGGGGGATGACAAGTTGCTAGGACCAGAGGTGATTCAGTAAACCTCCGCGAGGATTGAGATGATTAGGAGTCGCATTCGAGTAGCCCAGGACAGGCAGAAGAGCTACGCCGATGCGAAACGGTTCTTCCGGGAGTTTAATGTGGGGGACTAAGTGTTACTGCGTGTATCTCCTATGAAAGGAGTGATGAGGTTCGGGAAGAAAGGGAAATTGGCCCCGAGGTATGTGGGACCATTTCCCATTATCGAGAGGATTGGGCCGGTAGCATACAGATTGGGACTACCAGATCATTTACATCGCATTCACGATGTATTCCACATCTCGTCGTTGAGACGGTATCTTCGGGATGATATGGCCCATACTCACATTGCGATAGATGAGATAGACTTATAGCCTGACAGCTCTTACGAGGAGAGACCGGTGGCTATCCTAGACTATAGTGAGAGGAGATTGAGGTCGAAGATAGTTCCACTTGTACGGGTCCAGTGGGAGCACCACAATGTGGAGGAATCCACTTGGGAACGCGAGGCCGATATGCGCGAGAGATATCCAGATTTGTTCTTACCAGGTATGCCTTATTTTTCGAATTTCGGGACGAAATTCCATTTTTAGGGGGGAAGTATGTAATACCCTGTATTTTTATGCTATATTAATTTGGGGATTTATTAAATTTAATGTGAGTTAATTATTTAATAAAAATCCGAAAATTAATTATGTTATAATTATTAACGTGACGAGAGTTAGTAAATATGGGAAATTTGTTGAATATCACTAATGAGCAAAGTAATATGTAATATTGGTTATATTGAATGTCACGAGTGAATAAAATGACAATTTTGAAAATTTGAGTCGGGACGCGCCCGTGTCGCGTCGGGACTAAATATTGATAAATAAAAATGAATATTTTATAAGCTGTTCGTATGGTCGTTTTGAGTGCGCCAACGCGTTCGGAAGGGTCGAGATAGTCAGAAAAGTGTCCCCGGGGGTTTAGTTTGGGTCTCGGGGCGTTTTTAGGACTAATTAGTACCCCGGGAGGGCGTTTTGGACATTTCACATTTTTGGGTAATTAAACCCATGAAAATCAGTAATCTATATCAACCATTTAGGTTAGTCAGCTAGGGTTAGAAAACTCAAACACAAGAATGGCCATAGGAGAGGAAGGAGAGAGCTCTCAAGGCAAATTCAAGGCCAAAAATCCATCCGTTTGCGCCACCACCACCACCAACGCGTAGATCGCGAGACGAGGAACGCAACCATACCGAATTCGACACCAAAGCAGACTTTTGAAAATCCCAGTCAAGTGTTTATCTTGCTTATTTCGTTGGTGCATCCTTCATATTAGTTTAGGAATGATTAGGGATGAATTACATTGAAGAAAACCTAAATTGTGATAGGAATTTGCATGTAGTGATGACTTAAACCTTATTCTGGAAATTATTGGTGATGTAGAAGAATAATCCATGAAATTTTAATGTAGTATAAGAAGGAAATTTCGGGGAAAAACAGATTGGAACCATGATTTAGAGATTTCTAGGGTTCTTGAATAATTAAATGAATTTTGGCATGATTAATCCATGTTTAGTGACGTAAATTGACATGCTTTACGTAGGAAATGTATAATATCATGTTAGGATGTTAGTAGTACAAATTTTGAGACGTTTGGGATTGTAAAATATGGATTTGGTGTAAGTTAGAAGATGAAACCCGTAACTGCAATTCTGCAGATTTCGCAGACCTGCTTGATCGATCGATCGAGCCCAGAGCTTCGATCGATCGAGCCCCAGACCTCGATCGATCGACCCCTCCTGGCAGACTCATGTTTCCCTTTATTAATTAGTTGAAATTCAATTTAATGTGAAATAATTCTTGGGCATCCTTAATAAAATGTTTTGGGAGATATGGAGGACCAGTAGGACATACGAATAATTTTGGGATTCTTAATATGAGGCGAGAATTGTACTTGTGGGATAATTACTTAAGGGTTGATGAATTTATGAATTAACGGGAGAGTTGCGTAAGAGAGTTACGTTGGAACATAGAAAGGACACTTACTGAATTTTATACTTGGGAGGATAGAGTCCATGCATGTTACGTATTCAGATGAGAAAATCCTTCGAGTTAAAGTTAGAAACGAACTCGTACACGTAATACTAATAATGTGAAAATTAAGGATAAATGTTGTAATTATGGGTGATGAGAGGAACCTATATTAATATGATAAAAGTGGTATATTTATATGATTGTGTATGCATATATTATATACATGTGAAAACCATGCCCGCGCTACTTGCTATCCCTGAGGTTACCGCGCTGGGATGATCTTATCCTGTGTTGCCTTATGGGGGATATTGATTCGTACCTTAGGAGATAGATGTCCTTGGTACAGGATATCGAATCGATAGTTCAGACGGTCCTAAGAGACGTGAGGGTATGTACTGACCTCTTAGAGACTTGGAATCTATGCTTCGCCTCAATCTTGTTTGTGTTTATATGTTGATACAGTTCGAGAGTGATTCCGAACTTGTATTTCCCTTAGTGTGATCGATACGGGGATTGGATAGTAGAGTATGCCCGCACCATAGTTGTTATTTGGGGTGCTGTTGTAATATATATATTATACGAGTAGTAAATATATATATATATGAAATTCTGGAATCTGGAACTGCCTACTGTGATTTGATATGTAGGACATGATTGATGACTCAAATTGAAATACTTGTTTTGAGAAAGTATAATATGACACTGGAAAACTTTATAAATTAATAAAGTTAAATCGAGAATTTTGGATACTAGTTGAAATCTTCTTTTCTAACAATTGCATTGTTCAGTTTAAATTCTGCGAATAACCTAAGATAAGTTAAATCATTGGGGAAAGATAGGGTGTTATAAAATGAGATAAACCATTGGTAAGGTTAGTGCGATAGGAGTGCACATTAGAAGAGAGGTGAGAATTTCTCAAGAGAGTGTCGCACTAATATGTTGTTGCATTGGCCTGTATCAATTTAAATTCTTGCTAAACGAATTTTTAAATCATATACACTATCAGGCTCTGACCCGTTTTTCTCTCTCTCTCTCTCTCTCTCTTGTATATATATGTATGTACTACAGGTGCCCAGCCACAGGGGAGTCTTGCTTAGGATCCCTTAGAAGGAACGTGCTTGAGCTTAGGTGGGAGTTGCAGGCCACTTGCTTAGACGATTTCGTTTACTTGATTCCACTTCTATTATTCTCCTCATTGGGCATGTGTCGCCCTTTCCACTATTTATCTGTTTTGTTGGGACAATTGTATTTCAGTTATTTCTAGTACTGATACTTTGGGATTTATTCAGCATGTATGTTTTACATTAAGTTTTAAATGTTGGGATTTTGAATGTTGAATGTTTAAATTAATTAGATGATGTTCCAGGATAATTGTGGTATGATTCTTACTTATTGAAAATGTTGTTACTAATTAAATAAATAATTTTTCTTTAAAAATAAAATTGGTTGGTAATGTTGTAAATGGTTTTGACACTTAGCTTAATTAATTAGGGTGTTAATTTGGAAAAATTTATTTTCACGACAGTGATGCTAAGAATGAACCAACTGTTCACCTTGATTTTAATTTAATAAAGGAGTGATCGCCCGGTATTTAATTAGGCGGGGTGTCACAGGGTAGGGTTGAAGCAACTGGAAATCGTTTTATCCACTGTGCATCAATGCATAAAATTCCTTACCAACTACGGAGTCGGCGTGGTAAATGGTAACCAGATGGAAGCACATGAATGTTATTATACTTCATTTGACCAACATGAAATAAATATGGGCACCACTACTTTCCACATTAATGGCGTGGCCATCCCGAATCTCTCTCTTTTTCTGGTTGGGGTGAAAAAAGAAGTGACAAGAAAAGGTCTCGCATCCACTTTCTTTGAGAGCGCTTCGGTCATCGTCGGTGTGGGGTGAATGTAAAGAGATGGAATCGCCAACCTATTTTGCAAAAAACAAGTAAAAGAACATGCCGCCGCCTTGAGAGAGCGGTGTCAAAGACAAACTGATGCTTACGAAACCAACAGTTCGAAGGTTCGGGGGCTAAGTTGCGGAATGGGAAGGTATTAGGCACCAATCCCACCCTTTCGGTCTGTTATGGGCTTGTGTTACTATTTTCTTTAATTTCACCGTGAAGTCTGTGTGCGTATTTATATAAATGGAGATCGAAATCCCCCAAATCATATCATGGAAAAGATAAAGTGAGGTCATCCAAAGGAACGTTCCCCAAAAGAATATCTAGAAAATACGATGTATGCATTTATCGAGATATTGATCGTTATAATAAAACGATAATATGTATTAGATAAAACGCCAATAAGGATCACAAATATAATATATTAAAATGATATATAGATGAAAAGGAGTCAAATGCAAAAAATGGAGAATTGAAAATATTAAAAAATTGGACACGAGTCTCGGGTTTTAACCCGAAATGCCTACATAGCCTATAAAGGCATCAAAGTCCACGTAGTTCGCATGCAGCATAAGGATGGGGTTTATCCCATAGATTTGAATAGGAATTAATTATATGTGTGTGTAGAAAATGTATTTTAGTTTTGTGACACCCCACCTAATTAAATACCGGGTGATCAGTCCTTTATTAAATTATAATCAAGGTGAACGGTTGGTTCATTCTTAGCATCACTGTCGTAAAAATAACTTTTCCAATTAAACACCCTAAATAATTAGGCTAAGTGTTAAAACCATTTTTAGACATCAATTTCCAAATTTCATTTTAAAAACCAACATTTACAATTTTACATAATTCATAGTTTAAGAATCACACAATAACTATATTGGAACATATAATCCAAATAATTAAACATCCAACTAATTAATTCCAACTTTAAAACTTAAAGGAAAACATCCTGACAGTAATAAATCCCAAAGTATAAATACTGGAAATAAACGAATCACAATCTTTGATAAAACAACTGAATAATGAAAAAGGGTGACACATGCCCATCTGAATGAATAGTGCTAGAAGTGGAATCAACAATGAGGTCGTCTAAGCAAGAGGCCTGCAACTCCCACCTAAGCTGCAGCGCGTTCCTTCTAAAGGATCCTATGCAAGACGCCCCTGTGGCTGGGCACCTGTAATATATACATATATATACAAGAGAGAAGAGAAAATAGGAAACAGGTCAGAGCCCGATTGTAAAACAGTTTAAAATTAGTTTAACAAGTATTTAAAATGCTTACCGGCTAATGCAACCAACATATTAGTGCGGCACTCCCTTGAGAAATTTTCACCTCTCTTCTAATGTGCACACCTATCACACTAATACTCCCAATAGTTTAACTTATCTTATCTTAAGCTACTCATAAGATTTCATGCCAACGATTTCAATTGTTACGGAAGTTAGTTTTTTTTATTAAATAGTAAAGTTCTCACATAAGCCTCATTTGATTATAAAGTTTCTCAGTACACATTATACTTTTCAAACACTTATTCCCAAATTGAAATAATTATTCTTTTCTTACATACCATAATCACAGTAGGTAGTTCCCAAATTCCAGATTTAAATATATATATATTAAATACTCATATAATATATATATTCTAACAGCACCCCACATAAATTTTATGGTGCGGGAATACTCTGCTATCCAGTCCCCGTATCACTCGTACTAAGGGAAATACAAGTTCGGAATCACTCTCGAACTGTATTAACACAAAACACATACAAAATGATTCGAAGCATAGTTTCAAGTCACTAAGGGGTCAACACATACCCTCACGTCTCTTAGAATCGTCTGACTATGGATTCGATAGCCTGTACCAAGGATTTCTATGTTTTAGGGTACGAGTCAATATCCCCCATAAAGGTCTCATCGAGATAAGACTGTCCCAGCGCGATAACCTCAGGGATAGCAAGTAGCGCGGGCATGATTTTTACACGTATATAGTATATGCATAAACACAGTCATATATGTATACTACTATTCCCATATCAAATTTAGGTACACTCTCGCGACCCATAATTATGATATTTATCCTTATTACTCATTATTTAGTTATCACGTATAACGGTTTGTCTCTTATTCTAATATGTAGGATTATTCCAACTTACTACGTAACACTCGTGGATTCCTATCTTCCCAAGTGTAATTTCAGTAGGTACTCATTTATTTTACAACGTAACTTCCTTACGAGTCTCACCCTTTAACACATATTCCCATTGTCCCTTATATGTAAAACACCCCCGTGAAATTTTAATCTCATTTTACATCAACGGTTCCATATATTTCTAAAGTCCTACTGGTCTTCTTTATATCCCCAAATATTCTAACATTAATATCCAAGAAGGTCTAATCATTTAAGTTGGAATAACCTATTAAAAAGGGAATATGAGTTATACAGGAGGGATCGATCGATCGATGGCAGGTGTTCGATCGATCGAATCATTGATCGATCGATGCTCTAGGGTCGATCGATCGATCAAGCAGGTATGACAAATCTGCAGAATTTCCAGTTACGGGTTTCCTCTTCCAAAATCATCCAAAACGATATCTTTGACTACCAAACTCCAAATAATTTATACTACACGTATTATAACCACAAATAAGTGATTTCCTACGTCAAGCATGCGGATTTTCACCATGAATAACGAATTAAAAGAGCATAAGCCATAAAAATATCAAGAACGCTAATATTTCTTTTGTTTAGTTTCTTCCCATTCTTTTACCAGATTTCATACTCTTTATTTACTGTAATTTTGTGGTTCAATCTCTACATATGAATTGGGTTTCCAGAATACATCTATTACTCATACAACATGCGAATTTAAATCTCCAAAATGGGTTTTTCTTTCACAAAAACTAGTCCTAATCAATCCTAGGCTAATATTATTGGAGCATTAACTGAAATAGAGCAAGATAGATACTTGCCTGAGAATTCTTGGTTCAAATTTGTGGAGAGATTGATGTGGTTGTGATCCTCGTTGCACGATCTATCGTTTGGCGGTGACGACGGTGCAAACGGTGGAGTTCTTGGCCTAGAACTCCTTGGAAAGCCTCTCCTCTTCCTCTCCTATTGTCGTCTTTGGTTTATGGTGGTTCTAACCCTAGAAGATGACTCTTGCCATCTGATATACCCTTATAATATTCGTGGGTTTTCATGCCTAAAAATGTAAAATGTCCAAAACTCCCTCCCGGGGTGTTTATTAGGCCTAAAAATGCCCCGAGATCCAAACTAAATCCCCGGGTACATTATTTTGACTATCTCGACCCTTCCGGACACATTGACACACTCAAAATGACCATACGGGTGACTTATAATTTATTTACTTTTAATAGTCCAAATTTAATCCCGACACGACACAAGCGCGTCCCGATAAATTTCCAAAATTACAAAATTAGGTTCTCGTGATAATTTTACTAATCATAATTACACCACTTACTTTACCCATAAAGTAACTTATAACAAAATAATTACTAACTCTCATCACACTAGTAAGTATTTAAATGATTTTCCGGATTAATATTAATTTAATATCTCTAATTAAATTTAATAAATCCCCAAAATTAAAAGTCATAAAAATACGGGGTATTACAAGTTTTGAGAAATTGTGGTGAATAATCTTGTTGGAATTTATAGATATAACCCTCTTTTTCTTTGTTTTGTTTTTTTTTATAGAAAAGAAAGTATGTGAAATATAGCTAATAAAGGATGAGATATTAATGTGTATGAACTAAAGTAAAAGCTAGATTAAGAATTTATGTAACTAATGCAAAAATAAAGAAGTTAAAGAGATAGAAGGATTTTGGGACCTTCTTTGGATAATTGAAGCTTGATCTTGATCTTTAATGAACTCCATTGAATGTTGAGATGAATGTTATATGAGAGAGAATGAGATTTTTCTAAATTGGATATGAAAATGATGGGAATGAAATATGGAAAGGAATTTCACACAAGGAAACTTAGTTGATTACAAGAGAATGCTGCTGAGATCACTGATATTGATGGATCTGAGGTGTGCGTGGGAGTGAGGTCATGCCTTCTAATTATAAGGTAAGGAGGGTTCCGATCGGCATAGCCCTAGCCATGCCAATCGATAGGTACCCTAGACACATTGTCGATAGGCAGGGAAATGGACCTGCCAATCGGCAGTTTCGTGCAGATTTTTTTCAGAAAAATAGTCATAGAACGCAATTCGTTGATCCAAATTGCGCATGAGGCATACCGTTAAAAAGGTAATCCAGAGATCTTTAAGATTCCTTGGGTCGCTCCTAGATTTGGTAGCTGACTTTAGGTTAAATGAGGCTCGAAAGTGCTCGTTGGTCTTTTAGATGGGAGATCGTCGGAGGGTAATGGATCGTTCGTTCAAACCATAAGTCAAAATTGTTCATGCGGAAGACCTTTGGAAATTTTATGCAAGGTACTTCGACATTACAAAGATATTTTCTCAATTTGGAGAGTTAACTTTGGTCAACCAGGGCCAGAAGCACCCGATGAATTTTTGGAGTAATACGGGTCGATTGTCCACACCGTAATGCTAATTCGAGCATCGAGAAGATCATTAGAAAGGGTATTTAGTAACCTTTAAAGATTCATTTAGTCTCGTTCGAGCTGAAGAGTTAACCTTGGTCAAACAAAGCCCGGGTGTTCCCGGTGGCCTCCGCATTAATTTTCAAGGAAAACGGATCATTCGTCCGAATGGTTATGCCGTTTTGCACATGGGGTAGACCATTAGAAAGGAGTTTCAGTTCCCTTTGAACATTCAAAGAGATTTCACTCTGACGTTGAAGTTGACTGGGGTCAAATTGGGGGTCAGGAGATCCCGATGGCCTCCAGGTTGGTTTTTAATAGTAAAATGGATTATTCATTCGAACGGTTATGCCGATTCATACACTAGGTAGACCATTGGAAAATGGATTTAGAGCCATTCAAATATTCAATGAAATTTTGCTCTGATGATAGAGTTGACTGGAGTGAAATGGGACTCGAGAGCTCCCGATGACCTCTAGGTCGATACTTAGAGTATGACCTAGGGTTTATAATAAAATGGGGAGGTGTTAAGGACCTAAGGAGAGACTTGGGGGGTCCGATAATGTTGTTTCTATAGAGACCCTCATTGGGTGAGCTTAGAACAAGTGAAAGTCGTCGAATAAATACCACGTGATGTTTTGGAAAAAGGTCGATTTTACAGACTTAAAGGGATAAGGATGATCGATTCAGAAGGTCGAGACCAATTCTGAGGACCTAAGAAAAAGCTGGAGATAGACGATTCTACGGGTCGAGGTCGATTCTGAGGACCTAGGGTAGGGAGAGACTAATCCCGAGGGCTTTAAGAGGAGAGCGACCAATTCTGAGGGTCGAAGCCAATTAGAAGCGACCAATTCTGAGGATCGAAGCTAATTTTGAGAGATTTAAGTGGGAATGACCAATTCTACGTGTCGAAGCCAGTTTTAAGGACTAATAGTGGGAGTGACCAATTCTAAGGGACGAAGCCAATTCCGAGGGCTTAAGTAGGAGCGACCAATTCTAAAGGTCGAAGTCAATTATGAGGGCTTTAAGTATGGGTGATTAATTCTGAGGGTCGAAACCAATTATGAGGGATTTAAGTGGGAGCGACCAATTCTGAGGGTCGAGGTCAATTATGAGGTCTTAAGTGGGAGCGACCAATTCTGAGAGTCGAGGTCAATTTTGAGGACCTTAAGTAGGAGCGACCAATTCTAAGGGACGAGGTCAATTCTAGGGACTGTAAGTGGGAGAGACCAATTATGAGGGTTGAGGTCAATTCTAAGGACCTTAAGTAGGAGCGACTAATTATGAGGGTTGACGCCAATTTTGAGGGCGTAAGTTGAGAGTGACCATTTCTGAGGGTTAAAACCAATTTTGAGGGCTTAAGTAGGGAGTGACCAATTATGAGGATCAAAGCCAATTATAAGGGCTTAAGTGGAGAGTGATCAATTATGAGGGTCGAAGCCTTATATGAGGGCTTAAGTAGAAGTGACCAATTTTGAGGGTCGAAGCCAATTCTGAAGGCTTAAGTAGAAGCGACCAATTTTGAGGGTCGAGGCCAATTCTGAAGGCTTTAAGTAGGAGCAACCAATTTTGAGGGTCGAAGCCAATTCTGAAGGCTTTGAGTGGGAGCGACTAATTCTGAGGGTCGAGGTCAATTCTAAGGACCTTAAGTGGGAGTGACCAATTGTGAGGGACGAGGTCAATGTCATACCTCGTAAAATTTGAAGGCTGGGAATCTGATTTATTTTGGGAGAAATAGAAGTATTATATTGGAAGAATTTAGATTCTATTTTTCAAAGTCTTAAATGAGGAATTGGAGTGTACGGTTGATCCAGGAAGGGCCGAGATAGTCAAAATGATTGCCCGGAAGTTGTATTTGGGTTCCGGAGTATTTTGGACCTAGTTTGACTCGAATTGGAGTAAACGAGTCATTTTAAGTGTGTATTATCATTTAAAGTTGGGATTTAGGATTTAAAAGCTTAAGAGGCTCATGAGTTAGCCAATCTCATTTGTGAGAAACGAGAAAACCTAGAAAGAGAAAGAGAGGAAGAAGAGGAAGAAGAGAAAAGAGGAGAAAAGCTGGGAGCTTTGGAGATTTTCGGCGCAAATCCGTGATTTTAAGGGAGATTTAACCTCTACAACTTTGAGGCAAGTGATTAAACTTGCTGAATAATTATGTGTGTGAGTAAATTCATAATTTCTTTGGTGATTTAGTTGATTTTGAGTTTAAATGGTTAATCCCTAGAATTTTTGATAAAGTCTTGAATTTAATGAGAAATATATGTGGGCTTGTTGATGGAACTGGTGGGAATGATATTTGGGATGGGCTTTGGTGATACGATATTATTAGAGTAAAGTAAAATTGGGTTTTAAAGATGTAAAGTAGATTTTTCCAAGGTGTAGAATGATGGTTTTGGGTACAAATATCGTGGGAATAAAATTCTACAAAACCGAATCGGTCCGGGTAGGAAAGTCGAATCGATTCTTTTTTAAAAGACACCGGATTGATCCGATCATTAAATATTTTTGTAAAAATTTTAGGAATCGGACCGGTTCGTTTTTGTGGCCCCCGGTCCGGTCCTGTCACTGTATTTTGCCAGTTCCTGTTTTATCCATTTTTAATTAGTTTTATTGCTTAAGGACCCTCCAATAGAGTTTTGTAAACATGTTTCGGAGATGTTATGAGGGTTCATATTTGGATATAATAGAGGGACCATTTTGGGAGCTATAATAGAGGTATATATATGAGTAAATTAATTTTTTTTATAAAATTCTCAATGAAATGAGGTTTCTCTTGAGGATAGTTTGGGGATATTATGGAGATATATTTAGGAGTTAAGCATATCGAATCCTTTCGTATATTCTTCGAGTAGTAGGAATTTACTTAACGTCGAATATGGACTGAATGGGAGAGAAATATCCCGTGTCCTTAGTGTTGTTAAAATGGGCGATTATTCATATCTTAGGTGTGATGGATTATTAAGTTTCAAGTGAGGGATTGAATAATAAAATGTATTGTGAGTGTATATGAGAGTGTATCGGTTAGTATTATGAGAGTTATATACATATTGTCGGATTCATTACTTTTATACATGCGGATGTGAGATAGTATATATATATATATATTGTGTGTGTATGATATATATTATGTACTTCATACCCTTTTAGTGCTATCATGGGAAGTTGCACGATGTGGGTGAATCACCCTGGCTTGAGGACCAGGGAGAGTGTAATCCCTAGGTCATAGCGTCCAATATTTTACCGTGCATGAAGTAGGGGTAAGACGTCATGGGTATGATTCGTCTTGCTCTCAGGTTAGGAACTATAGCCGCTTCCCATTCGTTGTGATTAGGTTTTTACCAAGTCGGTGTGACTATCCTGTCGTTGGTAACCGCGGGACATGTGAGCAATCCCTTGGAAGATGATAGAAATGTAGAGACTATTAGAGTACATATACATAGTTGTGCTATGTATGTGTACTTGGTAGAGATTGACGAATCATATATAATACTTGCGTGTAATATTATACAAGCTTTATAGATAGTGTGTGATATATTAATATTATAACTAGAGAAAGTTATAAAAATATATGTTATGTTTAGTCCTTTATAACACGAGAGTGGATGAGTATACTCTTATGCCTCTAGACGGTAAGTAATTTGGGTGTGTACTTTGGACCGAGGGCTTAACGGATTCCCACGACCGGTAATGTTAGGTAGTAGTGTATCGGGGGGGGGGGGGGGGTTACTTGTTTGGGTTTCGCTTTGCGAGATGTTCCACGCATGAAACTTAGCGTAAAATTGGGCGTGGGGAGATGTTTGGTCCTTAGTTCTTTGGTATAGGTGAAATAGTGGGGGTATATTACTAGCATTAAAGATGACGAGTGATATCTTATGCTAATAACTTGTGAAGGTTCAAGATTAGAACCGATAAACATAATTGACTGATATTATCGTATAAGTTTGGGTGTAAACTTAGGAGATGATAAAAGATGTAGATGGATGGTTATGTTAGGGATAGTGAGTTACGTGAATGAGGTTTATGCACAGGTTTAAGAGGATTTAGCCCTAGAATGTGTCGGGTAGCTTAGTTGAGGTTCATATGCATGCGTTAGGTGCGTGCTATAGATGAGGGGTGAGGTTGAATCCCAAGCGAGTGCGACACCACTTTAATTATGATATTGTGCATTCATAATTATTATGCATTTTAATTCACTTGCTAAAATTATTTTCAAACCTTAGGCTCTGACCCGTTTATATCTTTCCTCTTGCTATATATATATATATATATATTTGGTGTCCCTCCGTAAGGACGCTAATGATGCATATTCTATCCAGAGTCATTGGATTTGTAGCAGATGCGGGATGTTATAGGATTTTATTGTAGCGGCTTCCTATTTTTGTACATCTAGTTTAAGGTCCACTTTGTATATCAAGTATGTAGACCCAAGGGCTGTATGTACTCGTAGCTCTTCTATGATTTTTTTATCCAGTTGTTGGATTGTCTGTGACCCGACAGCATATTCGGGTATATCTTTTGTTGTACTCGTGTATACTATCATGTTTTGTAGTCATTTTGCATGTTGGTTTGTAGTTCTTGTATGTTTTTTTTTAAATCTTGGCACCCTTTAATTTTGTTTCTGGGTGGTTAGTTAGATTTTAGTATGTGCGACAGTGATACTCAGGATGATCCACTTGAGATTTCGATTTTATCTTGGTATAGGGGTGTCACAGTCAATTATGAGGACCATAAGTAGGAGCGACCAATCCTAGGGGCCGAGGTCCTTTTCGAGGACCTTAAGTGGGAGCGACCAATTCTGAGGGTCGAGGTCAATTCTGGGGACCTTAAGTTAGAGCGACCAATAATGAGGGTCGAAGCTAATTCTGAGGGCTTTAAGTAGAGGGCGACCAATTCTACAGGTCGAAGCCAATTATAAGGGCTTTAAGTAGGTTGTGGGGCACAATTTTCTTGGGAAAGTTTAGAGAGAGAGCTTTTCGATTTTTGCGGCGTCCCTTGGAAACGTTGTTGGGGAGATATTCAATTGGATTTGGAAATTTCTCTGGAGAAATAACTTTGTGGTATTAATTCATTTGGGGATTTGAGAGGCTTGAAAAATGTTTTTTTGGTGAAAAAAGTTCTAAAATTCATTTGGTAATTTTAGGATTTTTCTAGATATTTTTCTGTATTTTTAGGGGAATTTTTGTACAAAATTTCAGGGAGGTGCCGACCGGCAGGGTATAGGGGTGGAAAACGGTAGTGGCACGGTCTTTTGGACTAACGAGCAGGTGAAAGGATAGTAACGATCGGTATGCAACGGGAGACTGCAGATCGATATGCCCCTTAGCCTCCTATAAATAGGGTGAGACTTCTTTATTCTTCTCATCTTTTAGATCTTCTATCTTCTGCCTTTCACCTTTGCGAACTCTTCTAGCATTCATTTCTCTTCCAAGACTAAGAAATGGCGAATTTTTCAAGCAGTACGGTCCACATGGCATGGTTGAGTGTTGACGATTGAGTGCATTAGGAGTGGCGGGCCAGGGTGCTTTAGTACTGGGCAATGAGAATATCTTTGAATCATTTAGGCCGATTGTGGACGAGCGGATTCTTCTACGTGAACCGGTGCGCCATCGACCGTTTAGGGTGGTAAACCCTAGTGGTTATGTAAGTATTAATGATCTTTGGCATTTCCTTTTTTCCTTTGCGTAGTTATTTATTTTGACAAGTTTTTTTTCCTTTTTCTTTGACAGTTTGATGTATATATGGCGAAAATGCATTCTCGGGGGATGACGGGGTTTAAGGACGTTTGGGAGCACCTTCATCCGATAGTGCGTTGGGTGGTTTCATCAACTGGCTTTGGCAGTTTGGTGTCTGCATTGGATTAGACTCCCCGTTCGACGGCTGTCCTCTATGCTTTGGGGGAAAGGTGGTAGGATACTACCCACACCATGCATTTCAGTTTTGGGGATATGACAGTGACTCCCATTGATGTACAACATTTGCTGGGGCTAGACTATGAGGGGTCCCAGATAGAGGTGGATCGTACTTTGCGGGTGACGCCGACGGTGGTGGAGGCGGCGTTGGGTGATGTTAGGCGAATAGTCTCAAAGGACTCTATTCGTCTGTCTCTTTTGAAGGAGGTTTTGTTGAGTCGACGGATCAACGAGACTAACGAGCTGCAGGTGTGGCAGACGTTTTGTTTATTTATCCTTTTGCTGTTGGAGGGTTTTTGTGGCGACGTCGTCCATTTGTGTTTTTTGCCTTATTTAAGTGTATTTTCGAATGTCCCTCTCTTTGGCAGGGGCCGTACCTTGACGACCCTCTATTTGTCGTTGGATGCATTCAGTCGGTGCTGCCAACAGACCTTAACTGGCACCACATATATTTTGGAGGTATTCTTTCCTTTTTCCTTTTTTCCTTTATGCATTTTATTTCTTTTTTGATTCCTTGTGTGATTTTTTCTTATTGATGACCCTTATCCTTTTATAGGTGTGGTTCTACGAGGTGATTGGGCTTAATACCCATTTGATAGGTTTGATTTTGAAGGATGAGTAGGTGGGGGACTTCTGTCGTACGTACCAGTGGCGAAAGTCCAAACGACAGTCGAGACAGTCTCTCTCTTTGGCGGCGATGCTTCAGGTCTTGAATGGCCCGATGAGCAATCGAGTAAATCTTCTTTCCTCTTGAGACTATTTTTCTTCAATGACCTTTTCAGATATTGATTTTTCGCTGGGGATCTTTCAAGCGACCTTCTAACCCTGGGGGACGGCTATGCAGCACACGGGAGTGACTGGGGGGAACGCACAGCTATGGCGGTTGATAGCGCGTGAGTTTGGGTACGTCAAATGAGGTGACATCCAATTATAGTTTTGTCCCATAGGGATTCCTTGCAGATTCATCGTTGACTGTGGGAGCTTAGCATTTTCATGCTTGATGTAGCGGCATCGCACCTGGAAAGGGACTCAAAAATGCAAAAAGATATGCATATTTCGTTTGATTATCTTGATTTAGTGGCGTACTCTACATGCACTTTAATTTGCTGTTGAGTTTTTATTTTGAGAAATAATAAAAATAACGTGTTTTTAGAATTTTTTTGAATATGCTTGAGTAGAAGATGGCCACGATGGCTTGGTTGAAAAAGAGTTTCCCTTTTGAAAGTGCTTACTTTAAGAAAAAGTAGGAAAATGAGTTTTTTGAAATTTTTAAATGAAGGAAGGCCTTATAGTCTTGGTTGGTATATGGAAGAGGAGATAGAAAGCTTGGTCATAAAATGGATCTTGTCACCTTCGTTGGATTGTGTTGAATTTGTTGTGTTGAAGAGACTGTATTGATGCTGGAGCTATTGCCCTGGGTTTAACTTCGAAGCTACTATTGGTGACTGGGGACCTGTTAGTGGACCCTCAACTTGCTGCTATCACTGCGTGGATGTCATACCGTCGCAATCCCGTGGTAGTGATACTGGTAGAGGCCCTGAATGGTCTAGACACTTAGCAAAAAGTCCGTTTTGACTTTCTGAGAGGAAGCCTTGTTATGTTGTTCATGTGGCTGTCGGAGAGATTCTGCTTGGCGGTCCCTCCTGAATATCCCTTGCCAGTTGTGGCAAATTTCTCCACTTGTTACTTTATCAGCTTAAGCCTGAATATCAAGAGTTGGGAGAACTGGTTTATTGAACACGGGGCTCGAGGTTTATGTTGGTCAATGCCTTGGTGGGGAGAGTTTCAACCCATTTTAGAACTAGGGGAATACCAATATGTTCAGTTGGTTGGACTTTCGGCAGACTTATTTTTACTTTACCTGGTGGCTCCTGCATCAATTTGGATGGGAGCAAATTGTGCCACCTCGAACACTAGACTTATTTCTTTTGGAGGATTTGACAAAATGCATTCGCATGCGGCTGGGCTTTCTGCGGGAGAATCGTCAGTCATCAAGCCTTCCTTCCTAATCAGTTGGCATAGTTTGGCATATTTCTGGGGACTACATGAAGTGTCTGTGGAGGATGGTAGTGGCTAAGATGCTAGCCGAGGAAATCGAAGAGAGGTGTCTTGCCATGTTTGATACCATTATGGGAGGTGTTGTCATTTTCCTTAGGTCGGTCCGAGCTTATTGTTCCATGGAGCACCTTCGGTATTCCATCCAAGTAGGGGAAGTTTGGGTATCCCAAGATGAAGATGATGATGGGGATGGTTCTTCTAGCAGCTAAGGGTAGGATCCTTGGGGAGTTTAAATTGTGAAGCTTTTGTATGATGTTTGGTTATGTATGGGAAGAAATTTGGGAAGGTTGTTTTAGGAGTAAATTGACTTGTTTTTATTTTGTTTTGGGGGAAATAAGGTTAGGTTTGCGGGAAAAGTTATTTGACTCCCTATGTGGATATAACTGTACCGAAAATTTTCATTTATATAATAAAGAAAATTAAAATTATATTGTTATGCCTCTTGATGAGATTTTGCATTTGATTTATCTATACCAATCGCTAAGGCATACATAATCATTTTGTTCATATAAATGATAAAATGAACTGTCGTCCTCACAGATAAGAAAAGAATAACATCATGTGAAGCGTATGAGCAGCCTATGTACCTCTGGGGATTTTATAATAAATTTGAGTTTCATTTTTGAAAGTGATTTTTTTTAGAGGATCAGGCCTCGTAATTCTAAGTCCAGGGAAATGAAGATTTTCTTTTAGAATAGAAGGGAGATGAGAAGAGTCATAGCGCGCCGAATTTTGGACTAGGGGTATAATTTCTTGAGGCAATCCAAGTTTACTAGATGGGCCATCTCTTCCCCATCGAGGTCGGTGAGCATAATGGCGCCATCGAATAGGATCTTTTTCACAATGTAGGGGCCACTCCAATTGGGCTTGAATTTCCCTCTAGGGTTCCAAATGGGCTCTACAATTTCTTTAAGGGTTAAATCCCCTTCTCGAACACCACGGTCCTTGACTCTCTTATTGAATGATCGTGTTATTCGATGATGATACCGTTGTATATGATATAAAGCCTTTAGATTTATTTCGCCCAAGAGTGACAACTCGTCAAGATGGATTTAATGCCAATCTTCCTCCCTGATTTTTCTTTCAAGCATAATGCATAGTGAAGGAATTTCTAGCTCAACGGGTAGGACTGCTTCCATACCATATAGTTAATGCTCAAACTGAAGTGCAGTAGCCCCGGAGGGCGTAAGGATCCGGCAGACATAATCTCGATAACTCTTGGTCATTTTACTGATGATTGCTTTGAGGTTCTTATTAGCGACTTTGACTGCACTGTTGGTTTGAGGTCGGTAAGGAGAAGATTTGTGTCTCTGTATCCCATATTCGTCGACTACTTTTATGACTTCTGCCTTGAAATGTAACCTGTTGTCTGATATTAGGTCGTGTGAGACCCTATATTGGCCGATTATATTTTTTCGGATGAACTTGGCTAACTTTTTAGCATTCAGAACTGCGTATGACTCGGCTTCAACCCATTTAGTGAAGTAATTAATGGCAACTAAGATGAATTCATTCCCGTTGGAGGCTTTAGGTGTAACTTTCCCTATGATGTCGATGCCCCATGTGGAGAATAGCCAGGGAGAAGTCATGTTGTACAATTCCCATGGAGGGAAGTGTTGGAGGTTGGAAAACTGTTGGCATTTAAGGCATTGTTGGAGGTTAGAAAACTGTTGGCATTTAAGGCATCTCCGAACATAGGCGGTGCAATCATGAACCATAGTAGTCCAATAGTAATCCTGTCGAATTATTTTCTTGGCAAGCATATGGCAATTCATGTGGGGTCTACACCCCCCACTGTGGATTCTATGCACCATGTCTTCAATGTCATCCCCTGCGATGTAGTGTAAATGGGTTCCATAAAAGTTTCTCTTGAATAATTCTTTATCACAGACAATGTACTTGGCAGCTAATTTACGAAGGGCTGGTCGATCTTTCTTGTTAGAATCTTGGGGATACCTACTTTGCTTGAGGAGGTACCAAATATCATAGTACTAGTAATCGACTATATTAGGATCTTCTTCAGTGATGAGATCAGTGTGGTAGCAGTGGGTAGGTTTAGTTTACTTTTGGACTAGGAAGGGGGCCATCGTTATTCCTTCGAGCATGTCAACCATGGAGGTTAAGTAAGCAAGGGCATCAACTAAGTTGTTCTTTGCTTGGGGTAGGTAATGGAAGGTTAAATCTTAGAATTCGGAGGCCAAATCTTCTAGGTGGGCATGGAAGGGTAAGATTTTATCATCGTTGACTTTTCATCTTCTGAGTACAGGACTGATGATGAGGGTTGAATCCCCGTAGAAATCCAGGCATCGAATTCCTTTCTTGAGAGAAACTTTGAGGCCTACCGTGCATGTCTCGCATTTGGTCATATTGTTGGTGCAGGAAAAATATAAATGGAAGTATGAGAGTTATCAGGGGTGATTAGGACTATCCCAATGTCATATCCTTTCTTGTGAGGTAAAAAGGATATTTTCATCTAGGAAATTAAAAATCTAAGCATCGATTTCTTTTGTAGGGTAGTCAGCGAGGCTCTTCCTTTCATGGTTTTATACGTGACATACATAATATCAAATTTGGCTAGCAGGATCAACCATAGAGCCATTCGGCTGGACAAAACTAGCTTCTCGAGCAGGTATTTGATATGATCTATTCGGGACATAAATTTGATGGGAAAAGCGAGCATGTAGTGCCATAATTTTTTAGTGACCCAAACAAGGGCAGTACATGCTTTCTCCGAGGCAGTGTAGTTAACTTCGTACCCGGCCAACTTACAACTGGTATAATAAATGGCTCTCTCTTTGCGGGACTCTTCAAGGTATTGGGCCAACAAAGCCCCAGCTGCGGTGTCAGTTGTGGTCAGGTATTGGAGTAGGGGTAGACGAGGTTGTAGTGGCATGAGTACCAAAGGCCGGGTTAAATATTGTTTGATTCAATCAAAGGCCTCCTAAAAAGATTCATTCCAAACCTTAGTTGATCCTTCCAAAGGAGTTTGAATATGGGTTCACAGATAAAAGTCAACTGGGTGATGAACTGACTGATATACTGTAATTTTTTAAGGAATCCCCGGATTTCCTTCTTGGTTCGGGGTGATGGCATCTCGAGTATTGCTTTCAGTTTGGTGGGGTCAGCTTCTATCCCTTTCTCACTATCCATTAATCCCAAGAGCTTTCCTTTGGTAAAGCCAAAAACACATTTTTGTGGGTTAAGTCTCATCTGGTATCGTCGTAGTCGCTCGAAGAACTTCTGGACGTCGGGAACATGACCTTCCCTAGTCTTGGACTTGATAATCATATAATTCACGTAGACCTCAACTTCTTTGTATATCAGATCATGCAAGATGGTAGTGGCAGCCCTTTAGTAGGTAGCCCCTGCATTTTTTAGACCAAATGGCATAACGGTGGCAGAAGGTTGCCCAAGGGGTAATGGATACAATTTTCTCTTGATGATTTGGGTGCATCTTGATCTGATTGTATGTAGCAAAACCATCAACAAATGACTTTAGAGCATGACTGGTTGTATTGTCTACAATCATATCGGTACTGGGTAGCAAATAGTTATCCTTTGGAGAGGCCTTGTTCAAATCTCGATAATTAACGCACATGCAAACCTTTCCTTTGAATTTCATCACGGGTACAATGTTGTATAGCCATGCAGGAAATTCGATTACCCGAATGAAGCCTACGTTCAACTGTTTGACCACTTCTTTCTTAACCTTGAGTGACCATTCAGTGAGGAGCTTACGCAACTTCTGTTTAACTGGTTTGCATTCTGGGAGGGTTGGAATCTCATGCTGAGCTATCTTGGGATTGATGATCGACATGTTGTCGTTGGACCATGCAACGACTTCCACAAACTCCTTTATCAATTCTTCGAGTTGCGCGCGCTCTTGCTTGTTAAGGGTGGACCATATCCTAATCTCGCGTAGTTGTCTACTAGAACCAAGATTAATAACAACAGTTTCATATTCATTAATTCTAACTTGGTTATGTTGTTTGTTAATAACCTTATTAATATCAATTAAGATTTTTTCATTTGCAAAATCATCATCATCAAGAGTTTGTTCAGAATCAAGACAATTAATGTAAGGTACATCAAGATACTTAAATTCTTCGTTTATTTCATTGTTAGGAAAAACAGCGTTGAGAACCTCATCGAAGGAGGTCTCGATTACATCAAAATAAGGAGGGACAACAAAAGAAGAGAAAATAGGATAAATATCTGGGCTGGGTTGTATTTCAGTAGGTGGAACCGGCATAACATGCCAGTTGAGGAGAGGGGCATCAGTAACTTTGATTAGGCAGGATGGATTTGATGATATAACACTTGAGAGTGAATCATGCAGAGTGTCAACCCTAGTGTTTGTAAGTTAAATCTATCCCCAGAGTCACTTTTCTAGGAATTTTCGGTAATAAGTATAGTCTTCTCAATGAGTGATTGCACGTGATGCTGGGAGCTTTCGGCCCATGAGCAGTTGCCTTAGAAAAATATCTCCATTCCCGGCTTCATATTTGTATCCACATGATCATTCCATGGGTCGAGAAAGCCACAAAAGGGAAAATCTTTACCCTCTTTGATGAATCTTTCGTTCAGAAATCCCTTGAGACGGTCTTAGCACTTTCTAACATTCTCTTCAATCGAGGTTGGTAGAGCATTCTGATTTCTTCTGATGATGATTGTTAACCCAAGCCACAAGGAGTAAAGGCCTTCTTTAATACTATGGGTTCTAGTATTCCCTGTTGTCATCGTCCCAACCCCAATTCGGGCATGAAGTGCGTGTTTTTGAACATCTGTATCACATTGAAGTTGCCATGAGGGCTGTGTTTTGAACAAACTCTATCTCTAAAATCCTCCCCTGTTGGGAGCAAAAGTGGCTTGACTCAGAAACCTGATAGAAGCATATCATTCACCCCATATTGCGTCTCTAGTACCGGATAACTGTTGCTTGCATTCTCAGTATTATCATCGTCGCCTAAGATGGTGATGACCTACCCATTGGAAAAGAACTTTAGTTTTTGATGGAGGGAAGAAGACACACCCTTGATATTATGGATCTATGGTCGTACAAGTAACAGGTTGAAATAACTCGGGATATCGATGACTTCGAATTCAGTAACGGGATTTATAGGGCTAACCCCTTTTGTAAGCTTTATGGATCCTATCACTTCCATATGGGTATTATCATAAGCGCGCACCTCGACAGAGGTTGGAGCAAGTTCTCTCACTTTCAGTCCCAAGCAATTGAGTGTTCTCAATGGGAAAATATTAAGAATTATTCAATTATCGACGTCTTTCCCATGACTTCGATAAAGATATGAGAACATAGTTGTGATTTTGACCAAACTTAGGGATTTCTTCTTCGAAGAAGGAAATCATATTAGTAGAGGTTAGAGATCTGACCAGATTCACTACTTTTTCTGGTGTGGTGGAAGGAGAGACCTTAGGCCCAGTGAGTAGTTTGATCAAGGCATTTCGGTGCAGTTGGGAAGACATAAGGAGTCCCCATAGAGTGATGTTAGCTTGGGTTTTCTTTAGCTGATCGAGGATCTTGCTCTCCTCGAGGGTCATTTCTGGAATAAGAAGTTTCTCAACACCTTTTTACTTGTTGATCATTGATGATTACAGGTTTGGAACCTGGTAATGCCTCCCTGATCTAGTCATATAGTTCACATAAGAGGGGGAAAATAGAAACCCCATTTCCTCACCTATCTCGAGTTATTCGACCACCTTGTTAATCTTTTCTAGTAGCTCCTCAAATGATATCATTCCACATATACTGACTACTAGGCTAGTCTTGTCTTGGCTTTGCTCTTTATCTGAACTTTTTGATTCATCTTCCCATCCGGTGGCAACGACATTATCTTTACATGAAAAGTCAATGCAATCCACAACCTCAACGACCTCTTCATATAAATCCTCCCACTCAACGGGGAAATGTAGAAGTGAAAGGACCAGGTGACCTTATAGTTTCAAAGCATCAAGTATCTCAGACATACTGTAAATTTCACCGGTCTGCCGGAATAAGTTTATTATGATCTGGATGACAACATCTAAGCTAACTTCATCGGTAGGTATCAGCCAATTATCCGACTCTTGAGTTCATTTTCGAGCTTCCAAGAACATCGTACTGAATCTATGGCCGTCAATGGTCATCTCTAAGGGAAATTTCATCCCTAACTCTAAAAGTTGGTTCAATACTGTTGATAATTCCATATTTTTCCCTCCAGAATGGGTACGAACAAAAATGCATGCTCTTGTAAGGAGTGACAAGGCCTAATCAGTAAAACACGTAGGATGCAGGAGAAAGTATGGGCAAATTTGGAGGGGTTTAGGGGAATATACGGGTATGATGGGCGATTTACTGGGTATAATCTGGGTAGATGGATCGAATTATGGGTCATCTTCTAGGAAGATAGCATTTGCATGATTTGGGAGTGGATTATAGGTAGTGTTTGCTTTAGGATTGGTTGGTGGGGTAATGAAACCCCGGTCAATCAGACCTTGGATTACATTTCAAAGGTGAAAGCACTGATCAATGGTATGTCCGATATTTTGACGAAAATCATAATGGGCTTCAAGTTTAAAGTTTTTGGGGAGTGGGTTTGGTAATGGACGGGGGTCCAATGGCTTAATAATATTTCAACTTAAAAAGGCTTGGTACACTTTGAAGAGGGGAGCGTGAACTTGGTATATTCCTTTTTGACTGGGTTAGGGTAGCTTTCTAGTGCCCATGAAGTAGCAGTTTGAGAGGTGTTATTGATGATTAAAATTGCGGTATCTGCATGCATCCCGTACTTTCTGATAGTGAACCGTCTGGATACTTTCTTCGGCTCGACTTCTGTCTTGGAAAGACTTTCTTTGATCTCTAATCCTGCTTCTTGGAGGGCTTAGAAGTGGGGGTAGTATTATCCTCCCATCATTGCTCAAGCACAGGGTAATAAGTTCTTCTTCACAATATTGACTTGCTCCTCTTCGGAAGGCCGATTAGTCATGGTGGCTGTCGGTTGGTCATAGTTGCTGCTTTCTCTCTCCACCTTTCTATGAAGTTATTGAAAGATTCATCGGGATTATATTTGAGAAGTTCTAAATCACGGTGGGTGACCTACAGCTCTTTGTTATACTTGTACCATGACATGAATTCACGGGCAACATCCTCCTAACTGTAAATCCTGGCCTCCTCGAGAGATAAGAACCAGCGAAGAGTGTTGTCCTTCAAAGTCTGTTGGAACATTTGGGCCGTTATTTCCTCAGAGGAACCTAGGAGAGTCATGGATCATTGGTACCTTTAGATATAAATAATTGGGGCTACATTACCCCTGAACTTCTCAATGTTAGGCATCTTAAACTTTTCTAGCAGCCTTGCTTTAGGATATGGAGACATATGGGTGCAATCCATGTAGTTCCTGGAGATCCGAACTTAGTCAAACTTCTTGATCAACATCTTAAAGTCCTCCTTGACCTTGTTCAATTCTTCTTCCTTCGGATTAACGATTATGGGTAGGTTAGCCCCTGGCTGGGCAAGATTCGGCATAGGTAGCTGAGATGGCAGTGGCTGATAGTACGTGGGAAACCGTAACGTAAGAGTCACCCTACCCCGACCGTGTGTTTTCGGCTCCCACCGCTATGTAAAAACCTAAACTATGACTACACTCTTTTAAGGGAGTATAACGGCCAGTCCGGGTATCTAAAATCCAAAGAGACAAGTTGCTATAATTTAATCGATTTAATACTTCTATAATAAAAGAATAGAAGGTAATTATTAGCAAAAAGGAAAAGATAACAGGGAGAGTGTATTTAAACTAGATTAATAAAAGGAATAAAAACTATAGACTGCGACAGATATCCCTCACCCCGAGTTAATTGGTATAAAGAGTTACATGGGTTCACAATTTATTAAGATCGAGTCTCATTTCGTCAATTAATTGAATCAAGAGTTGTCACACCCCTAAATTTTCATAAAGGGCTATTATGATTTTGGTTGACGTCAATAAATATCTCGAAAATTACACACGCAAGGTCGTAAGTACATATCATACATGTTATACCCCGTTAAATCTCCTAGGCGTAATAACTAGGACAATCCAATCGAAATAAACTTGTAAACTCTATCACTAAAGCAAAGCAACCAAATCAACCATAGGTGAGTTCAATCCAACACAACCTAATTTAACTTAGCCACTAAGCATAATAAATGACATGTATTGAAAGATTGAAATAAAGAAAACAAGTAAATAAATTAAGATAACTAAGTTACAAAGCAAGAAATGGCAAAAGAGAGGTTGAATAAATGAAGAAGAAGGTGAATAGTGAGTTACATACCCAAAAAGGGCAAACCCTGGGAGAGAGAAGCTGGACCTCCCAAAAATCCCCTCCAACCCTATTCTCTAACTAAAACTAAAACTAAAAGAATCTATATCTCACAAAACTTACAAAACTTACCTTATATATTAAGCTGAAATCAAAATAAAAGAAAAAGAAATTAAAAAGGAAAATAGCGTAAAAAATCTAAGACACCCGGTCGACCGTGGGTGGGGACTCGATTGACCGGTCCCAAGGCAAAAATCTCCACTGTAAAGCGTCCAAGCCAATTTCTCATTCATCGGTCGACTGGTGGCCAGGGGCCGATCGACCGGTCATAACAGCAAACTCCCTAAATCTCCACACCTTGCCGAGACTTGCTAACACCATTAAACTAACATCCAAGCCCTTGCTCTCCACTGTCCACAAATCTAAGAACTGCAACAGCGTATTAATGTCCAAAGACCCATGATTTGTGTGTGGCATGCTGCAATTTAGATTGGGCCAAAATATGGTCTCTTACAAAAACTCGAGCTCCAAAAACGGACCTGCAACAATCACCTTGCAATCGCAGCCAAACCCATGCCCAAAACGAAGCCCCATATGGGGTAGCCAAGAACCCAAGCCAAACCCGAGCACAAATCCGACTCGCCATACACCTGCTTGTGTGAATTTGCTACAAAAATTGGTTCAGGTAATGGATGGAATTAATTGAATTGTTAGTTTTTAAATGAATTTATTATATTTATTCCCTGATAAAAGACCCGTAGAAACTTCGATAGGACTCTGATTCGCACACTGTTTATGGCCACGGGAAGCTTGGCCCGAGATCTTTAACTTCCGTGAATACCTTGGGCAAAAATCCCGAAGTGTGCAATTGCTAAATTTTCCCTGAACGTGCAAACTTTGACGGAACTTTACTAGAATGCACCCAAACTTCACACTAAGCACCGTAACTCCTACAAAAGCTCAATAATACCTCAAATAACATGTTAGTATATAAAACGGAGGTTATTTGGTTATCGAGCATAATTATAGGCATTAAAGTACCCGAGGGGGCTAAAATGCATAAGTTTCGAGGGTATAGAGTGTAATGATTCGAGACGAATCACACCCCCTAACTTACACATTGCTAGTCGCTAGCAATGAAATTCACGCAAGAAGAACTATAAGAAAACCGCAAGATAGGAGATATATACAAAATAGATAAAATCCACTTTTGCTGGCGAATGATTGCATTTAGTGTATGCAATAAGCCGTTAAACCCCTAAGTTACCCTAGTGGACGAGTGTCGTGAGGGTTTTTAGGGATGAAATCCACAAACATCATATGGTTTCCTCAAAATGTATGTCCAATCACATGCGACAATCCCAACAATACGAAAAAGATTTCAAACACGTTATTAGCAAAGCGAATAAATTCACACAAAAGTCCGTATTATTAACATTATAGAATGAACTTCAAAGAATTGAAACCTTAAAATGTGAGAGGGGAGTGAGCACATGTAAAGTATGATTTGGCAAAAACTTATATAAACTGGATATTAAACATTAAAGCGTGTGTATATTCAATCCTTACTGGGCATTATGCTCAACAAAAAAAATCACTATGAAATGGAAGGTAATACACGGGACATGCGGGAATAAAAAGTAAATGTAAAGGGAAACAAGGTAACACACATGTCATCAAAGAAGAAAGCTATATATAAAATGAAAAACATGTAATCTCAATGAAAGATACCGCTCATTAAAGGAGGCGAATGGCGTTTCACATATTATCACAACTATTTATACTTTTAAATTGAATTCACCCTAGGATCACATAGGACTTTATAAGGTTGTAATGTAGGTTTGTGGTTAGGTTTATGAAACGAAGGGCATATGTACGGATTCAAAGTGTTCGGGGATGAAAAATTGGGATAATGGAAAGTTGCGGGTAATTTCAAAATTGGAATATAATTTCCATAAAAGGCATTGAATATAACAATGGGGAGAGTAAACAAAGATTATTGAACACTATATACATCATATACAAATTTCTCTTTCTTTTCTTTTCTTCTTTTTCTCTCATTTTTTCTTTTGTTTTCTACTCTTTCTTTTTCTTCACTTTTTCACTTATTTCTCTTCTCACTCTCACATGCGTAATTGCAACCACATAACGCGAACACCATTCAATCCCAAGTAACATTCCAAAAAAAGGTACGAAAGGTGATATATATGGCTTATAACTCCAATGTGGAGTTGTTTATGGGATTTGGGGTTATGAAACGAAAGGCTATATTAAGGCTCAAAGGGGTCGACGAGGGAAAACATTTAAGGGGAGGTCAAAGTCAATATGGGTAATATAACAAAGATGGCCTATGATCATTTCCTAAATTTTATGCAATTCGCGAGTCAAAACAACTTTTAAAAATCATGTTCAAGTAACACATTTCATATATGAACTTAATTAATGAATGATCAATGAGAGAATAGTGAGATTACCAATGACTGTAATGTTTTCAAAGAGGAAAGATAAGTTTATAACACGCAAAAAAAAAAAAGCTCACTAGGTGTAACTATATATACATGCAACAAAAGATTACCGAGTTATAAAAATCTTAAACCAAATCAATAAAGCAAGAAAAGTTTATGTGCTCATGGGATTAAAGTTTAATTCACGAAGTTATTCATAATATCAATGATATAAGGACTAAAGTCTAATAACGTCTAAAATGGAGAACATGTATCATTGAGTTGTCTGTTGGATCGGGCAATTATTGAAATTTATCACCAGAAACAAAGGGAAAATGGCCAACAAAGGAGAAAAAAGAAAGAAAATCTTTTTGAAAGTTTTAATTTTTAACAGAAAAGCATGCTTGGAAATAACATATAATCAAATCAAAGAAACTACCAATGAATGGATAGAATACCCCACACCCCCTAACTTAAAACCTGCAATGTAAATTAAGAACCAAGTTAAAGAGATGAAAAGAGTGATATTACCCACAATGGAGCGATCTTTTGAAAATACAAGTCCAATGATTCTACAAAACATGTTAGTACCAAGCATAACAAAAAGAAATAACAAAAACTTAACTAATTACACTAGACAATGAGTAAGAAGAAAAATAAAACTAACTATTTACAATTAACAATTTTAACTTCTAACTAACTATACGCTAGAAGCTGAAATTTTTTAGGGTCCACACAAAATATGATTTGACTTTGGAGGATCAACGGGGGACCCTCCCTTTCACGCATACCTTCCGAAAAATAGAAATTATGTTCAAACAACGGAAGACATGTGTAAGGCGGAATAAATGAACCATCCCCAATTATAATTTTTGGAGGGAAGATGGGGGATTTGGATAAAATGGGTGACAAAAACACATGGGGGCCAAGAAAAATATAATTTTCTCCCAAATATTTTGAAATTGGAATGGGAGGTGGCGCACATGGAGGCAAATATTCCTTCATGGAAAATAACTCGAGCAAGTACTCCTCATCGCTGAAAGGGTTAAACGTTTTAAAGTTCGGAATCGATTCATCGGTTACTTGTATCGGTTCGATAATGGATAATGAAAAGGGGAGGAAAGAAATTCAAACTCAAGAGATGAGTCATTATCACTTGAAGATTGAGTTTCGAAGGAAATAAGATCGTTTTCAATGAAATATTCTTTTTTGGAGGGAAAAGAAAAAAACATTTAGTTGCAAATGGATACTACGTCCTTTTCATCCTCACTTTCATTCTCTATTAAACCACGGACCAAGTCAAGAATGGTTTGTTCCAAACTAGGCATCGATTCCTCATTTGGTTCATTATTTTCTTTGACTTCAAAAGTTTCGGAAGAAAAATTATCGTTAGATTCAAATAATAAATCAAACTCATGCTCCCAACAACGATTCTCTTCTCGATAACGATTTTCAAATTTCTCATCTTCAAGCATGCGCAATCCCTCATCGAAAGTCATAGGTCGAGGCGTGGATTCTTGCAAATGAGAAGTTTGAAAACTATCGTCGGAACTACAATCAAAATCATCATTATAAGAATTTTGAAAGCTATTGCAATTTGTTTCAAATTTCTTATCATACGGATTTTGAGGCCTAGCATTGGAATAATCATTCCTAAAATTTCCATAACCCGAAACTTGACTTTCGTTATATTCTCCCAAAGGCATTTTAGATGTTGCAATTGTTTGGTCTTGTTTGTATTGACCAAAAGTTAAAGGGGTAGGGGGATTTTGAGAATTATCACTACGGTTACCTAAATAATTGGAATAAGACATGGTTACCCCAAGAAAGGCTCGAGATGGCACATTCCACAAAGATGTGCACGATCGAAAAATTCAAGCGGTTCTTGATGCTCAAATGTTGAAGTACTATAAAAATGTTAGCAAAAAATACAAATAGAAAGAAAATACTACAAAATATTAAATCAAATAAATTCTAAAACAAACTTGTCCCCGACAATGGCGCCATTGGATTGCACGTGGAAAACAATAGTGCAAGAGTCACCCTACGCCGGCCGTGTGTTTTCAAAAACCTAAACTATGACTATACTCTTTTAAGGGAGTATAGCGGTCAGTCCGGGTATCAAAAATCCACAGAGTCAAGTTGCTAGAATTTAATAAGTTTAATACTTCTACAATACAAGAATAAAAGGTAATTGTTAACAAAAAGGAAAAGATAACTATGCGAGTGTATTTAAACTAGATTAATAAAAGGAATAAAAACTATAGGTTGCGACATATATCCGTCACCCCAAGTTAATTGGTATAAATGGTTACATGGGTTCACAAGTCATTAAGATTGAGTCATGTTTCGTCAATTAATTGAATCAAGAGTTGTCAGACCCCTAAATTCGCATAAAAGACTACTATGATTTTGGTTGGCGTCAATAAATACCCCGAAAATTACGCACGCAAGGTCGTAAATATGGAGCATACATGATATACCCCATTAAATCTCCTAGCCGTAATAACTAGGACAACCCAATCGAAATAAACTCGTAAACTCCATCACCAAAGCAAAGTAACCAAATCGACCCTAGGCGAGTTCAATCCAACACAACCTAATTTAACTTAGCCACTAAGCATAATAAATGATATGTATTGAAAGAAATCAATAAAGAAAGCAAGTAAATAAATTAAGACAACTAAGTTACAAAGCAAGAAATGGCATAAGAGAGCTTGAATAAATGAAGAAGAAGGTGAATAGTGAGTTACATACCCAAAAGGGAAAACCCTAGGAGAGAGAAGACGGAGCTCCCAAAAATCCCCTCCAACCCTATTCTCTAACTAAAACTAAAACTACAACTAAAATAATCTATATCTCACGAAACAAACAAAACTTACCTTGTATATTAAGTTACAAATAAAATAAAATAAAAATAAATGAAAAAGGAAAGTAACGTCAAAAATCTAAGACACTCGATCGACCATGGGTGGGGACCCGGTCGAACTGTCCCAAGGAAAAAATCCCCACTGTAAAGCATCCAAGCCAATTTCCCATTCACTGATCGACCGGTCATAGCAGCAAAATCCCAAAATCTCCACACCTTGTCGAGACCTGCTAACATAATTCAACTAATATCCAAGCCCTCGCTCTCCATTGTCCACAAATCCAAGACCTACAACAGCATATTAATGTCCAAAGACCCATGATTTGTGTGTGGCATGCTGTAATTTAGATTGGGCCACAAAAGTGGTCTCTTACAAAAATCCAAGCTCCATAAACGGACCTACAACAATCACCTTGCAATCGCATCCAAACCCATGACCAAAACGAAGCCCCATATGGGGTAGCCAAGAACTAGAGCCAAACCCGAATCTTCAAAGACTTACTTTTGCGAATTTGCTACAAAAATTGGTTCAGAACATGGATGGAGTTAATTGAATTGTTAGTTATTAAATGAATTTCTTATATTTCTTCCCAGAGAAAAGACCCGTAGAAACTTTGACAGGACTCTGATTCATACACTGTTTATGGCCACGGGAAGCTTAGCCGGAGAGATTCAACTTAAATGACTACCTTGGGAAAAAAAATCCTAAAGTGTGAAATTATTAAATTGCCCCTGAACGTGCAAACTTTGACAAAATTTTGCCGGAATGCACCCAAACTTCACACTAAGCACCGTGACTCCTACAAAGCTCAATAATACCTCAAATAACATGTTAGCATATAAAATGGAGGTTGTCTGGTTATTGATCATAATTATAGGCATTAAAGTACCCGAGGGGGCTAAAATGCATAAGTTTCGAGGGTATAGAGTGCAATGATTCGGGACGAATCAGTGGCCCATTAGCAGGAGGGAAACATGGAGCGTGCTGATATTCCTTGGGGACCCAAATAGGCTGGCTGTTGTCGGACCCATATCACGAGGGAAGAGGACCTCGGGCTCTTCGAAAATAGGGACCCATTTTCATTGCATCTTATAAACCTTGGTTTGAAGTTTGTTAATCTTGGCAGTAAGTTAGGCTAGATCCGTCATCAAATCTGACTGCACATTCGGTACTTGGTCGACACTCTCCATGGAATGTGGGTAAGGTGGATTCCGAACTCAGAGGAAGTAGAGAGGGAACTGACAGAGTCTCGGGGCGGTTCGACGGAAGATCGAAGACAATAGGGAGCCAGACCAAAGGTTGGGTATGTGATCGACCCGAGAAGGAGAACAATTCGAATTTATTTTTAAAAAAGAAGAAGGAAGGTCTTTTATTATAGGAGGAAAATGTTTTTGACATTTTTGGACAAGAGGAGGATAAAATGTTTTGGGGTGAAAATGAGGAAAAATATTTTTGGTAAAAGGAAGGAAAAATGCTTTTGGTATTTTGATAAAAGGGGGGGGGATATTTTTTGACACTTTTGGTAGAGAAAGAGGAAAAACAAGAGAAAGGGTTTGAGCATGATTATTATTTATTATTATTATTATTATTATGTTCTCACTTATATTAGGTTTACCTAAATGCAAAAAGAAATATCGGATGGGACCCAAGCCTGGGAAAATTGGGTTTGAAAAATATGTAAAACTTGGTTGGACTTGTTACGAGGCTCATGGACAGGGTCTTGTTTTGAAAAAAAAAATGAAATCGCGAAAGTTTGAGCGGAATGTTGACCCACCATTTCGATAGAGTTTCGGGTTGTAACTGGCAAACTAAATATGAGTGCCCCAGGTTTGATGTCTATATGAGGGTATGCGGTTATTGGGCTAATTGGAAGGACTCCCTCCTTTGGCTTGACTTACACGATATACATCTTGCTTTTGAGGGCAATCGGTACGTGTGGACAAGCCATTTAATATATCTGAGTGTACGTGAATTGCCTCATTATATACTTCATGGGGATAGTACGTGTGAGATCGAATTCAATATACTCGATACACGTGAAGGAGTTCCTTACGATATACCTCCCGTCATGACTTCGGTCAAGCGGTACGACGTGGGGGGAGCCGTTCTGAGAACTTGATTTTTTCTAAATCAATGCTCTGAACCACTTGTTGTAAACGTAGGCCCAAATTTTAAAATCTTTCACTTTAATTTCCTTTTAAATGCGGAATAAAGATGGTTGAAAAACAAAATTTAATTTTCCACAATTTATTTAATTTTTCTTTTCTTTAAAAGATGGAAAATGAATTTAAACAACAAATTTTAATTTCTAAAACAAAATTAAAATAAATCTAAGTGAGTGAATTATGGTGAACACACACATACACAAAATTCACACAAACCAATATTTGGATTTTCTCACAAACAAAAATAACACTTGAAGTTAACTATGAGAAATTTACTTTTAGCCCAAAATTAATTTAATACAAGACCTAAAATTTGCCTACACAATATATTCAATATTACCAAATTAGGCCAAAACTAACAAATTAAATTACCGACTTGAATTAAATTAAATTGAAATTTTTCCAAATTAAATTATAGCATCAAATTAAACAAGAGAAGTGAATTAAATCACATTTTATGTTTTCATCCTAAGCATGCGTTCTAGTTGATTTGCAAGATAAAATAAATTCACAACCACTACGCCGCGATGTACGAGGAAAAATCCACAACGGGAAAAAACCTCAGACGACCCTAGCCTTAAGTCCACTAAGTATGGTATTTTTACAAGTACAAGACAAATGACTTACTCAACTTGACTCGACTCCCTTTAAGCCACTGACCCGTCTTCTTGTACCAACCTCCACTTAGTCGACAATCTCGAAATTCACCGAAACCTTGGAATCCACCAATGAAGCTATGAAGCTTTTGGACAACCGTCAACCCTCGCACAATGCCTTTCACCGTGTGAGTATGCGGCAATAAAATAATGAACTTCTTCTTTATGGGATGTAGAAGTAAAACCAAACTCTTTTTTTCTTAGGTAGAAAAGTGAACCCGGCGCCAAACAAACTCCAAGCACATATAAATTAATATGGGTGTAAATAAAGGTGTTAAAGAATGATTTTCTTGAAAAAAAAAACACAAAACATGAACTTTTTCATAGAGGAATTATGCTCTCAAAAACTCTTGAGAGTGCAGCTACAGCGGAAATATTGCGACTTCTCAAATAAAAAACCAATTTTAATTAAACCCAAATTTTAGTTAAAACCCTAAGACATGCATCTAGATGATTTATCAAATAAAATATAGCATGCAGGATAAAAACAAACAGTTTCAGGAAAAATCCCCCAAAGGGGCAAAACCTTTTATTTCACTATAATTTGTAAGAAAACGGCTTACAATCGGATTACAATGAAATACAGTTTGACTAAGAATTACCCTCAGGTATCGGATTCTGTAGTCGGCGGCTGGAAATATCCCTTTCCAGGAGGGCAGCAATGAATCCACACGCAGCGAACCCACATGAACCTCAGTCCAATCAACAAAGGAAGAACCGCAGCACTCCTCAATGACACGCAGCCATGAAACTTTGTAGAGACTCCCTCAGCAATGACACGCAGCCCTCGGTTGCAAAGATCTCCCCACAAAGATGAACAACAACAAAGTTTGTGTTCTAGGGTTCCAAAAGATTCACAAAAGTAATTGGGATTTTTGTGTGAATCAAAAAGATGTTTTGCACATCAAAAAGGTGAAGACTTAGAGTATTTAGGACTCTGAAAATCGTCTTGAAAAGTCTTAAAAAATAACTCCCCGAAGTTGGCTTTAAATAGGAAAACTTTGAGCCTAAAAAATCTGCAGCGAATCTGGCCGAATTTATCCCAGTCGGACCGGTCCGGTTCTGAGGCGGATCGGTCCGGTCAAGCGGATCGGTTCTTTTATTTTTGGCCTCCATCGGTTCGCTTGCGGTCCGGGGTATACTGGATCTGCAACAAGCGGATCGGTCCGGTATGGGGCGGATCGGTCCGTTTTTCCCAGAAAAATAAAATCCTTTTAAAAGCCTCATTTTGCTTGAAAAAACTTACTTCTTATTTTTATAAAAAACATTTTATAAAAATTTCCCAATACTAAATATGAACTTTAAGGAACGTAAAAACAAAATTTTACCAAGTTCATTCTCGCAGAGGCTATGATGTTGAAGATGCTTTGATATTCGGATCCGTTGATGTAGATGCGATCTTGAGTTTCTTCAACGGTTTAACGGCGTACGACATATAAATTGATAATGGACAAAAATGTCCTTACAAATCTCCCCCTATGTCTATGACGGTACATACATAAAAAATATCCGAATTATCAACTTATGACCTATACAAATCTACCCTCCCATGAACCCTAAAGATGGAAAGATACAAAGGTATAACTCTTCATCGTTTGTTCTTCACTCTTCAACAATCATAAAATCTCAAAGCTTTTCTCATCAGGGTGTGCAACATATTGATCTTCAATCTTTATACCTACACACATGAGACAAAGCAAGTACCACGTGACATATCGAGTTTGAAATGAGATAACATGGATATCAATATATGATAAAAACATAAGCAACATCTAAAAAGTTCCCCCAAAATTCAAACTCCCCCATAATATGATAATTCTTTCTCCCCATTTTTATGATGTCCCCAAATAGACAAATGAGAAGAATGAATCAAATAAGCAAAATCGGGGTGTCACGGTACAAAAAAAACAGGGCATCAAATAATATGGTAAACGTGCTCTTGCAAGGAGATGCTCAGAAATAAATGCACAAACTATTTTTTATTTTTAAAATTTTTCATACAAAGATAGGATACCAATTTGAACAACTATGATACAAAAATCACACCATGGATTTAGACTCAAACAACCAAGTCATGGAAATGGAATGAATGGGTGTGAACACATTCGATAGGTAAATCAACTCAATCAATCATATGTGCACGATGCATATGTGTACCCCTAACGAATGAACATCAAAAGTATCCTTAGGTGAAAAAATTGTTGAATTTAGATGACATCGTCTTATGCAAATCAACAAATCAAAGTCAAAGTGATTTCCACATTAATAACGTCCAAAACTATGTAGCGCATTTTTAAGCAATTCAAGGACGTGCAAACCCGTTTTAAATTCTCCAACCAAACTCCCTCATATATATATTCTATTAGAGGTGATCTAAATTCTCAAACTTTGGAGAATTGGTGCAAAAACCTAAATGGACCCCTTTTGGCATGAATATCTTTTTATTGCCTTTCAATTTTTTCGGGCTCTTTTAACCTCTTTGGACCTCGGATAATAAAATTCCTCAATTTTTTAGGTCCTTTTTAACGGTGGCTTTTGCGCAAAGGATAGATGATTACCTTTCGCAGCCCCTCCCCGTTATCAAACAAAGCACACAAACTCACAAAACGGTTTTAATATGCACAATTTCCTTATCAAAATTTATCGCGCTTGGTTCGTTTTAAGGACAGAGTTGAAGTGAAAACACCCAACCAACATGTGATAAGACAAGCACAATAATCAAACAAATCCGTGCATGTGTGCAATAAAGGAAATATGAGTCAAACATGTAGGAAGTAACACTTAATTACATCTTAATGACTCCAAACATTATAAAGCACATGGATGAATTGACCTATTGTCTCAAAACACTATCAAATATTCACATGAAAAAATGGAATGATGTTGTGACTCGGTCATCCAAAGTGTTCATCCATAAACGGTGCAACAAAAAAAAATCTTTTTGTATTTTTCAAAAATTTTCAAAAAAATATATACAAAAAGTACATGTCACAACGCTAGCAAAAATATATCATGAGACCACAACTAGTGTATGACAAACATGCAATCACAATTAACCAAAAGATTCGACATGGGGTGAATTACGTGCAAGCAAACGGGAATCGTGGACAAATAAACCATAAGCCTCTAAATCCGATTTTCTAACCCAAATAGATTTGTAACGAAGTGTGGGGGTTTTGGGAATCGAATTTATTCTTTCATTAACCATCCTGGGTCCATTTAAAAGCTTGTAACAAAATCGCCTAAGATGACCTTGCCTACCGCAATGTGTGCAAGTGTAAATCGGGCGGTGTGTGTTACCTAAAGGTGGCTCACTCCTCAAATTCCTAGGTGGCGTTTTCTGAATTTGCTTAGGTGGATCTCTCCTAATGATCCTAGGAGGCACTCTCACGATGTTCCTAGGGGGCTCTTTCCTAACACCCGTAGGTGTCTCTTTCTTAACAATCCTAGGAGGCTCTCTCACACGTGTGGGAATGGGTGCAACATATTTTTCAAGACCAATCCCACCCCTATCGGTTTTGATCTCGACTGTGCCTAAAATCTTATCAAGTTTTTCAGATTTAGACTCCAAATCAAATTTCACTTTACTTGAATCTTTCAATTTCACCTCAAGTTCACCTATCCTAGATTCAAGTACTCGTTTAGAATCCTCAAACTCTAAAAGCTCCTTTTTCAAAATTTTCACATGAGCCCTAAGTTCTTCAACTAAAAAATCATTATTTTTTATGGAACACTCTTTCAATTGAGCTTTCAATTTCAAATTTTCTTTCTTTGTTTTCAAAGTTTCAGCATAAAGTTCATTGAAAGCAGTTTGCAAGTCATGCTCATCTACACTTTCCTCCTCACTTTCATCCACACTCCCATCACCTTCACTATCACTAATCACATGGATGGGAAACTCTCGCCTAGAAGCATAAAAAACTTCTTCTTCCGAATCACAATCACTAAGGGTAGAAACATGAGAAATCGGTTTATTCAATTTCTTCTTTAAATTTGTGGTACACTCATGTAACGTGTGACCAACACCCTCACAACAAGGACACCTCTCAGATTCGTTTTCAACAGAAGATTTAAAACAAGAGTTCGTGTGAATTTTCCAATTAATTTTTTCAAAAATTTGACATCGAAGATCATCAAAACCATCAAAAGCCATTTTGCAAAATCAGGATCAAAACACAATAACTTAGTGCAACAGGCTCTGATACCAATTTGAAAACGTGAGTAGACAAATTGTATCAGAAAGTAAATCCTCGAAAAATCAGGATCACGCGATAAATTAGCGTAACCCGCTCTGATACCAATTTGAGAGTGCAGCTACAGCGGAAATATTGCGACTTCTCAAATAAAAAACTAATTTTAATTAAACCCAAATTTTAGTTAAAACCCTAAGACATGCATCTAGATGATTTATCAAATAAAATATAGCATGCAGGATAAAAACAAACAGTTTCAGGAAAAATCCCCCAAAGGGGCAAAACCTTTTATTTCACTATAATTTGTAAGAAAACGGCTTACAATCGGATTACAATGAAATACAGTTTGACTAAGAATTACCCTCAGGTATCGGATTCTGTAGTCGGCGGCTGGAAATATCCCTTTCCAGGAGGGCAGCAATGAATCCACACGCAGCGAACCCACATGAACCTCAGTCCAATCAACAAAGGAAGAACCGCAGCACTCCTCAATGACACGCAGCCATGAAACTTTGTAGAGACTCCCTCAGCAATGACACGCAGCCCTCGGTTGCAAAGATCTCCCCACAAAGATGAACAACAACAAAGTTTGTGTTCTAGGGTTCCAAAAGATTCACAAAAGTAATTGGGATTTTTGTGTGAATCAAAAAGATGTTTTGCACATCAAAAAGGTGAAGACTTAGAGTATTTAGGACTCTGAAAATCGTCTTGAAAAGTCTTAAAAAATAACTCCCCGAAGTTGGCTTTAAATAGGAAAACTTTGAGCCTAAAAAATCTGCAGCGAATCTGGCCGAATTTATCCCAGTCGGACCGGTCCGGTTCTGAGGCGGATCGGTCCGGTCAAGCGGATCGGTTCTTTTATTTTTGGCCTCCATCGGTTCGCTTGCGGTCCGGGGTATACTGGATCTGCAACAAGCGGATCGGTCCGGTATGGGGCGGATCGGTCCGTTTTTCCCAGAAAAATAAAATCCTTTTAAAAGCCTCATTTTGCTTGAAAAAACTTACTTCTTATTTTTATAAAAAACATTTTATAAAAATTTCCCAATACTAAATATGAACTTTAAGGAACGTAAAAACAAAATTTTACCAAGTTCATTCTCGCAGAGGCTATGATGTTGAAGATGCTTTGATATTCGGATCCGTTGATGTAGATGCGATCTTGAGTTTCTTCAACGGTTTAACGGCGTACGACATATAAATTGATAATGGACAAAAATGTCCTTACAACTCTCTCTAGAGATTATAGAAGATGAAAAAATTAATTTTTCAAAGTTGGTTCCCGCACATATTAATTCTGGAAAAAGTTAATGGGATAAAAGAAGTGGAAACATGGAGAAAACTGCCAAAATATTTTTCCGTCAGGAATCTCGTTGGAACGAGATTTTTCGTTCGAGCGAAAAACTCGTTCAAACGACAATAGCGAACGAAATCCTATAAAGTTCATAATTCAATTTTAAGGCCAAAAACTTTATTAAAAGTTCTAAATTAACCTTCTGAAAATAAACTTCAGTTTAAAATAAAATTACACCCAAAAGAAAAAAAGTTACAAGCTCCTATATATATATATATATATATACATATGTAATTCATTCATACATTAGGAGGGATTAGAACTTAAGTTGATGACGTGAAACGAGGCACATGTAAACTGGCAATGATGTTCTCTTGATAAGTAGGCCACAACGTCTTCAACTTTAACATGTCATAGGCTTGATGGATGGTCAAGAACTCTATCCTATAACTCAAACGTTTTTGTTCGGAATTGAGCCAACACTACATTAAGACTCAATCGTAGACTTGTGTCCTTACACGTTCGTTATACGTAGAAGATACTTGGATAATGTATGGTGAGAGTCGTATTACTTATGCTAATCGCGACCTGCCGGACCTGCACCCATCACAAAGTGACCCCCTAATTATAGGACAAAATCTGGCCAATAGCCATGCTCTTTGGTGATGTAGTGTGCAAAATGCATGATTCTTGATTAGTATATTAAGGAGAGAGTATTTTATTTAGCATGATGAGCTCTACACTAATAGGTAAGAATGTACAAGTATAAAAAGTAAATCTAGCATGGAGCATGAAGATTACACTAAGCATGGATATGTGAGGGTGAGTGATGTATGAATATTTATGAGTGAATGTGTGGTAGTGAACCTAAGCATGGATAATCTAAGTGGTGTGTGAAATATGTGGATATAAGTGATCTTATGTGTAAGTCGTGTGAAGCGTACATGGAGAGTATCTACAAGTGTGTGAGTGAGTACTGATATAAGCATTATATAGATATATGCAAGAAATAATAGAGGAAAAAGAAGGGAACATACAGGTAGGTGTATACGCACATAAGAAGAAAATAATAACACCCATGCAAACAGAGTCTAGCCCTCTTATGAAAAAAAGTCCCCAGTCGAGTCACTACTGTGGCCATCCCGGATCTCTCGCTTTTCTCGGCTTGGGGGAAAAAGAATGGAAGAGAAAAGGTCTGGCCCCCACTTTCTCTAAGAACACATCAATCATTGTCGGCGTGGGGTGATTGTAAAGATATGGAGTCGCCAACCTATTTTGTACTAAACAGGCAAAAGAACATGTCGCCGCCTCGAGAAAGCAGCATCAAAGACAAACTGATGCTTACGAAATCAACAGTTCGAAGGTTCGGGGGCTAAGTTACGGAATGGGAAGGTGTTAGGCACCAATCCCGCCATTTCGATCTCTCATGGGCTTGTGTTACTATTTTTTTAATTTCCCCGTGAAGTCTGTGTGCATGTATACATAAATGGAGATCGAAATCCCCTAACTCATATCATAGAAAAGATAGAGTGAGGTCATCTAAAGGAACGTTCCCTAAAAGAATATCTAGAAAATACGATGTAAGCGTTTATCGAGATATTGATCGTTATGATGAAACGATAATATATATTGGATAAAAAGCTAATAAGGATCACAAATATAATATATATTAAAATAATGTATAGATGAAAAGGAGGCAAATGCGAAAAATGGAGAATTGAAAAAATTGAACTCAAGTCTTGGGTTTCAACTCGAAACGCCTACGTAGCCTATAAAGGCATCAGAGTCCACGTTGTTTGCATGCGACATAAGGGTGAAGTTTATCCCATAGATTCGAAAGGAAACTTATTATATATATGTGTGTAGAAAATGTAGTTTAGTTTTGAGAAATTGTGTTGGATAATCCCGCTGGAATTTATAAGTGTAACTCTTTTTTCTTTGTTTTGTTTTTTTTCGAAAATAAAGTATGTGCAATATAGCTAATAAAGGATGAGATATTAATGTGTATTGAATGTTGAGATGAATGTTGGATGAGAGAGAATGAGATTTTAACAAATTGGGTATGAAAATGATGGGAATGAAATATGGAAAGGAATTTCACACAAGGAAACTTTGTCGATTGCAAGAGAATGTTGCTGAGATCACTGATATTGATGGATCTGAGGTGTGCCTGGGAGCGAGGTCATGCCCTCTGGTAGGGGGGATTCCAATCGGTATATCCCTAGCACTGCCAATTGATAGGTACCCTAAGACACACTGTCGATAGGCAGGGAAATATACCTGCTTATCGGCAGTCTCGTGTAGATTTTTTTTTAAAATGGTCATGGAACGCAATCCGTTGATCCAAATCATGCATGGGGTATACCATTAGAAAGGTAATTCACAGAGCTTAAAGAGTCCTTGGTCCGCTCCCAGATTCGGGAGTTGACTTTGGGTTAAACGGGGCTTGAAAGCGCTCGTCGGTCCCTTGGACGGGAGATCGTTGGATGGTAATGGATCGTTCATCCAAACCGTAAGTTAGAATTGCGCATGGGGTGGATCATTGAAATGGTTATGCGAGTTACTTTGACATTACAAAGAGCTTTGATCTACTTGGAGAGTTGACTTTGGTCAATCGGGGCCCAAAAGCGCCTGGTGACCTTTTGGAGTAAAATGGGTCATTTATTCGCACCGTAAGGTTGATTCGCACACGGGATTCCCTTAAAAGATTTATTCATGATCATTCGAGCTGAAGAGTTAAACTTAGTCAAACAGAGCCCAGGAGCGCCTGGTGGCTTCGATTCAATTTTCGAAGGAAAATAAATTGTTCGTCCAAACGGTTATGTCGTTTCGTGCACGGGATGGACCATTGGATAGGGGTTTCAGTGCCTTTCAAAGATTCGAAGAGTTTTTACTCTGAAATTGAAGTTGACTGGGGTCAAATTGGGGCCCGGTAGTGCCCGATAGCCTCCAGACCAATTTTCGATAGTAAAATGGATTGTTCATTCGAACGGTTATGCCGGTTCGTGCACGGGTCAGACCGTTAGAAAGGGGATTTAGGGCCTTTCGAAGATTTAATGAGATTTTTCTCTGATGATAGAGTTTATTGGAGTCAAATGGGGCCCCCAAGAGTGCTCGATGGCCTCTAGATCGGTACTCGGAGTATGACATATGGTTTGTAGTAAAATGGGGAGGTGCTTGGTACCAAAGGAGAGACTTAGGGGGTCCTAGAATGTGGTGTCTATAGATACTTTGGATCCTCAGGAGGAGCACTTAGTGAAAGGATAATTCATGGAAGAAACATAAACTATTGTACTGGATGATAATAAACTTGGAAGGACCACCCAGATTGGCTAAAGACTCGCACCTTCTATCAAAAAAGAAATATTTACATTCACAAGAGATAGGAATAATATGTTCGCTTGGAGTCACGAGGATATACCGGGGATTGATCCTAACTTCATCTGCCATGAAATCAATATTTATGAAGACACCAGACCGATCAAGCAGAAGTGCAAAGTTTTTAGCCGAGAGAAGAACATGTCAATACAAGAAGCGGTAGAGAAACTGAAGAAAGCATAGTTCATTGAGGATGTTAAATATCCGACTTGGTTAGCCAATTGGTAATGGTAAAAAAGAAGAACAATCAAGGGCGAATGTGTGTGGATTTTACTGACCTTAATGAGGTATGTCCAAAAGATCAATTTCCTTTACCAAGGATTGATCAATTGGTAGATGCCACAACAGTTCATGAATTTCTAAGCTTTATGGATGCTTATTCTGGGTATAACCAAATTAAGATGAAGCTGAAGGATTAGGAAAACACATCATTTATTACCGTCCGAGGAACTTACTGCTATAATTTAATGCCCTTTGGGCTTAAGAATACTGGCACAATATATCAGAGGTTGGTAAACAAAGTATTTAAAGATGAAATTGGTAAGAACATGGAGGTGTATGTAGATGATATGCTCACCAAAAGTAAGTCCAACCTTGATCCGAATAGAGGGTGGAATTTAAAAACCAGTTTATTACACCAGTAAAGCATTCTGAGGAGCTAAGACCAGATATCCACGCTTAGAGAAATTAGCATTGGATCTCATTGAAGCCTTGAGAAGGATACGACACTATTTTCTAGCTCATACCATTATAGTATACACTGATTTACCCTTGCGGCAAGCTTTTCATAAGCCTGAAAATTCTGGGAGATTAATGTCTTGGGAGATCAAGCTGGGAGAGTATGAAATTTTTTACGAACCAAGAACTTCATTGAAGTGGTAAGTAGTTGCATATTTCATAACAAAATTCATCTATGTCGAGGTACTTAGCACACCAAGTTGGCTTACCAAGTAGACTTTTGGGGAAGAAAGCTCAACTCCAAAGCGAACCAAGATGGTTGCAGACCAACTAGAATCATAAGTTGTTCAAAAAAGAGCTATTCAACTAGCTAAACAAAGTTAGAAGGTTTTCAAGTGCGGGAGATTTATGGATGAAGACTTCAAAAATGCAATATGGATGCATCCTTAATAATCAAGATAATTTAGATGTAGAATATGCATTTGGATTTTAATTATAGGCTTTAAATAATGAAGTTGAGTGATCGAGGTGGAAATCGAGCGTTCGTGTAAATACGTTAGTTGTTGTTATCGACTTCCAACCGCAATACAAAAACCTAAACTTTAACTACACTCTTGTGGAGTATAGTGGCTAGTCTGGGTATCGAATCCTCAGGGAACTAGAACGGGTGAACATGACGACAAAGGAAAGACTGTTAATCCTAACTTGACTCTAAAAAGAAAGAAAAGGTGATTTGGATTGTGAAATGACTACAACTAGATGCAAATATGAAAATGAGTAACTAATGAAATTATGAATAAATAAAATGCAATTACTCTAATTAACTAAATAACTAATGATGATTTGACTAAAACTTTAACTATGAAATGATAACGATAGGTCGGATTATAATCCCCCACACCCTAGTAATTCACTTCGTAGGATACTAGATTCAGAATTAAAGCTTTAAATGAATCCGACTTTTTAATACTCCTAAGTATTACATATATGAGGGATCGTAACCCGCATAGTATGTAAGCAAAGGTTGAATTAAAATTCGGTCTTTATTTCTCCTAAGTATTACACCTATGAGGGATCGTAGCCCGTACAATATGTAAGAAAAGGATGAATTAAAGTAGTATCGTATGATCTACGATACAATTAATCTAAGGTTTTAATTCCAACTTCTATTTCCACTATCATGAATTACATCGGGTGGGGTTCGTACACCCCAACCTTTAAAAACCTAGCCTAGCATAGTGAAATTAATGAAAACTACGCTATCTACATTGCATGAACTCATAATTGCTTGGAAAGAGAGATGAAACATGAGAAATAATAATAAAAGTGCTGGAAATAAAAGTTACCAAGATTGAAGAAAAAGAACATGTAGGAAGAAATCAAAGGTTGAAGAAAAACTGGAAAAGCTCTTGAATTAAAGGTGCAAAATATGTAAATTCTTCTCCAAGATGTTCCTACTTGATTAGGAGATTTTACATAAATGAAATCTGAATAAAAAGAGTCCTAATGACTAAATATATAGGCTAGAGGTCGTTTAGAAGAGTCCCCAAAACATAAAACTCTTTTGGCTAAAAGATAAACACAAAATAAAAATCCCGTATGTGGCAATTTATCACACTTAGAAAGCGTGACTAATTTTGTAATAGATCTGGTGCGTGATAAATGGGCGAATTGATTCTTTTTTCTTAGCTTCGGTTCGGTTTGGGTCTGACAGCTTTTTTTCTTCATTCCTCTCAACTTCAAATGACCATAATTTCTTCACCATAGGTCGGATTGAGGTGCCGTTTTTTCCAGTGTTCTTTTAATTGAAAGATCTTTAACTTTCCAGTTGGCCCTACATCGGGGCTATGGCTGCAAAATTACTAAAATACCCTTCAACTCCCCGTTTCTTAGTTTCTTTCACTATTTTGAGTTCTATTTGGCATTAACTTGCATGAAATACCTGTAAAACACATAAGAGATACACTAAATACGAAATACCTGCCAAAAAGGGTTAGTAACATAAATATGATAGAAATCCATATGAATTACAACACACGGGAACATAAAAATACCGAAATTAAGGGGATAAATGTGAAGAATTTATGCCTAATCAAACCCCCCTAACTTAGAACTTTGCGCGTCCCGAGCAATGTAAAAGCATAAGAGTATGAGTTAAGGACCCTTCAAAAAGTTTATAGGGATAAAATACCTTTTTCGCGGGCAAGCGATTACATTTAGCGTATGCAATAAGCCTTTAAACCCCTAGGTTACCCTAGTAGGACGAGTGGTATCTCGTGAGGGTTTGCAGTGAATATACCCACAAAATTCGTTATTGACTCAAAGAAAAATCAAAATACTTAAAAATTGTACATTTAAACTCCCCCAAAATGGTCACCTTAAAATTATATTCATAAGTCTCAAGTCATAGTGTGTGTGTGCGAAGCCAAAAATCGAAATGCTAATTTCCACCGATTGATCATTACGTTACTTTTTAAAAATTCGCTTCGATTTCAAAATCTCACCGAATACACTCACAAATGAATCACTCGGAAGTGAAACAATTCCCTCAGTATGCATGATAAAAAGAGTAAATATAATGGACACAAGTTCATGCACACAATTATAAAAGACAAAAATTTATGGGTGAAAAGATCTCTTCATCGGAATACGGTTATTGGGAAACTGTAAATATTATATTTTATTCACGCCATTTAATTTCTCATAATATCTTTTTGTATCTTAGCTCTCTATGCGGTAATCAATTTTTCAATTTGAACTCAGTTAGGACTTTTTTGGGTTAAGGGTGTATTGGGTAATATGGGAATGGTTGGGAACTTCGGAATTGGAAAATTTTCTTATGATGTCTGTTAGTGCTTTTCCGGGCTATTGTTCATTTTCTCTTCTTTTTCTATTTTTTTCACACTTTTCTTTTCTTGCTATTTTTTGTTGAGCATTCTTCTATTTTTTTTCCCTTTTTTGTTGCACTTTCCGGACTTAAATTCTGACTTTTTCCATTTTCCATAATTCCGGGCTATTTGGATTTTTCGTGTTGTCAAATGAAAGGAAAAATTATTCGGCTCAAATTTGGGTTACAAAAGGGATGATTTTTCACAACTTTTTATGGCCAATATTTTTGGGTAGCAAACGATGACCTACTTCATTGTCCAAATACGAGTTGCTTTACCATATGCGTCTCGAGATTAATTTACTTTAGAGATATTTTAGTGCACGTTATTCAAGATAATATCTCACACATTTTTCATAACCGATCAAAACAATAAAATAGAGATCGTCAACGATTTATTAAAACCCTTAAAAGAACTTTGAGTTAACAATTAACTCGGATTGATTTCTAAACTCACAAAAATGAAAGGCTCGAATCTCACCGAGTTTGTTAATCTCCACACTTATTCATAAAGTCGTCAATTTTCTTTCAATTTCCATCTTTGTTTAACTTTGGCTTTGTGCATTGGATTTTTACAACTTGAGACAAAAAAAATGTGAAATTTTTTAAGCTTTTAAATTCTATTTTTTTTTTATTTTGAAGAAAAACATTTTTGGCTTTTTCAAACTTTTTCAATTTTTTCAAAATTTTTGAAATTTTCTAAAAAAAACACACTTAGAAAGAACATGTGATCAAATCAATGAATCTAAAAAATAAACGGGAAGAATATCCCACACCCCCTAACTTAAACGTTGCATTGCCACCAATGCGAATCAAGAACACAATATAAAGAGATGAAAAGAAAGATATGACCCAAAATGGAGCGATCCTCGAAAAGTACGAGTCCATTAAATCTACAAAACATGTTAGAACCAACCATAGGAAAAGGAATAACAAAGACTCTAAACTAAAGAAAAAGAAGCTAACTATTGTACAACCTACGGTTTGAAATTCTAATAAGTTATACACTAGAATTCGAAAAATTTGAGGGTCCAACCAAAATACAATTTGACTTTGAGGGATTAATGGTGTACCCTCACTAGAAAACATGCCTCCCGAAAAATAAAAATTCCGTTTGAACAACGAAGGCATGTGCGAGATGAAAAAAATGAACCATCACCAATTAAAAAAATTAATGGGATGGTGGGGGTTTAGATGCTAGGTGGGACAAGTACAATTGAGATCCAAGAGAAATATAATCACCTTCCATAGATTTTTCAAGTAGTATAGGAAGAGGGGCACACAAAAAGGAAGAGTTTATCTTGGAAACCAATTCAAACAAAGATTCCTCGTCGGTAAAAGTTTTAGCTATTTCAAAAGTTACAACCAACTCATGGGAATTAAAATTCAATTCATCTCCCAAATGTTTTTCAATCAGAACGGGAGGTAGTGCACGTGTAAGTGAATAACCCATAAGATGAAGAATCTCAAACAAACATTCTCGTTCAATAATCGGGTCAACGTCCTCAAGACTTTCATCCGGTTCTTGTGATGGATTTAATGGTTCGATAATAGTGGGGACACAAGGAAACGAAGGATCTTCAACCTCAATAGATTTTGAAATTTTTATAAGAGGTTGAGATTCAAAAGTACATGGATCACTCTCAGTGATTTCGTCCTCAAAAGTGTTAGGTGATGCGCAAGTCTCATCCCCCTTTAAGCTTTCCAGATAAACATCAATCTCCTTGTTAATTTCTTTAATTTTCAACACTGTAGCAGTAAGGTCATCAGATTGCTTTTTGAAAATAAGCAAGAGTTCTTTTAAAGTAGGCTTCCTTGGTTATAGCACCTCATATTATTCATTTGGTTGAAAACATTCTTCAACTTCAAAAATATCGGAAGAAAAATCATCATTGGGTTCAAATAATGCATCAACTCTTGTTCCCAATAACGATTTTTTTCCCGATATTCTTTTTCAAGTCTTTTTTCTTCAGGCAATTCATTTTGATAAATTTGGATGGCCTTAGCACTAGGTTTGTATTTATAAGACTCATCTTTAGTGATATTTATCCAATGGTCATAAATCTTGAGTGCCTCCTCCTCCTCACTATTATCATAACAATTAAACCCACCAAAAGAGTTAAAGTAAGACATTTCAAATTGGGAAATTCAAAAACATGACACCCATATTTCTATTTTTTTTCCAAGGTCAAATTCGGGATTAACCAACCTAACCTAAAATCTACCTAATTCTTCGGCAACGGTGCCATTTTGATTGAGGTGGAAACCGAGCATTCGTGTAAATACGCTAGTCGTTGTTATCGACTTCCAACCGCAATACAAAAACGTAAACTTTAACTACACTCTCGTGGAGTATAGTGGCTAGTCTGGGTATCGAATCCTCAGGGAACTAGGACGAGTGAATGTGATGACAAACGTAAGACTGTTAACCCTAACTTGACTCTGAAAAGAAAGAAAAGGTGATTTGGATTGTGAAATGACTACAACTAGATGCAGATATGAAAATGAGTAACTAAAGAAATTATGAATAAATGAAATGCAATTACTCTAATTAACTAAAGAACTAATGACGATTTGACTAAAACTTTAACTATGAAATGAGAACGATAGGTCGGATTACAATCCCCCACACCCTAGTAATTCACTTCGTAGGATACTAGATTCAGAATTAAAGCTTTAAATGAATTCGACTTTTTAATACTCCGAAGTATTACATATAAGAGGGATCGTAGCCCGCACAGTATGTAAGAAAAGGTTGAATTAAAATTCGGCCTTTATTTCTCCTAAGTATTACACCAATGAGGGATCGTAGCCCGCACAGTATGTAAGCAAAGGATGAATTAAAGTAGTATCTTATGATCTACGATACAATTCATCTAAGGTTTTAATTCCAACTTCTATTTCCACTATCATGAATTACATCGGGTGGGGTTCATGCACCCCGACCTTTAAAAACCTAGCCTAACATGGTGAAATTAATGAAAACTACGTTATCTACGTTGCATGAACTCATAATTACTTGGAAAGAGAGATGAAACATGAGAAATAATAATAAAAGTGCTGGAAATAAAAGTTACCAAGATTGAAGAACAATAACATGTAAGAAGAAATCAAAGGTTGAAGAAAAATTGGAAAAGCTCTTGAATTAAAGGTGCAAAATATGTAAATTCTTCTCCTAGATATTCCTACTTGATTAGGAGATTTTACATAAATGAAATTTGAATAAAAAGAGTCCTAATGACTAAATATATAGGCTATAGGTCGTTTAGAAGAGTCCCCAACAAAAACTCTTTTGGATAAAAGATAAGCACAAAATAAAAATCCCGTATCTAGCAATTTGTCACACTTAGAAAGCGTGACTAATTTGTAACGGATCTGGTGCTTGACAAATGGGCGAACCGGTTCTTTTTTCTCAGCTTCGGTTCGGTTTGGGTCTGACAGCTTTTTTTTCTTCACTCCTCTCAACTTCAAATGACCATAATTTCTTCACCGTAGGTCGGATTGAGGTGCTGTTTTTTCCAGTGTTCTTGTAATTGAAAGCTCTTCAACTTTCTAGATGGACCCACCTCCAGAATATGGCTAAAAATTTACTAAAATGCCCTTTAACTCCCCATTTCTTGGTTTCTTTCACTATTTTGAGTTCTCTTTGGTACTTAACTTGCATGAAATACGTGTAAAACACATAAGAGATACAAAAAGTATGAAATACTTGCCAAAAAGGATTAGTATCATAAATATGAGATAAATCCATATGAATTACAACCACTGTTCTAAAAAACCCGCCTAGGCTCCGCCTAGGCACGCCTAGGCTTGAGGCTTGGGAGAAACGCCCCGCCTTAAGATTGTGACGCCTTATGCTTGGTAAAACCCTTAAGGCGTACTTTTTCTCTGAAAACAACAATGATTTAGTGAAACGATATCACCTTTTAAAGATTTTTTTGCAAACCGAACCATTATCTCATCCAAAATAATCAAATAGTATTTTTATTTGCAAATATTCAGACATATTTTTATGATATGTACAATTTTAGTATTTTAATAGCCTTGTTATGGTTAAAAAATATTAAAATATATTAAAAAGGCCTAAACGCCTTTTCACGCCTTTTTACGCCAAGGCCCGCCTAGGCTTCTAAGGCTTAAGGCTTGGCCTCCACGCCTCGATCACGCCCCGCGTTTTTTAGAACCTTGATTACAACACACGGGAGCATAAAAATACCGAAATTAAGGGGATAAATGTGAAGAATTTATGCCTAATCATTGAGTACGAAGCATTGATAACTGGTTGGAGTTAGCCTCATAATTGGGAGCCAAGCAGGTGATAGCCCACACTTATTCTCAACTTATTGTCCATCAATTACTGGAAATATATGGAATTAAAGGGGAAACAAGGGTGAGATACTTGAATAAGGCAAAGGAAGTTATATGCTCATTTAATGCAGTTAAGAAAGTCCATATTCTAAGCGTGTAGAATGCTCGATCAGATGCCCTTGCTCGGCTCGCCTCAACATCCCTAATGGAGCTTAAAAGAACCATCCCCGTGGTGATCCTCACTAGTAAGAGCATTGACGAGGAGGCGGTTAACATTGTCTCTATAGAGTTAGGCCTTCCTGGATGGATCTGATCAGTGACTACATTGAAAGAGGAACATTTTTGTCCGACCAGAAAGAAGCCAAAAGGATGAGGTATAAAGTAGTTAATTACGTGTTGGAGAAATGTGTTTTATAAAGAAGAGAATACATTGTTTCCCTAATTCATTGTGCTCATCGAAGCGAAGTAAATGATCTGATTAAAGAGGTGCATGAAGGCTCGTGTGGGGCTCACACAACCGGGAGATCTCTAAGACAATGGATAGCAATGCAAAGTTACTACTGGCCAACGATGAAAGCAAACTGTGTTCCTTTTACCAAGAAGTGTGATAAGTGCCAAAAATTCAACACCATCCATAGAATACCAAGAGTAACTCTAACACCCATCACTTCTCCATGGCCTTTCGCTATTTAGGGAATTGCCTTGGTCGGACCAATGCCGACCACCAAGGGAAGGTTTAAATATCTAGTTGTAGTAGTTGATTACTTCACCAAATGGCTGAAGGATGAGCCTTTGATTGATATGCCGTATCAAAGGGTTTTTCAGTTCATACTGAAATAAATCATTTGCAGGTATGGCATGACTTATGCCTTCATCACTGACCATGGAACTCAATTTAATAATGAAGAATTTAAAGAGTACTGCATGAGGTCTGGCATCCAGAAACTTCATTCAGCACCTAGGCACCCACAGTGCAATAGTCAGACATAAATCACTAAAAAAAACTTGCTAGATAGGTTAAAGAAAAGGTTGAATAAGGCTAAAGGCAACGGATCAATGAACTCCACAGTGTCCTTTAGTCATATAACCACTCTTAGAATAGCAGCTGGGGAACCCCCATACATGCTAACTTTTGGCACTGAGGCAGTGGTACCAGTTGAAATAAGTCTGCCAACTCATAAGGTATTGAACTTTGATTCACCCAAGAGTGACCTCATGAGGCGATTAAATCTGGACATGATAGAATACTTTCGAGAAGATGCTGCTATTCGGGTGGCTTCTTATCAACAAATGATTGCAAGGTTTTATAATCGAAGAGTCAAGCCGACCAACCTAAAGCAAGGAGATTTAGTGCTCAAGAAAGTAATCCAGAAAAGCAACAAGCTGATGCCTAATTGGCATGGTCCATACCATATCTCGGTGGTAATCCGACCAGAAAATTATCGCTTAGAAACTCTGAAAGGAGAGGAATTCAAGAATTCGTGGAACGCAGACCATCTGCGCAAGTCTTATCAATTTCGCCTTCACAATAATCGGTTATTCAAGTTAATGAAATTGCATGTTTTCCTCCATTATGTTTCATTTTTGTGTTTTGTTTTTTGAAGTATGGTGTATTACATCTTAACTATAACAATAAATTATTGAGCAATTTTAATTCAAACTTTTCCAACTTCAAAAAAGTTAATTATGATAAAAAAAATTCCAACTTCAAAAAAAGGCATGGTTCCAACTTTTCCAACTTCAGAAAAGTTAAACTTCATGTATGATTTGTCCTCGACAAGTCAAGAACAAGAAGTCAGTAAAATTTCTTCACTTGAGATTTTACTTGACCGGGTTAAAACACATGAATAATTATACATTCCTGATACACTTGGTCGCCACTGATAACTAATGCTACAACTTAGTACAATAAAGGTATTTACAGTTTTATCTAAGTGCATTAGTCGAATCTAAGGCCTTCCAAATGATTAAAACACAAATTAAAAATTAAGCATTTAAGCAGGTTGTTTAGTATATAAGCAGATTAACTAATCAGTATACATGTTACCTAGTAGGAAAAAAGATTAATATTAACCACAAGCTTAAATAAAGTAAACTCAATAAAAAATAACTTCATTTCATTGATCAAAATGCATTACAATAGAACAAAGTATATAACTATTCTATTGGGCACTTTCCATTGGCCATGCTCATCCCAAGAGGAAGATCATCAAGGGTGCTTGGATGATTGATAGAATAAAAGGGCTTTCTCATAGTATGCCTACTGCCACTGGGCCGATCAAGAAGATGTTGGGGACGCACATACTCAACTTCTCCTTCGAGACCGAAGTCTCTAATATATTTTCGAATAAAACTTTGGGAATGGCATCAAGAGGGATCCAAATAGAGTCAATTGATAAAGGTGGATTTGGGTAGTTTAATATCCCTAGTTCATACCAGTACAACATTTTATCATCTAACAGTAGCTTCAATAGAGCGAGCAGGTTCAAATAACCCCACTTATTGCCTTTATTCCTGGCCTGCTCCATGTGTTTATCGAAATAAGTCAGATATTTATCACATCCATCCATCCAAACAACTATGGGTTGCTTATAAAAATGGAAAGTAAGTCGATCCACATTATCTTGAAGCCTTTTGATGGCCTGGTCTTTCTTCTTGAGCTGAGCAGCTTGATCGGCTAGAGTCTTCTTGGTTCTCTCCTCATCAATGGTTGGGAGAATAACTATACTTTGCCCGGGGGCTTGGCCAAGTTTGGTTTTTTTCTTTTGTAATGCTTCCAGCTCCTCCAACAGTCTGGCATTCTCAGTCTCCAAGAATGAAGCTCCTTCATCTGGACCAATGGTAGTTGACTTCTTCAGATTAGCAAGTTCATTTCTGTAACGCCCCGACCCGGATTTAAAGGTTAATAAAGGATCAACCCGATCCGGTTTGTACGTTAATTGTTAAGTGAAGTGAAACAACCTAAATAAGGTTTCTAATCCTATTTATTATTATTATTATTATTATTATTATTATTATTATTATTATTATTATTATTATTATTATTATTATTATTATTATTATTATTATTATTATTATTATTATTTAATGTTACTCTTATTAGCATGCGATTCCAATTTTATCAACTACGTGATAGGACCCAAGGGAAGTGCCCCCAAGGCCAAGTAAATGGAGTTACTAATCACAAAAGCAAGTAACTACTTACGTGTATAATGCTCTTAAAGTACGGAACATCATGCAACCTGCGGTAACAAAAGAGGGATGTGAGCTGAATGCTTAGTGGGATTATATAGAAATGTAGTATAGAAATGAACGACAGAAAATAATACTCACATGCTACACTACATGCATGTAAAAATATGTATATACCTACATATATACTTTTGGAAAACACATGTCCAAAGTATTAAATCCTTTTATTTCGAAAACATTATTTAAGACCATTTATCCTCCTTATCTTTCTAGAATAATATTGTTTTATCTTATGCTTAAAACTAGTATATTCATCTCGTTAACCCACCAGTTAAACAATTTATAATTTTTTGGGAAAAACCTTTTACTCACTTTCAAACGATTATTACTCTACATTAACCAACTCACGCCGAGTTATTAATCATTACTTAAGACTTTCTTTCAAAGCACACACACACCGTGTTTAGAAAATTATTTATTTTCCTTTGGAAGTCTCATGTAACACACACTTGTGTTCATTATGATTCAAATCTCATCAAGTAGCTTAGACAGCATTAAGTCACCTTAATTAACCATTCCATGTTACCACATGAATATTAAACATTCAAGGCGTCATTCTTACATTAGTAAATCAATGAATTAATACCATTCATCTATTCCCCTTTCACGAATATTCGACTCATTACTTAGCATTATCTTTAGGGATCCCGCCGACACACACACTCATCACAACACACGCACACCCACGGTTTCACAAAATTTCACTGTCCGGCACCGAGCGCCAGTAAACTACAGTTGGTATGGGGTCTTTCACCACTAGGGACAGCATAGCCCTGCTTAATTTTTTAACCCAACATCATCCAATATCATTATATTGCCAATGTGTTCAACATTTTCATAATGTTTACTTTAATTTTACTTTTCGGCCGAAGCGAAAGCCTTGGACTTGACCGTCCATTTTCCCATTATACTTAAAAAATTATTACTTTCTCCTTAAGTCCTTTATTTTACACACGTGTTGATTTTATACCAAAAATCAATTACAGTTTAGGACTCAATTCAATTTCACCCATACTAGTATAAAACATTCATTAACATTTTTATTTCATAAAAATGTTCCACTTTGGGTAAATTACCAATTTACCCTTTACTTATCAAAACTTGCAGTTTAATTCCCTAATAAGTTTCAATTCTAAAAAACAATCATTAAGTTTCCAACTTGACATTTTAACGCTTTAGCGGTTTTAACACTTGTTTAACATCATGCTTTTGCGAAACTTTCATACTTGTCAATTCAATAATTTCATCATATGAAATAACATCTTCGCCTTACTTTATGTTTAAACCCAATAAGACTTATTTTAAACTGGATCACTTATTTGTTCACAAAATATTGCGAGTTTATAGAAATTATACTATAAATACTAAAATCTTATCAAATGGATTAAACATGCTTTGCTTTATAGAATTATATACTATTCACAACAAACGTGCTTTTCAAGTAAGCAAGACATTCTTAACTTGCTTAAACTCGAAAATGATCATGTTTTCATAAAGTTCTCCATTTTACAAACAAGCTTTAGAAATATTTATTTCATAAATATTTGACAACATTAATCACTTTCCACATTTTTATTTCATAAAAATGCCCATTGTGTCCCCTTACTTGAAATGTCCAAAGTGCCATTTCTTCACATTTTTATTTCGTAAAAATGCTCATCATATCTTTTTACTAGAAATAAACACATCTGCCACCTTCTTCCATTTTTTATCTCATAAAGATATCCACTATTCATTTTAACTAGAAATACACCAAATGACACCTTCTAACATTAACATTTTTATTTCATAAAAATGTTCATGAATAGTATTCTAAATTTTTTAACACTTTGAAACCTTCATTTGAGACCGATTTGTTCAGGAGATTATAGAAATTTGTCGATAAATTTCATGGATGCAACTATTAGAATAACTACATATTTTAAGCCTAAAATATGTAAATAATGGTTCTGAAATTTATACACAACATAAACCTTAAATCAATGTTAGTAAATCCTACCTCAAACACTCCAATAATGGTGGTAGTATTGAAGAAGATAGGTGACTCCCTAAGCTCCAAAGGTGGCCTTAAAGGGAGTCACACAAAGCTCCACCATGAAATCTCTAGGAAAATCTCCAACAAACACTCCAAAATGTTCAGCAGCCCATTTCCATGATACCCTCCTTCAAACCCTCATCCAACTCTAAATATCACACCATTTTCAACCCAACAAATAACTCCTCTATAAATATATTTCGTGACTTATATTTTAGTATTGGGTAGGGTTAGATATAGTTTTTCTGGTGTTGAGGTATTTACTAGGGCCATAATGGTTGAATGGAGTGAGCTCTTCAGGAGAAATAAGAATGGCCTGCCTTTTGTTCTAACACCACTCGACTGCCTTTAATATTAAGACATAAGAGGTTGATTCATTAAATATTGGTCAAAGGTGGAAATAAATTTATAGAACCCGTGACTTATAAGTCCCTTACACCTAATTTGATTCAATTATCTATTTTGATTCAGAATCCATGTGTATGCACGAAAACATGTAGTAGTGCTCAAATGTTTCCAGCAAAAATAATTTGTGTTCCTTCTACCCGTGTTTCTCCCTCATTTAATCCCAGGACAAAAACTCGTAATGTAGCATGTCTGCATCTATTCTGATTTTATTCAGAGTGAGTGACCTCAAGTCATAGGTCTAATGGATAACCGCATTACCCTTTTGTTGTATCCGTGTTCCCTCAATTTGATCCCACGGTTCTCCATAAGATAGCACAATTGTCAGGTCTATGATTTCCATTTTTTTGTGTGTTGGTAGTTCTTAAATCCACGCTTCGCTCTTTTATCCATAAGACTGAAACCCAAAATCACTACATATGTACCTATTTTCATCTCAAAATGTCAGGCCACAGGCCAACTGAAAATCCAAACCACGAATCAAGGGTCGACAACTTTAACAACGAGGAAAGAGAGAGAGTTGTCCCTTCACCGTCACTTGAATGACCTAACCCATCTTTTAAGCGACACGCCTACCCGTTCAAGCGACCCTCGGGGCCGTTTGAGTGACCAGATGGGACGATTCCTACTTTTCCCATCTTTTTTGGTTCTGAAATCCTTCTTGCCCAATAGTTCGAAAGTCTTGGAAATTGCCCCCCCTTTTTTCACAACCCAACTTCATGCAGTTTTCTTTAATGCGTCTGTGTATCCCCTTTTTACTCGAAAGGCAGTAAAGAGAGTGGGAGATTGGGGTTTTTTTCTTAACCCTCTCTCTATATTTTTTTTGTATTTTCACCTTTGCCCCATTTAGTTTCCAACTTATAGTATGGACACACATAGTTTGTTTCTTTTCAAAAATTTCTATATTCCTTATGTAGGACTTTATAAAATCCATAATTCGATTAATTTTATCTTCAACTTTAATTTATACCCCAATATATATATTCCATGTAATTTTGACTACTCAACGATTAATAAATCTTGTTCCCAAAATCCACAATTCCCCTTTAATTAATTCAATCCTAAATCTTCAATAATTATTTTTCAAGTAACCCAATATGTTTAAATATGAATAAAATCTAATCATAATCATCCTAGTCCATAAATTTTTCATTTTATCGTAACTTGATACGAGGATTAAATAAAATATTTAGGGCAAGGTATTACAATTTCTCAGTGCATTATTTTCCCTTTCTAGCATGGCAATAATTGATCAAGATTTTCCAATTCCTGATTCAAGGCCAATTCCTTCTCGTGAAAAGCAGAAGATATATCTTTCAATTTCCTATCAAAGCGACAACTTTCACTTAATGCCTTGTATTTGACTTTATAGTTGGAATGGAGTAATGCTTTGGAAATTTTCTGATCCTCCTACATCCTCTCAATCATCTCATAATAGCCAGCATTATTAGCTACAACTTTATCCAAAAGGAAATAAAAATGGAGGTAAGATTCCTTCACTTTATCAGAGACATCTGGGTCGAGCAGCCCTGATAAATATTCCTCGAACAAAGGAACATGGCCAGCCTTAAAGATATTTTTACACCGCCTAAGTAGGTTGGATTCAGAAGCGCCTTTCCCGGCATCAAACTCAAAATGTACAAGTATGAGTATATGGGGCAAAATCAGAGAGATAAATATCATAGAAGATACCCATAAACAAGAAATCAATAGCATTTGAATATTGTAAGAAACAATTGAGAAAAAATATGTTCTTTCATTGATTAATCTTGAAGTACATAGGTGGATACATCAAAAAGAAAGAAATAAAAAATGCATATGAGGAAAGACAAAAAAGGAAACTAGTTAATAAGGAGATAAACCTTCTCTTTCTCCTTGGCTTGGTCTTGGCTGGCGACAGGTAGGTCGGCACTTACTTCTGGCACCACTGACGAATCAATGAGCATCAGTAAAGACTCTCCTGACCCTTCTTCCTCACCAAACTCCTAGGTCATGCCTTTGGAATAACTCAGAGTTTGGCTCCGTGTCGACCACCTACAAAGCCTCTCACCAACCTTTCTTGAATGAGGTTTCTTGGCATACTCAATTTGGGCAGAAGCTGCAAAAAGTTCTTTCTCCCAATCCTTATCGAAAGTAGCCTTGCCTTTGGCTTTTGAAGATGCAACTTTAACAGTAATGCCAACCACTTTATCTTCAGAAGTTTTAACCCGGTCCTTTAGCTCTATTAATTTGTCCTCGACATACTTGGCCCTAGTATCAACATCCTTTGCCTTATTCTCGATAGTTTGAGATTTTTCATCACTTCTTGGGTTACTCAATTTTGTCCTCTGCTGTAGTTGCCCTATCATTAGCTTTTCCAAGCTCATCCTCCCAAAACTTTTGCTTTGATTCCAAAGCTTGTCGATAAGTCGCCAAAGATTATATCAAGCCCTCTAAGGCCTCCTCCACTTTACCATGGGAAGACCTCAGCTAATCATCCTTCTTCATTATTTGGTTAAAGTCAACCAAAAATTACAAATGAGAAAATACAAGGTGATTAGGAGAAATTTAACATCAAGGAGAAAAGGCAGAAGATAAGATAATCACCAGAGCTAAATTGTGATATGCCCTATCAGTTAGCCTTGACTTAGGCATGGGGGCTGATGCAACCTGATCAACAGGGAGAAGTTCAGACATGATTAAACCCCTAGCCAATTTAGGGTTAACAGTAACAGAAGCTGGCCCACTATCACCAAAGTCAGCTTGGATTTTTTTCACCAAGACTTGTTGATTGTCTAAAGTTTTCTTTGCACCAAACGCTTACTGGTCAACTTTGAGTTTTTTGGGCTTGTTTTTGAGGGTTAGGTAAACCTCTCTTCAATATCTTAAATTGAGACTCAGTAGTTCGAGTCTCATCTACACCAAGGACTTGATGCCTCTTATTACTAATCTGTGATTTGTTCTTAACTGGCTTCTTACCAGTGTCAACATTCTTTTTTAGGGGAGGAGGTAATGGCCCACTCATCAATTGGGAATCTTTATTTTCACCATGACTATTGAAGGACTCAAATGTGGAGGAAGTTCCTCCTTGGGTGAATTCAACACTAGCAGATTCTGAAGTCGAAGAAGTAGACACACGATCTCCCTCTAGATTGATGGTAACCTGAGGCAGCACAAGTGTTGGTCGAGTAACCCAAGAAGTGACATAACTTTTATATTCCAATAACAAGGAAGCATCGGGTATGTTCCTCTCCAATTCTTTGCTTAAGTCCCCACAGAAATTTAAGCTCTTCAAGATTGATCCCACCTTCTGTAGGACACCTCTTCTTGCTTTCCTCTGCATAAAAAATGAATAAAAAATTAGTCGGCATAACTCAGAAACACATAACAAAAGAAAAATAGATAAAGAACAAAATTACAACATATGTCATGCCCTACTCAAGGGCATCTGGGCCCAGTATAAGACACTCCCTATGGAATAGGCGTGTGTTGCCAGTTCTTAACAATTGCACCATAATCTAAATAGTCCTTATTGAAATCTGGTAAATTCGTTACTAAATCCCCATTGGCTTGCCTAGTCTTAAAATAACATGTGTTATCTCCAATAGTACCTCATTTATAATAAAACATCAACTCATGGACCCCAATATCAGTCCCATAAATTTCATTCAACCTATTGACACCATTTACAACTCTCCAAGTGTCTGGTGCCACCCTAGCAGGAACCACATCAAAATATTAACAAATTGAAGAAAAAAAGGGTTTGGAGGTAAAGTGATGCCACACTCAGTAATGAACAAGGTGGGGATCCAGTGACCTTCAGGAAGAGAATATACATCTACGAAACCTTGTACTATTTCTAAATCTACCCAAGTCGGAATTTTTCTTTTTTCTCTAAATTCCTTTAATGAGCCCTCATCAACAATGTGCACCACGGTGTAAATAGAGAAAAGGATGACAAAATAGAAAAAAGGGGAAATAAGGCTTACAGGGGTCTAAGGGTGACTACAAAAACTGAAGAAATATGGTGGCAAATGAACAAGTTGCAAATGATCATGCAAAGAAAGCTTGAAGACGAAGAAAATGCTAAGTGCAGAAGGTTTGAGGTGAAAAGAAATGGGAGAAATTTCTACTTATATAAGTTGCCTCGATATATTGGAACGAAATGATTAACTAAACAAATAATTGAGTTACTATCGACTGCACGCATCCCAAAGCTTCAAAAGACCATTGTAACCTATGGCGGTTTAAAAAAGTTTGAATTATTTACAAAAATGACATTTATCAACAGTACCAATTAATTTTTTACAAGTGTGGGAAGTCGGCTACTGATCATCGACTCAATCAGTACGCCGAGTAATATTCGTAGCAATATACTCCATACTTTCAATCAATCATTAAGCATAGAGCATTCTGAGCTTTTATTGTATGTAAAAATTACTCTCCTACGTGGACCAACGATGAATGTACACTTTTCCTCCTACGTGGACGACTAGCCACCTTGATCGGCATCAGAGATACTTAGTCAGCTAGAAGGCCGACCAACTCCGGGATGCCAACCATCAAGAATATCAAAAGTTACTCGGATGGGATGCTAACCAGTACTAAATTCCAAGAGTTTCATTTATTGTACACAAATGCAACTGCTTGGAAATATAAAGGCGTTTCATCTCTAGGGTTTTACACCATTATTGATACAGAATACTCCCTCAGCTCAGGGGATAACTCAATCATTCACAAACATATCACATTGAACTATTGTAACCAGAATCAATAAAACTAACAGTGGACGTAGGCTTTCTTCACAGTCAAACCACTTTAAAAATCTCTTCTCATGTGTGTTTAATTTGATTAATCTACTATATTTTTATTTATGATTATTAATCTGGATTAAGTCCATTTTTAGATATCAACGGATGTTTATGATCAAATGAAAAGACACGCATTAAAAGAAAAGAGGATTCCATTTATTAATATTAATAATAATAAAATACAACGGATTTGGAAAAAAAGACCCATTAAACATAAGAAATATGATTTGAAAAAATATTAAAACTGTCGACGGGGTCTGAAAGAGCGCCGATAAAATTCGAGATAACCCGAATTTTATGCTCTAGTAACAAAATGACCCCAGTCGTATCATCCCTTTCTTGCATCAAACCTTCTAGATTATTTTTTATCTCCCAGGTATAGAAATTGATGAGGGATTCGTAAGTTTTAGGCATCGGCTCATCATATTGAAATAAGTTGTAACGAATGGGCGGGAGTCCATGGGGACCTTCTTTAATGTAGAGTTTATGAGCATAGATTTCTTGAATTTCCTCAATCATTCTTAATTTTGTCCTTTGATTGTTTTCATCTTCAATAGCACTTCTTAATGACTCTGCTGGTATAACCATTTTTACGTTTTTATAGTTTAATATAAAATGGTAAAGATTAAAACAATATTATATTTTTATAGTCCAAGCTAAAGTTTGGGATATTGAGCCTAATAAATATGGTAGGTTGTGGTTGCACGAATAAATGAACTAAAGAACGTATAAACTTCTAAGGTTTGAATGTAGTTTGTAGATGTTGACCTCATAAATAGTATAAGACGTGGTTGTACACGTGTAATTCTTTGGAAAAAATGTCGTGCACATGTATTTCTTTTTTACTTTTACATGTACTTTGTAATGTTATACGTGTACTTTAAGATTCTGGGTTTGTTATAGGAAAATCATGCAAAGTACACGCATATCATTATAAAGTACACGTGAATTTCTGTAATGTTATACGTGTACTTTGTAATGTTATGCGTGTACTTTGGGATTTCTTATTTATTATTGGCAAACAATGCAAAGTACATGCATCACACTTCAAAGTACACGTGAACTTTTGTTTATATTTTACGTGTACTTTGCAATGTTATGCGTGTAATTTGGGATTCTTTGTTTGTTATGGGCAAACAATGCAAAGTACACGTATATATATTAAAGTACATGCATAATATCCTTGTAATTTAATATTTAATCCATAAACATTCAAACAAGCTGCATGTACAAATATTAAAATATAATTATTCTTTTGTATATCCTACTAACTAGTCACTTATATTGCATATTAGCTCCCGTTATCTTTATGCATTCTAGCACTTTTATGTTCCTTAATTCCTATATTTATGCTCGTTAACCAGATAAACTTGATTTTGGATATATATATATATATATATATATATATATATATATACATATACACACACACACACACACGAACCCTCTTCCCTGTTAATGACTAAATGGCTTAAGAAAATAGGGTACCGATCGACCGGCCTTGGGACCCCGATCGATCGCCCTTTTGAAATATGCACGTGAAGGAGGGCAGATGGATTGATTCAATACTACCGATCGACCGGCCCCTGGTCCCGATCGACCGGGCCCTTCAGATCGACATTTTTTTCCTTTTGTTTTTTTTCCAACTTACTATATAAGCCCATTTAGGTTATTTGGTAAAGGGAGCATAGATATACATTTTTCTTATTTTTCTTAGTTAGGTTAGGGAGGCTAGGTTTTGGAGGTGGTTTTGGGTGTGACTTTTCTCCCTCCTAGGGTTTACCCAATTGGTTGTGTAAGAACACTATTCATCTTCTTCCTCTTTAATCCAAGCTTCCATTATTCTTTTTCTTGCTTTGTTATTTGTTTACTTGCTTTGTGACCTATATTTAATTGATTTCATTTACTTGCTTTCATTTAATTAATTCCATTTAACATGCTTTGTAGGTAACTTAATCTAGGTTGAGATTGTTAAACTCACATGATTTAATTAGTTGCTCTGCTATGGTATGATGGGTCTAGGGTAGTTTTAATGAGTTAATTGTTCCTTGCGTCGCACTTAGGAGATTAAATGGGGTATATCACTTATGTTCTATAATTACGACCTTTCATGTGTAATTCCGGGAATATTCATTGACACCGAACTCAAATTAAGCTTTTATGAGAATTTAGAGGGTGACGACTCTAGGTTTAATTAATTTTCAGATTGTGATTAATCTTGTTAGCGCTTTTATGTTCATGTAACCATTTATGATGTTTACCCCATGTGAGGGAGACGATTCGCAACCTATAGTTTTACTCATTTTGTTAATCTAAGGTTAAATACATGTCTAGTTTAATGATTTGCTCACACATCATCTTTTACACTTTTATTTACGAAGTATTAAATTAATAGAATTTTAACAATTAGTCTATGTGGATTCGATACCCGGACTGGCCGTTGTATTTCCTTAAAGAGTGTATTCATAGTTTAGGTTTTTGTATTGAGGAGGTGAAACGAATTCAACGACTGGCGTACTGACATTGTGCTACTTTTCACTCCTAATCACCTACGTGTTGAATGGTTCGAGCGATCGACACCATTTTTTGAGTGGATAGAATATGAAACTATATTTTATATGAAAAAAATTACAAAAAAACTTTACAATTATTTTTACTCCTTTTAACAATAAACATTTATAAATTAATTAACCATATATACTCTTTGTTACAGTACTTCGTCATCTTAAAATGATGTTTTGAGCACAATTCCTTTAGCAATTGATTACATGTAGTATATACAGAACACGCCAGAGTCAATACTGAAATTAAAATAAAACAAATATACGAGTTAATGTGAATGAAATTTGTTGAAATTTTTCGTGATGAATTATGCGTGTACTTTATATATATGAAGTTTGAGCTTACCCATTTTTGGTCTCATGCATTGATGATCTCTGGTTAGTTGGTAATTGACTTCATGACTAACTAGCTAGTCGATCGTACTTTTTCCCTCTTGGCTTAGGGCATCTTCAAGAGGAAACCCTTCGAAGTATCTTACTCATTTACCTTCTTCATGTATTCGTGGTGCTTCCTCCTTCAATTTGTATGATCTTTCTTGTAAAGCATCAAACTGTCAAGAGGAAAAACAATGAGTGTATATAAAATACAAAAGTAAATGTAATTTAATAAGTTTAGGACGTAACCATATTTTAGGTGTTGTTGTAGGATTACGTGATTTTATTGTTATCTATCAATGTAAAATCTTTTTCATTATTTGATAATGAATGCCTAATTGGAATTAATAGTATATCACAAATGCCTAAAATGTCAAAATTCCATGTTCTATATGAGCCTTCTTCAGGTCATCATTATTTGTTCGGATGGCATCCTGTTAAAAGTTATAGATTTATTAGTAAGAAATATAATGATAGTATTTAACTGATGCGATGGTCAAAGTTTTAGGTTTTATTTCCATTACCTAAGCATATGGGCTAAAAGTGTGTGTAGTTCGAAGCCCTTCATTCCTCATTTTCTTCTCCATTAAACGGGAATATGCTTAATTATCTGTTTCACACATTTAAAAAGGTAAGGTTGTAAAAATGAAAAATTAATGAATGTCCAATGTTTCGATTACATATTTGGTTCGAAATTTCCTCACCTTTCAGCATTTCTTTAATATCATCTGCATAAACAAAGGACTTTTGTTCTCTATAGAGAAATTCTCTGAATTTCAAGAAAGGGAATAATGTTAGAATAATAATTAAAACATACGTGAAATCTATCATCATTAAAAAAATATGCATGTACTTTATAAAACTATGGATGACAGCATTAAAAAATTCGATGTACTACATAAAAATATGCGCGTACTTTGTAAAGTACACGCATGTAGTTCAGTATAAAAATACGTGTATTTTATGAAATCGATAATTTACTTGAGAAATAAATGCATGTATTTCATTGATAGTATGTGTACTTTATTAAACTATGAATGTTTTTCATTTCAAAACATGTGTACTTTATAAAACTTTGCGTGTACTTAAATATGGAGCTATAATTTACAAAATAAATAGGCATTGTAATATTCGTATATATACATAAGCGCATTACACTATAAAAATAAGTGCATTTCACAATAAAAATAAGTTGGTTTCAACATGAACAAACTGTAGACTTTACCCTAATTTCTTCTCCCATGTGAAATGTTCTTGCAATTTATTTTTGGCATCTTCAGTAAGGTATTTTACACGGGTAAGTTTTCAGCTCTACTTCTTCGTTGGTTTTGAAAAAGACTTGGCTTTATTTTGTTGCCATTTTCTTTTTTTCACCGCCACTTCAGTAGTTTATTATTTGGCTGCTTTTTTTTGTCCTGCTACAATTCAACGGGACCTCCATTAGAAAGATTTGAATTCTCTCATCTTTATGAAGATCCTTAATAGGATGTTGATAAACAAAATCATCGTTGATATTTTATTTTCGATCGTCCCTTGAGAACGTAAAATGATATCGATTATCTTTTTATGGGATTCACATATTTCCAATTTAATACTTATTTAATTATATGCTAATTTTTTATTCAAATTAATTAAACCCTAAAACACGCATCTATGCCATCACAAAAATCACAAAATGTTGGACATACAGATTTCAGGAAAAATCCCCCGAAAGGGCAAAACCTCTATTTCACTATGAACAGTAAAACGCAACTCACAAAGTACACATTGAATTCCGCAATGAATTTATCGCAACAAACTCACATAAACCTTAGCCTCAAAATCAGCAATGGACTCCCATAAAAACCTTAACTCTTCCTTCAGCAAGAAACAACCTCGAGTATTCCCAATAATCGCAGTCATAGTCAGCAAGCAACTCCCGCAAGAACCACCAATCCAGTAGTAGAGATTTTGTCTCTACAAGATAAACTTTAACAAAGTTGTGCCTTGGGTTCCAAAATGATTCATTAAAGTATTGGGATGATTTGTGAATAAAAAAGATAAGGTTTTTAAGCCTTAAAAGAGAAGACTAAAATTCTGCAGAAGTGCAGTTTTCGTGTATATAAAATCTCAGGTCTTCTAAAGAAAACAGGACTCATAAATCAGGTATTTATAAAAAACTTGAGTCGACGGGGTCATTCGAACGAGATCTTAAGGTCGTTCGAACTACAAACAATGTCGTTCCATCCCTAATCGTGCGACCTATCTAATGACGAATTAATAAACAAAACAGTGTGGTGTCGTTAGATGCACTGCTTTAAGCGACGTTTTAGAGACTTTACAAACGACATCTAATGTCATTAGATGGGTCATTTGAACGACTTGTCCCTGTCATTTAAATGACAGTGGCTTGTCATTTGAATGGCTGAAGAATAAAAAAATATTATTTTTAAAACTCCACCTACAAGTCTTGAAAAAATTATTTTAACTTAAAAAAATGCCTCAGGTTGATAAAAACATTTTAGAAAAAAATATCCCAACACTTAAATGAAACATTAAGGAACTTAAACATCAATCTTACCAAAATCAATCTTATGGAGGCTTGTTGTTGAAGAACTTTGATATTTGGATTCGTCAACTTGAGCAAATGATCGAGAACATTCTTTGTCATGTGTAACGGTATACAACATACTTAATGTAAAACGGACTATGTAAAATATGACCTTACATCCCTTTCTTGTATTCTACCGTACATTGAGTTTTGCTTCTTGATTTCCTATTCCTTTTAAGAAAAAGGATCTCCTGAAACCTTCAGTTTTTTCTTGGAGAATTTTATTAGTTATTTCTTAGAGAAAACAAAATTATCATGTTTAACTTATGGATTATTTCATAAACATATTCTTAAAGTACATGCACTCAACCTCAAAGAACATGAAACAAATTTAAAACTACGGAGAAAATGTGAGTTTATTAAATTGATAATGCGCGTACTTTATAAAACTATGCGTGTACTTTATAAAACTATGAATATTCATATTTACAAAATGGGTGTACTATATGAAAATATGCTTGCACTTTATAAAAATATGCATATACTTTATGAAACTATGCATGCATAATGCGTGTACTTTGCCTTAGTTGCTTATAACAAACACGTATTCTTAAAGTACACGTAAAACATTACAAAGTACATGTAAAAGTAAAAATAATTTCATGTGTACTTTACAATATTATGTATGTACTTTCCATTATGTTCGAAGAACAAACAAGAAATCTCAAATTACACGCGTAATATTATAAAGTACACATAAAATTACATAATACTTTTAAGTATCATGCGTATACTTAACTAACCAATGCGTGTATTTTATTGAACATGTATGTAATTACCATAAATATGGACAAATGATTACAAATATCACTAAATTACCTCCTTATCGAGTTTCGTAAAAGTTTCGTCTTTATCTTTTACAAACTTTTTGTTGGCTCCAGATAAGTAGTTGTTGCTTTGCTGAAGCTGTTCTGATGTGATCCTATGATTTTCTTCTGAATATTTAGCAGCCTTCAACTCATTCTTTAAATTTTCATTTTCACTTATGAGCTGGTAATTTTCTTCCTCTAACTTTTCTATTCGGTCAGATTCATTCTTCTTCGACTCTTGAAGTTGAATTTTCAACTAATTATTCAAACGAATTTATTGGGCCTTATCATCCTCCATTTTTTTTATTCATTCACTGTCAATCTTTCTTGACTCTTAAAAATTGAAGTCTCAATATACTACCAAAAATAATTTGTTGGGTATTATTCTCCTCTAACATCTTAAGATTCTCTTCTGCTTGACACCTTGCTTCATTACTTTCTTTGAGTTGGGTATCTTTCTCCTCGAACTTCAATTTAATCTCAACATTCTCTTCAGTCAATTTTCTTACCTGTTGAGCCAAATTAACTGAATTATTTGAAGCTTTGATGTCCACAATTTTCTTATCACAGGACGTCCCCATCTCATTTAAAGGACGATTCCAATCATTGGGATCGAAATCGGATTTCGACGAAGAACTTGTAGTTGTTTGTTTAATTATTTGTGATACACCCAAATCAAAACTGGGTGTGTCATCATCTTTAATTTCTTTTTTCTTTCTCTTTGAATCTTCCATCTTCAAGGAAGCAGTAGTGATGTCATTATCATTCATCCATTCATGTAATGTTCCCAAGCTCCATCGAAGAAATCTCAGTTCCTTGTTCTCCTCCCCCTCGATATGATTGATAACATTAAACTTCTCACATACTTAATAATGTGAAAATAAAAATTATAAGTTATACAAATTAAACCGATTAATATGAAAAAATGTTAGTATTTTGAAAGTACATGCACATTGCATTGAACAAAATCATTTCCAATTTGCATGTACTTTATAAAGAATGTGTGTACTTTGTTAAAGTACACGCATAAAACATACAGTACATGCACAATGAAAATGATTTTGTTCAATGCAATGTGCGTGTACTTTATGTCTTATGCGTGTACTTTGACAAGTACACACATTTTTTATAAAGTACATACACATTGAAAATGATTATGTTCAATGCAATGTACGTGTACTTTATGTCTTATGCATGTACTTTGACAAGTACACACATTTTTTATAAAGTACATACACATTAAAAATGATTATGTTCAACGCAATGTGTGTGTACTTTATGTCTTACGCATGCACTTTAACATTGAAATGTCTAGATGTGTATTTCCTCACCAATAATGATATAACGCATCCTTTGGTTATGTTGGGCCTAGATTCTGCCATTTTATCGAGAGAGTTGATAAGAAATTTGCGGATAAAAAAATTCCAGACATATTTAATCATATCATCAATGTCGTCGACGTATGGAGTGAAAAATTCTCCTATTTTAAATTTGTAGTTAGAGAACGGGAACATTGTCATGAAGTAAAATCATTCTTGCCCTCATCGGTATCAAGCTTAACTGACTGCTTTAATCCCCTTGTAATTTATGGTTTCCCAATCTTTTTATCATGCTTGAAGTAGTGGATAGGAAATTTAGGTTTGGCAGCAAATTGATTCAATCTCTTCTTCAGTTTTATTTTATTTTGCCCCTCCAACATTGGGATCCCAAATATTGGACTTATATTGTTGGGGATTATTTGAACATTATTAATCATACTAAAACACTTTCTTTACTTTTTGTAGAGTGTGACAATGGAGTGAATGTTTTTATCACTCTTTTTATGATCTCCCTCTATTACTTCGCCACTGTAGTAGGTATTGAATAGTTGTCAGAAGGTGTCTTCTTAAGAAGCTCAATATGCTTCTCATTTATTTTGCCGCGAATATTAGCCAAATCATGGTAGAAGCTCAGGACATTCGACCTATATTGGTCATATTTATTAACTTCCCTTGCTGATTTTTTTGTCCTCTTATTATCAGCTTTTGTTGGCCTCTTCAGACCACTCTTATCAAGAATGTCCTTTTTGGAATTCTTTTCCTTCTGTGCTTGTCTTCAAAGTCATTTCTATAAAGTAAATGCACAAAGATTAAAGTAAATTTATAAAGATTAAATTACACGCATAAAGAAATAAAGTACAAACATAAAATAATAAAGTGCATGCACATTGCAATAAAATACAAGCTTTAATGTACATGAATTCTGTATTGAAATACAAATATATTTACATAGAGTACATAATTATTTAATAAAGTACAAGCAATATTTTCTTAACACTTCATACAGATTTTACAAAAATACAAGTAATACGTAATACAAAATTTCAATAAACAAATTCCTTATCGTCCGTCATATGGTATTGCCTAAGACCAGTTGTTTTACGAGATATAAACCAAGAATGTTTATTGTTAACATATTCACAAAAGAAGTGATACAATAGCTCCATGTTAAGCGCGCTAGTATGTTCAAAACTTCTTAAGCAATACTGCTCAATTCGTTTCGCTAAATCCTTGGATTTCAATTCAGTTACTTGTAGCTTTTGTACCCCAAAAGTGCACTTAATGTCTTCATAGTAGTAGTAAAAACTAAATAACTTTTGTCTCTATCATTGATGGGAAGAAGAGAATGAATTATATCATCATAAGTTGTATTGACTCTTAATGTGAAAGGTTTGTATTGTTAAGATCTTCAAAGGTGCACCCAATAGTTTTGCAGTTAAGCATGCTTGATGGTATGATTTCAAAACAATAAAACAACCCAAAAACATCTTACAAAAATTTAAATATCATTGAAATGCTACTGGCGCGAAGCACAATAACATAGGAGCTACTAAATATAGAGAGTAGGTATACATTTCAATTCCTCAAAAAAATGCCGCTAGCACAACCACAATCAATATAGGAGCTATGAAAATATTGAGAGCACGTATATAATAACAGTCCTTAAATAATGAAATCAACACAACTAGGAAATAAATTAGGATTAAACATTTTAAATGTGCGTGTACTTTATTTATTTGCGTGTACTTTATGAAAGTATAGGCACAATGTTCAATATATTGTGACCACTATAATACAAGAACTATTAAATGTCACTGGGATGAACCACAATTAATATAGGAGATGTGAAAATACAAAGAGCATGTATATATTCCCAGTCCTAAAAAAATACCGATGGCACGGACCATACTTAATATAGGAGTTACGAAAATACAAAGAGCATGTATATATTCCCAATCATCAATAAATGCCACTGGCCTGAACCATAATTAATGTAGGAGCTATTAAATATATAGGGCATGTAAATACACTCAACATGCATAATGTGTATTTCTTAATTAAAATCAGGACAACAAATTTTGAATTTAGACTCATGTTGTATTTTTTCATATAACAACAAGCAATATAATATGATTTCATCACTCCATGCATAATGTCTACAAACTTATACATCATAGAACACAAAATACATAATAAAATAAGGAAAATTTTATATAACACCTAAGGTCACAAAAATAGTACATGGAATACACAACAAAACACTCAAATACAATGACAAGCATGTGATATTAGAAATATAATGCTAAGAACATAACATATACATAGTGTATGGTATAATATTAACACAATATTACATTCAATACACATTAAATTACATCAAATACATTATGGAATAATTTTTGTACGTTGTGTTTTTCATTTGAAGAGTAATCAAGTGAAAATGAGTAAAAAACTTGATCGATTTAGGATTTAGAAAATAGAAATTCTAGAAAAACTAGCAAAATATGAGCTTGGATTCATACCTATTTCGGTTGTTTGGAATAATTTGATTCTGAATGAGTATCATTTGTTAGAACTTCGACGATTGATCGAAGAGAGAGTCTGGTCATTTTGGCACTTAAATTTCTATAAGGTGTGTTTGTTTTGGAAATTTGGGGTATTTATATATTGGACCTAATCGTGTAAAATTTGTTGAGCCCGAGTTTATAGTCCAAAATTATTAGTCTAAGGACTTAACATTGACAGGCCTTTTTTTCTTGAAGAAATCCCTGCACGCAAGAGTTTCACTTTGAATAAGGCATGCAACTGGAACAAAGTGGTTTATGCAATTCAAAGTTGTTGGGAGTATATGAGCACTCTCGTCACTTATGATAGTTGATGTCTAATGCTACCACTCGTGATTTTCGTTAAGAGGTGTTATATAGAGGGGGTCCTTCTGAGGTAGAATTAGGTTTCGACCATGAGTGTTGCTAGGACTTTGGTTTCACACCCATAACTTAGGTTAAGTTTCCCTTTACTTCGTTTTCCTTCTCCATCAATGATGGTATTAATGCCTCTGTACAATCGAGTCATATTCTTCACCTCCCTCAAACTCTATAGAATTGATCTGCAGTCCTTGCCAAATAACCTCACAGCCCCCTCTCATTCTCTCTCCCTGACATCATCTCCTTCAATACAGATCTTGCATCCGTGTATTATTAGCTTCATATTAATTGCTTTAGTATTTTAAAATATTTTCTCGCTTAACTAAGATCTCTATTATTTATTTTTTGAAACGTTATCTAATGAGCCGTAGGTAGATTATGTATATATAAGATTTCTTATTTCTAGACATGAATTTCAGGTTTATAAAAACATTCTTTCTACAAAGATTTTGGTGACTTCACATTCTTCGTTGTGTTTGATTCGATGCTAGTTTTTATTTTGTTAATTTTCTTAAGTTTGTGAAAATGTGAGTTTACGCTTATATTTGAATTGGTAGCTATGTGTTCTTATTATAGATGTGTTAATTAATATTACTTTCAGTCGCTTAAGTGCAACTAATCATAAACATTACTACATAGTAATCTTTAAAAAGAGTCTCGATGACCACAAACACAATAGACAACGAGTTTGGTGTTACCAGAGGATGTGTGTTCATCATTATTCTCTGTGTTTGCTATTCTTCATTTCACTCTCTAGTTAAAGTCAAAATATCCCTTTTTTGACTTTTGGTTACGCTAAACCAAAGAAGATTTTGACTCCGCTAAATAAATTTTGGTTTTGAATATTTCATTTATGACTGCATTTTTTGCTATTTTATTTTTTTGTTTAGATTTAATATTGCAATGTTTCTTTTAATTTTATTAAAATGTTATATTATTTATGGCATTTTCATAACATAATTTTTTATTTATTATCTTATGTTGGTGTATGCGGTTTTCTTGGGAAGGATTTATGGGTGTACAAAGAAATGGAGAAAGTGGAATTAATTGTTATGCCTAAAGGCGATCAAAATGATTGCTTAGATTGAAAATTGTCGATGTGGGGATTATTATATTTTGTTTTCCCCAACCCATTAGGTTTCTGACATTTAAGTGATATGTTTATTAGTGGCAAAATGTTATATATCATTGATTTAAATAAAGAGTAAGTGATGACCACATACATCCAATAAACAAGCTGGTTATTTTTGTTGTTTGGGCAAAAGAAGAATTTGTTTAATTTAATACTCCACCTAATGTAGTATGATTAAAAAAAATGTTAAGATACTTTCACTTTTTCTCTGGCTTAACTTTCTCTACATATCAATGGGAAATAAGGTAAAACAAACGGCTAATACTTTTATCTAGTAAATAAAACATATTAAAATTTCAGGGATAACAATTGTAAAAAAAAGTAAACTAGTGATATAGATAAAGTGGCAAGCACTTGAAAACAAGTACACCTTATTAGAATTAAGTAAACTTATATTTTTATTTTCATGGTGCTTCTTAGGATCACTTAAAAAACGTTCGTCCATAATTTTTAAATAATTTTTTTTCGAACTTTATAGTTTTCTCGAAAATAATTTTTTTACTAATAGATATCCTTAAATAACATTTGTTTTCCTTTTCTCCTTGTAATAATTTCCTTCAACCCAATATCCATAATTTTTGGGTAGGGTAGTTTGAGAAGAAGTCCATCTATAATTTTTTAGTTAGAGTTCGTCCAAATTTCTAAAAAAATACAAGGGAGACATGATTTTGGGAGTTAAGATTGAATAATATTTTTTTCGCGTTAATTAGAGATTTTAGGTGTTTTTGTTTCATACTTGGAAATTTTGTAGTCAAATATATATGTATCATATTTTTAATTTCCCCCGTTCATCTAACTATTTGATTATGTATTTAAATGTAATTAATATATATATATAGGATCATTATACGCTGTACCAAAATACCTAAAAAGTCACCTTTTTCCAGCCAGCCTTTTGTTACGGTCAAGGACCATGATAAAAAAATACGCGCGTGTTATCATAGTCATCGATCGTGATAACATCCATGGTAATTTGTTTTATCACGATGACCGTGACAAGGCATGTGATAACAAAAAATTAAAAATTTAGCCCCCTAAAAACACTATTTCCTCACCAAAACACTACATTTTATCTCATCAACTCGTATGCCTCTCCCTCTTAAGTAAAAAATCCAACATTTTTTTCACATAGAGATATGATCTCTCTCTCTATCTCTCTCTCTCTCTCTCTCTATATATATATATATATATATATATATGAACTCTGTTTTGGTACGATTTACACAATTTTACCACTTTTTTTAGATTTTGTTGTATGTATATATATGAAACAGTTTGTATATACGTGTGTGTATGTGTATGCGTGTGTGTGTGTATATATATATATATGTGTGTGTGTGTGTGTGTGTGTGTGTGTGTGTAGTTGTAGTTCTTGAATACACGTGTTTGTTAGTTGTAAAGTTGTTGTATTTACGTGAATTGAAAGTGAACATGCCCCTATACGGTGTGTGCTTAGGCATAGATTGTCCAAACAAACAAAAAGTTTATTTTTAGATTTTTCAATTTTCAAGAGAAAAACTTTAGAGATATTAAACCCAATAAAACTTGTTCACCAAATGAAACCTTTGCTGTGAAAACCCGATTTACCCAATTATATATTTTAACCTGGTATATACATCTAGGTGATAAGAAGATAAAATAAGTAAAACATCCACAACACGCCGATGTATGAGGAAAATCAAAAAGGGAAAAACCTTGGACGACCTAGCCATACAAATCACTATGATAAGGTTTTACAAAGACAAGACAATAGACTTTCTCAACAAATCGTCTCCTCCACAGTGCAACGCAGGAGTCCACCCATACAAGCTGCCACAATGCACGAATCCACGCACGCCTCGGTATCCACCGATGAGAATCCTCAACTATCTACGGAATCATAACACGAAACACCGCTTATTCATCGCAACACAACAAACTAGTATGGAGTCCACCACACGAAACTTCTTCACCCAAGATGAAGAGAAAATAAACTTTGTTGCCCAAATGAAAGATTTCAAAGCACATGAATATGTAAACTTGGATCTTTAAACACAAAGGGTGAAACTAGGGTTTTTAAACTTTGTTAAACAGGCAGAGAATTAATTTTTGTCAAAAGTTCTTAAAAAATCCGAGTCCAACACGCCTTAAATAGTAAAAACACAAATTCGAGGCAGCGATCCCGTTCTACCGAAAACATATAGTTCATTCGAAAAAGAAGCTCTTTTCATTCTAACGAAACTTAAGTTCAATCGAATGAATTGTCTTTATCGTTCTAACAAGCTTCCAACGAGTTCATACTTGTTAAACATAGAGGCCTCGTTGATATTCATTGGATGTTCATTCCAATGAAAAATTCAGTTCATTCTAATGAGAACTTAAACTCATTCGGATGAAAACTTCATCTCGTTTTAAGAAGTCTAACTTCGTTCCAACAAACTTAAAACCAAATATTATTTTCTTCAAAATAATTTTAAAAACAAATCCAAATGCTTTTATTTAAAAACAAAACACCCTTACAAATATCTCCAAGGACCATATTTAAAATGCATCCATACCTTATGAGATCCTCGATAAACTTGGCACTAAAAACATGACACGATGTATATCCAACTTTAAATCTTGATCGTTACATCTTCATCAAACATGTCATAGGCTTACGAGATCGACAAATTACAAACAAATTGATTCTCCTAGAAATTTGTCGTTACAAATCTCACTCTTTGGCTAAACCAAAATAAAACCCCATGGGCCGTCAAGCTCTTTAAAAATACTCAATCCCAAACCCCCCAAAAGAAAAAGAGTATAGACGCTCGACAGACACAAATAATGAGTAGCTTTGCTCGCTTGAAAACTTTGTCGTATATTGTAAACCTACACACTTAAACACATCTTTCAAATGTAAGGAGAATATAACAAGTATAACTTCGCATGTGAATAAATTTCTAACAATTCTAAAATGATCTCAACCTTGGTAAGACGTCTTCCCTAAAGATAAAAATATCGTAATCATGAAAGAAAAAAAATACCATTTCTCCCCCTTTTTATTCAAGAATAGACAAAGTCAGAAATAAAAAAATTATTTCTCTCCCATAAACCAAATGTCCCCCTAAACGTGTGAACTTATGATACCAAAAGAAATGGGAGGAAGGAGTAAAATCAGGTAATGGTGTAAAGTGTAACACACACATAACATGACAACACAAGCATAAATAATCTAAACAATGATAAAGAAATATCAATATCGATGCAAAAAGATACTAATATAAATAATCAATGAACTATAGTACCAATTTAGAAATTACTAATTTGAGATATGGGATTTTAATGCACACAATGAGGTATACTAATATGATCATATAACATGCCACATAAGATCAAAGGATCAAGATATAGAAAACATGGACTAAATGCAAACCGCACTCAAGATAAATGATACCATATATATATATATATATATATATATATATATATATATATATATATATATATATATATATATATATATATATATATATATATATATATATATATATAAATATACAAACTATACCAACGAAATATCGGCACATAATTAGAGGCGTTAACAACTACAAAAAATAAACATAAAACACATAAGCATTACACACTAGTATAATATCGATGTGTTTAAACATGTGGGATGGAATTAATGGTGGTGAACTAGATATAACAAAATTATAATCCAAAAACTCAAATATATTCAAGGAGTTCTATTTGATCGCAAAACTTTATCAAACAAATATTTAGCCTCAAGTGATAAGAAAAAGTGAACTTAATGAACAAACAAGTACAATACAGGCAAGCCTAGATTATTGATGATTCTATAAATCAATAGTATGTCTGGAATTCATTATGCAAACTCTTTGATCTTCAACTAAAACACCCTTAAAAGATAAACATATATCATATTTTATTTTCACTCAATTCTTTTGAAGCTATTGCTTTTGAAAATCAAATAAACAAACTAAGTTGGTCTTGGAAATTTTTCTATTTTTATTGCCTTTAGTCCTTTTATAGGCTCTTGCCAATGGTGGCTTTTTGGCAAAAGAGATTTTCTCATTTCGTAGCCTTTCACATGCACCATGATATTTTTTTCTTAATAAAATCAATCAATATCATGAGCAACGGTTATAACATGCACAAATCCCCCATAGTTAAGAAATATGTAGATGACAAGATTGATGGGAGAACATCTCACATAGCTCAAATATACACGCGGACTTCAAATTCAACTCGTATATGTGTATGTGGAGGCATATACAAAGTGAATCCATTAAGCGACTCAAAGTCGAAACAACTCCAAGCAAGTATATTTAAGAACAATATAAGTATTAACAATCATAACCAAATGTCCTAGTCACATGGAAAGCACAAAATTAAATTGAATTCAATGAACGAATATGCCACACAAAATGTGTAAAACTAAAATACACAAAAACCAAAAATCTTTTCGAGTTTTTTTAACATTAAAAAATACTGATATTAAAAATTAAACTAACTCAAAAAACAAACAAAATCTTTTTGTATATTTTCAATATGAGTTAATAAAAGAAAAATCAAAATACAAAATATACACACAACATACAACTAGAAAATATATATCATGAAGCGCAATTAGTGTATGTAAACATGCGAACACAATCAACCATTAGATATGGCATGTGAAGTATCACGTGTAAGAAAATGCGAATAAACGAGTCTAATGTGTACAGCCTCCAAATCCGATTTCCTAATCCACATTGGTGTAACATGACGCTCTACGATTTTGGGAACCTTGGTGAATATATTCTTAGAATTTTTTGGACCGTTTTTAAGACCATAGTAAAATCTCTAAGGGTTACCTTTCCTATCACAATGAGTGCGAGTGTAAACAGGGCGAGAGGTATTACCTAAGGGTTGACCTTTCCTAGCATTTCCAATCGACTCTCTCAAATGCATGGTTTTAACTTGGGTAGAGAAAGTCTTTTGATCATCGAAGCCAATTCCACACTTGTCATATTTAATTTAGATGGCGCCTAATATCTTATCCCACCTTTTCAACCTAGATTCCAAATCAAATTTGACCCTACTCAAATTTCTCAATCTAACCTCTAACTCAAATTTTCCCGGCTCGAGTAAATTCCTAAACTCCTCAAACTTAAGATCTTTTTTCATAGCCTTCATGTAATACCCCGTATTTTTGGCAATATTTATTTTGGGATTAATTAATTAAATGAGAATTAATTGGGAATTAATCCGGGTAAAATACTAGCGAGATGTGAGTTGGTATTTGACTATATTGAGTATATATGATGTTATATGAATATTGAATTATGAAATTTGTCGTGAGATTGATATACGGCAATTTGGTCATTTTATTGGGACGCGTGTGACAGTCGCGTCAGGATATAATTATTTTATTTATAAAAGTGAATTTAAATTCTATTAACCGTATGGTCATTTTGAGCACGCCAACGCGTCCGGAAGGGTCGAAATAGTCAGAAAACACTAGCCGGGGGTTTAGTTTGGATCCCGGGGTATTTTTAGGCCATACCGGCATCTTATAAGGGTAGTTTGGTAATATTGTATTTTTGGGAATTATTAATGACGAAAATTAGGAGTCTTTATCTGATTGGGAATAGACCCACTAAACCCACTAACCAACCCTTAATGACCCAGTAAGCTACGGGGGTTATTAGATTAGGTTTCCAAAACTTTCCCAAAGAAAACCCTAGCCACCATAGCCACCTTTGGAGAAGAAAGCTTGTAGAGAGGGAATTCTGCAGAGAGAGAGAGATAACTTCAGCAAATCAACATCAAAATTAGAGATAAACTCAAGGCAAGTGATTTAATTTCGTTTAATTTCAGAGAATGCTTTTCCATGCGTAGGAATTTAATAAAGATTAAATTGTTCTTGGAGTGTTATGAAAACCCATGTATTTTGGAACTTAGAACTTGAAATCTTGAAGAGAAATTGCATGTAGAATGGTAGGTAGATGATTATTCTGATGATATTAGATATTGGATGAAATTTAAAACGGATTTATTTGGGTAAATTCATGATTATAAATTCTAGGGTTTATGTTCTTGAAAATTTGGGGAAAAGTGTAGAAATTTGATGGATTGATGATGATTAGGAGGAATTGGTCCTTTAAAATACGTTTGTATATAACCTTGATATTTTTAGGGATGATTAGAGACCATAAAACATTGTTGGGACGAATTTTGGTTGAGATTAGAAGGGTAGAAATTGGTGAAAAACGAATATAGAATTTCTGGGTTTGAATTTGGTCACTCGTTAGAAGACGTACCCAGGTCGTTCGAACGAACTCGTTCGAACGAGCTTCTAACGAGTTGACAGTTTGGGGTTCTAACGAGAGGGATGTTCGTTCGATGATCTCGTTCGAACGAGATCTCGTTAGATAGCCCAGTTCGTTCGAACGAACTCTCGTTCGAACAGCCTCGTTCGAACGAGACTTCTAACGAGCTGGCAGTTTAGGCCTTTCTGGACTGTTTTGATTTTGGGAGTCCTGTAAACTTGTTCGAGGATAGAGATAACATTCCTTTTATGGTGTATTAGTACACTTGGGACATTTGGGATATAATGAGGAGTAAATTATATAAGTGTGGATCAAATCAAATAGACATTTGAGTTGAGACGTGAGTGCCTACTACGACGTGAGAATAAATTATGGCGCGTATAAATATGGACCGGGATTATATAAGTTGTATATATATTAAGTTGGTACGAGAATGCGATAAGTACTAAAATTAAACTACGGGGATTACTAAGATGCGTGTTTACTTAGTATTGGTATATGATTTGTGTGTATGACATACCTACCATACTTGCTATCACGGGAGGTTTGCGTTCGCTTAGGGCCCTCTAATCCTTGTGTTTCCCGGATTTAGACTGGTTACCTCGATGAACATAGGTCAGAGAAAGACTTATTGGGATGTTAATAAGTCCGCTGATCGTGGGAGCGTAGGTATGTGCGTGACCCATGTGATGTGACTGTGTTCGCCTCCACTGTTTGTGATTTGTGTTATCTGAACGATTCCTGAGAGATTCGGAATACGTGATTCCTTATGTACGTGATGTACCGGGATGGATAGCAGAGTATGTGTGCACCGCAGCTTAGTCTCGGGGTGCTTATATTGTATATTTATGTTGTGGAAAATATACACTTAATAAACTGAGAACTTTCATATGGTATTGTGTGTAACTATGGAATAAAATAAAAGGGATGATCTATAATGAGTTGTATTACTTTTATATGAGAACCTGAAATTTACGTTAAGCCCCTATTTAATTGAGATCGTTATAATGTTAATGGGAACCGAGTAATAAGGGTAGAACCTATGACAGTCTAGCTAGATATGATGTCACTTAGCTAGTGGTTAGATGGGTACTTACGTTAGGAGTGCACAGTTAGACGAGAGGTGAGAATTCCATGTGAGTGCACGTCCTAACATGTACTTTGCATTTAATTTTTTAAATGTTTTTAAAGAACTTGCAGGTTTTTAAAATATCTCCACATTCGGGCTCTGACCCGTTTGCTTTCAAATCTATTTTTCTTTTAAAACCATTTTAGGTGCCCAGCCACAAGGACACCATGTATAGGATACTCATTCAGGTGACGAGCTGTAGCTGTTTGTGGAAGCTACAGGGATTTGCTTTTAGACGCTTCTACCATTTGGATTCCTGATTCAGTATTTATCAGTTGTAGGGCATGTTGCCCCTTTCTATTAGAGACATCTTTCCATTTCAGATTTTCAGACTTTGTCATGTATTGATTCTGTATTCAGTTCAGTTATTTCAGTTTGTGGTTTTTGTAGTGAGGAGTTTTCCTCCAGACTTTATTTACATTATGTGATGGTTATTCTATTTACTTCGCTATGGTGAATGGTGTTATTATTCTTCACTACTTGTTGCATGTTAAGCAGACTTTAATTAAAATTTAACACTTACTTTTTAAATACTAGGTGGTTAGTAATCATAAAAATGTTTTCGACAGTGATGCTATTAACTGGACCAACTTGGCATTTTGAATTAATTTAATAAAGGAGTATCTACCCGGTATTTAATTAGTCAGGGTGTCACAGGTGGTATCAGAGCATCAGGTTCTAGTGTCCTTTAGGATCTGTACGGCTATTATGTTTCCGCTAAGTTTCTTTGATATAGAGCCCTATATTTTAGGACTGTTGTACTCTATTTGTGTATGCTTCGTTCTTCAGCTATTTTAAGTTTATAAATAGTGAACATATAAACTTTATTCGTATTTCAGATGCCTCCACGACGTGCACGACGAGTTCCCAGGGATGCAAAACCCGAACCCCAGCCCGCTCCAGTTCAGGGCATAATCAACGCCGCTGAGGTTGCAGCTATTGTAGCCCAAGCGATAAATGCCTCAATTGCCGTAGTCCAGCAGGCACCACCTCAGGCGCCGGTCGCCGCGCCAGTACAGGCAAATGCATTCCCGTCTGCTTGGGAACGTGTACGTGACGCTTTTCAGAAAGCGCATCCGCCAGAGTTTGCAGGTAGCTCAGATGTGGTAGTCTCGAGCCAGTGGAGGAAGGATATGCAGAGGCACTTGAGGATGTATGAGTGCACGGACGTTCAGAAGCAGGTGCTAGCTACTTTCAAGCTAGTTGGATCTGCACTACAGTGGTGGGAGTCTATTACCACCGTGGAGGAGAGGGATACTCTCACTATTCAGGACTTTTGGGTGCGGTTCGACCGCAAGTACTTTCCGTCGGCTGTTCACACGGAAATGAGGAGGAAATTGATGAATCTGAAGCAGGAGGGTAAGACCGTGGCCGAGTATGAGGTCGAGTTCACGAATCTGTTGAATATCGTCCCGGATGAGATACCGACAGAAAAGAAGAAGATTGAGAAATTCACCGACGGGTTGACATGGAGGATCCGTCAACATTTGTTAGGGAACCTTTCGTTGGCCACTTATTCTAATGTGGTTAACGCTGCTTTGTTACACTGCCAGGATCACCGCTTTCATATGACTGAGGGCAAGAGATCGGGAGAGTCTAGCCATCAGGACAGGACTGGAGGACATGGTGCCGGTGGGGCACAATCTGTTCAGGGGCAAAGACAGGGTGAGCAGGGTTCCCAGTAGGGGGATCAGAAGAGGTTCAGATCAGGGAATTACAGGCACGGACAAGGAGGTTTCCGTCAGGGCCATCAGGGTCCAAACGGCCATCAGGGCCAATAAGGGCAGAATGGGCAGCAGTTTCAGCAGGGCCAGCAGGGCCAAGGGAGGAACGGTAACGGCCACCAGGGCCGGGGACCGCAGGGGCAGAGAGGAGGGAACTTCCCAGGGAAGTGTTTTGTTTGTGGCAAGACTGGCCATAAACGACAGGATTGTCCTGATAGGGGCAGGGCCCCACAGCAGCAGCAGCAGGGTGCTCGCCAGGAGCCGCAGAGGCCTATGTTTCCCGCCGCTCTCCCCGCACCGCCAAAGATGGCAGCATTACCACCCATTCCAGCAGTCCCAGTTCAGCAGGGGCAGCTACAGTATGGACGTGTCTACAACGTCCACCAGGCAGCAGTTCCACAGGCACCGCCCGCGATTGAGGGTACGTTTCCTATTCATGGCATTATGGGACGGGTATTATTTGATACAGGGGCTACACATTGTTTTATAGCTACACGTTTCGCGAAAGCCTTAGGATTGTTAGCTACGACAGAGAGCACAGTGACGTGTGTCGACTCACCATTGGGGAGTGGGTCACTTATATTCTTTATATGCCGGGGAGTGGGGGTAGAGATTGGTAGTCTGGTATTACCTGCAGATATGTTGGTATTGGATATGCATGTTCACGATGTGATTATCGGTATGGATTGGCTCGCTGATTATAGAGCCATGATTGATTGCTTCGGTGGGAGCATTGTTTTTTCCATTCCGGGGCAAGAGATGTTTGTAGTGGCGATGCCTCGCCCAGAGGGAGGCTCGACCGCTCATTTGTATTACCTAGAGGAGGATACCTCTAAGGAGGTTGTGATTCCTTTAGACTCTATCCCAGTTGTCAGGGAGTATTCAGATGTGTTTCAGGAGATACCAGGCCTACCCTCCAGTCGAGAGATAGACTTTGTTATAGACCTATTGCTAGATACGAGGCCTATAGCATGTGCACCGTACCGCATGGCTCCAGCTGAGATGAGGGAGTTACGGGATCAGATTGAACAATTATTGGGTCAGGGGTTTATACGGAGGAGTACTTCACCGTGGGGTGCCCCTGTGTTGTTCGTAAAGAAGAGAGATGGTTCACTGAGATTGTGTGTGGACTACCGAGAGTTGAATAAGGTCACGATACGGAATAAGTATCCGTTACCTCGAATCGATGACTTATTCGACCAGTTGAGAGGAGCTTCTTTCTTCTCGAAGATTGATTTGAGATCGGGATACCATCAGTTGCGTATCAGGGAGGAGGATGTCTCGAAGACTGCGTTCTTGTCGAGATATGATTCTTACGAGTTTCGGGTTATGCCTTTTGGTTTGACCAACTCTCCAGCAGTGTTTATGGACTTGATGAACAGAGTGTTCAGGGATTTCCTAGATCAGTTTGTCATTGTCTTCATTGATGATATTCTGGTTTACTCCCAGACAGAGGAGGATCACGCCGAGCATTTGAGGCAGGTTTTGCAGACGCTGCGTCTGAACGAGCTGTATGCAAAATATGAGAAATGCGGGTTTTGGCTGAAAGAGGTCCAGTTTTTGGGACACATTATTTCTGACCGGGGGATATCTGTTGATCCGGGGAAGGTATCCGCGCTGAGGGAATGGGGACAGCCCACGACACCGACTGAAATTCGTAGTTTCTTGGGCCTAGCAGGATACTACAGGAGGTTCATTCGGGGATTTTCGAAGATAGCAGGTCCTTTGACACATCTGACTCGTAAGGGTGTGCCATTCATCTGGAGTGATGCTTGTCAGTTGGCATTTGATGAGTTAAAGGACAAATTGACTTCAGCACCTGTGTTAGCATTGCCGAGACCGGGAGTTGAATATTTGGTTTACACCGATGCGTCTTTGCAAGGACTTGGAGGTGTATTACAGCAGGAGAGACAGGCCATAGCTTATGCTTCCCGTAAGCTTAAGCCTCACGAGAAGAATTACCCCACCCATGATTTGGAGTTGGCGGCAGTGGTATTTGCCCTACGGATTTGGAGGCACTATCTTTTGGGGGAGAAGTTCCAACTGTTCACGGACCACAAGTCCCTACAATACCTGTTCACGCAGAAAGAGTTGAACATGCGGCAGCGTAGGTGGCTTGAGTTTGTGAAAGACTACCAGTTCAATATACAGTATCACCCAGGTAAGGCTAACGTGGTAGCAGACGCGTTGAGCCGTAGGCCAGCAGATGAGGTGGCAGAGGTGTGGAAGGCAAATTGGAAGGAGTTGGGACACCAGGATGCAGTGGCCCGATGTTTCATGTCTGTGATGACCGTTACACCGCAGATTGTCACGAAGGTAGTACGGGCACAGGCTAATGACTCGTTCTGTCAGGAGCAGATAATTCGATTACTAGCAGAGGGAGCCGAGTCCTATACCGTCAGCTCAGACGGGGGATTACGCTTCAATGGGAGATTGGTGGTTCCGGAAGGGGAGAAATTGCGACACGAGGTGATGGCAGAGTCACACAGCTCACGGTTCGCGGTACATCCCGGAGGGGACAAAATGTACCAAGACATGAGACGACAGTATTGGTGGAGCGGTATGAAGAGAGATATTGCTGAGTTTGTTTCGAAATGCGCCACTTGCCAGCTAGTAAAAGTGGATCATCAGAGACCGACAGGACTTCTACAGCCGTTGGAGGTCCCAGTGTGGATGTGGGAGAGCATATCCATGGACTTTATCACGGGGTTGACTACGTCGCAGAGGGGTCACGACTCCATTTGGGTAATTGTGGACAGATTGTCCAAAGTCGCTCACTTTTTACCCGTAAGGACTGACTACACTACGGGACAATATGCCCAGCTCTTCATTTTAGAGGTTGTGAGACTTCACGGTGTGCCCCTAAATATCGTATCTGACAGAGACAAGATATTTGTTTCGCGATTTTGGGAGAGTTTCCAGGAGGCCATGGGCACAGAATTGCGGTTGAGTACGGCTTATCATCCACAGACCGATGGGCAGACAGAGCGCACAAATCAGATGTTGGAGGACATGCTACGCATGTGCATTATTGACTTTGGAGGTGGATGGGAGCAATACCTTCCACTGGTAGAGTTTGCTTATAATAACTCCTACCAGTTCACTATTGGCATGGCTCCGTTTGAGGCATTGTACGGTAGGCCTTGTCGTTCCCCAGCATGTTGGTTAGAGGTGGGGGACAACAAACTACTTGGGCCGGAAGTGATTCAGGATACTTCGGCAAGGATTGAGTTGATTCGGAGTCGCATTCAGGTAGCTCAAGACCGGCAGAAGAGTTATGCTGATGCGAAGAGGTTTTTCAGGGAGTTCCAAGTGGGGGACCAGGTTTTGCTCAGAGTATCTCCTATGAAGGGGATTATGCATTTCGGGAAGAAGGGGAAGTTGGCACCGAGGTATGTGGGGCCGTTTCCTATTATTGAGCGGATTGGACCAGTTGCGTATAGACTCGGGTTACCGGAGCATTTACACCGGATTCACGATGTGTTTCATATTTCCTCGCTAAGGAAATATCTCAGAGACGATTTGGCTCATTCTCACATCGCTTTGGAGGAGATTGATCTACAGCCTGATAGCTCCTACGAGGAGGGGCCGATTGCTATTTTGGACCGAAGTGAGAGGAAACTGCGGTCAAAGATAGTTCCGTTAGTGCGTATTCAGTGGCGACATCACAATGTCGAGGAGTCCACATGGGAGCGCGAGGATGAGATGCGCGAACGTTATCCAGAGTTGTTTTTAGCAGGTACTTTCTAGTTCCGAATTTCGGGACGAAATTCAGTTATTAGGGGGGAAGTATGTAATACCCCGTATTTTTGGCAATATTTATTTTGGGATTAATTAATTAAATGAGAATTAATTGGGAATTAATCCGGGTAAAATACTAGCGAGATGTGAGTTGGTATTTGACTATATTGAGTATATATGATGTTATATGAATATTGAATTATGAAATTTGTCGTGAGATTGATATACGACAATTTGGTCATTTTATTGGGACGCGTGTGACAGTCGCGTCAGGATATAATTATTTTATTTATAAAAGTGAATTTAAATTCTATTAACCGTATGGTCGTTTTGAGCGCGCCAACGCGTCCGGAAGGGTCGAGATAGTCAGAAAACACTAGCCGGGGGTTTAGTTTGGATCCCGGGGTATTTTTAGGCCATACCGGCATTTTATAAGGGTAGTTTGGTAATATTGTATTTTTGGGAATTATTAATGACGAAAATTAGGAGTCTTTATCTGATTGGGAATAGACCCACTAAACCCACTAACCAACCCTTAATGACCCAGTAAGCTACGGGGGTTATTAGATCAGGTTTCCAAAACTTTCCCAAAGAAAACCCTAGCCACCATAGCCACCTTTGGAGAAGAAAGCTTGTAGAGAGGGAATTCTGCAGAGAGAGAGAGATAACTTCAGCAAATCAACATCAAAATCAGAGATAAACTCAAGTCAAGTGATTTAATTTCGTTTAATTTCAGAGAATGCTTTTCCATGCGTAGGAATTTAATAAAGATTAAATTGTTCTTGGAGTGTTATGAAAACCCATGTATTTTGGAACTTAGAACTTGAAATCTTGAAGAGAAATTGCATGTAGAATGGTAGGTAGATGATTATTCTGATGATATTAGATATTGGATGAAATTTAAAACGAATTTATTTGGGTAAATTCATGATTATAAATTCTAGGGTTTATGTTCTTGAAAATTTGGGGAAAAGTGTAGAAATTTGATGGATTGATGATGATTAGGAGGAATTGGTCCTTTAAAATACGTTTGTATATAACCTTGATATGTTTAGGGGTGATTAGAGACCATAAAACATTGTTGGGACGAATTTTGGTTGAGATTAGAAGGGTAGAAATTGGTGAAAAACGAATATAGAATTTCTGGGTTTGAATTTGGTCACTCGTTAGAAGACGTACCCAGGTCGTTCGAACGAACTCGTTCGAACGAGCTTCTAACGAGTTGACAGTTTGGGGTTCTAACGAGAGGGATGTTCGTTCGATGATCTCGTTCGAACGAGATCTCGTTAGATAGCCCAGTTCGTTCGAACGAACTCTCGTTCGAACAGCCTCGTTCGAACGAGACTTCTAACGAGCTGGCAGTTTAGGCCTTTCTGGCCTGTTTTGATTTTGGGAGTCCCGTAAACTTGTTCGAGGATAGAGATAACATTCCTTTTATGGTGTATTAGTATACTTGGGACATTTGGGATATAATGAGGAGTAAATTATATTAGTGTGGATCAAATCAAATAGACATTTGAGTTGAGACGTGAGTGCCTACTACGACGTGAGAATAAATTATGGCGCGTATAAATATGGACCGGGATTATATAAGTTGTATATATATTAAGTTGGTACGAGAATGCGATAAGTACTACAATTAAACTACGGGGATTACTAATATGCGTGTTTACTTAGTATTGGTATATGATTTGTGTGTATGACATACCTACCATACTTGCTATCACGGGAGGTTTGCGTTCGCTTAGGGCCCTCTAATCCTTGTGTTGCCCGGATTTAGACTGGTTACCTCGATGAACATAGGTCAGAGAAAGACTTATTGGGATGTTAATAAGTCCGCTGATCGTGGGAGCGTAGGTATGTGCGTGACCCATGTGATGTGACTGTGTTCGCCTCCACTGTTTGTGATTTGTGTTATCTGAACGATTCCTGAGAGATTCGAAATACATGATTCCTTATCTACGTGATGTACCGGGATGGATAGCAGAGTATGTGTGCACCGCAGCTTAGTCTCGGGGTGCTTATATTGTATATTTATGTTGTGGAAAATATACACTTAATAAACTGAGAACTTTCATATGGTATTGTGTGTAACTATGGAATAAAATAAAAGGGATGATCTATAATGAGTTGTATTACTTTTATATGAGAACCTGAAATTTACGTTAAGCCCCTATTTAATTGAGATCGTTATAATGTTAATGGGAACCGAGTAATAAGGGTAGAACCTATGACAGTCTAGCTAGATATGATGTCACTTAGCTAGTGGTTAGATGGGTACTTACGTTAGGAGTGCACAGTTAGACGAGAGGTGAGAATTCCATGTGAGTGCACGTCCTAACATGTACTTTGCATTTAATGTTTTAAATGTTTTTAAAAAACTTGCAGGTTTTTAAAATATCTCCACATTCGGGCTCTGACCCGTTTGCTTTCAAATCTATTTTTCTTGTAAAACCATTTTAGGTGCCCAGCCACAAGGACACCATGCATAGGATACTCATTCAGGTGACGAGCTGTAGCTGTTTGTGGAAGCTACAGGGATTTGCTTTTAGACGCTTCTACCATTTGGATTCCTGATTCAGTATTTATCAGTTGTAGGGCATGTTGCCCCTTTCTATTAGAGAAATCTTTCCATTTCAGTTTTTCAGACTTTGTCATGTATTGATTCTGTATTCAGTTCAGTTATTTCAGTTTGTGGTTTTTGTAGTGAGGAGTTTTCCTCCAGACTTTTTTTACATTATGTGATGGTTATTCTATTTACTTCGTTATGGTGAATGGTGTTATTATTCTTCACTACTTGTTGCATGTTAAGCAGACTTTAATTAAAATTTAACACTTACTTTTTAAATACTAGGTGGTTAGTAATCATAAAAATGTTTTCGACAGTGATGCTATTAACTGGACCAACTTGGCATTTTGAATTAATTTAATAAAGGAGTAGCTACCCGGTATTTAATTAGTCGGGGTGTCACACTTCATTAAACCATGAAGACTATTTCTCTTAACTTATACATACTTTAGCTTGTCACAAAGACTCCTCTCACGTGCCCTAAGATCCTCAAAACAAAACACAATCGTTATTCTCTATGGCACACTCTTTCAACTTAGCTTCTAAGTTCAAGTTAACCCTTTTCACTCTTAATGTTTTCGTATATAACTCATGGAAGGTAAGTTGGAGTTTACTCCATTCCTCCTCTTCTCCACTCACACTACCATCATTAACTTAGGATTCATAAATAATGCCCTCAGAAGTGTTATTTAAGTTCTCATGACAAACTAAGAACGCGGTGTAGTTGCTCTCAATGGGGGAATTGGATCCCTCTTTTCGATCACTCTCACTAAGGGTGGAATTATACACCTTCAGTTTGCATGCCCTCCTTCCTTAGTTTAGGGCACTCGAATACCTATGGCCATAGTCCTCACGACCGTAACATCTTTTCGACTTATCCCTCTTAAAGTTCTCATTTTGATCCTTAGGGAAGTGACCGATCTTGTTGAGCATATTTTTCTCAAACCTTTTCGTATAATTTGATTGCTTTTGAAACTTAAGAAATTTTTTAAATTTCTTTACAATCATGGCCATATCCTTGGACTCGATGTCAGACTCATCGTTCGAAACGCGTGTTTCCTCCTTTTGGGCTTTCAAAGCAATGCCCTTGTCCTTCTTCTTCTCAGTTTTGGAGGAAAAAATATCAAGCTCACAAGTTTGTATGTCACCTACAAACTCCTCAAGTTCCCAAGAATCTAAAGTAACTAAAGAATTCAAAATCGTCACTTTTGAATTAAATGTTGTAGACAACGACCTTAAGATTTTCTTTATCACTAGATTTTTGAGCATCTTCTCTCCCAAATTAAAAGACGAGTTAACTATACTGGATAATCTAACGTAAAACTCATCAAAGGTCTCATTCTACAACATCTTAATCATTTTAAACTGAGTGGTAAAGTTTTGGAGTTTGGAAGCTTTCATAGCACCAATTCCTTCATGGGTGAGTTGGAGTATGTCCCAAGCCTCATTAGACATCTCACATGTCATTATACGATGGAACTCCTCCCGAGTGATGGAATAAAATAGAGCATTTAAACCTTTAGAGTTATAGTTTGCTAAACTATGTTGGTCCTCACTCTATGATTCTACTGGCCTAAGAATCCTATTCTTTCCAATTAGGGTTTTAGGTGGGGACCAACCTTTTAAAATTGCTTGCCATACCTAATCATCTATTACCTTAAGTGATGATTTCATACACATTTTATAGTATGCATAGCTCGACCCATTAAACATTGGGTGGCTAATAGAACCAAATCCTCCCAAATTCATGCCTAACATGGGATCAAAACACACAAACTAAGTGTTTTAGCCCCCCTCCCAAATAAAGATAACATAATAAAATAGTGTAACCCTCTATGATACCAATTTGAAAATGCACAGGTCCCTATATGGTTGAAATACCCCATATTTTTACGGCTTTTAAATTTGGGGATCTATTAAATTCAATTGAGACAAATTAATTTAATTTAATCCGAAATTTGTTTTATATATTTACTAGCATAACGAGAGTTAGTAATTATTGAGAATTTGTTGATTTATTGAACATTACTTATTGAGTAAAGTAATATGTAGAATTGAATTTAATAAACTTGTCACGAGTGAATAATATGACAATTATGGAAATAAAGTCGGGACGCGCCTTTGTCGTGTCGGGACTAGATTAGTATTATAAAAAATGAATAAATTATAAGTAACCCGTATGGTCATTTTGAGTGCGCCAATGGGTCCAAAAGGGCCGAGATAGTCAAAAAAGTGTACCCGGGGGTTTAGTTTAGGTCTCGGGACGTTTTTAGGCCTAACCGGTAACCTGGGAGGGCATTTTGGTAATTTTCTACTTTTGGCCTTTATTAATGACGAAAATCATTAAGATTATATCAGATGGAGTTCCAGGGATGTTAGGGTTCTTAGAACCAAAAAGGAAGGATGCCATAGGAAGAAGAAGGAAAAAAGCTTTCCAAGTGTTCAAGGCTAAGAACTCAAGCTTTCACACCAAAACGTATACCAGCGCGTAGATCGTGTCAAGAGGATAATTCCCATACCAATTTCAGCCCAAAAATCAGAAGTTCATTTTGAGGCAAGTGTTTATCTTGCTAGTTTATTTAGCATATATTTTACTTGTTAAACTCTGTTAACGATTTAGATAATAAATGATGAAAATTTGGGTTTCATTAGGTTTAATCATTGAATAACATTCGATTTTGGTGATAGGTTACATGTAGAGGATTTACCCCATTCTTTGTACAAATCACGAATTGAATTTAAGGATTTGAAATACCTAAAGTGATGGCTTCAATATATGAGGATTCTTAGAGATTTTAGAAATTATTAGTTGCCCTATTGAAAACATAAAGATTTGAATACTAATTTGTGTTAGAAATTGCCCCATAATGATTAAGATTAGTTTAGAAACATTTAAACTGACATTGGACGGAATTTGGAATGAGTCTGAGGTTTGGAATGTTGAGAAAAATCAAAATTTGGAAGAACTGGGTCTGTTCGAAATTTTCGTTAGAAGACCTTCCCAGGCCGTTCGAACGATCTCGTTCGAACGAGACTTCTAACGAGATTTCCAACGACCTTTTAAACGAGTTACTGAGTCCATTCGAAGTGGGAACTTCGTTCGAACGAACTCGTTCGAATGACCTCGTTCGAACGAGAATCCTGGAACTTCTAACGAGATTCCAGAATGGGTTTTTAGGGTTTATTTGGGTTAGAAACCATTCTAGGGTTATCCAAATGAGTGTATTAACCTAAGTGAGTAACGGGTGGCTTAAATTCCAAAGTGTTAGGGGATTTAGGGTGTAAAGGGTCCCTGAGGTATCGAGTTTATGTGAAAAACCTTGGAGAGAGTGTAAGTCATAGGGAGAATATATCTATATGAATATCGTGGAGAGTGAGGGAGTTAACATTACGTACGGATTGTAGTATTTGGGTTATGTGAGTACCTATTAATGTATATAAGTTGTGTGTATGCTTATTACTTGGAATATCATGTGTATGACATACCTAGCTACTGGCTATCGCGTTGTGGACGACCATATCTTGTGTGCCTTCGAGGGATTTTGAGTCGTTCCACTAGAGCATGGAACCTAGGTACGGGCTATCTATGAGAATGATCGTGATAACGGTTGTATGAGTGCGTAGGTATGTGCGCAACCCATAGACTTGGAACTATGTTCGCCTCCAATATGTGTATATGTTTCATCGGTTCTTGAGAGATTGAACTTATTGTCCTTTATGCATGAGCGTTTCAGTGGGACTAGATAGCCGAGTATGCCTAGCACCAGGGGTTTCTTAACCATGGGTGAAGTATTGATATATTTGTATGTATACATAGTGTGATTATATATATGTGTACCAAATTCCAACTCTGTGTTTCTGGTTGGCAACTTTATTAAAGTATATACTTATTGGGCCACTAGTTGAGAATTAAGACTGCTAGGTGATTGATTGAAGCATCTTTAAACCTATTTCCTAAATAATAGTAAAATATCAATTTCGAGTTATTTAAATATTGTATCCGGTATAGTGGTTTTCCTACATATAGACAGGTAGAGTGACGAGACTAGTATGGGTAGTTTTACTCGCTAAGTGTGCACATTAGATGAGAGGTGAGCATCTCAAGTGAGTACGCTAAGTTAACATGGATAATATATGTGCTAATTAAATCTATTTAAGCACTTGCTATATTTAAATTGTTTCCTACTCGGGCTCTGGCCCGTTTTTATGCAAATCTCTTTTCTTGTTCTATTACTTTAGGTCCTCAGCCACAGGGACACCAGACTTAGGAGATCTCATTCATTTTCCTAGCTGTAGCTGCTGTGGAAGCTACGGGATATTGCTAGTAGACACTTCTGAGTCTATTTCCCCTTATTTATCAGTCGTTTATTTCAGTTGGACATGTCGTCCCTCCTTTCTTACATTCAGAGATTTATATTTGATGGATTCTATTATCAGACTCGGATTTCATGTATTCAGATTATTGTATGGGATTTTAACTGAAAATGTTTACTCCATTTCTTTATTTAAATTCAGTTAGTACTTCCTTATCATTATTGTGTTGTGTAGTGGTAATTGAATTTTCATTTATTGTTGGTTACTAATAAGATAAAATTTTGACACCAACCTTTTAAAATATTAGGTGATTAGATTTTATAAAATTAAAATATGAGTTCTCGACAGTGATGCATTATTTGAACCAACTTGATATTCTGAAATTAATTAATTAAGGACTGATCACCCGATAATTAATTAGGAGGGGTGTCACATGTGGTATCAGAGCATCAGGTTCTAGTGTCCTTTAGGATCTATGCGACTTATTATGCTTTCAGCGTAGCTTTCTTTGATATAAAGCTCTATGTTTAGGATTGTTGATTCCTTTGGTAGGATTCCGTTTTCCTGCTATAACGTATGTACATTAGTGAATCTTATTTGCATTCGGGCGTGCTCGAACAATGAAGTATGGCAGACAAGGTTCGTTGGGAGGACAGTAAGAGGCAAGGCTTAGTAGAAGTTGTAGAATATATTTGAGGACAATGATCGTAGTTAAGGTCACCCCTATTATGGCACGAAAATCCAGGACTGTAAACATGGCTAGGGCACAGTCTATGATTTCCAAGTGCTACTATAGTCGAAAGTGGTGCAAAAGTAGACTCACCCAACGTGGTATGTGTCACACCCCAAACCCAATATCCATACTAATCATTTCTTATTAGAATAATTAGATCATAATCTTGAGCCCATTGGAAATATAATTCATTTATCAATATTTTCCTACATAATGTGCACTATGAACATAATATTTTTCTTATTCCATACCGAAATTAATATCAGAGTCGTAATTAATCAGGCATACAATAATGTGATTAACTATGATCAACTCAATCCATGCTAACTCAATATATACAATATGTGAGTGTATTAAAACCTCAGTGTGACAATGACAAAACTCCTATGTCTAATCCCCATCTCTTTCTACGGTGCAACTTTCAAATCACTAATCATATGACATCCTAGCTGGCAGCTTACAACCCTAAAAATGTCAAAATATAAACCATAAGCATTAAGCTTAGTGAGGTACTCCTTCCCTGAAATGAAATAACAGTTCCATATCAAATTTGTGGATATTAATCCAACCAATCCTGCCATATAATGAATTAACAGTTATATATCAAATCTGTGGATATTAATCCAACCAATCCTACCATATAATGAATTAACGGTTATATATAAAATCTGTGGATATTAAATCCAACGAATCCTGCCATACAATGAATTAACAGTTATATATCAAATCTGTGGATATTGAATCCAATCAATCCTGCCCGTTGGCAATAACAAATCCTGGACCATAAGGCCCAAATAATTCTGCCCATTGGTAATGATAATTCTGCCCATTAGCAATAGTATGTCTACCCATTAGCAATAGTAATTCTGCCCATTGGCAATAAGAAGTCTGCCCATTGGCAATAGTAATTCTGCCCATTGGCAATAATAAGTCTGCCCATTAGAAATAATAAGTCTGCCCATTGGCAATAGTAATTCTGCCAATTGGCAATAATAAGTCTGCCCATTAGCAATAACAAATCTCGGAACATAAGTTCCAACAGATCATTGGATCTTTTCTCCAATTTCAATCCTGGATCATAAGACCCAAACAAATCCTGGATATTTTAATATCCAAACAAATCCTGAATACCAGTGTATTCAAATAAATCCGCTCTTAGAGCTATATTCATATTTATATAAGAAAAAAATCATAAGTACACTCACCTTGGCAATTTAATAGGCTTTCCTTTTCCTTTGTTCGACACTTGTTCAACTGGTTCTTATTCCCTTCCTTAGGGGCTTTTACGTAATTTTCTATGAATTTTTCTTCAATTTCTCCTCACACTTTCTTCCTAAACTTCAAAATTCTCTTTCCTTAGGTTAAAACTCTCCCCTGGCTGAAATATACTGAAGGGAGAGATTAATTAAAGGGTTTTAAGTCTGCATAAGTCCACCCCCTCTTGGTCCAATCAAAATATAACATGTGGTGCCATATAAGACAACATATCATTTAAGGCTAAATGACTACTTTACCCCCGGTTCGTAAAAAGATGATATCTTCTCACTCGAATGTCCGTTTGATGCAGCGTTTATTGTGTTACAAACCTAACGCAAATATATACAACTATCTAGTTTATACCTCAAGTTAATTATTATATTATACTGGACAAAACTAGCCTTAAACATGAACATTCCTACCGAAAACTTCAAAATTTCATACTTGTAACTAATTCGATATTTCATGCTTTATGAAGGTGGGATTAGACTAAACATAATGACTTAACATTATATATACTAATAACAAATTATCCATATCACATAAGCTAATCATGATTTAAACATAATTTATCATAATTATATTCGGGTTGTCACAGTATGTCTGGGAAAAGTCAGACGAAACATTGAAAAGAACTGTCAGTGGAAATTCTAGAAATGTGGAGATTGTGTGTGTTATCCAAAGGAGGTAAAATATCTGAAGGTTTGGACATATGTCGGAGTGTGGATAACTGAAAGTGAAAATTTGGGGTGAAATTTTATTGGCTCGTTGGAACGAAGTTAAAATTGTGGGAGTCAGCCACTACTTTTAGAAGTGGAATGTTATGTCTATAAAAGTATCTTAGGTACAGTTTGACCCCATGTTCCTTCATCAGATGTTCAGGATAAGATGTGAACGTTGTTCTGAACTCATTACAGGAGGACCGAACAAAGGTCCATTTTTTAATATGAACCTAAACTGTTAGCAAATCTTATAGCGCAGGATGTAGATACAAATGGATGAGAGAATTCCAAGTGGGAGGTCGACTCATAAAAATAGTTAATAACATTAAAAAGGGAATTCTGCTGGACGATCAATTCAGAGGGTGACAATGTCGTGCTTTGTCATTGGAGATGATAACGCTTCTTTGTGTGGGAAGCTAAAAGAATTGAAGAATTTAGTAAAGAATAAGACTGGATAAAACGGTGGTAGTGAAGCACCACAAGGGTGATACCTATTAGGAGATCCATTTGAATGATTCGCGTAGCTGAAACCTTACCGAGTGATGGTGAGTTCAGTAAGGGCTATCGAAGCTAGTAGTGTGTTCCTTAGGGTCAACAAAGCTAAGGGAATAACGGGGGTAGCCATCAGAAATTGAGCCTACCAAAGTTCAAGAGGAATTATTTATAAAAGTGCCATCATCGAATAGTGCCAATAGAGATTTCTACAAGTATAGGAGGTCGGTTGCCGACCAAATGTACAAAACAGTACACCGAGTAACTTCCTGGACTAAATACTCCATTCTTTCGCTCAAATATCAAACATGGAGCATCAGGGGATTTTATTGTATGTAAAAATTATTCTCCTACGTGGACCAATGATGAATGTACACCTGTCCTCCTACGTAGCCAACCAGCTAACCCGATTGGCTTAAGAGACACTTAGTCGGTTGGAATGTCGACCAACTCCAAGAGGCCAACCAACAGGAATACTAGAAGATACTCGGATAGAATGCCAACCAACACTGAATTCCAAGAGTTTCATTTATTGTACATAGATGTAAATGCTTGGCAATATAAAGGCATTCCATCCAAGGTTTCACATCATGATAAAGACAAGATATTCCCTCAGGTGGAGCGACAACTTGAACCACTCATATGCATACCATACTGAGCTATTAAAAACCCTACTAAATAAAATCGACAGTGGATGTATATATCTAAACCACTCTAAAAATATGTTATCTTTTGTGTGTGGTTTGAGTTACTTGATATATTATTATCTTTGATTATAAATTTGGAGATAGTCCATTTTTATGCATTAATAATGTCGATGTACGAGGAAAACCACAAAGGGAAAACTCTTGGACGACACAACCAAACAGAACACTATGATAAGGTTTTACAAAGGCTAGACAGTAGACTTACTCAATGACTTATCTCCCTCGTAAACTTTGATGCTCTTCTATATGTATCCTCTACTCCACAGTGTAACGTAGGATTCCTCCCATACAAGCTGACACAATGCACAAATTCATGCATGCCTCGCTATCCACCGATGAGGCTCAGCAACCATCGATGAAATCAGAACACGAAACACTGCTTATTCACCGCAACACAACAAACAAGTACGGAGTCCACCGCACCAAACTTATTCTCTCAAGATGAAGAGAAAACAAACTTAGTGCCCAAACGAAAGATCTAAAAGCATATGAATATGTAAACTTGAATCTTCAAACACAAAGTTGTAATACCCCGTACTTTTGGCTATATTTATTTTTGGGATTAACTAATTAAATGCGTATTAATTGGAAATTAATCCGGGTTATAAATACTAACGAGATGCGAGTTGGTATTTGATTATGTGCATACATGTTTTTATATGAATATTGAATTATGAAATTTGTCGTGAGATTTATATACGGCAATTTGGGAATTTTGTTGAGACGCGTGTGACCGCCGCGTCATGGTATATTATTTTAATTATAAAAGTGATTTTTATTTCTATTATCCGTATGGTCGTTTTGAGTGCGCCAACGCGTCCGGAAGGGTCGAGATAGTCAGAAAACACTAGCCGGGGGTGTAGTTTGGATCTCGGGGTATTTTTAGGCCATACCGGCATCATAAAGGGTATTTTGGTAATTTTGTATTTTGAGGAATTAAAAGTGACGAAAATTGAGAGTTTTAATCTGATGTGGATTTAACCCACTAAGCCCACTAACCAACCCATATTAACCCTTTAAGCTACGGAGGTTATCATTTAGGTTTCCAACTTTCCCAAAGAAAACCCTAGCCACCTTAAGCCACCATTGGAGAAGAAGCTTGGAGAAGAGAAGAAATTCTGCAGAAATCTTCACCAAAACAACACCAAAATCAGAAATCGAATCAAGGCAAGTGACTTAATTCCATTTAATTTCAGAGAATGTTCCTTCCATGTTAGATAATTCAAATTTTATGTTTGTTCTTGTTGAAATATGAAAACCCATGTAGTTTGGAACTTAGAACTTGAAAATCTTGAGGAGAATTGCATGTAGAATGATAGGTAGATGAGTATTCTCATGATATTTGTGATTGGAAGAAAGTAAAACGGAATTATATTGGGTTAATTCATGATTCAAAAAGTTAGGGTTCATGTTCTTGAAAAATTGGGAAAAAGTGTAGAAATTTGTAAATTTGGTTGATGTTAGGATGGATTAATCCTTCAAAACGTGTTAGGATGTGATTATAATATGTTTAGGATTGTTTAGAGACCTTAAAACGATTGTTGGGACTTAGTTTAGAAGAGATTTGAGGAGTTATAATGGTGAAAAAACGAGATTTAGAAAATCTGGGACGAAACTGGTCAGTCGTTAGAAACCATTCCCAGGTCGTTCGAACGAACTCGTTCGAACGAGCTTCTAACGAATTGACCAGTCGCTTCTAACGAAAGGGAACCTCGTTCGATAACTTCGTTCGAACGAGATCTCGTTAGAAGGTACAGTTCGTTCGAACGAACTGGATCTCGTTCGAACAGTCTCGTTCGAACGAGACTTCTAACGAGCCGACAGTGGAATCTCGTTCGAACAGCCTCGTTCAAACGAGACTTCTAACGAGTTGACAGTTTGGGCCTTTTTGGACTGTTTTGATTTTTGGAGTCCCGTAAACTTGTTCGAGGTTATAGATAACATTCCGATGATGATGTAGTGATAGAATTGGGACTTTTGGGTATTTATGAGAAGGAAATTATATACGAGAGTTAAATTAATTGGACGGTTTGGGTTGAGACGTGAGTGTCTACTACGACGTGAGTAAATTATGGCGCGTATGATTATAAACCGGAATAGTATAAATTGTGATAATTATAAATTGGTACGAGAATGCGATATGTACTACGATTAAACTATGGGATTACTAAAGACGTGTGTTTACTTAGTATTGGTATATAAATTGTGTGTATGACATACCTACCATACTTGCTATCACGGGAGGTTTGCGCTCTCTTAGGGCCCTCTAATCCTTGTGTTGCCCGGATTTAGACTGGTTACCTTGATGAACATAGGTCATAGAAAGACTTATTGGGATATTAATAAGTCCATTGATCGTGGGAGCGTAGGTATGTGCGTGACCCATGTGATGTGACTGTGTTCGCCTCCATTATTTGTGATGTTGTTATCTGTGAACTATTCCTGAGAGATTCGGAATATGTAATCCTTATGTACGTGATGTACCGGGATGGATAGCAGAGTATGTGCGAACCACAGCTTAGTTCTCGGGGCGCTTGTATTGTATATTTATGTTGTGATTAATATACACTTGATTAATGGGAACCTTCATGTTAATGTTGAATAAATTATTACGGTATTGTTTCGAGAAACATAACGAGTTAGCTGATAGTGAAATATATTGCATATTGAGCATCTGAGTTTACGTTAAACCCCTATTTAATTGCGAGCGTTATAATGTTAATAGAACCGAGTAATAAGGGTAGGATCTATGACAGTCTAGCTAGATATGATGTCACCTAGCTAGTGGTTTGTGTCGTTGTAGATGGGTACTTACGTTAGGAGTGCACAATTAGACGAGAGGTGAGAATATCATGTGAGTGCACGTCCTAACATGTACTTTGCATTTAATGTTTTAAATGTTTTTAAAGCACTTGCAGGTTTTTAAAATATAACTCCACATTCGGGCTCTGACCCGTTTGCTTTCCAAATCTATTTTTCTTTGTAAAACCATTTTAGGTGCCCAGCCACAAGGACACCATGCATAGGATACTCATTCAGGTGACGAGCTGTAGCTGTTTGTGGAAGCTACAGGGATTTGCTTGTAGACGCTTCTTTCACTTGGATTCCAGATTCATTATCTATCAGTTGTAGGGCATGTTGCCCATTTCTATTAGAGTTACATTTCCATTGCAGTTTTCAGACTTTGGCATGTATTGATTTAGTATTCAGTTTACTTATCAGTTGTGGGATTTGTAGTGAGGAGTTTTTCCTCCAGACTTTATTTACATTATGTGATGGTGATTCTTTTTACTTCAGTATGGTGAATGGTGTTAGTATTCTTTTTACACTTGTTGCATGTTAATCAGGCTTTAAATAAAATTTGGCACTTACTTTTTAAATACTAGGTGGTTAGAAATAATAAAAATGTTTTCGACAGTGATGCTATTAACTGAGCCAACTTGGCATTTTGAATTAATTTAATAAAGGAGTAGCTACCCGGTATTTAATTAGTCGGGGTGTCACAGGTGGTATCAGAGCATCAGGTTCTAGTGTCCTTTAGGATCTGACGGCTTATTATGTTTCCGCTGAGTTTCTTTGATATAGAGCCCTATATTTTAGGACTGTTGTACTCCTTTTGTGTATGCTTCGTTCTTCAGCTATCTTAAGTTTATAAACAGTGAACTTATAAACTTTGTTCTTATTTCAGATGCCTCCACGACGTGCACGACGAGTTCCCAAGGATGCAACTCCCGAACCCCAGCCCGCTCCAGTTCAGGGCATGATGAACGCCGCTGAGGTTGCAGCTATAGTAGCCCAAGCGGTAAATGTCGCAATTGCCGTTGTTCAGCCGGCACCACCGCAGGCGCCGGTTGCCGCGCCAGTTCAGGCAAATGCATTCCCGTCTGCTTGGGAGCGTGTACGTGACGCTTTTCAGAAAGCGCATCCGCCAGAGTTTGCAGGTAGCTCAGATGTGGTAGTCTCGAGCCAGTGGAGGAAGGATATGCAGAGGCACTTAAGGATGTATGAGTGCACGGATGTCCAGAAGCAGGTACTAGCTACTTTCAAGCTAGTTGGATCTGCGCTGCAGTGGTGGGAGTCTATTACCACCATGGAGGAGAGGGATACTCTCACTATTCAGGACTTCTGGGTGCGGTTTGACCGCAAGTACTTTCCGTCGGCTGTTCACACAGAAATGAGGAGGAAGCTGATGAGTCTGAGGCAAGAGGGTAAGACCGTGGCCGAGTATGAGGCCGAGTTCACGAATCTGTTGAATATCGTTCCCGATGAGATACCAACAGAGAAGAAGAAGATTGAGAAGTTTACGGACGGGTTGACATGGAGGATCCGTCAGCATCTGTTGGGGAACCTTTCGTTGGCCACGTATTCTGATGTGGTTAACGCTGCTTTGTTACACTGTCAGGACCACCGCTTTCATATGGCTGAGGGCAAGAGGTCGGGAGAGTCTAGCCATCAGGGCAGGACTCGAGGACATGGTGCCGGTGGGGCACAATCTGGTCAGGGGCAGAGACAGAATGAGCAGGGCTCCCAGCAGGGGGATAATAAGAGGTTCCGGTCAGGTAACTACAGACAGGGATAGGGAGGTTTTCGCCAGGGCCATCAGGGTCCAAACGGCCATCAGGGTCAACAGGGACAGAATGGGCAGCAGTTTCACCAGGGTCAGCAGGGCCAAGGGAGGAACGGTAACGGCCACCAGGGCCGGGGACAGCAGGGGCAGAGAGGAGGGAACTTCCCAGGGAAGTACTTTGTTTGTGGCAAGACTGGCCATAAGCGACAGGATTGTCCTGATAGGGGCAGGGCCCCACAGCAGCAGCAGCAGGGTGCTCGCCAGGAGCCACAAAGGCCTATGTTTCCCGCCGCTCTTCCCGCACCGCCACAGATGGCAGTATTGCCACCCATTCCAGCAGTCCCAGTTCAGCAGGGGCCGCTACAGTATGGACGTGTCTACAACGTCCACCAGGCTGCAGTTCCACAGGCACCGCCCGCGATTGAGGGTACGTTTCCTATCCATGGCACTATGGGTCGGGTATTGTTTGATACGGGGGCTACACATTGTTTTATAGCTACACACTTCGCGAAAGCTTTAGGATTGTTAGCTACGGCAGAGAGCACAGTGACGTGTGTCGACTCACCATTGGGGAGTGGGTCACTTATTTTCTTTATATGCCGGGGAGTGGGGGTAGAGATTGGTGGTTTGGTATTACCTGCGGACATGTTAGTATTAGATATGCATGTTCACGATGTGATTATCGGTATGGATTGGCTCGTAGCTTATAGGGCCATGATTCATTGCTTCAGCGGGAGCATTATTTTTGCCATTCCGGGGCAAGAGATGTTCGTAGTGGCGATGCCTCGCCCAGAGGGAGGATCGACCGCTCATCTGTATTACATTGAGGAGGATACCTCTAATGAGGTAGTGATTCCTTTAGATTCTATCCCAGTAGTCAGGGAGTATTCGGATGTGTTTCAGGAGATACCAGGCCTACCCCCCAGTCGAGAGATAGACTTTGTTATAGACCTATTGCCAGATACGAGGCCTATAGCACGTGCACCGCACCATATGGCTCCGGCAGAGATGAGGGAGTTACGGGATCAGATAGAGCAGCTGTTAGGTCAGGGCTTTATTTGCAGGAGTACCTCACCTTGGGGCGCTCCAGTTTTGTTTGTGAAGAAGGGAGACGGTTCACTGAGATTGTGTGTGGACTACCGAGAGTTGAATAAGGTCACGATACGGAATAAGTATCCGTTGCCTCGAATCGATGACTTATTCGACCAGTTGAGAGGAGCTTCTTTCTTCTCAAAGATTGATTTGAGATCGGGATACCATCAGTTGCGTATCAGGGAGGAGGATGTCTCGAAGACCGCGTTCTTGTCGAGATATGGTTCTTACGAGTTTCGAGTTATGCCTTTCGGTTTGACCAACGCTCCAGCAGTGTTTATGGACTTGATGAACAGAGTGTTCAGGGATTTCCTAGATCAGTTTGTCATTGTCTTCATTGATGACATTCTGGTTTACTCTCAGACAGAGGAGGAGCACGCCGAGCATTTGAAGCAAGTTTTGCAGACACTTCGTCAGAACGAGTTGTATGCAAAATATGAGAAGTGCGGGTTTTGGCTGAAGGAAGTCCAGTTTTTGGGACACATTATTTCCGACCGGGGAATATCTGTTGATCCGAAAAAAGTATCAGCGGTGAGGGAGTGGGGACAGCCCACGACACCGACTGAGATTCGTAGTTTCTTGGGTCTAGCAGGATACTACAGGAGGTTTATTCGGGGTTTCTCAGAGATAGCAGGTCCTTTGACACATCTGACTCGTAAGGGTGTGCCATACATCTGGAGTGACGCCTGTCAGTTGGCATTCGATGAATTGAAGGACAAATTGACCTCAGCACCTGTGTTAGCATTGCCGAGACCGGGAGTTGAGTATTTGGTTTACACCGACGCGTCTTTGCAAGGGTTTTTAGGTGTATTGCAGCAAGAGAGACAGGCCATAGCTTATGCTTCCCGTAAGCTTAAGACCCATGAGAAGAATTACCCCACGCATGATTTGGAGTTGGGGCAGCTGTGGTATTTGCCCTACGGATTTGGAGGCATTATCTTTTGGGGGAGAAGTTCCAACTGTTCACGGACCACAAGTCCCTACAGTACCTGTTCACGCAGAAGGAGTTGAATATGCGGCAGCGTAGGTGGCTTGAGTTTGTGAAGGACTACCAGTTCGACATCCAGTATCATCCGGGAAAGGCTAACGTGGTAGCAGTCGCGTTGAGCCGTAGGCCAGCAGATGAGGTGGCAGAGGTGTGGAAGGCTAAGTGGAAGGAATTGGGACACCAGGATGCAGTGGCCCGATCTTTCATGTCTGTGATGACCGTTACACCACAGATTGTCACGAAGGTAGTACGGGCACAGGCTAATGACTCGTTCTGTCAGGAGCAGATAGTTCGATTACTAGCAGAGGGAGCCGAGTCCTATACCGTTAGCTCAGACGGGGGATTACGCTTCAATGGGAGATTGGTAGTTCCGGAAGGGGATGAATTGCGACACGATGTGATGGCAGAGTCGCACGGCTCACGGTTCGCGGTACATCCCGGAGGGGATAAAATGTACCAAGACATGAGACGCCAGTATTGGTGGAGCGGTATGAAGAGAGATATCGCTGAGTTTGTTTCGAAATGCGCCACTTGTCAGCTTGTAAAAGTGGATCATCAGAGACCGGCAGGATTGCTACAGCCATTGGAGGTCCCGGTGTGGATGTGGGAGAGCAAATCCATGGACTTTATAACGGGGTTGCCTACGTCGCAGAGAGGTCACGACTCCGTTTGGGTAATTGTGGACAGGTTATCCAAAGTCGCTCACTTTTTACCCGTAAGGACTGACTACACTACGGGACAGTATGCCCAGCTCTTCATTTCAGAGATTGTGAGACTTCACGGTGTGCCCCTAAATATCGTGTCTGACAGAGACAAGATATTTGTTTCGCGGTTTTGGGAGAGTTTCCAGGAGGCAATGGGCACGGAATTGCGGCTGAGTACGGCTTATCATCCGCAGAACGATGGGCAGATCGAGCGCACAAATCAGATGTTGGAGGACATGCTACGCATGTGCATTATTGACTTTGGGGGTGGATGGGAGCAGTACCTACCACTGGTGGAGTTTGCTTATGACAACTCCTATCAGTTCACTATTGGCATGGCTCCGTTTGAAGCATTGTACGGTAGGCCTTGTCGTTCCCCAGCATGTTGGTTAGAAGTGGGGGACAACAAAGTACTTGGGCCGGAAGTGATTCAGGATACTTCGGCAAGGATTGAGTTGATTCGGAGTCGCATTCGGGTAGCTCAAGACAGGCAAAAGAGTTATGCTGATGCGAAGAGATTTTTCAGAGAGTTCCAAGTGGGGGACCAGGTTTTGCTCAGAGTGTCTCCTATGAAGGGGATTATGCGTTTCGGGAAGAAGGGGAAGTTGGCACCGAGGTATGTGGGGCCGTTTCCCATTATTGAGCGAATCGGACCGGTTGCGTATAGACTTGGGTTACCGGAGCATTTACATCGGATTCACGATGTGTTCCATATTTCCTCGCTGAGGAAATACCTTAGAGATAATTTGGCTCATTCTCACATTGCTGTGGAGGACATCGATATCCAGCCAGATAGCTCCTACGAGGAGGGGCCGATTGCTATTTTGGACCGAAGCGAGAGGAAACTGCGGTCAAAGATAGTACCGTTAGTGCGTGTTCAGTGGCGACATCACAATGTCGAGGAGTCCACATGGGAGCGCGAGGATGAGATGCGCGAACGTTATCCAGAGTTGTTTTTAGCAGGTACTTTCTAGTTTCAAATTTCGGGACGAAATTCAGTTATTAGGGGGGAAGTATGTAATACCCCGTACTTTTGGCTATATTTATTTTTGGGATTAACTAATTAAATGCGTATTAATTAGAAATTAATCCGGGTTATAAATACTAACGAGATGCGAGTTGGTATTTGATTATGTGCATACATGTTTTTATATGAATATTGAATTATGAAATTTGTCGTGAGATTTATATACGGCAATTTGGGAATTTTGTTGAGACGCGTGTGACCGCCGCGTCATGGTATATTATTTTAATTATAAAAGTGATTTTTATTTCTATTATCCGTATGGTCGTTTTGAGTGCGCCAACGCGTCCGTAAGGGTCGAGATAGTCAGAAAACACTAGCCGGGGGTGTAGTTTGGATCCCGGGGTATTTTTAGGCCATACCGGCATCATAAAGGGTATTTTGGTAATTTTGTATTTTGAGGAATTAAAAGTGACGAAAATTGAGAGTTTTAATCTGATGTGGATTTAACCCACTAAGCCCACTAACCAACCCATATTAACCCTTTAAGCTACGGAGGTTATCATTTAGGTTTCCAACTTTCCCAAAGAAAACCCTAGCCACCTTAAGCCACCATTGGAGAAGAAGCTTGGAGAAGAGAAGAAATTCTGCAGAAATCTTCACCAAAACAACACCAAAATCAGAAATCGAATCAAGGCAAGTGACTTAATTCCATTTAATTTCAGAGAATGTTCCTTCCATGTTAGATAATTCAAATTTTATGTTTGTTCTTGTTGAAATATGAAAACCCATGTAGTTTGGAACTTAGAACTTGAAAATCTTGAGGAGAATTGCATGTAGAATGATAGGTAGATGAGTATTCTCATGATATTTGTGATTGGAAGAAAGTAAAACGGAATTATATTGGGTTAATTCATGATTCAAAAAGTTAGGGCTCATGTTCTTGAAAAATTGGGAAAAAGTGTAGAAATTTGTAAATTTGGTTGATGTTAGGATGGATTAATCCTTCAAAACGTGTTAGGATGTGATTATAATATGTTTAGGGTTGTTTAGAGACCTTAAAACGATTGTTGGGACTTAGTTTAGAAGAGATTTGAGGAGTTATAATGGTGAAAAAACGAGATTTAGAAAATCTGGGACGAAACTGGTCAGTCGTTAGAAACCATTCCCGGGTCGTTCGAACGAACTCGTTCGAACGAGCTTCTAACGAATTGACCAGTCGCTTCTAACGAAAGGGAACCTCGTTCGATAACTTCGTTCGAACGAGATCTCGTTAGAAGGTACAGTTCGTTCGAACGAACTGGATCTCGTTCGAACAGTCTCGTTCGAACGAGACTTCTAATGAGCCGACAGTGGAATCTCGTTCGAACAGCCTCGTTTGAACGAGACTTCTAACCAGTTGACAGTTTGGGCCTTTTTGGACTGTTTTGATTTTTGGAGTCCCGTAAACTTGTTCGAGGTTATAGATAACATTCTGATGATGATGTAGTGATAGAATTGGGACTTTTGGGTATTTATGAGAAGGAAATTATATACGAGAGTTAAATTAATTGGACGGTTTGGGTTGAGACGTGAGTGTCTACTACGACGTGAGTAAATTATGGCGGGTATGATTATAAACCGGAATAGTATAAATTGTGATAATTATAAATTGGTACGAGAATGCGATATGTACTACGATTAAACTACGGGATTACTAAAGACGTGTGTTTACTTAGTATTGGTATATAAATTGTGTGTATGACATACCTACCATACTTGCTATCACGGGAGGTTTGCGTTCGCTTAGGGCCCTCTAATCCTTGTGTTGCCCGGATTTAGACTGGTTACCTTGATGAACATAGGTCATAGAAAGACTTATTGGGATATTAATAAGTCCGTTGATCGTGGGAGCGTAGGTATGTGCGTGACCCATGTGATGTGACTGTGTTCGCCTCCATTATTTGTGATGTTGTTATCTGTGAACTATTCCTGAGAGATTCGGAATATGTAATCCTTATGTACGTGATGTACCGGGATGGATAGCAGAGTATGTGCGCACCACAGCTTAGTTCTTGGGGTGCTTGTATTGTATATTTATGTTGTGATTAATGGGAACCTTCATGTTAATGTTGAATAAATTATTACGGTATTGTTTCGAGAAACATAACGAGTTAGCTGATAGTGAAATATATTGCATATTGAGCATCTGAGTTTACGTTAAACCCCTATTTAATTGCGAGCGTTATAATGTTAATAGAACCGAGTAATAAGGGTAGGATCTATGACAGTCTAGCTAGATATGATGTCACCTAGCTAGTGGTTTGTGTCGTTGTAGATGGGTACTTACGTTAGGAGTGCACAATTAGACGAGAGGTGAGAATATCATGTGAGTGCACGTCCTAACATGTACTTTGCATTTAATGTTTTAAATGTTTTTAAAGCACTTGCAGGTTTTTAAAATATAACTCCACATTCGGGCTCTGACCCGTTTGCTTTTCAAATCTATTTTTCTTTGTAAAACCATTTTAGGTGCCCAGCCACAAGGACACCATGCATAGGATACTCATTCAGGTGACGAGTTGTAGCTGTTTGTGGAAGCTACAGGGATTTGCTTGTAGACGCTTCTTTCACTTGGATTCCAGATTCATTATCTATCAGTTGTAGGGCATGTTGCCCATTTCTATTAGAGTTACATTTCCATTGCAGTTTTCAGACTTTGGCATGTATTGATTTAGTATTCAGTTTACTTATCAGTTGTGGGATTTGTAGTGAGGAGTTTTTCCTCCAGACTTTATTTACATTATGTGATGGTGATTCTTTTTACTTCAGTATGGTGAATGGTGTTAGTATTCTTTTTACACTTGTTGCATGTTAATCAGGCTTTAAATAAAATTTGGCACTTACTTTTTAAATACTAGGTGGTTAGAAATAATAAAAATGTTTTCGACAGTGATGCTATTAACTGAGCCAACTTGGCATTTTGAATTAATTTAATAAAGGAGTAGCTACCCGGTATTTAATTAGTCGGGGTGTCACAGGTGGTATCAGAGCATCAGGTTCTAGTGTCCTTTAGGATCTGACGGCTTATTATGTTTCCGCTGAGTTTCTTTGATATAGAGCCCTATATTTTAGGACTGTTGTACTCTTTTTGTGTATGCTTCGTTCTTCAGCTATCTTAAGTTTATAAACAGTGAACTTATAAACTTTGTTCTTATTTCAGATGCCTCCACGACGTGCACGACGATTTCCCAGGGATGCAACTCCCGAACCCCAGCCCGCTCCAGTTCAGGGCATGATGAACGCCGCTGAGGTTGCAGCTATAGTAGCCCAAGCGGTAAATGCCGCAATTGCCGTTGTTCAGCCGGCACCACCGCAGGCGCCGGTTGCCGCGCCAGTTCAGGCAAATGCATTCCCGTCTGCTTGGGAGCGTGTACGTGACGCTTTTCAGAAAGTGCATCCGCCAGAGTTTGCAGGTAGCTCAGATGTGGTAGTCTCGAGCCAGTGGAGGAAGGATATGCAGAGGCACTTAAGGATGTATGAGTGCACGGATGTCCAGAAGCAGGTACTAGCTACTTTCAAGCTAGTTGGATCTGCGCTGCAGTGGTGGGAGTCTATTACCACCATGGAGGAGAGGGATACTCTCACTATTCAGGACTTCTGGGTGCGGTTTGACCGCAAGTACTTTCCGTCGGCTGTTCACACAAAAATGAGGAGGAAGCTGATGAGTCTGAGGCAAGAGGGTAAGACCGTGGCCGAGTATGAGGCCGAGTTCACGAATCTGTTGAATATCGTTCCCGATGAGATACCAACAGAGAAGAAGAAGATTAAGAAGTTTACGGACGGGTTGACATGGAGGATCCGTCAGCATCTGTTGGGGAACCTTTCGTTGGCCACGTATTCTGATGTGGTTAACGCTGCTTTGTTACACTGCCAGGACCACCGCTTTCATATGGCTGAGGGCAAGAGGTCGGGAGAGTCTAGCCATCAGGGCAGGACTGGAGGACATGGTGCCGGTGGGGCACAATCTGGTCAGGGGCAGAGACAGAATGAGCAGGGCTCCCAGCAGGGGGATAATAAGAGGTTCCGGTCAGGTAACTACAGACAGGGATAGGGAGGTTTTCGCCAGGGCCATCAGGGTCCAAACGGCCATCAGGGCCAACAGGGACAGAATGGGCAGCAGTTTCACCAGGGTCAGCAGGGCCAAGGGAGGAACGGTAACGGCCACCAGGGCCGGGGACAGCAGGGGCAGAGAGGAGGGAACTTCCCAGGGAAGTGCTTTGTTTGTGGCAAGACTGGCCATAAGCGACAGGATTGTCCTGATAGGGGCAGGGCCCCACAGCAGCAGCAGCAGGGTGCTCGCCAGGAGCCACAGAGGCCTATGTTTCCCGCCGCTCTTCCCGCACCGCCACAGATGGCAGCATTGCCACCCATTCCAGCAGTCCCAGTTCAGCAGGGGCAGCTACAGTATGGACGTGTCTACAACGTCCACCAGGCTGCAGTTCCACAGGCACCGCCCGCGATTGAGGGTACGTTTCCTATCCATGGCACTATGGGTCGGGTATTGTTTGATACGGGGGCTACACATTGTTTTATAGCTACACACTTTGCGAAAGCTTTAGGATTGTTAGCTACGGCAGAGAGCACAGTGACGTGTGTCGACTCACCATTGGGGAGTGGGTCACTTATTTTCTTTATATGCCGGGGAGTGGGGGTAGAGATTGGTGGTTTGGTATTACCTGCGGACATGTTAGTATTAGATATGCATGTTCACGATGTGATTATCGGTATGGATTGGCTCGTAGCTTATAGGGCCATGATTCATTGCTTCAGCGGGAGCATTATTTTTGCCATTCCGGGGCAAGAGATGTTCGTAGTGGCGATGCCTCGCCCAGAGGGAGGATCGACCGCTCATCTGTATTACATTGAGGAGGATACCTCTAATGAGGTAGTGATTCCTTTAGATTCTATCCCAGTAGTCAGGGAGTATTCGGATGTGTTTCAGGAGATACCAGGCCTACCCCCCAGTCGAGAGATAGACTTTGTTATAGACCTATTGCCAGATACGAGGCCTATAGCACGTGCACCGCACCGTATGGCTCCGGCAGATATGAGGGAGTTACGGGATCAGATAGAGCAGCTGTTAGGTCAGGGCTTTATTCGCAGGAGTACCTCACCTTGGGGCGCTCCAGTTTTGTTTGTGAAGAAGGGAGACGGTTCACTGAGATTGTATGTGGACTACCGAGAGTTGAATAAGGTCACGATACGGAATAAGTATCCGTTGCCTCGAATCGATGACTTATTCGACCAGTTGAGAGGAGCTTCTTTCTTCTCAAAGATTGATTTGAGATCGGGATACCATCAGTTGCGTATCAGGGAGGAGGATGTCTCGAAGACCGCGTTCTTGTCGAGATATGGTTCTTACGAGTTTCGGGTTATGCCTTTCGGTTTGACCAACGCTCCAGCAGTGTTTATGGACTTGATGAACAGAGTGTTCAGGGATTTCCTAGATCAGTTTGTCATTGTCTTCATTGATGACATTCTGGTTTACTCTCAGACAGAGGAGGAGCACGCCGAGCATTTGAAGCAAGTTTTGCAGACACTTCGTCAGAACGAGTTGTATGCAAAATATGAGAAGTGCGGGTTTTGGCTGAAGGAAGTCCAGTTTTTGGGACACATTATTTCCGACCGGGGAATATCTGTTGATCCGGGAAAAGTATCAGCGGTGAGGGAGTGGGGACAGCCCACGACACCGACTGAGATTCGTAGTTTCTTGGGTCTAGCAGGATACTACAGGAGGTTTATTCGGGGTTTCTCAGAGATAGCAGGTCCTTTGACACATCTGACTCGTAAGGGTGTGCCATACATCTGGAGTGACGCCTGTCAGTTGGCATTCGATGAATTGAAGGACAAATTGACCTCAGCACCTGTGTTAGCATTGCCGAGACCGGGAGTTGAGTATTTGGTTTACACCGACGCGTCTTTGCAAGGGTTTTTAGGTGTATTGCAGCAAGAGAGACAGGCCATAGCTTATGCTTCCCGTAAGCTTAAGACCCATGAGAAGAATTACCCCACGCATGATTTGGAGTTGGGGCAGCTGTGGTATTTGCCCTACGGATTTGGAGGCATTATCTTTTGGGGGAGAAGTTCCAACTGTTCACGGACCACAAGTCCCTACAGTACCTGTTCACGCAGAAGGAGTTGAATATGCGGCAGCGTAGGTGGCTTGAGTTTGTGAAGGACTACCAGTTCGACATCCAGTATCATCCGGGAAAGGCTAACGTGGTAGCAGTCGCGTTGAGCCGTAGGCCAGCAGATGAGGTGGCAGAGGTGTGGAAGGCTAAGTGGAAGGAATTGGGACACCAGGATGCAGTGGCCCGATCTTTCATGTCTGTGATGACCGTTACACCACAGATTGTCACGAAGGTAGTACGGGCACAGGCTAATGACTCGTTCTGTCAGGAGCAGATAGTTCGATTACTAGCAGAGGGAGCCGAGTCCTATACCGTTAGCTCAGACGGGGGATTACGCTTCAATGGGAGATTGGTAGTTCCGGAAGGGGATGAATTGCGACACGATGTGATGGCAGAGTCGCACGGCTCACGGTTCGCGGTACATCCCGGAGGGGATAAAATGTACCAAGACATGAGACGCCAGTATTGGTGGAGCGGTATGAAGAGAGATATCGCTGAGTTTGTTTCGAAATGCGCCACTTGTCAGCTTGTAAAAGTGGATCATCAGAGACCGGCAGGATTGCTACAGCCATTGGAGGTCCCGGTGTGGATGTGGGAGAGCAAATCCATGGACTTTATAACGGGGTTGCCTACGTCGCAGAGAGGTCACGACTCCGTTTGGGTAATTGTGGACAGGTTGTCCAAAGTCGCTCACTTTTTACCCGTAAGGACTGACTACACTACGGGACAGTATGCCCAGCTCTTCATTTCAGAGATTATGAGACTTCACGGTGTGCCCCTAAATATCGTGTCTGACAGAGACAAGATATTTGTTTCGCGGTTTTGGGAGAGTTTCCAGGAGGCAATGGGCACGGAATTGCGGCTGAGTACGGCTTATCATCCGCAGAACGATGGGCAGATCGAGCGCACAAATCAGATGTTGGAGGACATGCTACGCATGTGCATTATTGACTTTGGGGGTGGATGGGAGCAGTACCTACCACTGGTGGAGTTTGCTTATGACAACTCCTATCAGTTCACTATTGGCATGGCTCCGTTTGAAGCATTGTACGGTAGGCCTTGTCGTTCCCCAGCATGTTGGTTAGAAGTGGGGGACAACAAAGTACTTGGGCCGGAAGTGATTCAGGATACTTCGGCAAGGATTGAGTTGATTCGGAGTCGCATTCGGGTAGCTCAAGACAGGCAAAAGAGTTATGCTGATGCGAAGAGATTTTTCAGAGAGTTCCAAGTGGGGGACCAGGTTTTGCTCAGAGTGTCTCCTATGAAGGGGATTATGCGTTTCGGGAAGAAGGGGAAGTTGGCACCGAGGTATGTGGGGCCGTTTCCCATTATTGAGCGAATCGGACCGGTTGCGTATAGACTTGGGTTACCGGAGCATTTACATCGGATTCACGATGTGTTCCATATTTCCTCGCTGAGGAAATACCTTAGAGATAATTTGGCTCATTCTCACATTGCTGTGGAGGACATCGATATCCAGCCAGATAGCTCCTACGAGGAGGGGCCGATTGCTATTTTGGACCGAAGCGAGAGGAAACTGCGGTCAAAGATAGTACCGTTAGTGCGTGTTCAGTGGAGACATCACATTGTCGAGGAGTCCACATGGGAGCGCGAGGATGAGATGCGCGAACGTTATCCAGAGTTGTTTTTAGCAGGTACTTTCTAGTTTCAAATTTCGGGACGAAATTCAGTTATTAGGGGAGAAGTATGTAATACCCCGTACTTTTGGCTATATTTATTTTTGGGATTAACTAATTAAATGCGTATTAATTGGAAATTAATCCGGGTTATAAATACTAACGAGATGCGAGTTGGTATTTGATTATGTGCATACATGTTTTTATATGAATATTGAATTATGAAATTTGTCGTGAGATTTATATACGGCAATTTGGGAATTTTGTTGAGACGCGTGTGACCGCCGCGTCATGGTATATTATTTTAATTATAAAAGTGATTTTTATTTCTATTATCCGTATGGTCGTTTTGAGTGCGCCAACGCGTCCGTAAGGGTCGAGATAGTCAGAAAACACTAGCCGGGGGTGTAGTTTGGATCCCGGGGTATTTTTAGGCCATACCGGCATCATAAAGGGTATTTTGGTAATTTTGTATTTTGAGGAATTAAAAGTGACGAAAATTGAGAGTTTTAATCTGATGTGGATTTAACCCACTAAGCCCACTAACCAACCCATATTAACCCTTTAAACTACGGAGGTTATCATTTAGGTTTCCAACTTTCCCAAAGAAAACCCTAGCCACCTTAAGCCACCATTGGAGAAGAAGCTTGGAGAAGAGAAGAAATTCTGTAGAAATCTTCACCAAAACAACACCAAAATCAGAAATCGAATCAAGGCAAGTGACTTAATTCCATTTAATTTCAGAGAATGTTCCTTCCATGTTAGATAATTCAAATTTTATGTTTGTTCTTGTTGAAATATGAAAACCCATGTAGTTTGGAACTTAGAACTTGAAAATCTTGAGGAGAATTGCATGTAGAATGATAGGTAGATGAGTATTCTCATGATATTTGTGATTGGAAGAAAGTAAAACGGAATTATATTGGGTTAATTCATGATTCAAAAAGTTAGGGTTCATGTTCTTGAAAAATTGGGAAAAAGTGTAGAAATTTGTAAATTTGGTTGATGTTAGGATGGATTAATCCTTCAAAACGTGTTAGGATGTGATTATAATATGTTTAGGGTTGTTTAGAGACCTTAAAACGATTGTTGGGACTTAGTTTAGAAGATATTTGAGGAGTTATAATGGTGAAAAAACGAGATTTAGAAAATCTGGGACGAAACTGGTCAGTCGTTAGAAACCATTCCCAGGTCGTTCGAACGAACTCGTTTGAACGAGCTTCTAACGAATTGACCAGTCGCTTCTAACGAAAGGGAACCTCGTTCGATAACTTCGTTCGAACGAGATCTCGTTAGAAGGTACAGTTCGTTCGAACGAACTGGATCTCGTTCGAACAGTCTCGTTCGAACGAGACTTCTAACGAGCCGACAGTGGAATCTCGTTCGAACAGCCTCGTTCGAACGAGACTTCTAACGAGTTGACAGTTTGGGCCTTTTTAGACTGTTTTGATTTTTGGAGTCCCGTAAACTTGTTCGAGGTTATAGATAACATTCCGATGATGATGTAGTGATAGAATTGGGACTTTTGGGTATTTATGAGAAGGAAATTATATACGAGAGTTAAATTAATTGGACGGTTTGGGTTGAGACGTGAGTGTCTACTACGACGTGAGTAAATTATGGCGCGTATGATTATAAACCGGAATAGTATAAATTGTGATAATTATAAATTGGTACGAGAATGCGATATGTACTACGATTAAACTACGGGATTACTAAAGACGTGTGTTTACTTAGTATTGGTATATAAATTGTGTGTATGACATACCTACCATACTTGCTATCACGGGAGGTTTGCGTTCGCTTAGGGCCCTCTAATCCTTGTGTTGCCCGGATTTAGACTGGTTACCTTGATGAACATAGGTCATAGAAAGACTTATTGGGATATTAATAAGTCCGTTGATCGTGGGAGCGTAGGTATGTGTGTGACCCATGTGATGTGACTGTGTTCGCCTCCATTATTTGTGATGTTGTTATCCGTGAACTATTCCTGAGAGATTCAGAATATGTAATCCTTATGTACGTGATGTACCGGGATGGATAGCAGAGTATGTGCGAACCACAGCTTAGTTCTCGGGGTGCTTGTATTGTATATTTATGTTGTGATTAATATACACTTGATTAATGGGAACCTTCATGTTAATGTTGAATAAATTATTACGGTATTGTTTCGAGAAACATAACGAGTTAGCTGATAGTGAAATATATTGCATATTGAGCATCTGAGTTTACGTTAAACCCCTATTTAATTGCGAGCGTTATAATGTTAATAGAACCGAGTAATAAGGGTAGGATCTATGACAGTCTAGCTAGATATGATGTCACCTAGCTAGTGGTTTGTGTCGTTGTAGATGGGTACTTACGTTAGGAGTGCACAATTAGACGAGAGGTGAGAATATCATGTGAGTGCACGTCCTAACATGTACTTTGCATTTAATGTTTTAAATGTTTTTAAAGCACTTGCAGGTTTTTAAAATATAACTCCACATTCGGGCTCTGACCCGTTTGCTTTTCAAATCTATTTTTCTTTGTAAAACCATTTTAGGTGCCCAGCCACAAGGACACCATGCATAGGATACTCATTCAGGTGACGAGCTGTAGCTGTTTGTGGAAGCTACAGGGATTTGCTTGTAGACGCTTCTTTCACTTGGATTCCAGATTCATTATCTATCAGTTGTAGGGCATGTTGCCCATTTCTATTAGAGTTACATTTCCATTGCAGTTTTCAGACTTTGGCATGTATTGATTTAGTATTCAGTTTACTTATCAGTTGTGGGATTTGTAGTGAGGAGTTTTTCCTCCAGACTTTATTTACATTATGTGATGGTGATTCTTTTTACTTCAGTATGGTGAATGGTGTTAGTATTCTTTTTACACTTGTTGCATGTTAATCAGGCTTTAAATAAAATTTGGCACTTACTTTTTAAATACTAGGTGGTTAGAAATAATAAAAATATTTTCGACAGTGATGCTATTAACTGAGCCAACTTGGCATTTTGAATTAATTTAATAAAGGAGTAACTACCCGGTATTTAATTAGTCGGGGTGTCACAAAAGTGTGAAATTAGGGTTTTGAAACTATAGTATAGGGAATTAATTTTTGCCAAAAGTTCTTGAAAAATATGAGTCAAACACGCCTTAAATAGTAAAAAATATGAATTTTGAGGCGACGATCGCATTCAAACGAAAACACATAGTTCGTTCTAATGAATCTTATGTTCGTTCGAACGAACATGCTTTCTCATTGTAACGAGTCTCCAACGAGCTTTTAATGATTTCAGGTCTATTAAACAGAGAGTACTCATTTGATATCCATTTGATGTTTGTTCCAATAAAAAAACCTATCATTCCAACGAGAACTTAAACTTTTTGTAACAAAAACTTCATCTCGTTCTGACGAAGTCTAACTCCATTCTAACGAACTTAAACTCAAAAATTATTTTCTTCAAAAATAAGTTTGAATACAATTCCAAATGATATTTATTTAAAAGTAAAACACCCTTAAAAATATCCAAGGACCATATTCAAAAGGCATCCATACCTTAACAGATCATTGGTAAACGTGAAGACAAACTTGTCACAAAAAACATGGCATATTGTTTATCCAACTTTAAATCTTGGCCACCACGTTTTCATCAAATATATAATAGGCATACGAGATCGAGAATACAAAGCCTAACCCATTACTCAATTGTTAAGTCCAGAATAAGCCAATTATAAACGAATTAACTCGATTGGAAATTTGTCCTGACATATATGGCTTTGATATTACTAGAAAACAACTTGTTCAAAACCTAAGTTTGAATAATTTGACGTTGATATTTGTTTGGGCTTGGATAAATATGTTTGTATGTTGTAAAATAGTTTTATTTACATGTATAACTTGATATTGTTAAAAAATAACTTATGTAAAACCTAGGTTTAAAAATTTTGATTTTGATATTTGTTTGGGCTTGAATGTATGTGTTTGTTTTTTGCAAGATAGTTGTATTTACATGTATGCTTAATATTGTTATAAATAATATATTCAAAACCTCGGCTTGAACATTCTTACAATGTAAATATTTGACTTTGATATTTGTTTGGGCTTCAATATATGTGTTTATTTGTAGTATATGTAATCATTTTGGTTAAAAAAAATAATTTGTGGGTTTATTTAAAAATGTAAAGGATTTTGGAATTTGTGGCTTTGATGATGTTTGTTATAAATGTAATCAAGGACACAATAAATGTTATACTATATTTTCCAATTTGGCATGAAATATTTTGATAACGTTATTTGGATCTAAAGTGGTCTTTAAAATCTTCACACAATATTTTTATTTTAAAAGGATACTTGAAGAGTTTGAAGGTTTAAAGACATGTGTTAGTATTAAAAATAAAATAATTATTATTTTAGTAGGTCTATCTTGATTTTAGGATTTATGGCTTTGATATTATTTGTTGTAAACGTAATAAAAAATACAATGAACGTTCTACCATAATTTCTAGTTTGGTACGTACGCGTGGTTAAGGGTTACAACCTAGGTTGGGACTTCAAAATAATAGTGGTTCAACATATTTATTTAAACATGATAGGTTTTTAATTACATTTTGATTGTGCTTGAGTTAACAAATGATTTAACTACCCACGAGAATAAACTAACTTGTGAAAAAAACCTCATTTGTTCACACATGGTGGGTAACGATTCCTACAAGTTGTTATAGGGTATCTTTTATACAAAGAGTGGATGGGTGAGACAAATAGACCCGGGGATGTGTACCATGAGGTGTTAATGACTTTGTAAAATTTGTAAAGAGGTGTCTCAATGATGAAAATTTCTCATGTCCTTGTGCACGATGTAGAAATAGAAAAGTGTTTGAGTGTAAAACAGTTGAATTACATCTGCTTAGATGGGGCATACGAGACGATTACATGGTTTGGGGTTTTCATTAAAAAATACATTGTCCCTTTTTCCCTGAATAACCTCCACTATAACCATCAAGTGGGACAACAATGGAAGGGGAAGGACATAAGGATCCCCTCATAGTGTTAGATGATCTAATAGACAATGCTTACGAAGTTCATGTGGTGCAAGACAATGAGAGTTCTGATATGAAAGATAATGAATCTTGTGGTGGATATTCTAGTGCTCATGGCAGTGTTAAGATAAACCTTGAAGATGATTACTGAAGCTTGAAAGTTAAATTGACCCAATCGTTGTACTCTAACTTTGGCAAAGATCAAATAACTTTGCACGTCATGCTTGATTTTTATAGTCTAAAGAGTCGTTTTAGTTTGTGTGGCAGTAGCGTTACTGGCATTCTGAATTGTGTGAAGGTTTTGCTCCCCAAATAAAATACGCTTACAAATAACTATCCGAGTATAAATAACATTTTGAAAGGTTTGAAAATGAAGTCTAAATCAGTTTATGCTTGTAAGTATGATTGTATACTATACTAAAAGGAGTATGAAAATCTTGATCAATGTCTGGTATGCGGGGAACTGATATATGTGTTAGAGCATGATTCTATTGATAAGAAGGGCGCACTTTTAAAATAGCCTAAAAATTATTGAAATATTTCCCTATTGGTCCCAGGTTGAAGAATTTTTTCACAACACCGTAGATAGCGGATGCAATGAGTTGGCATGATAAGGAAGTATGGGATAATTTCATGCATCATACTAAGGACTCAACCATTTTAGAAAAGCATAAATTTTAATCAGCCAAATTTTTCCAATGAACAACTTAATGTTCATTTGGAAATATCAACATATAGTTTCAATTTATTTGTCAATCTAAGCACCAAATGAAGTGTTGGACAGTGATCTTAGCATCCCTAAATTCCCTCTTTCATTGTGCACGAGACCAAAATTTTCGTTGTTGTCATTATTAATACTTGGACCAAATGCACCAAGTGATGACATTAATGTTTACTTAGCCCAGTTGGTAGAATAATTGAATGAGTTATGGGTAGAGGGTGTGAAATAATTTGATTCTAGCAAACAATAAGAGTTCACGTTAAAAGCTACGTTGATCTGGGTAATTAATGATTTCTCAACTTATGGGACTTTATTGGGTTTTAATGTTCACGGTTACATTGAGTGTCCCAATTATGGAGGGAAACTAGATCTCAACATCTCAAGGATATTTAAAAATAATATATCATTCTCATAGGAGATTCTTTCCCCCCAATCACATGTTTAAATTTGATAAAGGTTCTAATTTTTTCTTGGGTGGGGTCGAAAATAGGCTACCTCCAAGTAAGCTTGCAGGTTCATAAATTGAAATGAGTTCTTCCAAATATGGAGCGAATGTGGCCGCGAAGAAACCTAAATTCGAGAATGTCAAGCATAAAATATTCTTATTAATAATGAAGCCGAGAAAAAGAACGAGTGGTCTAGGAGGTTAATATTATTTGACTTTTCGTGTTAGAATGCTAGCCTCATGCGTCATGTATTAGATATTATGCATGCCAAAATAACATCATCGAACATATTGCGAGCACATGCCTAGGTGGAAGTCATTCGAAGGATGAAGAAAAGGCATGGCATGATCTTAAAATGTAGAAAATTACTCCACAATTATGGTTAAAAGAAGACAGTAGAGGGAGGAATATAATCCCCTGTGGGGAATATACTTTGACGAGGAAACGTATTTTTAGACACACTGCATAATTTGAAAGTTCCCTCTAACTTTTCATCAAATTTTCATAGGATTTTGAGCTATGCCACACATGATCTACAAAAGTGCAAGTCTTGCGATTATCATGTGATCATGCAACCAGTACCTTTGTTGTTTAAGCATTATTACTCTAATCAAAAGGATTGATGGAGGGACATTATGCAGATTAGCCTTTGCTTCATACTTTTGTGCGTAAAAGTATTCAACCAAAGGCACATAGTGTCTACATAAGAAACTCTAGCTGAAGCAACTTGAGTGATAAAAAATTACTTCCTCCCAACATTCTTCGACATATGTATTCATTTGTTAGTGCATTTATGCGATGATGAGCTTCTTTGCAGCCTAGTAAAATATCGATGGATGTACCTATTTGAAAGGTTGATGAAAGTTTTTAAATAGTATGTTAAGAATACAAGGTACATTGAAGGATCCATAATATAGGAATACATTACTTTGGAGTCATTCCTATTCACTAAAGAATATATGCCCGACCCTAACATTGTAGATGATGGAGATGAGTTCATCGATGAGGGTGGTCAAGTCATGGGTAAACAAGTTAAACTAACAAGTTTACAATATGAGCAAGTGACTCGTTATATATTTGAAACCCACGAAGATGTCGACGAAAGGAGATAGTAAATTCATGTTGTAATTTTACGTTGTGTTCTTATCTTATATACTTGGTCACCTTCTTGATAAATTTTATCATGCAATGTAAAAAATATAATGCGTTCGAGCACAATAAAAAATGAAGGACGGTTTTACATGAGTTAATTATTAGGTCAAACATCCCTTATTAAATGATAAATAATTTCATGCTTTAAAACCTATCTAATTAACTTATGTAATCCATAATTTCAATTATTGAAGATGGGTGATGCCACCTCAAGGTTTGTTCTTCTTGCCACTAGACCCAATTTCATAGCACACAAGTATAAGCAGTATCGACTGAACAGTTGTGTATTCTCATCGAGGTTGTATGGGAAAAATATGTTGTTACAAAATATTAACATTTTATGTAAGGCTCTATGTATTTCAGGGCGAGTGCTAAAGACAAAAACCTTGTTGAAGCATAAATGACTTACTGTTGTACCATAAATAAGGAATATGAATTGGACTAATAGTATTGTGGACTAATAGTATTGTGACACCTATCATTGTAAGGTTCTCGGCTTACTCATTAAACGTGGTTGACTTATCATATCTCTAGTCGACTCAGTGATACTCATGGTCGGCTAGATAACTAACCACAATAAACTGATATGATTAGTTAAACCCAACAAGGCACGTGTGGATCGCATGAAGGAATGTAGACAACTCCGCTTATACACACGTGGATTAATAATTACCCTTTCAGCTGATTGTTAAAAAATCATCATTAGTCATCTCTTGGAATGTAGAAAGGTGTATTGCGTGACTTATAAAGGTACTCCACTTATCCCCCTACTCTTTCTCTCTTATAAATAACACATAATTCCACCTGAAGGGACCTAAGAGATTGTACACTTAGGATCCATATAAATTGATACTAGAGATATCTTTGAGAGATTTTATCCACCTTTATGAAGACTTTAGTCTAACTAAATAACTTACACCGACACCTGGGGATGTATACACCACATTGGGATGAACCAGGTTAATTACCTGTCTCTCATCTCTCTCTCAATTCTATACCGTTAATCTCTTTATTTGTTATTATCCATAATTGATATTTATCAATTGAGACCCATAAATTCAAATACCAATTTTAAATTATTACAGATTGGTATCGTTTGTAGGAACCTGACAGGCCATTTGTTGTTTCCTACCATTTCTTATATATAAAACCTTGATCTATGACTGTTCACATAACATTTATAATCTCAAGATATGGAAGAAAATCCAGAGAGTAACCGTGTAAATGAAATAACTCCACCCTCAAACTGTGTTAGAATGGGGGACATACAAGGAATTTTGATTTGCTTGGCTAGAGGCCTAGAAGCGGTGCAAGAAAGTGTAAAGCCACTGATGCAGACACTCTAAGCCGGGCAAAGTAGACCCGAAAGAGAACCCACCAACTCGATGGGGGCGAGCACCTAGGTAGAAGGGTAGAAATGCCACCTCTTCCCCCTGTTGAGGAGGACACAAGACGTACCATGACCTGGCATTAGAGAACCCAAGGGGGTTAAGTTAGGGTTTTCAAGAAGAGGGGTGAAAGTTTAGGTATTCTGATTTATAACACGACAGCTCGTACTGCCAGGGGGCTACCTTATCCTTCTAAACTAGGAGTTTTAATGATGAACAAACCTTCTTTGAGTAAATGACGAATGCTCTGAAAAGGTCCAGTAGAGGTTTTGAATTTAATTATCTAGGTCCACGAGTAGTGCGGGGGCAATACCACAGAGAGCCCGCAAGACCAAGACAACGCAGGGAAGAATCAAGAAGTTCTACTGCCAAGGGAAAGAAGTGTTAGGCCATACTTGGGATAGTTGAATGAGGGTCCGTATAAATTGAAAATACGTTTAGGAATGCGAGCTCGGTAGAAAGCTGCAAGCAACTAGGCATGGCTAGACAAGATGACTGACCTTAGAAGAGGTCAATTCAATATCTGGAAGATTGGATGGGGAAATCAATGGATCAAATAATCCTCTACACAGAGTATTTATGAAAGGGTCTCCATTCACCCTTCAATTATGGGTTATTCCATGCCCTCGAAGTTCAAGCCACCGGTAGTGATGTCAAAGTATGAAGTTAAAATTGATCTAGTGTTGTATGCAGAATAATATCAAGTTGAGATCGATATTTATTATATTCTGTATGGGATGCGTTATTAGGCATTCTCTAGTACCACCACGGGATTTGGGCAGATCTAATATAATAGCCTTGCAAGGATAGATTGAAAACTTTCAACAGTTGATCGATATCTTTACCAATAATTTCTGCTTTGGAGCTAAGACTAAAAAAAGGGTGGATCATTTATTGAATGTTCTATAGAAGGTCGATGAGATGACTCGAGAGTTCATCACCCGTTTTTAACAGTGAGAAGATAAATGTGATCGACTATAATGATAAGATAACCATCACCATCTTAATAAGTGGATTGGGCGTTGGCCAAAATGATGACTGAGTTATTAGACAAGGCCGAGAAGATTATGAATGTTGAAGAATCCATAGCTGTCAGATAAGTTAGTAAAGTCAATACCAATAGAAGCTGGAGGAAGAAAGATCAGATTGATAAGAGGGTTCATAAACTGAAGAGATACGACGAGCATCTCCTCTGACAATAGGTGCCCACCATATCTTAAAGGAGATTCATGGAATCATGTGCTTAAAATGGCCTAGGAAATTAAAATCCCCAACAAATAAAAGGAATAAGAGCAAGTACTTATAAGTTTCATAAGGATCACGACCATAACACTGACAATTACTTATCCCTAAAGAACGAAATAGAAAATCAAAATATGAGGGGACAATTGTCAAAGTTTATGAAAGAGGAGGCCAAACTAATCACAACGATGAGTAAAAGTCATGAATGCGGTCAAAATCCCCCTATAAGAAGGCTGATGAAAAGAAAAAGGGATAGGATGATGACTCGGAGAATGGATGAGATCTCCCTAAGAGACCTAAGGAGACTGTTCATGGGGTTAATTTTGGGTGTAACTTCATTACAGGGAGACACTAGAGGTGGAATTGAGCCTACAGAGAGGAAAGCCTATCTCATTGAGGTGAAATCCTATGCTAATATTAGGCATATCAACCTGACGGGCACTGTGGACACTCGCCCTAGGAAAGTGAATAAAGGTCACCTAGTGGTCGAATTCTCTAAGGAAAACTTATCAGACACACTGTACCCCCATGACGACCCTCTAATTGCCACTATGATGGTACATGAAAGTAAGGTGATAAGAGTTTTGGTAAAAAACGGCAGCATCGTCGATATCTTATTCTATAACAGCTTGAAGAGTTTGTGGTTGAGGGACAACAAGATTGAAGTGTATCATTTGGGTACAATTGAATTGAAAGTTGTGATCGGAACATGGCCTACCTACCAAATAAATAAGATTTGTTTATTTATCTGGGGCATGAACGTTCCCTTAGTATACAACCTCATCTTTAGTATGGTAGGACTGAAGAAATGTGAGGCAAATCCTTACACCATACACAAGTTCATGAAGTTCCCCACTCATTATGGGTTTTTTGTGATACAAGGAGGTCAAATTGAAGCTAAGGAATGCTATTATACCTCGACCGACTAGGAGGAGCAGAAGAAAATAACCATGACCTACCATATTGAGACACTGGATCCACGAGATGAGAAAAATTTGTTAACGGATAGGTAGTAGAGGAGATTGAGTCAATTATCATGGATGACGAGTACCAGGAGAGGACAACTCAGATTGGCTCATTACTGGATCCTACTCTCGAGAAAGACTTAGATTATTTTATTAGGCAACGGAGGAGCGTGTTTGTGTGGAGTAATGAGGACACGTCGAGGATCAATCCATAGTTCATTTATCACAAGCTAAGCATAGTCAAGGATGCTAAGCCAGTCAAACAGAAATAACGTGTCTTCAGTCAGGAAAAGAACATGGTCGTACAGGAAGAAGTGAAAAAGTTACAGAAAGCAAACTTCATGGAAGATGCCAAGTACCCAAGATGGCTCTCCAACATAGTGATGGTCAAGAAGAAGAATAAAAAGTGGAATGTGTGTGTCGTCTTTGCCAACCTGAACAAAGCATGACCAAAAGATCACGATCCCTTGCCCCAATATTGATCAATTGGTCCAAACTACATCATGGCATAAACTACTCAGCTTTATGGATACTTATTCAGGATACAAGTTGTAAAGCCTGTGCTTAATATTATACCTCATTCTCCTGTAATTTGCATGCCTACTAGCTACGTACTTAATATAATGTATTATTGTATATTTTGAATTGTTCTTATGGCCTTTTTATAATTAAAGTGGAATTGAATGGATAAATATTTAAATGAGAAAACTCTTGGGTCGTTCGAATGAAACGCTAAGTCGTTTGAATGAGATTCAAACCTCGTCGAACAATTGCTTCAAACGACCATTGAACGACCATACTTTGTCCACCTTGACCACTCTCATTAGATCCTCATTGGAATCCTATTCGAACGAGATATGTACTATTGTTCGAACGAGATTTAATCTCGTTCGAACGAAACTGCAAAAGTCAGATTTATGCAGTTCCAAAAATATTGTCATCTTATGTCCCCTTAGATCTTTTGATCAATCAATCTCCCAACGGAGTAAATCAAACAAGGTCGGGGGATTTAAGGGACCAAAGGTTAAAGACTTTAAGGGCTTTTGGGTATAAATATAGGTAAGAGGGTGGAGAGAACTCATTTCTCTCCACTTCCATCAGATTTTCACACTCTCTCTCTGCATTTCCATGCCATCTCCTCCATTCCCAACCCTAGTTCATCCATTCCCAAGTTCTAAACCTTCATCCTTAGCAATACTTAACCAATTTTCCAAGCTTATAAAATCTATTTCAAATCTTCTCTAAGGAAGAAGTTGGGTTGAAGAATTATTCTTGGAGATTTCAAGGGGAGTTGTTGTATTTCATAGAGCTTTTGGAGTTATTAGGAGCTTTCTTGAGGATTTCTTCGAGTTTCTTGCCTTATTCTTCATTATTCTTAGTTTATCCTCTTCAAACTCAAGGTAGGGTTTTCTTTACTATGTTTTTCAGTTTAAAACCTAAGGTATATATTTTAATGCATGCTAGAATATAGATAATCTTGCAAAGTTGTTTTGTAGTATTTTTGTTTAAAGTTTTCTTGTGGAAAATGCAAGTTTTTAAGAAAAACTATACTTAAATGGGTCTTTGAAGAACATGTATCATATTAATCTTGAAATATGATAAATATGAACATAAAATATTATTTCTTGTTAATATAATGTTGAGACTCATATATATGGATTTCTATGTTGAAATCCATCATCACATGCGTAAAATCTTATATTGTGTCGATAAAGGACATATAAACATGATAAATGAAGATTAAAATGAATTTTAAGATGAAATATGAAAGGCAAAAATTCATCTCCTATATGTGTTGTAAAATGTTGATAAAATGAGGCATAACGATGTTTAGACAACATATAATTATAAGGCTAAAATGATCATTTTGATAAAAGTGGCCTTCATAATGATAAATGTAATTCTTGCTAAAGAAATGGAAAGACTTGGAATTTTCTTGAAAAAAAATGATGAGATATGGTTTTTGAACATAAATTGATAATTTATAATGTTAAAATGATGAAATATATGTTCTCACAATGAACAACAAAATGGTAATTTTGGCAAAATAGAGGATCATAGTGCTTGGACTTTCTCATTTGACCTTAACGGTTGGATTCGTGAAAGTAGAATGAAATGGCATGAAAATGGTGTAAAGCGTATATCTAAACCGTAAGAATGGTAAGAAGGGTGGAATAATGTGGACATTTGATAAAATGTTAAAACACATTAATATGGACTCGGATGCAATCGGTAATTTATTAAGAAGGGTGCGGAGCCCTGAAGGAAAGAACCAAAATCACTGGTATGAGTATATGGTTGCATAGCCGACAGTGTGGAGCCCGTTAAAAAATACGGTTATTTGGTAAATTTTGAGAAAAAATATAATGCAGATAACGGAATGATGAAAATGGAAATGAATAAGGTTATGCGTAGGAAATGAAAGAAATACAACCTAATGGAAATGGTAAGATGGAGAGTGGTGGATAAAATGATTAAATGGTCCCTAATTATGTGAAAAGTTGTTGTAAAATGGACAAGTGTGAGTCTGAGACATCGCTCGGCTGCATTGCATGGTAGTTGCATTTATACTCATTAAATGATAACATTTTCGGAATTGTTAAAATAAACTTTATATGTATTGTATTTTGTTATAAAATGTATTGCTTAGTATTCCCCACCCTGTTGAGCGCTTTGCTCACCCCTCACTTTAATGTTAAAAACCCCACCCCCAAGTACTTCTGGTAGGGGCGTTGGCAAGGACGTTGATAAGGCTCCAGAGGGCATGAATCTTCATTAGAGCACTACCATAGGATTTTCAAAATTTGTGTTTGGGGACATTTGAATTCTTGGCACGTTAAACAATCTTTTATTTGGGCCTTGGGCCATTTATTGTAATAATTTCAGGAGTTTAATGGGTTATTTCCTAATTATTGGCATTGTTGGATTTAACGGAATTTTCCTAAATCAATCTCACTAATTAACTTAACTACTTAAAGCGAAAACCTATTTCTTAAATTAAAACGTGCTTACTTACATTTCGTTCCCTATAAAATGGTGCAAATTAAATGATTTTTTAAATAATAAAATCGAGCTTTCCCCCTATCTCCTTAACACCATGACTCGGGTGTGGGTTGACCTAACGACAACCCAAATCCGGGTCGTGGAATTACACAACCAGATCAAGATTAAATCAGAAGATCGGGAGAATACTTCGTTTTTCGTAATTCGAGGTACTTGTTGCTACAATGTTATGCCTTTTGGACTAAAACCACTAGAGAGGCATGCAAAAGCTGGTGAACAGAGTTTTCGAAGATCAGATCAGCAAAAATATAGAGGTGTACATCGATGACATGCTCACGCAGAGCAAAACAACCACCGACCACATCAGGGACTTTGGGCAGACATTCAACCAGTTAGAGAAACATGTAATGACGCTCAACCCGATAAAATGTGTCTTCGGGTAAAAGAGGGAATGTTCCCGAGTCTCATAGTCAATAATAGGGGCACTAAGACCAACCCAGATAAAATTTAGGCACTGATCAACATGTAGGCCTCGATGAATGAAAACAAATGCAAAGGTTAACTGGGTGAGTGGTTGCATTAAACAGGGTTGTTTCGCGAACTATCGACAAATGCCTATCCTTTTCAAGGTATTGCGAAAGAAATTCGAATGGAACGACGAATGGGAGGCTGAAATCCTAGAATTGAAAAAATGGTTGGGGTCTCCACCCCTGCTTTAAAGACCTATTATGGGAGATAAAGTTTATCAGTATTTGGTCGTGTTCGAATCACTAGTCATCTCCGTGTTAGTTCGACAAGAAAACGGAGTGAAAAGGCCCATTTACCATAACATCAAAGCATATTGAGGCCAAAGATCCAGTACCTAAGGTTGTAAAAGATGGAATTAGACCTAATTAAATCTTCCTGGAGGATGAGGATGTATTTTTAGTCTCGTACCATTATTAGCTATACACACCTACCTTTAGGATGAACTGTCTATAAACCTGAGAAATCAAGCAAAGTGATGGCTTGGTCGTAGAATAAGGAGAGTATAACATATAGTATAAACCTAGGAAAGCCATCAAAGGTCAGACTGTGGTAGATTTTATAGCCGAATTTACTTATAAAGAGAAACCAACTGAGAAAACTTTTATGAAAGAGAGCCCAACACCAAAAGTGGCAAAGCAGACTTTTGCAGAAGAGAGCTCAGCCCCAGAACAGACCAAACAAACTTCTTCAAAAGAGAGCTCACAATTCTTCCAAGTGAGCAAACCCTATGGTAAATAGCTCTAACATTAATCTAGCTAACCAGAACACTGATTAGTAATCATCCAAACCAAAAGAAATTGCTTACGACTTTGAGCAATTGAGAAAGTTATTAAAACATGTTCATTTGGTTGATGGAAATTTTAAAGAAGACATACCTGCTTGACCGATGTGCGTAGATGGCTCATCCTGCACCACAACAGCAGAGCAAGTCTAATAATCTGAACGCCAGATGATATCGATGTAGAATACACTTTCATTTTTATATTTAAAGCCTCAAACAAAGAATCTGAATATAAAGTACTAATAGCAGGGTTTTACCTGACATCATCCCTTGACGTTGAGCAAATACAGGTACACAATTACTCTCAGCTCATAGTAAACCAAGTTCCAGGTGTCTACGAGGCAAGGGAGGATTCTATGAAAAAATGCTTAGCCAAAGCCAAGGGTCTATCATCAAAATTATCAACTGTTAGGATGGTGAGAATTTCGAGGGAATAGAACACCTGAACAAACTCACTGCATTAGCCATAAGGACAAAATAAAAGAGAAAAGTGCCTATAGATATCCTCACGCACAGAAGCACCAAAAAGAGTGTAAAATATTTATAGATATGGAACGGGGACCGTCCTAGGTGAATCCCATATGAGCATATCTGGAGCATAGCACAGTACCAATAGATCCTAAAGACACAATAATGCTCAGATATAAAGCAGTCAGATACATCCTAGAAAGGGGAATCCTGTACCGAAGAGGGTTCACCATACTATCGCTCAGATGTGTCCACCCGTACAAAGTTAATGATTTGAAAAAAAATATGAATGAGAGGTCTTATGGAGCACATTAAGCGGGAAGGTAATTGGTCTTGAAAAGCATATTTGCTAAATATTATGAAATTTCTTGAATAAATCACATGTTAAGCTCATTTTCTTGGAATTTTGCACTTAAAATTCATCTTTCCATGTATATAAACTTGTAGCATTTTGATGATGAGCATATACACAAGTTTAATGGAGGTTTTAGTGAGTTTTAACTTGAAATAAAAAGAGTGGAAATTTCAGCCCTTAAAGTATGTGAATAGGTGCATAAAATGTGATAATTTTATAGCCTTATGACTACATGTGTTAATAAATGAAAATGGTGTTCTAGGGGGGAGTCCTCCCCCCAAAAAAGACTGATTAAATTAAACAGATTGAATAACTCACGAAGAAGGAGGAGGACGGCCGCCCGAGCAAGTTACCTCTAAGAGGTTCCACAGAAATGGCTCGAAAGACCCACCTCGAAGATTCTCCATAGAGGTGGCTCAAAGGACCCACCTCAAAGATTCTCCAACGAACCTAGTTCGAAGGATCCAACTTATAGATCAAAGTCACTTGGATGACGATAGTTTGTAATAAGAAATAAAATGATATATATCATGCACTTTATCTTATAAATATATGTTGAGTGAGGTTATTCGGTACCCACGAGGGACCATGCCTGGTAGGGCAAGGGAGAGCTAACATGCTTTATCGAGAAACCTCCTCTTGGGAGCTTCGTAGGGACATGGTTTGGAGGATTGAGAGTAAGCCAACGTTGGGAGTATAATTACCAATCCTCTTGGCATATTTGGGAAAAACTTCACTTAGTATGCATGGTTGCTCGAGCCACCTACAACCGAGCTACCTTAACTCCTACTCATTTGAGGGAACCTCCTCGAGGTACCTCAATCTTGAATCCTTGGTCTTAAGATAGTTCTTAACCAACGAACATAATATTGACCATACAAACAGTTTAACAGGAGAGCATTCTCAGCCTAGAATTGTTGCCCAACTTCCCCCAAACACGAAAGTTATTGTGAGAACATAACTTTCCACATTCATTGAATACCCATATTATTGAGCATTAACTAAACTTGAAGTTCCTACCTTGCCTTTATTGTGCCTAGAGTGCTTGCTCTCTCTCCCTCCGACCACGCTACCTACTGGTCCCATCTATTTATTATGCATGTTATGTATTTATTGTGTCAACGCATCATTTAATACAAGCCTAAATACTGAATCTCGTTGCCTTTTATTCACTTGTGTTCACTGTTAACATTTAATATTGCACGGTGTTGATCCCGATCTTGATAAGGGGTTATATGTCACTTGATACTAACTATATTTTGTCACACACCACGTAATTCTGGCGTCGGCCGCCACCAAAACTAAATCAGGCATGAGTAAATAAAATACCATTCTTAGCATGAGACGGATATGAGACATATAAAATTATTCCACAAGATAAATGATAATCAATCCTAGAAGATAAACCATCCAACTAAGCGATAAAAGATCCATCTCCCTGCTAAACTCAAAATAAATTCAATCTTTAATAATATGAAACTAAATAAACTCCAACTGAATCCATAATGAAATAACTGAATATAACCCATACAACTTTGGAACGAAATGTCCCAACAAAATCTCAAATTGAGTCTCAATGCAAATATGAAGGAACCAAAACAAAACTAAACTAATACGCATAAAGTCAACCACTCTAGCTGCACCACCAAGAAATTCTCCAAATACAATCTATGCAGCTTCTTCAAAACTTATCCTGAAAAAAAGTTAGTCAACGCACGAGGTTAGAGCCCCGAGCATGAATGCACACTACTCCCCTCAAATAGGATACATGAATCTAGACAGTAGTATTATACGTAATAAATATCACAATATAATGTTTTAATTAAACGAGTAATTAAATGCGATAAATTTAAATCACTAACTATCCAGAGATATCCCCATTTCAAAAGGACACACCAATATGATTTTAAATTTCCAAGTCCCACGGTTTTAATCTTATTCAATTAACCCAATTTTATTAATTTTCTCACTTTTTTTTTATTATGGCGGTCCTCCCGCCCCGGGTGGTAATTTCCACCGAAGTGTCACGCTTTCCCTTATCCATAACCAACCGAATCCGTTTAAACTGTCGATCCCCCGCAATATGACAATGTTCCACACACGACACGGCATAAATCGCCCAAGATGACCCGGTTAAATTGTCGGTCCCTGACACATTATGTCGCCACCAATTTTAATACCAGATTTTCTTAGGCATTAATTCTCAATTTTCTCAATTTCACAATTAACAAATCCCCCACCCTTATTATCGATGTGAGATCCTCAAAATACCCCTTAGTCCTATACCTAGGAGTCCCCAAGTTATCAATACGTCATGCCCTATGTATAGGATGAATTTCTAACTTAAATCTTGACCTAGTCTCATGCCTAGGCTAGCGTAACGATGATAAAATACCGAAAATTATCCCACCCCCAATATGATAAAAATCGCAATAATTTACCCTCACTAGCCCCATACCTAGAAGGCATAAATCATCTAAAGGTATGACCATTAGTCCCATACCTAGAGGGCATCCTAAAATATAGGGAGAGCAAAAATACCAAACACCCGTCGTCACAAAGGCAATTTAATAATACCAGTAAGTCATACAAATGAGCATAATAAATCAACATACAAAACTATGCATGATAGTCCAATCCCATTAAATCTAAATTTAATCTTCACATCATCATAAACACTCGATTAATCCCATTTAATTATATTCAATTAAATACCGAGATTTCATCAATTAATACATCATATTTCAATTTCATTATTATAATACCCCGATATTTATTGATATTTATAAAAGGGATTAATTAAATTAAATGTGAATTAATTGAGAATTAATCCGGATATAAATACTAACGAGATGTGAGTTGGTATTTGATTATGTTGTGTATATATGGCAATATATGAATATTGAAAATATAAAAATTATCGCGAGACTGAAATACGACAATTTGGGAAATTTAGTTGGGACGCGCGTGTCAGTCGCGTCAGGAATGTAATTATTTTAATTAAAAAGTGAATTTTATTTTTATCAACTGAATGGTCATTTTGAGCGCGCCAACGAATCCGGAAGGATCGAAATAGTCAGAAAATACTAGCCGGGGGTTTAGTTTGGGTCCCGGGTCATTTTTGGGCCATACCGACAACTTAAAAGGGTATTTTGGTAATTTTGAAATTTTGAGAATTAAGGCCTACGAATTTTAAGAGTTAATTATACATTAATAAGTAACCCACTAATCCCATTATCAACATTTGACAAGTTAGAGGGCTATGGGAGTTATAGGAAGAGTTAGAGGAGGTTCCCAACAGAACACCCATAACCACTATCTTCAACCTTGGGAGAAATTTGTAGAGAAAAGGGAGAGATCAATCTGCAACTTTCAACATCAAATTATGAAGAACAATCTAAGGCAAGTGATTTAGTATTTTTAATGCATTGAATATGTCTTCCATGCTTAGTGTAGTAATTATCTTTTATTAAAAATTGTTGGAAGGAAACCCATGAAATTTGTTGGAGAAACTTTGAATTTGGGTTAGGATTTGCATGTAGTATGTTATTGGACTGAGTTAATACTTGAATAGTTGTATATGATGAATTAAAAACGGATTACTGAAGAGTAATTAGGCATAAGAAAGTTTGGAGTTCATGTTCATAGGGTTTTGGAAAATATTTGAAGATTCATGTTAATCCCATGATAATTTGTAAGATTTGACCCCTTAAATGTGTTGAGGAATGATCTAGGGTGATTAGAAATGCTTTATATACGTTAAAATACAATTTGGATGGTCTTAGGGTGGATTTAGAGGAGAGAAGAATTGAGAAAAATGGAATTGGGATTTTCTGGGTTGAAATTGCCATCTCGTTAGAAGACCTGCCAAGGTCGTTCGAACGACCTCGTTCGAACGAGCTTCTAACGAGATGAAAGTATGACTTCTAACGAGTTGATATTTCGCTAGAACCCTTCATTCGAACGAACTCGTTCGAATGACCTCGTTCGAACGAGACTTCGAACGAGTTGACAGAATGGCCTTTTTGGCCTGATTTGATTTCTAGTATCCCGTAGACTTATCTAAATGGCGAGATAACTTTCCCTTATTAACTAGTGGGTGTAGTTGGAAGATTTGGGGTATATTGAGGAATAAAATTTAGAATAGTGACTTGAACCGGATAACATTTGTGGATTAGGACGAGTGACTAATCACGAAGTGAGGATAATTGATAATTTAAATACATATAAACCGGGGACTTGTGATTTGTATAACACTAAGTGTTGGTATAAGAACGAGGAGTATACCACTAATGAAATATCGTAATATCTAAGATGTGTGAATGCTTAGTATATGTAGTTATCTGTGTATAACATACCTACCGTACTTGCTATCATGGGAGATTGGTGTTCGTTTAGGACCATCTAATCTTTGTGTGCCTACGGGGGGGATTTGGATTGGTACCTCGAGGACATAGGTCAAAGAAGGACTTATTGAGAAGTTAATAAGTCTGCTGATCATGGGAGCGTAGGTATGTGCGTGACATATGTGATGTGAACTATGTTCGCCTCCATTGTTTGTGATTGTTGTTAATGAAACGTTTCCTGAGAGATTCGGAATACGTGGTCCTCATGTACGTGATGTACCGGGATTTGATAGCAGAGTATTTGTGCACCGCAGCTTAGCCTCGGGGTGCTACTATTGTATATTTATGGTGAGAATAATATACTGTTAATCGAAATGAATTGTCGTGAATAATTGTGAGTATAAGTAATAACAACGGTTTGTAAAGTGAAAATGTAAGATTGATAATAAATTGTATTGCTAAAATGGGGAAACTGTGTAATAAGGTACAACACTCTATTAAATAGAAGATGTTGGGATTTGAATTGGAAATCATATAGAAATGTTAGATTTAGCTTTGGACTAGTTAGATACGGGAACAACTAGAATGGGTATTGGTACGATAGGAGTGCACAATTAGTTGAGAGGTGAGGAACTCATGTGAGTGCACACACTATCATGTACTTTATATTCACTGTTTATTGATATTAAACACTTGAATTTTTTTAATTATTTTCACATTTGGGCTCTGACCCGTTTGCTTTCAAATTTATTTTTGTAAAAACCTTTTTAGGTGCCCAGCCACAAGGACACCATGCATAGGAGTTCTGTTCAGGTGACGTGTTGTAGCTGCTGTGGAAGTTACAGGACCTTGACAGTAGACGCCTCCTTTTCTGATCTTGACTCCATTATCAGTTTTTATCATTTGTTGGGCATGTCGCCCATTCCTTTTAGAGACATCTTAATTATTCAGTTACTTCAGACTTTGGGTTGTAATCAATTTTAGTGATGCAAACTTTGTATTTATTTATTTCGGGATTCGATTTGTTATGAGGAGTTTTCCTCCAGACTCTTATTTTATTGGTTGGTTATTCTATTGTGACTATATTGTGATTGGTTATGTTAACTTTTCATAATTCATTTATTGCATGTTAATCGGATTAAATTAAAATGGAAAACTCACTTTTTAAATACTAGGTGGTTAGTAACTATTAAAATGTTTTCGACAGTGATGCTATGAACTGAACCAACTTGGCATTTTGTATTAATTTAATAAAGGAGTAGCTACCCGGTATTTAATTAGTCGGGGTGTCACAGGTGGTATCAGAGCATCAGGTTCTAGTGTCCTTAGGATCTGTACAGCTTGTTATGTTTCCGATGAGCTTTCTTTGATATAGAGCCCTATATTCTAGGACTGTTGTATTCTTTTGTGTATATGTCACTCTTCAGCTATTTTGAGATAATAACTGGGAACTTATAAGACTTTACTCTCATTTCAGATGCCTCCACGACGTGCGCAGCGAGTTCCTAGGGATGCACGGCCAGAGCCACAGCCCGCACCAGTTCAGGGCACTATAAATGCCGCCGAGGTTGCAGCTATTGTAGCCCAAGCGATAAATGTCGCCCTAGCCGTTGTACAGCAGGAACCACCCCAGGCACCGGTATCCGCGCCAGTTCAGGCTCATGCATTCCCGTCTTCTTGGGAACGCGTTTGTGATGCTTTTTAGAAACCACACCCTCCAGAGTTTTCAGGTAGCTCCGATGTTGTGGTATCCAGTCAGTGGAGGAGATATATTCAGAGGCACTTAAGGATGTACGAGTGCACAGATGTTCAGAAGAAAATACTGGCTACTTTCAAGCTGGTAGGATCAGCCTTGCAGTGGTGGGAGTCCATTACCACCGCGGAGGAGAGGGACACCCTCACTATACAGGAGTTCTGGGTGCGGTTCGACCGCAAATATTTTCCGTCAGCTGTTCACACGGAGATGAGGAGGAAATTGATGAACCTCAAGCAGGAGGGAAGGACCGTAGCCGAGTATGAGGCTGAGTTTATTAATCTTTTGGACATTGTTCCGGATGAAATACCGACTGAGGAGAAGAAGATTCAGAAGTTCACGGATGGATTGACTTGGAGAATCCGTCAACACTTGTTGGGGAATCTCTCGTTGGCCACTTATTCTGATGTGGTTAACGCTGCATTACTTCACTGCCAGGATCATCGCTTCCACATGTCTGAGAGCAAGAGATGAGGGGAGTCCAGCCAATAGGGCAGGAGCGGGGGAAATGGTGCCAGCGGGGCACAATCTGCTCAGGGACAGCACAGGCAGGGTGACCAGAGTTCCCAACAGGGGGATTTTAAGAGATTCAGATCTGGGGGTTTCAGATGTGGACAGGGAGGTTTCAGACAGGGCCATTAGGGCCAGTAGGGTCAGAATGGTCAGAATGGTCAGCAGTTTCAGTAGGGCCAACATGGCCAGGGGAAGAATGGTAACGGCCACCAGGGACAGCGAGGGGGAAACTCCCCAGGAAAGTGTTTTGTTTGTGTCAAGACTGGCCACAAACGCCAGGATTGTCCTGACAGGGGCAGGGCCCCACAGCAGCAACAGCAGGGTGCCCGACAAGAGCCACAGAGGCCTATGTTTCCCGCCGCCCTCCCAGCACCACCACAGATGGCAGCACTACCACCCATTCTAGCGGTCCCAGTTCAGCAGGGATAACTCCAGTATGGGAGAGTGTATCAGCTCCAGCATGCCGCAGCCCCACAGGATCCACCGACCATTGAGGGTATGTTCTCTATTCAGGGGACTATGGGGCGTATTTTATTTGACACGGGGGCCACACATTATTTCATTACCATGAGATTTTCACGCACTATTGGGTTATTAGAGACCGCCGACAGAACGGTTACTTGTGTAGATTAACCGTTGAGTAGGGGTTCCGTGATTTCCCTTATATGTAGAGGTGTGGGTATAGAGATCGGGAGGTTTACCTTACCCGCTGACATGTTAGTGTTAGAGATGACTGAGTATGATGCCATTGTTGGTATGGATTGGCTAGTTACGTACCGAGCCATGATTGACTGTTTTAGTAGGAGTATTATTTTTGCTATTCTCAGACAGGAGATGTTTTTAGTAGTGATGCCTTGCCCTGAGGGAGGATCGTCCACTCACTTGTACTATATAGAGGAGGAGACCTCTAAGGAAGTGGTGATACCACTAGATGCGATTCCAGTTGTTAAGGAGTTTGTCGACGTATTTCAGGATATACCTGGACTACCTCCGAGTAGAGAGATAGATTTTGTGATCGATTTGACGCCGGGCACTCGGCCTATTGCCCGCGGACCTTACCGTATGGGTCCAGCAGAGATGAGAGAGTTACGGGATCAAATTGAGCAGTTATTGGGTCAGGGGTTTATCCGGAGGAGTACTTCGCCGTGGGGTGCCCCTGTGTTGTTTGTAAAGAAGAGGAATGGATCGTTGAGGTTGTGTATGGATTACCGAGAGTTGAATAAGGTCACGATATGGACTAAGTATCCATTGCCCCGAATCGATGACTTATACGACCAACTGAGAGGAGCCTCATTCTTCTCAAAGATTGATTTGCGATCGGGATATCATCAGTTGCGTATCAGGGAGTAAGATGTCTCGAAGAATGCTTTCTTAACGAGATATGGCTCCTACGAGTTTCGGGTTAAGCCTTTTGGCTTGACTAACGCTCCAGCCGTGTTTATGGACTTAATGAATAGGGTGTTCAGAGAGTTCCTGGACCAGTTCGTCATTGTTTTTATTGATGACATTCTGGTTTACTCCCAGACAGAAGAGGAGCACGTCGAGCATTTGAGACAGGTTTTACAGACACTACGTCATAACGAGCTGTATGCAAAGTATGAGAAGTGTGGGTTTTGGCTGAAGGAAGTTCAGTTTTTGGGGCATATCATTTCAGACCGTGGGATATCTATTGATCCGGGGAAGGTATCCGCGGTGAGGGAGTGGGGACAGCCCACGACACCGACTGAGATTCGTAGTTTCTTGGGCCTAGCAGGATACTACAGGAGGTTTATTCGGGATTTCTCAAAGATAGCGGGCCCTTTGACACATCTGACTCGTAAGGGTGTGCCATTCATCTGGAGCGATGCCTGTCAGTTGGCATTTAATGAGTTGAAGGATAAGTTAACCTCAGCACCTGTGTTAGCATTTTCGATACCGGGAGGTGAGTATCTAGTTTACACCGATGCGTCCTTACAAGGACTCGGAGGTGTGCTACAGCAGGAGAGTCAGGCCATAGCTTATGCTTCCCGTAAGCTAAAGCCTCACGAGAGGAATTACCCCACTCATGACTTGGAATTAGCAGCAGTTGTATTTTCCCTTCAAATTTGTAGACATTATCTCTTGGGGGAGAAGTTTCGGTTGTTCACGGACCACAAATCCTTACAGTACCTCTTCACGCAGAAGGAGTTGAATATGCGTCAAAGACAGTGGCTTGAGTTTGTGAAGGATTATCAGTTTGATATTCAATATCACCCGGGGAAGGCTAACGTGGTAGCAAACGCGTTGAGCCGTAGGCCAGTAAATGAGGTGGCCGAGGTGTGGAAAGCCAAGTGGAAGGAGTTGGGACACCAGGATGCAGTGGCCCGATCGTTCATGTCTGTGATGACTGTTACATCGCAGATTGTTATGAGAGTGGTAAAGTCCCAAGAAAATGACTCGTTCTGTCAGGAGCAGATAGTTCGATTACTAGCAGGGGGAGCCGAGTCCTATTCTGTTAGCTCAGACGGGGGATTACGCTTCAATGGGAGACTAATTGTTCTGGAAGGGGAAGATTTATGACACGAGGTTATGGCAGAGTCGCACGGCTCACGATTCGCGGTACACCCTGGTGGGGACAAAATGTACCAAGACATGAGACGTCAGTATTGGTGGAGCGGGATGAAGAGAGATATTGCCGTGTTTGTTTCTAAATGTGCCACTTGTCAGTTGGTAAAAGTGGATCATCAGAGATCGGCAGGACTTCTACAGCCATTAGAGGTTCCGACGTGGATATGGGAGAGCCTATCCATGGACTTTATCACGGGGTTACCTATGTCACAGAGGGGTCACGACTCTATTTGGGTAATTGTGGACCGTTTGACCAAAGTTGCTCATTTTCTACCCGTAAGGACAGACTACACTACGGGACAGTATGCCTAAATTTTTATTGCGGAAATAGTGAAACTTCACGGTGTGCCCCTAAATATCGTGTCTGACTGAGACAAGATATTTGTTTCACGGTTTTGGGAGAGTTTCCAGGAGGCCATGGGCACTGAATTGAGGTTGAGTACGGCTTATCACCCGCAGACCGATGGGCAGACCGAGTGAATAAATCAGATGTTGGAGGACATGTTGCGTATGTGCATCATAGACTTTGGGAGTGGATGGGAGCAATATCTTCCACTGGTGGAGTTTGCTTATGATAACTCCTACCAGTTCACCATTGGCATGGCTCCATTTGAGGCGTTGTATGGTAGACCTTGTCGTTCCCCGGCATGTTGGTACAGGATACTTCGACAAGGATAGAATTGATACGGAGTCGCATTCAGGTAGCTCAGGATCAGCAGAAGAGCTATGCTGATGCGAAGAGATTCTTCAGAGAATTCAAAGTGGGGGACCAGGTTTTACTCAGATTATCTCCTATGAAGGGGATTATGCATTTTGGGAAGAAGGGAAAACTGGCACCGAGATATGTGGGGTCATTTTCTATCATCGAGCGGATTGGACCAGTTGCGTATAGACTTGGGTTACCGGAGCACTTGCATAGGATTCATGATGTGTTCCATATTCCTCGCTAAGGAAATATCTTAGGGACGATTTGGCCCATACTCACATTGCTTTGGAGGACATCGATCTCCAGCCCGATAGTTACTACGAGGAGGGGTCGATTGCTATTTTGGACCGAAGCGAGCGGAAACTGAGGTCGAAGATAGTACCGTTGGTACGTGTTCAGTGGAGGCATCATAATACCGAGGAGTCCACATGGGACCGCGAGGATGAAATGCGTATAATCTAGATGAGTTATACGCCCCCAACTTCATTTAATTCAAAACTAGGGTTTTTCTACATGCAGCCTACACCAATAAAATCCAAAATTCACTCATAAATCCTACGTACCCAAGAGTTATGAATTATTATTCATTTTAAAGGTTTTAGTGTCCACTTTCTCTAATTAGATTGCTAATTGATTTTAATAAACACATGAAATTATGGTTTACGCAACACTTAAAATACATAATACTAAAGGAAAAGAATAAAGTATTCATGCCTAATATTAGTTGGATAAAAATCTGAGTAGACGGTTGAACTCCTCTAGAGAAAACACCAATTGAATCTTCAATTCTTGAGTTAAAACTTGGGGCTAGGGGTTGAAGATGAGAGGAAATATGTTTTGAGAACCTTACTGGAGAAAGTTTGAGAGAAAAGTGTTTTTCAAAGTCCCAGTCCCGTATCAGTTTGGCATTTACAGGGTTTAAGAGTTAAAATATAATTAGGACTCTAATCCATCCACCGCCATTGTCATTTGAACGACATATGTTGTCATTCGAACGCGATGCTACGTCGTTCGAACGACATACGTTGTCGTTTGAATGACCCCAACATCAAAACCTAATCTTTAAAACACCGCCTCTACACTAAGGAAAATATTCTTTAATTCAACAAAAATGTACCTGCTTGTTAAAATATTTTTAAAAATCATTCTAATATTTTATTATAACTCCGATTTGATTCCGGTTAAAAATTTACTACTCAAATATAAAAATCATGTTTAATTATTAAAGACCATTAAATCCAAAGTTTTATTTCTCCTAATATTCCAGTTAATTAATAAAAACACGGGGTGTTATATATTTCAAGAACCCACATCTTACATTTGGCGACTCTGCTGGGGGGTAGCCTCTTTTGAAAAGATGCCTGAGGATGACACCGCCAGAAACATTGACTTTGACGCTATAAAACGTGAGGAGGAGGAAAACTTCTCTATGCTATCCGAGGGAGTGAGAATAGCACGGATGGAGCCTAGTGCGTCCAATGTCGGTGTGATGAAAACGATGGACACACAGATAAGAGTAGGCCCGACACAAATAAAGGGACTCATGGGTTTGTTCGCAGCGTTCAACAAGACGCCGGTGGCCCAGGCGATGTTGGGGATCCCTGCGGGGGGAGCTATTTCACTATGCCACCTGCGGCTATAGCAGCTCCTACTGTTATAGGGGTATTACTACACCCGCTTTTAATGGCACTCTCCCCACGACTCCGCCAACTTCTGGCACTCGTACTCCCATAACGGTTCCACTCGTGACAACTGGGCCAACGTCACAAGGTGGGAGAACGACGTCGGCTGCTCATGATACGGTGGGCGGCATGGAAAAAGGTGCACCACTCGCTCTGACGATTTCGGTAGGAGTAACAATGCAGCCAACTAGCTCTTCCCCGACCGACTTGGAGGAAATGAAGGAGTTACTAAAATTCATAGCAGTGTCCAAAGGGGGAGATAGTTCTTCGGTGTATGAAGACTTCCGTACTCCGTACCCAGAGGCATACAACAACGAACCCTGCCCAGTAGGGTATATTCCCCTAATCTTTGAGAAGTACATGGGGAAAGGTTCAAACCCAAAGGAGCATGTGAAGAGATTTATTAAAAATCTTAGGGCCCATTGCAATGACAAAAAGCCGAGGTTGAGAGAATTTTCAAAATCCTTGACAGAGAAAGCATACAGGTGGTATTACCGCCTGGCCCCAGGCAGTGTGGTCTCCTAGGAGGAGTTGAACGTTTTATTTGTACAAAATTTCTTTTTGGATGAGGATGAGTTTACACTCACACAGCTAGCACGTGAGAAGTAGAAGCCGGGGGAGGATGTTGTGGCCTATATTAGGAAGTTTCGCCAGCGCTCTCTGGACATGAGAGAGGAGACATGGGAGGATAAACTTTTGTAAGTTTGTGCAGAAGGCTTGTTGCCCGAGTATATATGCCATTTGATTAATGAAACACAAGAGGGGACGTTCACAACATTCTTGAAAGCAGTAAGGAACATTACTTTGGTGGTTAAGCCCATAGCACCCCCGTCTGCTTTAACAAACTTATTATTAAGGCCAGTAGTTTCCTCGGGGAGGGGGATACCCTCGAGGGTCAATTACACAGACGATGGGGCCAAGGAGGAAAGCAAAGGCGACCGAGGAGGCAGAAGGGGGAGAGGCAATAAGAGAAGATTTGGAGATGAAAATAATCCCCCCGAGCAACTTACACGGTGGACCAAGCTCTGAATCTGTACGATCTTATGGTTCACAATAAAGTTTATAGGTCGGTCAACGTTAACACAACACAACTCTCCCAGGAGGACAGGGAGAAACCTCATTATTGTGCACTTCTGAATAAGGTGAACCACCCTACCAAAATATGTTTTTCACTAAGGAGGTTGATTGACCGACATGTGAAAAATAAAGACATCAAACTGCCACAAACTAATGTGAATAATAATCCTTTACCACCGCATAGAGCCCATAGTCAGTACTTTTGACGAAGAGCCGAATGATCGATGAGAGGGCGGTGGTTCGAAGAGGGAAACTTTGAAGAATTCTTAGAAGATGACTTCGAAGAATCTCTAGAAGAATGCACCTTTGATCTGGCTCAGCTCCATTTAGGTGACGAGGCTGAGGAGATGGACGAATAAGAAAAAGAAGTGCATAACCCCATCGAGAGACGTAGTAGGCAGTCGGGAGCCTGCTACCTAGAGGACGTAAATGCAGTGATGGCCTATGACGAGGCTGCGTATAGAGATGTGGAGGAAGTTTAAGATCTAGAAGATGACCAAACAAACCCATAAATCGAATGTGTGGCAGTTGCTCGCTCGCTAAAGTTTGGATGGTTCTTCGATTAGGTTGGCCTTCTCGAGGACTCCCGGTTAGAAGTTACGCGAGCCATCTTAAAGATTATAAAGAAAAATATGACGCCACACCTAAAATGGAATGGACTTATGGATAAGCTTGTGAGGAGGTACCTAAAAGTCACGTTCTCGGAGGTCGATAGACTAATTAGGTATCCCCACAATAGGCCCTTGTACGTTATGGCGTTTGTAAATGATTATGCTTTCTCTCGTGTCTTATTGTATGGGAGAGCATCCATCAATATAATGCCTATTGGGTCTTTTTATGCAACTGGACTGTCAAAAATAAGGATAGTGCCCCATTCGTTGGCAATCTCGGGGTATGACAACCAGTCATCCAAATCGATGGGCTATGTTAATGTAGGCATCACGATGGGAAACATCACTTCTCGTATCATGTTCCACATTATGAATTGCGAGTCATCAAACCAACTTCTATTGGGCATGGTATGGATGCACAACCATGGGTTAGTACCCTCCACTTATCATCAGTGCGCTAAGTCAAACATAAAAGGCAAAGAGGTGGTGATTCGAGCTACTAAAAAACCCTTTACGAAGGAGGAAACTCACATAGTAGATGCCGCTTTGTAAACATATCTAACAGAAGAAGCCACGGTGGTAACAAGGTACACTGGAGGTACAAGGGTCCCGACCATTCGAGCAAGTGTGCAAGAACCTGCCCGAACGGTGGTGACCTACGAAGAGGAATGAGACTTGGGTGTGGCGAGGCCCCCTAACCGATCGAGGCACCTTCGCAATCGAATGACTCTGCGCATTGATCTTATGAGCACCAAGTCTAAACTCAGAGCGTCTTTAGCAGGAGAGCGGTGAGAGTAGTGAATGAGGATCACAGGAAGACGCCAGTAAAGAAGAAGTCGCCTGACAGTGCAAATGGGTACTCTTTCCTAACGACGAATTGTCTATAAATTATGAAGGTGTGAGCGGGTAGCTGAAAGTCTGGATGATGAAGTTGACCCAGTTTATGAATGCTTCCTAGTGGATAACAATGGGCAATGTTTGATGATTGACAACTCTGGAGTACAAGAGTTTATGGAAGAGGTAGAAGAAGAACCTAAGTGCATGAAAGATAGCCCCAGGTCGTAGATCCAAGAGTTGGAGAAAATTAACTTGGCCAAAAAAGGTGATGATCCCAACCGCATTTTTATTTTGAAGGACTTGGAGGGAGAATCTCGATAGGATTTGATCAAACTGTTGTTAGAGTTAAAGATGTCTTATCATGGAAGTACACTGAGATGCCTGGGGTAGACAAAGAGATGACCTTCCATAAGTTGAACATTTTACCATCCGCCATTTCGGTTAAGCAGGCCACCCGAACGTACAAGACACAGATTTGGATCTAAAGATCAAAAAGGAAGTTCAAAGACTACTTACAGTCGGCTTCATAGTTCCAATCCAATATCCATTTTGTCTCTCTAGTATTGTACCTGTGGGAAAGAAAGATAAGAACCAGATCAGAATATATGTGAACCTTAGGGACTTAAATTGAGTATGATCGAATGATGAATTCCCACTACCTTCCATTGATAGTTTGATTGATGCAACTGTGGCCACGAGATGTACAGCTTCATGGATGGTTATGTGGGATATAATCAGATGGATCCGACCGACGTGGAGAACACAACTTTTTGAACGTCCTTGGGTAACTTAATGTACACCGTTATGCCTTTCGGGTTAATGAACGCAGGAGACACCTACCAGAGAACAATGATAGCTATTTTTAATGACATTTTCCATAATACTGTGGAATTTTATATTGATGATCTGGTGATTAAATCTAAGAAGGAGGGGTCCCACCTGAATGATTTGAGAAGAGTATTCACTTGATGCAGGAAGTATAAACTGAAGATGAACCCCCTCAAATGTGTATTCAAGGTGACAAGTGGGAAATTCTTGGGCTTTGTGGTGAACCGTCAAGGGGTGCAAATGGACTTCGATAAACTTCGAGCCATCCTTGATATGCCAAGACCAAAGTCGACGAGGGAGCTAAAAAGCTTCCTTGGTAAAGTCTCCTACTTGAGGAGGTTCGTCCCAGGGCTGGTCGAGGTGACACAGCCGTTGATGGAGTTACAGAGAAAGGGCGTGAAGTTTATATGGGAGGTAATACACGAAGACGCCGTGAACAAACTGAAAGCACTCCTTACTTCTCCTTAGACCATGTTCGCCTTGTAGGTAGGTATTCCTTTACGTTTATATCTTACATCAGCTAAACGATCTATTGGTGCTTTGCGGCCCAAGATACGGAAGGTGAGAGAAACTTGGTTATTACCTGAGCAGAATCATACATGGGCTTGAGGCCAGATATACTAGTATTGAGAGGTATTGTTTAGCCCTTGTATTTGTAGCACAAAATCTTAGGCACTACCTATTAGCGTTCATAGTTCATATTATAACTAGGTGTGATCCTATAAAGTTTTTTATTACTAGAACTGTGTTAATAGGCAGGGCGGCTCGATGGTTCTTAATCCTCTCAGGACATGATCTCAAGTGTGTGGTTCCTCAAGCCATCAAGAGCCAAGCGTACGCAGATTTGTGTGCAATTTTCCCATCAAGAATGTTCGATCCACCTGTTGAAGAGCTCCCGAGTGACGATCTCTAGGCCAATTTCATAGCATCTAGCCTAGATGAGTAGAGTATGGAATTTAACGGTTCTTCTATCGAAAAAAGGGGGAGTTGGAGTTATCCTACAAAAGAATGGTGAAGAAGTCCGCTTATCTTTCAAGCTGGAGTTTAAATGTTCGAAGCACTAGTCTTGGGGTTACTCGAAGCTCTCAGAAGAGGTGTCCAGGTCCTGACGATAAAGGGGGATTCCAACTTGGTGGTGAAGTAGGTAATGGGGGAATTCTCTTTGAAGCCTATGAACCTAGCGCCCTACCGAACAATCATTCAGCGGTTACTCAGGCAGTTCAAAGTGGTAAAGATCAAGAAGCATCCCCGAATGATGAATCGACATGAGGACACCTATGCAACTATCGCCCAGAGGAATTCCTTCGATGGAGAATTAACGGTGGTTCGAATCAAAAAGAGAATAGCCCCCTCGATGGTGTTAGAAATGTTTCCCTCAGATGACAAAGATGATTGGAGGGGTGAGATCAGAAAGCAACTGGAGAGAGGTAAAGGGCCACTGAGATTAGTTGACTTGGCACAATACTTTTTTACCAGGGGTAACTTGTACTACAAAAATAAAGGGGGTTGGCTATTAAGGTGAGTGTATCTGGAGGAAGACAAAAGAAGATGGATCGAGGTGCATGAAGACAGTTGTGAAACTACTGAGTTCCTTATGTGCAGGAGGATATAGCGAGCATGGTACTTCTGGACTTCGATGAGGTAAGATGCTACAGCAGTAGAAATAAAGTGCGCAAACTGTTGTCTTTTCTATCAGGCAGCAGAGTGCAATTTCATTGATCAACCCCAAGATTAGAGGCAACCGTATATGGATCTGTTGGTAGATGGAATAATGACTACGGACAAAGAAGGGTCCACCAAGATAAATAGTAGAGCACCAAGGTACTTTGTCTAAGAAGGGAAACTATACCTACGAGTCTACCATGATCGGCCCCTAAGGTGCATAAGGAGAGAGGACGCTGAAGAAGTATTGAAGCAAGCTCATGAGCCAGGACACATCCTAGGAACTAAACTCTACGACCAACTCATGACCTTGGGGTATTAACAGCCCACAATGGAGAAAGATCCATCGAAGTTTGTTCGTAAGTGTAAATCTTATCAATTACATAGGAATATGATTCACACTCCTTCGGTGGACCTACATTCCCTCTCTACACCTTTTCCATTCCACACTTAGGCGTTCGATGTTGTGGGGGCCATAACCCTTTATCATGAGGAAAGATTTGGATTTTTCTAGCCATAGAATGGTTCACAAAGTGGGAAAGGGCCATACCACTCAAGAAAGGTACAGCGGGGATAATGGCGTGATTTTTAAAAAAGTACATCATCTGTCGATTTGGTATCCCGAAGGTGCTTGTATTAGATAATGACACCCCTTTCATGAATAGCAAAGTACGTTTGCTAATGGATAATTACTCCATCACCCATCATAAATCAACGATAGCATACCCGAAGTGCAATGGGCAGGAAGAGGCCAACAATAAAACCTTAATAAATATTTTGGCAAAGATATTTGAAGATTTCTCGAGCATATGGGATAACATGATCCTCGAAGGACTCTGAGCTTACCAAATAACAAAGAGGAAACCAACAGGGTGTACCCCATTTTACTTAGTGTTTGGGGCAGAAGCTGTGTTACCAGTTGAACTTGAGGTACCTTCTACTCGCTGCAACTTACGAAGTGCCATACTCCCTCACAGTCGGCACGTATAACTCGAAGCACTGGAAGAGCACCAGGATAATGCATTGAGATACTTTGAGATGTTCAGGAAGCAGTTGTCTAGATCCGACGACCAATTGGTGAGGCCGAGGAAGTTCAAAGAAGGGGACTTAGTTCTAAAAGCATGCAGAAGGCATATTAGGGGTGTATCATTGCCCAAGTTTGAGGCTAACTAAAAAAGATCGTATACTATTCGAGTAACTCATGATTCGGGTTATTTCGAGATATCCAAGGTAGAGGGCAATGTTACTTTCAAACTAATATACCATGTTTAAATGAATGTTTTGCATCCCTCGACTTATTACATTATATCTTGGTAGTGTTTGTTCCAAAGGATGTCTCTCGTAAATGATTGGGCCTATTCACTTAATATAGTATGTTACGATGTTTAGGTGGAAAATGTTAGACCACTACTCTTTCTATGTTTGTTATTCTCTTTATCTTGTATGGTGCGACTTGTATTAAAGTAATAGTTTAGCCAGTGTTAAAAGAATAAAAAGGGGAAGGAAGAAAAACATCAAACATCACAAACTTTTTTTTATTTAATAAATAAGTACTGCAATTGCATGCAAATAAAGTAAAGAGGGGTATCACAACCACAAGGTAAAGAACACCAATAAAGGAAACATTAAACAAGGCTGAGTATGGGCTATCAATAATAAAATGAAGGTTGGCCACAACAGGTGCCATCAAAGGTCGTTGTTCTCGGGGGGCAATCACACACACACACACACACACATCAGCAACCTCCTCCAATCTCCCTTCTCCTTGGCCTGCATCAGCAATGTTGATCGAGGGGCCCAAAAATGGTAACAAGAACCTGGTCATAAAAGGGAGTGGGGGCTAACGGAGCAACGGGCTCGGGTAAAGATACCTATGAAGCACAATGGAGAGCAAGTTAGAAAATAAATACAAAAGGAACAAAACGAATTTAGAACATCAATAGAATAAGCCTACCACAGGAAACGAACAAACAACAATAGTGGATTTAGGAACAACTTCAACAATCCTTACAACTGGCACACCTGCCTCAAGACCAGCCCGCTCGAACAAAAAAGTAGGATCGATGAATAGACGCTACTTGATTCCGTTGAAGTATCAGAAATAACTACCCTTAGGGGGAAATTGAAGGTTATATACGAAGTAGTAGGGGCAGCTATATCCTACGAAATAGCTTCTTTAGAGGCAGGTAAGACCGCGATATGCTTCTCCAATAGACTGTTCTCCTCAACATCATCACGCGAACAACCTCGCACATCAACCTGGAAAAGGGGGAGAGTTGGAACAAAATAGAGTCATCATCATAAAAGAGTAAAAGTTAAAGTCTTACAAGAATGATGGAAAGTATACATCTTCTTCTTCCAACACGTCCTCCAAAACTTTATAATCCTGAGGGAGAAACCATTCTCCTCAACTTGCGTCGTCGGACCAATACAGTATCTTCCTCTTCCTCTTCTTCTTCCTCCTCTTCCTCTGCTTCCTTTCTTCCTTCTTCATCATCATTATCGTCATCACCATCATCATTAAAACTAGCTACTACATACTTCTCAGGCAGCTCATGCTCGCTTGATTCGCCCGATTCCTTCAGCACAAGCTTAAGAGGGCTAATTGCCTTCATCTTTTTACTACCTTTGACGGTATGAGGAATGTATAAGGAACCACAGGAAGCCATCTCGGCTGACATAAAATCCCTATATTCTTCACTAAAGTTCTCCCAAGTCTATCAAAGCTGATTAAACATTAAACTAACTTCCTAGGCGACTTTGAGGTCAGGAGTATAGACCACTAGAACTTGTTGGGCAGTTTTGAGCTTCTTTGTTGGGGCTTTCTTGGTGGCCCTCACACTTGCTCCAGATGAAGCAACACGGTGAGTATCACTTCCCTTAACTAGCCTCGAAGGATAATGGGCAACAACAACTACCTCAGCTGGAACAGAGAATTGTGATGCTTTCTTCTTCTTGACCACAGCTTGGTCCACTGGAGCCATCGGAGTCAGCACAGAAGGAAAAGAGTTATTGACAGTACTCAGAGGGAACATCGATTTGAAGGTGGTATAATTTCTTAAACCCAATTATGTGGGAGGGTATCTATCAACCTCATCTTTCGAAACGTTACTTTGAAAACGAATAAGTTGGTCTTGCCAGAACACTATTATGTACATCGTCGACCTAGTTCCTCGAGCTTCTTTGCTCAGAATGACAGGATTGGCTGGGTAACTAGTGTAGAGACTTACTATTGCTGAAGTTAGATAATTCACACGAGCAAAGGAAAAATTTATTGTGTTTTCACGGGTAAAGTGGCTCAATAAAGGGTTCCTTGATCATAACCAAATTGAAGGAATACACGATGGGGGATGTAAATGGAATAGAAATAAGACCATTTCGTGTACGATGGTAAATAGGTTAATAGACCATTTTGAAGGAAAGTTCCTCGTAAGAGCTTCATCGAGGGGACCAATGGGGCGCTCCTCCTCAGTAAAAAAATAATTTGTGAAAAATTGGTCCACCCCAACATAGGGGCAATGTAAGAACCTTTAGGCTTTACCTATCAAAGCAATGGGAGGTTTATTGACACTTTTATGATTCCAGTAACAAATTCGGGGGATCTTAACGGACTGAGAACCGAGGTAATTGCCTGCCGGTGCATACTCTGTGAAGTGGGCATAAATGAATGCTGTTAAAAGGACATGATTTTCATAGTTGGAGACATCATACCTGCCAATGCTCCGCACAAAATTTACTGCCACACGATCTAGCCAGGTATACAATTAACCGAGAACGATAGCCGCAAGAGGGATATTCACGTCGCTCGTCCTCTGAACAACCATGTTTATTAAATCCTTTCGGGGGCAATCATGGGACTTTCCCAAAAGGTAGATTTTTAATAGCATTACCCAGATATAGCCAGCCAATTCGATCTGGGAGTCAAAGCCCTTTCCCTCCATGGGTTGTTCGAATACTTACTTTCCTCGGGGATTCTCCTTGTCCTCCTCGTGGGCCTTAATCATAGCTTTGTCTTTGATAAAGTAGAATTACCCAGTCACTTCGGAGTAGGTGCACTTGTTGGAAGTAACCATACAATCCGTCATCACTGCTTCCAGTTCAACCCTTAAGGCCTTTTCTTTACTGGAGACTGCCTCCTCGAAAAAAGTATCAAACCTTGTAGCCTTCAACCCCAGAAGCTCACAAATATCTTCCAAGGTAACAGTGAATTATCCCCAAGAGGTCACAAAAGTATGTGACCGGTGACTCCAGCGAGAAATGAACAGTTGAAGGGAAGTGTTATTTTTAGCGAGAGTGAGATCGCCCAACCAGAGGGAACAGGACAAACCAACGAGATCAAGTTGAACAGAATACTTAGAGTGGATGTATTCGGTCCAAGGACATAATCCCTCACAGGCACCTGAGGAAGCTTCAAACTCTACTTTCGAGAAGGGAAAATCACCACACTCAACCCGAAATCGATTGACAGTGGAGGTAGGAATATAGTCAAAATCTTTAGCATCCTCACCCTCTTCCATCATCAAATTGGGATTTTCAGTTGGCTCTAACTCACCGGGAAATCTTTTCGCAGTTTTCCAAAAATAATGAGACTCGTCGAAATAAGGACACAGAGATAACGCCCCCACTGGTTTTAGCACGCTTAGGTTTTGGGGGAAGTACCCCTAGATTAATGGGTTCTTTTGACGATGGGTGTCATGGAAGCTTAAAGGGAATAAAGTTGAAATGAATGAAGGGAACGGAGAAGGCAAACTCTCACAAAGGCTCAACACCAGAGAACGAAAACTAAAAGGTGAGTGTTTAAAATGAGGATAACCCTTTTTATAGGGGCAACACGGACCCCAAGAGGAGGAAAAAGGCGACGCTTAAAAAAGCGTAGTAATGAACAGGTTAGCTTGCGTGTTTGTCAAGCATGCATGGATGAAGAAGACCAAGGGTTGCCATGATGACATTTTAGGAGACAGACGCACGAATAAGGAGCGTGGGGAGCACGCGCGTACCCTGTCACTGCCATGTGTCACATACAGAAGTAAAAACGACAATCTCATTTAATGCGACATGCTTGAGGTATTTTCATGTTAGGGAATGAAGAGTTTTGAGGGAAATTTGAATAAACCTCTTCACTTTCCTAAAGGCATATGCCATGAGTAATTATGAAGCCTCATAGAAGAGAAAAGACGTTATTTAAGTATGGCAGTATATTCATTAAAACCAACGAGGTGGTTCAAAAGATAGAGGAGAATATAAGTCCTCTATTTTTAATAATTTGTTGTTTCTTATGAATCAAGTGCCCAGGGATATTTAAAATTTATTGTAGGAAAGGACTGAAGATCAGTGAAAGGTTCTGTACAGATATTTCTTCATGCAGTAAATAAATATCTCTACGAAGGGGAAAATGTAGGGGGAGTCTCTCTCCCCCCCCCCCCCCCCCCACACACACACACACAAAAAAAAAAAGAGTGATTAACTTAAACAGATTGAATAACTCACGATGAAGGAGAAAGAAGGCCACTCGAGTAAGTTACCTCAAAGATTCTCCACAGAGGTGGCTCAAAGGACCCACCTCAAAGATTATCCACAGAGGTGGATCAAAGGACCCACCTCGAAGATTCTCCAACGGACCGGGTTTGAAGGATCCAACTTATAGATCAAAGTCACTTGGATGATGATAGTTTGTAATGAGAAATAAAATGATCTATATCAAGTACTTTATCTTATAAATATATGTTGAGTGAGGTTGTTTGGTACCCACGAGGGACCATGTCTGGCAGGGCATAGGAGAGCTAACGTGCTCTGTCAAGAAACCTCCTCTTGGGAACCTCGCATGGACATGGTTTGGAGGATTGAGAGTAAGGCAACATTGGGAGTACAATTAACAGCCCTCTTGGCACACTTGGGCAAAACTTCACTTAGTACGCATGGTTACTCGATCCACCTATAGCCTGGCTACCTTAATTCCTACTCATTTGAGGGAACCTCCTCGAGGTACCTCAATCTTGCATCCTTGGTCTTAAGATAGTTCTTAACCAACGAACAGAATACTAAACACTCTAGTTACCTACCAGCCTTAAAGCATACGCCATCTCACCTGACTGATGGGACCGTGCACATAATAGTGTCACTGTTTACCCACTTTCTGACGTCATAACATCTGATATTTAGGGACTCGAAGTTATGGCACTAGGTGGGTTTATCCTTAGAATGAAAGCTCTAATTCACCAAACCTGGACCTTTAGCGACTATAAGATAAGCTCTAAGCTGTCATGTCACGTCCCTCATTAACGTCCACTATACCTCCAACCAATGAAACAGTTTCCCGCCAAATTATGAGATCCCATGTATTTAATGCAATATCTTATACATTAATGGGGGTACTTGTGCATTTAATACGATCGATCATATTGAACACGGACAAGTTTACTCGAGTAACTTGCCCTTCATATAAGTAGACCATACAAATAGTTTAACAGGAGAGCATTCTCAGCCTATAATTGCTACCCAACTTCCCCCCAGACATGAAAGTTATTGTGAGAACATAACTTTCCACATCCATTGAATACCCATATTATTAAGAATTAACTGAACTTGAAGTTCCTGCCTTGCCATTATTGTGCCTAGAGTGCTTGCTCTCTTTCCCTCCGACCACGCTACCTACTGGTCCCATCTATTTATTATGCATGTTGTGTATTTATCGTGCCAATGTATCATTTAATACAAGTTTGAATACTGAATCCCTTTTCCTCTTATTCACCTGTCATCATTGTAAACATTTAATATTGCACGGAGATGATCCCAATCTTAATAAGGGGTTATGCCTCATTTATTCACATGTGTTCACTGCCAACGTATCATTTAATACAAGGAGACACTTGGTTCCCCATACTATCGCTCAGATGTGTCCATTCGTACAAAGTTAATGATTTTATAAAAAAAATGTGAATGAGAAGTCTTGCGGAGCACATTAAGCAGGAATATAATTGGTCTTGAAAAGCATATTTGCCCAATATTATGAAATTTGTTGAATGATTCACATGTTAATCTCATTTTCTTGCACTTTTGGACTTAAAATACATCTTTCCATGTATATAAACTTGTAGCATTTTGATGATAAGCATATAAGCAAGTTTAATGGAGGTTTTAGTGAGTTTTAACTTGAAATAAAGAGTTGAAATTTCATCCATTAAAGTATGTGAACATGTGTATAAAATGTGATAATTTTATGGCCTTACGATTACATGTGTTAATAAAGGAAAATGGTATTTTTCTTGTAAAGTAGTCTTTAAAATGCTCAATGATATTTTATAGAAAGAAAGAAATGAAATAAAAGATCTCCAACTTGAAAGGTGTGCTAACTCTAAAGTGTTAAATAAATGTTAATAAGTAAAAACATTTAAGAAGTTAGTGTGGGTAACTTAATAATGTTTTTGGAAAATAACACTTGTGAGAAGGGGAAATGACAAGTTTGGAAACACATGGGTAAAATGGTAATTTTACATAAAGTATCCTAAATGAAAGTGATTTGGGTAAAATCAATGCAAGTATATAAAGGATAAGAAATGGTGATTTAAAAGTGTAACACAAGGTGGGGTGAGATCCCCGGGTTTTTGGCTTTAGTCGGTAAGAGTGGAATAATGTGGGCATCGGATAAATATTAAAACACATTAATATAAACATGGATGAGACCAAAAATATTTAAGAAGGGCCCGAAAGCTTGAGATGAAAGACCCAAAATAACTGGCTAGAGCATAGAGTAGCATAGCCGTTAGTGTGGTGCCCGTTAAAGTATGAAGATATTTGGAGGATTTAAAGAAAACGATAATGAAAAGTAGGACATGTCAAGAAATGGGTCATGTGGTGAATATGAGAAAAGTTAATCTAACTTAAATATAATTAATACATGTTTCGGTTGAAAGAAAATGTGAACAAGTAATGTAAGAAATTGACTAATGTCCATGAAATAAAGGAATTGTAAAGTGAAGTAATTAAGTGGGTAACTAATCAACCAAAAGAGGTTTAAACAATAATTAACACAAGTATGTGTTGACGAAAGGTTTTTAACGAAAAATAAGTATTTTCTAACACGGTGCTTACGTGTGTTAAAAGGTGATTTGTAAGGAAAATACTAAGGTAAACTTGGTGTAAGTAAATGGGATCGATAAAAGAAATTCCTTTTTCTAAACAAATGTTGTTTTGTTCGAAGTATTTAACCGGGTGCATTATATCGGTAAATAAATGTTGAGTCAAGTAAAAAGGGATTCTTTATACGATTAAGTGAATTAGTCGAAACAAGTAATTTTTTTGGAATAAAACGGTTTCATGCATTAAAGTATATGTACTTATGTATCTATGTACGAAGTAATTGCATGTGCACATAGGTAATCGTGTTAGAGTCTCTTTTCTGCCTATCGATTCTATATTACATTATTGTAATTTTTCACTGGGCTTTCAGCTCATTCCCTCTTTTTTGTTACAATAGGTTGTGTGCGGTTCCGTATTTTGAGAGAGTTACACATGTAAGTATTATTTTTATTTTATGTTAGTAGCTCTGTATGCTTGGATTCTAGGGACATTTCTCACGAATCCCTCATATATCTTGTTTTAAATTAGAATCGCATGTTAAACAAGTGAAACGTTAATTAAAGAAAATTGAACTAGCAATATTATCTAAGTTATTTCATCGTACTTCACACCTAACGTTCGGGTTGGACCAGATTAATCACGAGTAACCCATAAATCCAGGCTAGGTCATTACAAATGGTATCAGAGCTCTAGGTTCAAGGTTCCTTTCAGGAGTGACGTTGTGAGGTCGGTAGTGGATCTTTGACGTCAATGTTGGTTTTGGGTCGGCCACGCTAGATTTTTGACAGTTTTAATTTATGTTCTCGATGGTAGAGTTAAGAAGATTATCGTGACGGGAAATTATTTTCCATGTAGCATGTGGCCAAGTTAGTTGCTATTAATGGATTTCGCACTATTAATATTAGTTATGTTAGTAATTTGCGAGTGTCGGTACAAGCCAATAGTGGTGGCACTAAGGGTTTAATGTGAGGTGCTTTTGAGTCGACCTTTGGCAATGTGAGGGGTCTATTAAGATGTTAATAAAGGTGAATAACTTCCATAGAATTAGAGACAGGAGTTGTTTAGAGTCAACTATAGAGGTTAGGTGATTAGAGTGTCATATCTAAGCGATGTTGATTTTTGTGATAAGGACACACTAGGTTGCTTGGTTAGTTGCTTATGGGTATCTAATAATGATGATGTGATTAACGAACTTGATCCTCAGGGTAGTATCATGCCGAAAGCATTTTATAAATTTGGTAAGCTTGTGGACCGGCGTTGGTCATTACTTAGGGATGTGTACTCATGCCTTAGCTGATAGGATACTATCATTGTAGGTGAGTGCCTTAGTAATTGTCAATTGATATGTATGTGTCATAAGCCATAGTGCATGTTACCAGCCATCGATGGTAAGCGCGTTGCCTGTGTAATAAGGATAAATCAAAATGACATAGGAGCGATCCCTAAATAGCCTTTCATGATGGTTTTTTTAAGCATGATGTGACATTGAGGAATTGGATCCATTGTGACGTCAGTGGTGTGGACTTAAATGTTTATAGGTTGTAGCGACGTCCTATATCTTACCAGAATCTTTAGTAGTGTCAGCTTGTGGTTTGATACATAGTATGTATCATCAACCATTTGGAAGGAAGTCTTCAAACCTTTAATGGGTCTCAAGGAGAGAGTGGAAGGTTAGGGCTTCAAATAGAAAGGGAAATAAGGTTTTTAATCTAAATATCGTAGCCCCTTGTTAACGGCCTAAGTAATGGCTGAATGCGAGGCAATTTCAATATGAGTATAATTTAAGGAAGTCCTTAGAATATCCCCGAGAATTAGCGCGTGTGGCGTCTTTAAGAATAGAATTCGACTTGTTGTGATGCCTTGGGGTGTTCAATAATTATAGTTCGCCAGACAGGGAGACTTATTGGCCACCCTTGTGAGTATCTAATAGTCATAGGATGAATATTGGAAAATTGGTATGGTATACCAATTATGAGATGCTTATAGGTGATGAAATCTTATCAGGTTTTGATGACTTTTATGTTGAGATATTCTTGGTACCTTTGGGGAACCAGACAAATTCGGTATTATGAAATGCTAGTGTTCTAGTCATGATTATATTGAGGGTTATGTAATGATCTCAGATTATTGGTCAAATTTTAAGGAGTCGAATCATGTAGCCCTTAGTGAGGTCATTTAATTTGATAGAAATAGGTTAGATGACCTTCTAAGGGTAATTGAAGGTTAGTTTCATGATTAATCATGATGCTTATTTATTCTAAGATGACTAGTGTCAGAGGTAGGGCACTTTATTTTGATAGGTACTAGGAAATGCATTGGGAATTTGGATTGATGATGTCTTGTTAAAAATATGAAAATATCACCCTAGAAGGGATATCAAAGCATGATTGGGATATTAACATGTGTCGATAATGTAAGTTAGAATAGCCCCTGAAGGGCAAGGATTAGTTTGCAACTTGTCTTAACAGATTGGTACGGGTTAGAAAGGATAGAGCTATATAGTACTTGTTATCTTTATAACATTAATGGTGATAGGTGTGGCCCTTGTGTAGTTTCAGTTTGGGTAGAATCTTGAGATATGCATAGTGACAACCTTGTGTTATTGAAGGCTATAAAAAAGTTAAATGTTTAGCTTAGTTGGGCACTGCCTAAGGAGACATTCGGGATACAATCATGGTCCAATAATGTAGATATTATCTTAGGTGTGTATTTTGGTCACGACGTCACGGTGAGTAGAGAGATGGACAAGGTCGGCGTTGACAAAGACGTTTGGCATTCGTCGATCGGAGTGGCTCGTGTTCGTCAAGAATGAAAGGAGGAAGCCTTATTCTCAAAGAGGGAAGTCCAACATTTGACTTCCTAAAGGACAATAGGTTTATATGTTACTTTCATCTTATGAATAGTTTGTGATCCGATTCTTCAATGTTGGTGACCCAAGCTAGGGTGTATGGCTACACTAGTATCTGATGAGAACGCCTGGAAGGAGTCATATACTTCAAGCAAATGGCGTAGGTTTACCTTTTATAAACCATAATCGATGCATGCAGATGGGATTCCATCGAAATGGGTCTTTGCTCATTCTGATTCATTGTGTTCTTTCAGTTTCGGTGGCCGAGGATGGTGTTATTTCGATTCTGATAGTTAAGGACGGTGTCTTTTTAATTTTGGTGGTCTGGTATTACTCCATGTTGATGGTATGATCATAGCGTAGATTGGATCAATATGAGTGCGGTTGGGCCTGGTGTAGTCATTGCACCTCGACAATTGGGCGCACTCTTATTTGAAATATTCCTTTATTTGCATAAGATCTGTGCATATGTGGTTGCGTGTTCTGACACAGTTTGCTCGTAGTATCTACTTTACTTAGGATTAACGATCTTATGAACGAGTCGATGTGACGATTATCAGTTCTAGTTATAAAGACCATGATTATGATTCGAGGACATCGTAAAGTGTTAGAAATTGAGGAAATATAACACACGGTGTTGTTTTACCACGACGAGTTGATTGGTGAAATACTCGAGTGAGTGCTCCTTCATTAGACACCTAAAGTGATCTTAGGTTCACAGAAGGGTCTTATGGAAGGTGTTAGTCGAATGCATGATTTGTGGCTTACTGGTGTGACACTCTTCAAAGTGAGTGACTAGCTACGCATAAAATTTGAGTGAATTGGCGTGATCAAGAAGACTCGAGAATTTGAGGAGACTCGTGTTATGTAGTCCTAAGAATTAAAACAATTTTTGATGATGGATTGGGTGTTAGTTTCATATCATTTAGCTTTTGGTTAAGTGTCGATCGTTAGAGAGTGTTGCCCAGTAAAGGCACCGGTATGCTTTGGGTGTTAGCAAATAAGACTTAGGACTTGATTGAGCGTGATCATCGAGTGAGTGGAGATTCGATGACTGTTATATGACTTTGATGGCTAGCTTGATGGTTAGCGATAGAATATGTTGCATGTCAAGTTATTTGGTGATAGCCCATTGTGGATGGACAAATAATGACTTCTTAGTGATTGAGGACTTTGACAACCTAACTCTGAAAGATTCTTACAACTTAGGATAAGAGTTGACAACCTCTGAAAACTTAAGGAATCGATGGATTATTAATTTTAAGGAAACAATAATGTAACATCTGCCCTTGCGACTTTGACCGTACCCGTGTCATTCGATGATGTTATGTGACTCGATTGAGCTTTAGACATTGTGAGATAAATTATGGGTCAAATTTTGGTAATATGGTGGCCTTCGTGCAATTAATTTTTTGAACGAGAGCCAAATATCCTTAGAACGAGTGTTGGTCATTCGAACGAGATGCTTCCCTCATTATAAAGATGCTACATGAGCTTTTCGGTCAGCCACTTCAGAGTCTCCCCTGCTAGTCCTCCGCATATTGTGTTTACTTTGATGGAGATCATACCAACCCTCTTCACTGGGGCGTTGTCATCTTTTGGTGGGAGGTCTGGATCATCTTCATCATCACCCTCCGAGTCATCGTCTCTTCTTTCTGGAGTATCATCACGACATCTAACGTTTATCTTCTTTTTAGGGTCATCTCTTCCCCTCTTAGGGGCCTTACCATCAACATACTTCCTCAGCTTTCCATATTTCAACATCTTCTCGATCTCATCCCTTAAGGCGAAGCACTTGTCGGTAACATGGCCATGGTCTTGGTGGAACTCGCACCACAAGTTCTTGTTCCTCTTATGCAGAGGAGCCTTCAGCTTCTCTGGCCATCTCAGAGACCGGTCATTCTTTATCTCGTTGAGGATGTGTTTGCAGTTCATAGTTAGAGGGGTATAGCGTGCAAACATATCGTCAGCTGACCTCTTCTTTTTGTCCTTCTTTCTTTAGAACTTCTCGCTGCCACTGCCATTCTCATCCTCATACTTTACGGCCATGGCCTCTTCAGCGTTCATGACTTTACCTGCAGTTGCCAATAACTCTTCCATGGACTTGGGAGTTTCCACAATAACTTCCCTTTCTGGAGCCATCCTATGAGAGCGATTATAGCTATGTTTTTTTCTTAATCTTTGACCTCTAGTTTTTCTTTATTGAATCTAGCAATGTAGTCTCTTAGACTTTCGTTCTTGCCTTGCTTGACATATAATAGGTGGGTGGTCTTCTTTTGAGGTCTTACCCCAAAACTAAATTTACGAATGAATCGTTCAGCCAAGGATTTAAAGTTATTAATTAAATTTTTCAAAAGAGAGGTAAAACAGATGTGTGCAGCTCTCGTTAAATTTTCGGAGAAGTCCCAGCACTTTATCTCATCTGGTATTGAATAAATGTCCGTCGCTGACTGGTACATCTCAATATGATATACCGAGTTGGTGCTTCCATAATACTTCGGAGACACCGTAGGTGGTTTAAACTTAACAGGGGTTGGGAAACTCACTATCCTAACCACAAATAGGGAGCCGTTTGAGAAACCTCTTTGCAGTGGGTCTCGGCCTTTGATGAGGTTGGATGGATTCATTCCATGGTCTTGTAATATCGTCTTGGCCGAGGTTGTCCCCAGCCACCTCCAAGGGGTGGACTGAGGGTTCCCCAGTCGCAGCACAACGTTGACTGTTGACCTCTTCCTAGTCCCTACCTCGTCCTGTGTGGGGTCGGTCATGATAAGACCGACGTTCTCCATCCTCCCTTTGTGATCCGGCTTCACTTATCGACCTGGATAACCTCTGTCTTAGGTCATTTACTGGGCTGAGCCTTTCAAAGGCCGACCCTCTGCTCAATCGATCAAAAGTTGATCCACTTTATTGGCCTCCTGCACCTCTTCTCTCTACACAACCTCGGCTCTACTGAATAGGATGTACTATGTTATTTAAAACCTCATACGGCTCCCAACAATCTTCTAGAGCGCCTTCTGCCTCCAAATCATCAATGCTATCCTCAAGAAAAGGGTGTCCTTGCCTCCCGAGATGAAAACGCCTAGGGTCAGCAACGTCCCTCCTCCGCTGAGGTGTAGGTTGATCCTTCTGCGGTGCCTGGGGTGGTCCCCTGGCCTCAAGATGGAGTTGAGTAGCTGCCGGAGTAATTATCTCCGGTGAGACCCCAGGTGATCTCATCATATTTTGACTGAGTTGTGCAAATTGCTCCTTCATCGCTTGTTGTGTTGCAGTCGAAGACCTCAAGGCTGCTGCCACCTCTGCTATTTCGGACTGAGGCGGTGCCTGGCTAGAGCTAGGTCCTTATTGGACCTCCTTCAATGGTCAAATAGCTCCACGCAAGGGGTGAGGCCAGGTTCACCACCAGAGTCTCCGGTGAGGTTAAGCAGAAAGTGAGGAAGAAATAGCTTCTCATTCCCACAAATAGCGCCAAAATGATGATGCTGGAAATAGCACCACCCTTCAAGGTGTTCGTAAGCTCAAATTAGCGATAACAATGGCAGCTCAAGTATATAAGAGCATAAGAGATAGAGATGAGGAGAAGAGGATGAACACAAATGTTTAAGTGGTTCAGCCAATTAGGCCTACGTCCACTGTGCAAGTGAGTGAGTAAGGTCACTGATGTAAGGCACTAGCGGCCATGGATACAATCTCTCAATCTTTCTCTCTCGATTGTGTAAAATGATAGAGTTTCAATGAGGGTTATAATTATCGATCCCTTTACAAGGTAGAGGATGACCTCTATATATAGTGCTTGGGGGGTGTAATGTTCCCCCCAAACATGCAATGAGCATGTGCATGAGCATCGAGCCAATATGAGAGTGACACCTGGCTAATCTCAACTAAGAAATGATGACCTCAATATTCCCTCACGTGGGGGGAATAATTTGGTTATAACAGATTTGTCCACGTGTTCCCAGCCACACATATGCGTGTAAAGGCTCGGCTGTCTTCGATTGGTACCAACCTCGGCCTGAAAGGGTACGAGATTGGTGAAGTCTGGCTGCCGCCCAATCCGAGGTTATTCATGATGATCTCGGCTCAGCAGGAAAGCTGAGGTAAGGCAGGTGGGGTTATAGCGTCGACCTGGGTTGGGGTTATGTTAGAGTAACTGGAATATCGATTGATTCCCGGTCGAGGTTGGTTATGTGATCCTTACTACCTCGACTGATTCCCAACCGAGGTTGGTCAGTTGATCCTTGCTACCTCGACTTATTCCTAGCCGATGTTGATGAACGAGGTAGATGCGATCTCTGACGATGGTCGACAATGAGGTGATCAGTGATGTCGGCCATAGTCGACCTTATGTAGGATGAGAGTGTTGGTTGTCAGTCAGGAGCTTTTGTTGCCTCGGACCTCTCATATGCCGAGGTTGATGTCTCTGAGTTGTCAGGTACATTTAGGATATATCAATCAACCCCTAGCCCTTAGTTACCTATGTGAGTAGGTGATTAAGGGGTATTTGCAAGGCCGAGGCCATTCTTCCTGGTGTGCCAATATCCCCTTGACAAGTGTCAAGAATTGAAGTGGGTAGCGTGCCTGGAAAGTACAAAGATATTATTTGTCTTTTGGGCTCCCAAGGCAATGATGGGCCTTGGGATGTGTGCAATCAGCTTTAAGGGTTAAAACCCTTCCCTTTCTCTTTCTTCCTCATTTCCCTCCATTTTTCTCGCCTGAACCTTCTTCATTCTCTCACTTCCAGAGCTTTGTTGCTGCAGTTGTTGGTTTTCTTTGATTAATGTCTTCCTCACCCTTACTCCACGGTTATCCAGGTATCGTCTCCCTCTTGTTTTGGTAATTTGCGATTTTTAATTTCTTTTTGTTGCATTTTCCAATCTCGGCTTGAGATTTCTGGTGAGTTTATGAGTTTTTCGGTGAGTTTATGAGCTTTTCGGTGAGCTGTTCTTGACTGTTTTTGGTTAGCTTTCTTTTCAAATAACCATATTTGATCTTTAACTATTGTGTCATCCTGTTTGTTTTTGTCTTGAGCCCTGAAGTGTAAGATCGTCCTCATATGCTCAGAGCCCCCTTTATCAACTCTTTCCGGAATTCCCTTCTCTTAGTGGAAAACCTTTGATAAGATTAGGCAAATAGAACGAGCCCAAGAGGAATCTCTTAGGGCCGAGGCATTCCCTCTTAGACGTATATTCCCACCCCCTCTGAAAGTGATATGTCCTGAGCCATCTGTGCCTGCAGAGGTCCCAGTAGAACCCGTTTCGATATCTGAGTCTGAGTCGTCAACCTCAGACCCTATGTCTGTGGATTCTTTTCAAGAAACCATGGATTATTCCGTCAGGATGGATCAAGCCCCTGACCAAGCCGAGGTTTCCAGTCGTGCCTCGTATAACAAGAGTTATAGCACTTCACACTCTTCCTCCGATGTTGAAATTGTAGGACCTAGTTTGGATATTCCCCCAATATTTGATGTTATTCCCAGGGGGCTGAGTTCGCTCAGAGGTTCCCTGATGGTGCTCCCACCCCTACCCAAGCCGATGTTTCCTGTATTGAGGATGATGGTAGCGAAAGCGATGTTGACACCTCGGAGGCAGCCGAGATAGAGAGCACTGTCAGCGAACTCGACCTTTTAACTTTCAGGCATCTTTATTCCATAGGTCCCACAATAAAACTTAGGAGGCCTCTAAGGGATGAGAGGGCTTTTGGCGGCCGAGATGGTGAGATCTGCCTATATGAGCAGATGTTTAAGTTGGGATTTTATCTCCCCATTCACCCCATAATTAGGGCCATATTGTCCTACATTAACTTGGTTCCTTCTCAACTCTCCCCTAATGCCTGGAGAGTAATGATTGGGGCTATCGTCTTATGGAGGGAGGTCCATCATTCAAACATTCGCGTCGAGGTCATCACAGGGTGCTACATACCCTCCTCTACTTGGAATCATCCGAGTTACTATCACTTTCTAGCTCTAAAGTCTACTAAGAAGATGTTGTTAGTTACCCAGACTTCCATCCATAACTGGAAACCACGATACTTCTTCCCTTCCGGGGCATAGGAATTTAGTGCTTGTGTCCCCTCTTCATCTTTAGAGCCGAGGATACCACTAAGGCGGGGAAAGGTGTCAATGGCTGCCAGGGCTGACCCAGGATTAAGCTAGTATAACTTTCAGAAGGTCAAAGACCTTCAAGATCAGGGGGAGAATGGTCTGATGGTCAAGTACGAGCATTTGATGACCCCCTACTACCTTTCTGAAACTGGCCTTGGGGGGATTCCTCTGGCTGAGCTCCATAAGTTACTTTATCATTTCAACAAGTTATACCTCTGATTTTGTTATGTCTCTAATCTTTTAACTCAGATCTTTCTATTTGCCTAGCGTCCAAAGGGAATTTTAGACGACATTTAGGAGATGGCAGCCCCCAGCCTTACAAAACTAGTGAAGAAAGCAGGTCTAACTGCGCCTCCTACTACTACTACTACTTCAAGGGCCGATGACTCAAAGAAAAGGAAGTCCAATGACCCTGCCCCTGAGGATCAGAGGCATAAGAAGAAAATCTCCAAGGGGGATCGCGCGATCCCCATCTCTTTTGAGGATGTGTTAGTTGCTCGTCTAGAGCAGTTGAAGATTGGTGATAGCCTTATTGCCCAAAGTTTGAAGTCCTTGGATGCCATCGGCCCCGTTATGACCGACGCTGACAAACGATTCTGCTGTTCTCTTGATACCCCTATGCTGGCCGAGTTCAGCCTCCACCGATCTATCCAAGTAAGACTTTTGTTGTTGTTGCTGTAAGTGTAACATCGGCTTTGAATTATACCAAATCTTGAACTGACATTTCGGTACATATTTTGTAGGGTCTCCTCACCATGCACCAGTTCGTTGACTGGAATATGAGGAAACTTTCTCTGATTGAGAAGGGCAGAGAGGCCCAAAAGACCGAGGTTGCTCTGAATGTTGAAGTGGAGCTTTCGAAGGCTTTCTTAAAACGGTTTAAAAATAATGTCAAGTAGTTGGAGAAGGACATGGGTAAGCTTAAAAAGGATCATAGCTCTACCCTGAAGACCCAGGCCGACTCTCTTCAACACGAGGTTGATGCTGCTATGAAGGCTGCTCTAGAGGACGCCTTGGAGAAGATCTTGGAGGACTACAAGGTCTTTGACGAATTCGTCAGCTTCAGCTTTGAGTACCTCGAAAGGGGTGTTAAGGCCACTGGAAAATGGGCTATAATAAAAGAGAAAGAGTCAGGGGGCCTGGCAGCATCTGACTTCATTAGTCTGGGTTATGCTTACCCTCGATTTGCCCAGTCCTTACAAGTGGTCGAGAAGGAAGGAGGTGTCGCACCTACTGAGACTGCTCCTCAAGAATATACCAAGACTGAAGAGGTTGGTCCTCAGGATGATGAGGTAGAGGTGACCAACCTCGGCCAAGGAGATGGGGGCATGGCCACTAACCCTGAGGTTGCAGATACTTAAACCCATTTATGAAGCTCTTACTTATAATTTTTTATTTCTGATTCATATCGATCTGTAATTTCTTATGACATTTTCTGTTTCCTTTTGACTTGTATATCTCAACTTCATGCTATATCAACCTCTGAAGAGGGTTTTATTTCTTTTGTTGAATGATCTTTGAATGGCTTTCCATTAACCTTGTAACATTGTCTAAGGTCTGAGGTCATCCAAGTATGATGTTCACCTCAGACCTTCTCAACAAGCAATGATGTTTAAAGTCTGAGGTCATCAAACTAAGATCTTACCCCCATAAATTTCACCAAATTAATGATGCCTAAGGTCTAAGGTCATCCAAGTATGATGTTTACCTCAGACCTTGTCACCAAGCTATGATGTTTAAAGTCTGAGGTCATCAAACTAAGATGTTACCCCCATAAATTTCACCAAATTAATAATGTCTAAGGTCTGAGGTCATCCAAGTATGATGTTCACCTCATACCTTCTCACCAAGTTATGATTTTTAAAGTCTGAGGTCATCAAACTAAGATGTTACCCCCATAAATTTCACCAAATTAATGATGTATAAGGTCTGAGGTGATTTAAGTGTGATGTTCACCTCAGACCTTGTCACCAAGCTATGATGTTTAAAGTCTGAGGTCATCAAACTAAGATGTTATCCCCATAAATTTTTCTATTAAAGTATAATGAACCAAGAATTGACACAAAAACTGCTCTTTTCATTAATGGTCTCTTTATAAGATGATACGTTTACACAGGAATCATTAAAACATCATACGTAATACTTTTTCAAATGATCAGCATTCCATGGATTGGAGAAAGGTTCCTCTTTAAGGTTTTCTAGTCTATAGGTCCCGGGTACAACTTCCTCAATCACTTTTTAAGGGCCATGCCAATTTGGGTGAAGCTTGTTTGCCTTCTATAACGTCTTCTTTAGCACTAGGTCTCCCATGGTTATGGGTCTTGATTTCACCCTTTGACTATATAACTGTGCTATTCTCTATGGATAGGCTGCCTGTCTGATCTCTGCATCTTCCCTTCTCTCTTCAATCAAATTTAGGTTAAGTCTTCTCTCCTCCCCATTCTTCTCAGGGTTATAGGTCTGAACCCTGTGAGTGGGGAATCCTACCTCTCTTGGTATAACGGCTTCTAAGCCATGTGCTAATATAAATGGGGTTTCCCCCGTTAGTGTCCTAACCATTATTCTGTAGGCCCATAACACAACATAAACCTCTTCAGTCCATCACCCCTTAGCTTATTTAAACCTCTTATTAATCCCATCGAGGATTGTTCTGTTTGTGACTTCGATCTGACCGTTTGCCTGAGGTCGGACGGGAGAAGAGAAAAATTGCTTGATCCCAACTCTCTCATAATATTTCTCCAAGGAAGAATTCTTGAACTGGGTTCCGTTATCCGAGATGAGGGTTTTAGGGAGGCCATGTCTATATATGATACTCTTCCAGATAAATTGGAAGGTCTTCTGCTCTGTAATCGTGATCATCGGCTCAGCCTCCACCCACTTGGACAAATAGTCAATCGCTACTATCAGAAATTGGTAATTATTTGCAGCCCTTGTCAAGGGAACCACGTTAATTCCCCATACTGCGAATGGCCAAGGGGAGCTGATTGACGTTATAAGCTGATGAGGTTGATGGGGGATAGTGGAGAATCTTTGGCATTTGTCGCACCTCTTCACGTAGGCTGCAGCATCTTTGGCCAAAGTCGGCCACCAGTATCTTATCTTAATAATCCTCTTGGCCAAAGGTCTTCCTCCTGTGTGACTGGAGCAAGAACCCTCGTGTACCTCCTGTAGGATGCGAGGAACTTCCGTGGGATGAACACATCTGAGGAGAGGTAATAGAAATCCTCTCTTATATAGGACATCTCATATTATTGAGAACTTTGCAGCTCTGTACCTCAATTTCCTCCTTTCTAGATTTAATTCCGGCAGTTCTCCCTCTCTAATATATCTGACAAGGGGGTCCATTTATGAGTCCCCTAGGTTCAAATTGAGGCAATGGTTACTAACCTCTTCCTCTTCAATGGTCGTCTTGGGCAGGATCTCGACTGGAACTTTCCTTCTGATGTATATCCTTGTTGATGAAGCCAACCTTGCTAGTGCATCTGCATGGCTATTATTTTGTCGAGGTACTCTCTTCATCTTTACCTCTTTGAAACCTTCTATCATCATTCTTACCCTCTTCAGGTATTTGGATATCCTTTTATCCTTGGCTTCATAAACTCTAAACACTTGGTTAACAACTAACCTTGAGTCACTACGAAGCAGGAATCGTCTTACCCCAATGGTCTTTGTTAAGGAGAGGCCTGCTATCATGGCCTTATAATCTGACTCGTTATTTGATTCCTTGAAGTTAAACCTTAGTGCATATTCAACGTTGGTACCATCTGGGGCTGAGAGGATCAGCCCTGCACCGCTTCCACTTTCACAAGAGGACCCATCAATAAAGAGGTTCCAGATATCTTTATCTGACGAGAAGCTCCCCTCTTACATGATTCCTTGCTTGAAGAGGTACCGGTCTTCCTCATTCTTGGCTATTCCATTTCTGTCTCTGTTAAACATAACCTCTTTCGAGTCTCAAAAGACGTTACTGTATGATTCCTCTGTAGCCTCTAAGTTATTCTCAACCTCATCCTCTTCCCGTGTAAACTCAACGATAAAATTTGTAAGTGCCTTCCCTTTAATGGCTACCCTAGGTTGATAAGTAAGGTCATACGCTCCCAACTCAACGTCATATGTCATTAATCTACCCGACTTCTCAAGTTTGTGTAGTACCTATCTTAGTGGGGAGTCGGTGAGGATGACCATAGAGTGGGCTTGAAAGTAGGGCTTCATCTTCCTAAAAGCATGTATCAAAGCGTAGGCCAACTTTTCCATCCAAGGGTAGTTTTGTTCAGACCCTTGAAGGGACTTACTATTGAAGTATACAGGCCTTTGGATCCCAATATCTTCCCGTACTATGGCTGCACTTATAGCTGACTCAGAGACTGCTAGATAAATATACAACTTCTCTCCCACTATGGGCCGAGATAAGAGCAAGGGAGATTCGAGGTAGGACTTGGGTTGATTAAAAACCTCATCACACTCTTTGTCCCATTCGAATTCTAAGCACCTTAAAGAATGAAAGATACGTGTCCGTCCCTTTGGAAATAAATCTGTTGAGTGCAGCTACTCTTTCAGCGAGCCTCTGAATATCCTTGATACTTTTTGGTGTCTTCATGTCAAGCAAAGCCTTAATTTTCTTAGGGTTCACCTCTATTCCCCTCTGATTGACAATGAATCCAAGTAATTTCCCAGCTCCTACCCTGAAGACACATTTCGCAGGATTGAGTTTCATTCTGTACAAGTCCATGGTATCGAAGGTCTTTTCTAGGTCTGCCACGTGAGTGTAGGCCTTTAAGCTCTTCGTCAACATATCTTCTACATACACCTCCATAGTCTTGCCTATTTGATTTTCAAATATCTTATTCATAAGACGTTGATACGTTGCTCCTGTATTTTTCAAGCCAAAGGGCATAACCTTGTAGCAATATGTCCCCTTGTCAGTGATGAAGGTTATCTTCTCTGAGTCTTCAGCATCCATGAAGATCTGGTTATACCCAGAATACCCGTCCATGAATCTCATGAACTCATGCCCTGCCATGGCATCTACCATCTGATCTATCCTAGGTAAGGGATAACTGTCTTTTGGGCAAGACTTGTTTAGGTCGGTGAAATCTACGCATATCCTCCATTTTCCATTGACCTTGGGCACAATGACGACGTTTGATAACCACTCTGGGTATATAACCTCCCTGACGAATTATGCCTCTTCTAATTTCCTGACCTCTTCTCTGATGACGTCATACTTCTCCCTAGAGTAAACTTTTCGCCTTTGTTTGATTGGCTTAGCATCTTCGGCCACATTGAGCTTGTGGCATATAACCTCTGGGTATATGTCAGGCATGTCTGCGTGGCTCCAAGCGAAGACACTCTGCCTCTTTCTCAAGAAATTTATCAGCTCTTCCTTGATCTCCACTTTTAAGGCCTTGCCGACTTGGATGGTTTTTTTCGATTCGTCCTCATTGAGGACGATGGATTCTACCTCTTCTGCGGCCTCTCCTTTCTTCAACTTCGTTTCATCTCTTGGGTCAAGCGTATCAATGTTATACGTGGTGGTTGCTTCTTATGGGCCTCTCTCTCTTCGGCTGAGTTGAAGTAGCATTCTCGTGCTATGGTCTGGTCACCTTGCACTTCCCCTACCCCATAGGGGGTGGGGAATTTTAGCATCTGGTGGACCATCGATGGCACGACTTTAAACTCCTTAAGGGCCACTCTTCCTATGATGAGGTTATAGGCTGAGAAGACGTTTTCATCCATAATAAAGAAATTGATCTTCCGGGTCAACCTCTTAGGCCATTCATCGCCCATTCGCACGTCTATCTCATATATGCCCAATGGATGGACTTTTTTATCGCTGAAGCCCATTAATGGATGATGGTAAGGTACCATCCTAGCTCTACTAAGGCCTAAGCTCTTGAAATTAGTCCAGAACATCACATCTGCTGAACTACCTCCATCTACAAGAATCATCTGTACCTCGCATCCATGCACTCTTGTGGTAATTACCAAAGGATCATCATGCGGGGCTAAGATGCCTTTGAAGTCGAGTCGGGAGAAACCGACTATAAGAGCGTCCATATCCACTTTCTTTCTATTCTTCTTGGTTTTTGAAGATGTCAGATTGACCACTTCTATTTTGGCCACAGACTTGGCCTCTGCCACATGAGCTTTTCGGTCAGCCACTTCAGAGTCGCCCCCTGCTAATCCTCCGCATATGGTGTTTACTCCGAAGGAGATTATACCAACCCTCTTCACTGGGGTGTTGTCATCTTTTGGTGGGAGGTCTGGATCATCTTCATCAGCACCCTCCAAGTCATCGTCTCTTCTTGCTGGAGTATCGTCACGACACCTGTCGTTTCTTTTCTTTTTAGGGTTATCTCTTCCCCTCTTAGGGGCCTTACCATCGACATACTTCCTCAGCTTTTCGGATTTCAACATCTTCTCGATCTCATCCTTTAAGGCGAAGCACTTATCTATAACATGGCCATGGTCTTGGTGGAACTCGCACCATAAGTTCTTATTCCTCTTATGCGGAGGAGCCTTCATCTTCTCTGGCCATCTCAGAGATCGATCATTCTTTATCTCGTTGAGGATGTGTTCACAGCTCACAGTTAGAGGGATATAGCGTGCAAACTTATCGTCAGCTGACCTCTTCTTTTCATCCTTCTTTCTTTGGAACTTCCCACTGCCACTATCGTTCCAATCCTCATACTTTACGGCCATGGCCTCTTCAGCGTTCATGACTTTACCTGCAGTTGCCAATAACTCTACCATGGAATTGGGAGGGTCTTCTGCGAGTTTCCACAACAACTTCCCTTTTCTGGAGCCCTCTTATGAGAGCGGTCATAGCTATATTTTCTTCGTAATCTTCGACCTCCAGTTTTTCTTTGTTGAATCTTGCAATGTAGTCTCTTAGACTTTTGTTCTTGCCTTGCTTGACATACAACAGGTGGGTGGTCTTTTTTTGAGGTCTTACCCCAAAACAGAAATTATCAATGAATCGTTCAGCCAAGGCCTTAAAGTTCTCAATTGAATTTCTCGCAAGAAAGGTAAACCAGATATGTGCAGCTCCCGTCAAAGTCCCGGAGAAGGCCCGGCACTTTATCTCATCTAGTATTGAATAAATGTCCGTCGCTGACTGGTAAATCTCAATATAACGTATTGGGTTGGTGCTACCGTCATACTTGGGAGACACCGTAGGTGGTTTAAACTTGGTAGGGGTTGGGAAACTCACTATCCTAGCCACGAATAGGGAGCCTCTGAGAAACCTCTTTGCAGTGGGTCTCGGCCTTTGATGAGGTCTCCTATCTTTTCTTCAAGACGTTGGATGAAGTCATTCCATGGTCTTGCAATGTCGGTCTGGCCAAGGTTGTCCCCAGCCACCTCCAAGGGGTGGGCGGAGGGTTCCCCAGCCGCAGCACAACATCGATTGTTGACCTCTTCCTCGTCCCTACCTCGTCCTATGTGGGGTCGGCCATGATGAGGCCGACGTTCCCCATCCTCCCTTTATGAGCCGGCTGCACTTCACGACCTGGATAACCTCTGTCTTAGATCATTTACTGGGTCGATCCTTTCAAAGGCCAACACTCTGCTCAATTGATCAAAAGCTGATCCTCTTTGTTGGGCTCCTTCACCTTTTCTCTCTACACAACCTCGGCTCCGCTGGTTAGGACATATTATGTTATTTGAAACCTCATACGGCTCCCAATAATCATTTGGAGCGCCTTCTGCCTCCAAATAATCATACCTATCCTCAGGGCAAGGGTGTCCTTGCCTCCCCAGACGCAAACTCCTAGGGTCAGCAACGTCCCTCCTCCACTGAGGTGTAGGTTGATGCTTCTGCGGTGCCTGGGGTGGTCCCTTGGCCTCAAGATTGAGTTGAGTAGCTGCCGGAGTAATCATCTCCGATGAGACCCCAGGTGATCTCATCATATTTTGACTGAGTTGTGCAAATTGCTCCTTTATCGCTTGTTGCGTTGCAGCCAAAGACCTCAAGGCTGCTGCCACCTCCGCCATTTTGGACTGAGGCGGTGCCTAGATGGAGCTAGGTCCTTAATGGACCTCCTTCAATGGTGAAATAGCTCCACGCAAGGGGTGAGGCCAGGTTCACCACCAGAATCTCTGGTGAGGTTAAGCAGAAAGTGAGGAAGAGATAGCTTCTCGTTCCCACAGACGGGGACAAAATGATGATGCTGGAAATAGCACCACTCTTCAAGGTGTTCGTAAGCTCAAAATTAGCGATAACAATGGAAGCTCAAGTATATACAAGCATAAGAGATAGAGATGGGGAGAAGAGGATGAACACAAATGTTTAAGTGGTTCAGCCAATTAGGCCTACGTCCACTGTGCAAGTGAGTGAGTATGGTCACTGATGTAAGGCACTAGCGGCCATGGATACAATCTCTCAATCTTTCTCTCTCTACTGTGTAAAATGACAGAGTTTTAATGAGGGTTGAAATTATCGATCACTTTACAAGGTAGAGGATGACCTCTATATATAGTTCTTGGGGGGTGTAATGTGCCCCCCAAGCATGTAATGAGCATGTGCATGAGCATCGAGCCAATATGAAAGTGACACCTAGCTGATCTCAACTAAGTAATGATGACCTCAATATTCCCTCACGAGGGGGAATAATTTGGTTATAACAGATTTGTCCACATGTTCCCAGCCACACATATGCGCATAAAGGCTCGGTTATCTTCGATTGGTACCAACCTCGGCCTGGAAGGGTACGAGGTTGGTGAAGTCTGGTTGCCACTCAATCCAAGGTTGTTCATGATTATCTTGGCTCAGTAGGAAAGCTGAGGTAAGGCAGGTGGGGTTATAGTGTCGGCCTGGGCCGGGGTTATGTTGGAGTAACTGGAATGTCGGTTGATTCCCGACCGAGGTTGGTTATGTGATCCTTGCTACCTCGGCTGATTCCCCGCCAAGGTTGGTTAGGTGATCCTTGCTACCTCGGCTTAATCCTAGCCGATGTTGATGAACATGGTAGATGCAATCTCTGACGATGCCCGACAATGAGGTGATCAGTGATGTCGGCCATAGCCGACCTTATGTAGGACGAGAGTGCTGGCTGTCAGTCAGGAGCTTTTGTTGCCTCGAACCTCTCATATGCCGAGGTTGATGTCTCTGAGTTGTCAGGTACATTTAGGGCATATCAGAGGTTTTAGGGCATATCACTAAAATGCTCAGAGATTTCTTGGAGTAAGAAAGTAATAAAATTAAGAGATTTCCAACTTGAAAGGGGTGCTAACTCCATAGTGTTAAATAAGTGTTAATGAGTAAAAACATTTAAGATGTTAGTGTGAGTAACTTACTAATGTTTTAGGGGAAATAACACTTGTGAAAAGAGGGGAATTGACAAGTTTGAAAACATATGGTTAAATAGGTAATTTTATGTAAAATGGAACATTTTTATGAAATAAAAATGTTGAAAAAGGTGTTAAACAAAATGGTCCTAATTGAAAGTGATTTTGGGGATAAAATCAACAAAAGTGTAAATATGACAAGAAATGGTGATTTTAAAAGTGTAGCATAAGGTGAAGTGAGATCCCATAGTTTTTGGTTCGACTGGAAAAAGTGGAATAATGTGGGCATTGGATAAATGTTAATACACGATAATAGAGACCGAGGTTGAGATCGAGAATAATTAATAAGGGCCCGGAGCGCCTAAGGGTGAAAGGCCTAAAATCACTGGCCAAAGCATATGGTAACACAACCGGCAATCTGGAGTCTGTTAAAGTATGCGGATATTTAGAGGATTATGAGAAAAATATAATGAAAAGTAGGACATGTCAAGAGATGGATTGTGTGGTGAATATGAGAAAAGACAACCTAACTTCAATATAATTAATACATGCTCCGATTGAAAGATAACGTGGACGAGTAATGTAAGAAATTGCCTAATGTCCATGAAATAAAAGAATGGTAAACTGAAGTGATTAAGTGGATAATTAATCAACCTAAAGAGGTTTAACCTATAGTTAAAACAAATATGTGTTTATGAAAGGTTTTCAACTAAAAATGCATATTTTCTAACACGGTGCTTGCGTTTGTTGAAAGGTGATTTTCAAGAAAAATACTAAGGTAAATTTTGTGTAAGTAAATGGAAAAAATTCGAGAAAAGAAGTGTTTTGTTCTAAACAAATGGTATTTTGTTCGAAGTATTAAATCGGGTGCATTAAATTAGGAAATAAATGTCGAGTCAAGTAAAAAGGGTTCTTTATACAATTAAGGTGAATTAATTGGAACAAGTAACATTTTGGGAATAAAACGGTTCCATGTATTAAAGTATATGTACGTATGTATCTATATACAAATTAATTTCATGTGCACGTAGGTAAATGTGTTATAGTATTTTTTCTGCTGTTTGATTCTATATTATATTGTTGTATTTTTTCAATGGGCATTCGGCCTGTTCCCTCTTCTTTGTTACGGCAGGTTGTGAGTGATTTTATATTTTGAGCACGTTACAGAGGTAAGAATTCTTTTTATTTTACTTTAGTATCTTTGTATGTTTGGATTTCGGGGACGCTTCTTACATGTCCCTCGCGTAGCTTGTATTAAATTAGAATCACATGTTAAATAAGTGAAACGTTAATTAAATTAACTGGACTAACAACATTATCTAGGTTATTTCATCTCACTTCACACCTAACGTTCAGGTTAGACCGAGTTGACCACTAGTAATCTATAAATCCGGGGTGGGACGCTACAAGATCTTCTAAATACCTTACCAAATGCCAATCTGAAGATATCTCAGCCACACATGCTAATGCACAACTAAAAAACAAATTTCATGTATGACCCCGAAAAACTTCATATATGACCCCATGAGGTCAAGAAAAAGAAATTCCAGTTCCTATATGATCTCCCCCTAAGGCAAACCAAGAACAAAAAGTTTACCAAATTTCAGAAAACCCATTACGGCCATATGGACGACACGAACCGACCATAGCTGGCTAAATGCAAGGATAAATCCTAACACATTTGGTCGTCTTAGGTAACTAATGTTAAGACTTAGTTAGGACGGCAAGATCCATCCACGTGATCATCAATATGCATCATTAGAACCAAATACCGGATAACCCAAGTTTTGTACAACATTGATAACTAGTAAGACGGAGCATTAAGGCAACAATCGACCACATGATCATAAGACTAAACTATTAGTAGACCCATTTTCAACACACGACACTCATCAAGATGACATGGCTTAATGTTCATAAAAATATAATTGTTATCAAACATCTGACTATATTTACTTGTGCTAAAGAAAAACAAGTAAAGAGAAGCAAGTGAAGAAAAACATGAATATAAATTTCCATTACGATTTATTAAAAAGTAATTACAATGAGATAAAAAAAATAGATTATAACAAAGTCATTCACGAGGATGAGTTTTCTTGTTTGGTAAGCTCTTAAAGCCAATAGGAATATCTAATGCTTGTGGAGTGATAATTGTCCTCAAGTCTCTAATCCTAGGTTGCCTGTAAGAATTTACCATGTCCACTAAATGCAGAGGTCGATGTAGATCTTCGTCCCCATCAAGGCCATAGTCCCCAAGGTATTTTCTCATTAGACTCACCGAGATAGCATCCGGAGGGATCCATGAAACATAAGTCTTAAAAGAACTATTTGGGTGTTCCAAACAACCTGGATCATGTCAATACCACAGCTCGTCCTCATTGGGATCCTTTGTCACAACGAGAGCATTGAGCCAACTATGCTTATAACCAACCTTACGAGCATGGTTAAGATCTGTCTCCATGTATATGAGGGCCTCGTCATAATCATTCATCCAGACAGTGTGATGCTGTTAAAAATTAATATGTGAGGCGATCAACCTTCTCACTCATCCTCTTAATTGGGGATAACTAATTTTTAATGGTCGTGGACTGGTCGAGCAGAGTCTTCTTGGTCATTTCCTCCTCTATTGACTACAAAATTATTCCACGTTGCTGAGATAACTGAACCTTTACTTTCTTTATTTGCTCCAACTCCTCCCCTATGCGAGCATTTTCTTAATCTAAAAAGGAGACACTCTCATTTTGGTCGGTAGGCCTAGACTTCTTGAGACATTCCGACTCAACCCATAAAGCATTATTTTCCTACTTAAGCATTGTGACATTTTCTTTGGTACCAGTCTGTTCAGCAGTGAGAATGAACTATTTCTTGGAATAACTTGATGCCAATGAAAGTAGTTTCTGGTCAAACCCACTACTCTTTTGTAGATCGGTCAACTTCTTCTCATGATCAGCCTGAAGACTTTCCATTGATTCCTTATGGATCTTTTGTATAACAAAAATCATGTCATGGTAGGTAGCGTTATCTGCAATTGCATGATGAAAAAGACTAATCAGATTTAAGTATGATTTCTTAGCCAGCGAAGATTCATCATAATCGAATAGCTCCTCAAGATAATCTTCGTCGATATCACTGTGACTAGCGTCGAACAACTGACTATGTCTCTCCTGAAATTCACTTTAGATGATGACCAAAGATGTGAGTCTTTCATTAAACTTCAAAGAAGGTGGTCGGATGTAAGTATTTGTCAATAAAAAGAACTTGCAAGAACCTAACCAGAGCAACAATATATGGAATGGGAGTTTTATTTCATTAAAAAAGGAGTTGCAAGAGGTCAAACCCCATACATTTATATGGTATAAAAAATAAAGAAAATAAAATGAAATATTCCTAGCCCAACTATAGGGATTTATTTCCCCACCTTCTCCTTATTAGCAGCAGCAACATAACCTTTACCTCAATGACCACTAATTGTTCCTTGTCAGCAGCAACACCATCTTCCTCTTAATCTTCATCAACCTGAGGATTAATGGCAAGAAGGTGTAGTTAAAAGAGGTCGAACTCCTTGGTAGTGCCAATATTAACAAGAGATGCATCCCAACCATCTTTTAAGAACACTTTCTTCAAGTAGTCAATCTGCATAGAAGCATTGGCAAAGGCCTTGTCCCATCCCTTTGTGAATGCTTTTTCCTTAGCTTTGGTAATAGTCGCCAAAGCTTGATCGACCTTGGTTTTGACTAACTTGGCTATTTCTCTAGCATCCTCTCCCTCATTTCTTGGATTTTCAGTGGCAGCAATGACGTTATTTGCCACTACCTTCTCCCCTCCAACGTATTAACCCTCTCTTCCAACTATTTCTTCTCCTGCATCTGGGTCTCATTAGCACGACCAACAACCTCTAAATATTTTTGTATCTCATTAAAGGTGACCTCGGCATCAAAGTATGACTCCCTCATCTTGTCATTCCTCCTAGAAATCTAGTCATAATCGATTAACAATTACGAAGATAAATATAAAAAGGAGGACATTAGAAGAGGGAGTGGAAAAAGTATAAATGAAAATTAAATAATGAGTAATCAACTTACGAGGGGCAAATTGTGATTCGCGCAGTCCAGCAAGCTTGAGTAGGTAAGGGAAGATGCAATTGCTTAATCAACAGGAAGGACTCTAAAACTGATTAAGCCGCGAGTAAGCTTAGGACAAGCAACAACAAACTGGGTAACACCTTTTGCTTACTAGCAACTTTCTTTATAATAATCTCATATTGAGGAGGTTAATCCTTCCTCTACCTCTTAGACAGGGGCTCATAGTCCATCACAGGAGATGTATCCGAAATTAAGGGGTCATTGGAACCTCTAGCTTCAGACCTAATGCTCGCTAGATGAATAGGTGGGGGTGACCTCATACCATCACGGGAGGTGATTGTGTTGGTGATCTTGCGCTTTACCATGTCGCTCGGGAAAACACTAATAGGCACCAAAGAAACGTCCAAAGATTCATAAAATGAAGAGGTGATCTTTTTAGAAAAATTATCTCCTTCTATAGGGGAGGACTTTGAACCGAGCTCAGAATCTGAAGTTGAGGTCTTTAGATCATCCAAAGAGATTGGGGCAACCGGTCTTTCCTCGGCACATCTTGCGATAAAAACTATTGTTGTGCTCTTATACCACTAGGGGTGTTCGCAGTTCGATCCAGTCCCTTTTTTAGGATTTTTAAGGACCGGACCGATTAAATCGATCCTAAAAAATGGACCAAGATTGGACTGATTATATCGATTACCCGACCCTAATCGGTCCAATTATTTATAGGGTCGGTCCGGTCTAACTTTTCGGTCCTAATCTTATTAAATTAATCATTTTGAAAATTAAAATCACCATCAAAATGTCCAAATTTAAATTGTCAAAACTTTAACCAAACAAATAAATCAATCCACAAGCACCTCAAAACTCCAAATCATGAACAAAAAACAGTCCACAACAGAAATATAAGAAAACTTGATTACAAAACAAAGGGATTGACAAATGCTAATTAGACAAGCATAATTCATATAAAGAATGAAACTTTATCTAGAGCCCTGAAATGAACGTAAGAAGCCAATTGATAGTAAAAGGGAAGTGTGTGAGTACCTTGAGAAAAAACCCACCAAGTTTAGATCACATAGAATAAATTTTATCAGCCGCGTGTTCACATTCTCTCCCACATTGCCTTTTGCCTCTTCACATCCTGTCCCAAACCAACTCTTAATTGGAACACCTAACAAAACACAACTCATAACAACAATGTCAACAACCCCTGATAAGTGTATTATGTGTGTGTGCGCGTGTGTGTGCGTGTGTATATATATAGTGAGAAAGAGTGTGACCTTGTAGCAGGTGTGCTTGCACCTAGAATTGAAAGGAACGGTGTAAAGGTCTGAAGTGGGTGGATAACTTTTTTAGAAATTTTTTTAGATCCAGAGAGGATGTGTGGCAAAATGGAACATGATGATGTGTGAGTGGCGCAAATGGTAGAGGAGGATGTGTGGCAATGACGTAGCATGAGAAGAGAAGAAGAAAGTTAGTTTGAGAGAGAGAAGAATGTGGTGAGAGGAGCGGCGCAAGTGGAAGAAAGAAATTAGAGTTCAGAAGTAGTGTTGTGTGTGTGTTTTCTGATATTGGATTATTAGGGTTGTTTTCTTCTGTTTTAAAATTGATGAGCGTACGCCCATTCCTTCTTTGAGTATTTTTTTATATACAAATATAACTAAATATATATATATATATATATATATATATATATATATATATATATATATATATGTAACCGGTCCGGACCGATTCAGACTGGTTATTTAATAAGGCGGACCGAGGACTGTACCGATTAGACCGGTCTATAAAAAAAACTGGATCGAACTGATTAAAAAATGGTAAAAATAGTCTGGTTCGGTCTACCGGTTCAATCGATTTTTCGAACATCCTTATATACCACAGTAAAAAACAATAAGCGATCTAAGGTGGTCTTTCATACCTAGCCTCTGTTGGATCGACCATAAAGTTTAAAGATTAGTAAAATTGACGTCGTCATGATGGGGGAGTTTATTCTTACTCTTGGTTGCAAAAAAGACAACAGGAACACAAAATCAGCAGCAATTAGAAAATACAACTCAAACAGACATATTTTAACTTCATTTCCTAACCTATTCCTCTACCTTGGGCTTCTTGCCCCATCATATTGTATCCTCAGGAAGAGTGGTGGATTGCCAATTCTTCACAATTAAGCTTAAATCTCAATAATCCTTATTGGAATCAAGGAGGTTCAAAACTAAGGCTCTATTCAAAAATCTTTTCTTCATATAGTGATTGTTTTCATTGGTGGTTACAGTGCATTAACTTCGTGATTCTAATATGGGTCCCATATAATTCATTAGTACGATGTACCCTATTAATAATCCTCGAAATATTTGGGACAACTTAGGTAAAAACCACATAAAAGTATTGAAAAAATAAGCGGTTGGGGGGAAAGTGACCCTATACTCAGGAATTAAAAAGAAGGTAACCAGTTACCCTCAGGCAAGGCACAAAGGTCATAGGCCCCGTTTAGCAGTTCAGTTATTACCTATGAGGAGATTTTGTGTGTATCCCTAAATACTTATAATGAGCTCTCATCAATAATATAAACCACGTTTCAGTAAGAATGGGAAATAATTACAAAGGAAAGTGAATAAGGAAGATTGGATCCTTACAATGAAAGTGGAAGCTAAACAATTGAAGAACTTGGAGATGAAGAAAGGGGATTTATGAATAAAAAGTGAAGTGATTAAAAGGGTGGGAACAGACATTTTATAAGATTAAATGGCGTCTTCATGATTCCCCAAGTCTAATGATGGTTAAATGTACCTGACGATTCGTTCTGACGGTGACTCGCCGTTAGAGGTGATTTATTACCAGTATACCCCTGGAGCGCTTCGCTTCCTAAATCTTGCCTACATTTACAAAATTGACACTAAAGTAGGAGGGCAAAAAGTTCTAATATTCTAACTCTTTGAGATTTTCAGTCAACCAAGTATCTTTGTAGACCAATTCACAAATAAAGATCGACGACCAAATTTATGTGTATCCTATAAACTCCTACCATGTAACACTTTATCCACTTATTCCACACCGTTTGACACTCTGGAGATCTAACGATCTAGATAAGCTATTACCCATTCCAGTCATGAATGAAGTCTTGGGCACGTTTGTTGTACAATAAATATGGAATATGAATTGTACCAATAGTATTCTGACACTTGTCATCGTAAGGTACTCAACTTACTTATGAAACGTGGGCAACTTATCATATCTTTGGCCGGTTCAGTCATGTTCCTAGTTGGATGAGTAATTAATCACAACAAACTGATATTACTAGTTAAACCCACCAATGCACATATAGGACATGTGAAGGAATATGTACAACTCTACTTATACACGCGTAAGTTAACAGCCCACCTTTTCAGCTGGTTGTAATTGAATCATAAGTAATCGTCTCTTAGAATATAGAAAGATGTAACTGTCTGACTTATAAAGGCACTCTATCTATCCACCTACTCTCTCTCTCTCTCTCTCTTTCCGCCAATGAATAGCATACAATCCCACCTCAAGGGACATAAGATATTGATACACTTAACATCCATATAAAGTGATTCTAAAGAGCTTATATCCACTTTTCTGATGACTTTATTCTAGCTAAATAACATACACCTTCATAACATCTGTGGATGTAGCCACCACATCGAGTCGAGCCATGTTAACTCCCAGCTTCTCTTTCTGTCTCTCATCTCTCTCTTAAATCTAGATTGTTAATCTATTTATTTAATTTTAGAATTAAACTATATATATTTCAAAGAGGTTATGTTTTACGATGATTGGGTAAGAGTTGAGAACAAAAAATCTTCTAAAGTAAATTCGGGTACAAATTTTTGTAAGTGCAAAATTTTAGCTTAGGATTTTTATTTGTATTTATTTGCACTTTGGCATATTTTGTGCATTCCATTACAACCCGTCATGCACCGACACGTCAATCTGAACTCCAATATCTCCAAGTTCAAGACTTCTCTACATCTCATGAAGTTATAAAACTTTTAGGAGTTCTTAATTTTTAATATTAATATTTGGGATGTATTTTTTTTATAAAATATTGAGGCTGGATTTGTACATTTGAAATATAATTTTTTTGGATCTCGTTTAAACGATAATGGAATCTCATTCGAATGAAAAGGGAGTTTTGTTAGAACACCATTCTAACGAACTTCAAATAAGTCAAGATAGCTTTACAGTGACAGCTCGTTAGATACTCCTTAGATGTAGACTTTTAATGAATTGCCTGTTTCGTTTGAACGACATGCTTTTATCGTTCGAACAAATTAACATTCTTATTCGAGCGAGCCTGATTTTTATTCAAATGATCCGACGTCGCGAAATTTGTGTCAGGCTTATAAATACATGTGGTGACTCCTTTTTTCATAAGACTTTTAAAATACTCATTTCCTGCGTTGCAAAAGTTTTCAAGTTTTGTGTTTTCCAAACATTTTTGGTTTTCTACTTTACATACACAAATAGTTTTGTGAATTTTTTAAAACCCTAGAAGTTTCGTATCTTGTATACACTTTAGGGAGAGGATTATCTACGGCTATCCTTGTGAACTCGAGGGGTCCCGACTGAAAAAGGCTAACGGCTGATTGGTGGATACCGAGGGCGGACCGCCAGTTGTGGATGACTCTGGACCAAGCCATTTTCTTTACAAGGTTTTGAAGACACTACCAGTTTACTTAGTCAGTCTAAGTAGTCTGTAAGTCGATAGTCTTGTAAAACATTATTAAGTGATGATTAAAGATTTTGTCCTGTAAAGGTATTTTTACTCATCTCTATGTGTTTTCATGTTTGGTTTAATACTTGGAATTATATATTTAGAACATATATTTTCATGCATACCTAATTGAATCGAAAATTAAAATTTGCTAAAAAAAAATAGATTTGTGTGCATTTGGATTTAAATTGGAAAAATACAAAAATAGAATTTTTAATTGTAACTATCCATGTCGAGCGTGTTCACGTGATTACAAGTGGTATCAAAGTGGTTTGCACTTATTTATCGTGTAGATCCTTGTTTAGTGTTGTTTAGGGTGGTTATTTATTGTTCTCTATTATTTTGTTTCTCTCGATGGATAGTCATAGTGAAAATTTATCTCGTTTGAATTTGAAGTTTGCTAAAAGAATTAAAATTCTAGAAAAAAAAAATTTCATTTTAAAGCTGCAATGGAACTTTTGCAAATTGTTCAAACTCAAAGAGATTTCTTTCAGAAGCTTGGGGACATGGACCATGATTTTAAAATTTTATAATTATTGAAGATAGGGTCTAATTTTTAAAAAAAGAATTAGAATACTCTAAAATTTCTAGGGTTAGTTTACATGCCTATGAGGATAATGATAAATTAATTAATGATTTGAGAAAACGTGACAACATTCTTAGGGATAAATTCTCTTGCATTGAAGGGGGCGAGATAACCTTCTAGGAATGTTGGAAAATTTAAAGAAAGAGTCCCTAAAACTTGAAGAGTCAAATAATTTGCTTGAGTTTTGAATTTTGAAGTTAAAAGATTATTTAAAATACTCGAGTAGTGTTCGTAGTGATGGTATTGGTTCCCATGATTCTGATGCTTCCATCGCCAAATACAATACCATTATTTGTTTTAGAGGGACAACCACATCCAATGACATTAGAAAAGGTCAACCCATGGGTAATATTCCTCGCGTTTACACATATTTGCATTGTGATAGGAAGGTCACCCGATGGCATTTTGTTATGATCTTGGATGAGGTCCTAGGAAGTTGAAGTCTAGTGTCCCTTTGGTTCCCAAACCCTGGTGCGTTAAGTATACATCTATTTGGGTTAGTAAATCTATTTTGGAGGCTCTTGTAAAAGTGGTGACCGCTTAAATAAGCTCTGATACCAGTTTGTAAATGCGCGGTGTGATACTGACTAAATCGAATTTGCAAATTTGCAAGTTAACCTTATTTACTCGGTGTCAATTTTTAATCCAATTTAATTCGACCTTAAAACATGCATCTAGGGTAGTGGATCACGCCAACACAAACAAATATGAATTTCTGACTCACAGATTTCAGGAAAAATCTCCGGAGGGCAAAACCTTTTATTTTACTAATAATACTCACAATGATTACAACCGAAATCTGCAAAGAATTTATCGCAATAAACTCTCATAGGCCACAACTTAAATCAGTAATAAATCAACCTCAGAATATCCACAAAGACATGCAATCCAGTCAGCTCGGGAACACCTACGAGTACTCCCTTTGACATGCAATCACGTCAGTCCAGTACCTCCCTCAAGTGGCACATAGATCAGCAGTAGGTTATCCTCCTTACAAGAGAAACACCAGCAAAACCGTATCTTGGGTTCCAAAGCAATTGGGATTTGTTAATTCAAAACAAAATAATTTGAACCCTAAACGAAGAAGACAAAGGTAATCTGTTGTTAGCAGTTGTGAGTTACAATACGTCGAAATAAATAAGGAGAATATTAGTTGATTTCTTATGTCGAGTAAATTAATGTCATGTGTGTTTAATCTTATTCAAGTTTTTAAATCAGTATATGCAAGTTGGCTATACCGAGGGTCGAGGCCATTAATTAAGTTGTGACACATTATCATATATTATTGTTGTTGTTGAACTTGAGGTTCCTCCTAAGTTGGTTGGAATTGAGTGAGTGCACTAATATAGTCTCTACCATCGGAAGTTGTCTAGTAGGTATAGATATACACCTAGGCAAGTTGGCGTGTGTGTTGTGGCCTAAAGGTAACGTATACTGAAAGTTTCTAGTGTACCTGTCGTAATATTTCATTAATTCTTATGAATAAATTTTAGAATCAATAAATTGAAAATGATGAATTAAATCGTTAATCATGCGGTTATATTTTATCCCGGCTTAAGTTTATTGAGGAAAATTTTAGTAATTGACATATACAATATAAATTATTGCTATTAGTATACTTGGGGGATGAATTTCGAGCATAAGTGTATTCTCATTGGGTTGCGTTACTCATGATGCTACGCACTTTTCCTTTCAGGTTTTGTGCAGGAGTGAGTCTCTTTAAAGTTCGTTTTGCTATAGTCCGGTATATTTTGGGCGAACTTCTTGCTTAACTATATTCTTATTTCCTTATGTAAATTTAACGTACTTTTCTAGACATATTATATTCCATAGTAGCTTGATTAAAATATGTAATGTAAAAACCTCTTATATATTAAGACCTCGTATGTAATATTAAGATGTTATTGTATTTATGATGTTATTAATTTATTTCTGACAACTTTCTGAGTGCATCATCACATATCCAAATTATAGTGTTGATTTTAAATTATTACCATAATTTATAATTTGGGGTGTGACAAATTCACTTTATCTTGTCACTAGAGGCTAAATCTTAGTTTGATAAAGTTTTTCTGTCAATTAGAACTTCTTAAATATATTTTAGTGTTTGGGTCATAATTTATTTGTATCTAGTATACACCCATTCATTTCATCCCACATGTTTAGACACATCGATACTATGCTAGTGTATAAAGATTATGTATTTTGTGTCGAGTTTTATGGTCGTTTATATCTATATATATATGCTGAATTTTCTTTGTTATCTTTTGCATATATTTTATATGGTATCGTGTTTAGACTTTTTGTGATTTACATTTAGTCCATGGTTGTCACATACTTTATCGTAGTTTGGATTATTTGTGCTTTAGTTTTTGTGTTATATTTGCAAAATTTATACTTGAGAAAAATTTTAAAAATTTCAAAAATAGTTAGTGATGCCTTTGAGATTATCATTATGCCTGCATTGTTTACATATCTTTCTGATGATATCTTACTTCTTATATATGATGATTTTACTTCATGTTTATTTTTTACTCCTTTTGTCTATTTCAAACAAAAAGGAGAGAACAAATTAAGGTGGATTTTGATTTTGGGGCGAGAATGCATTTACGAGTTTTATTTTCTATTTCAAGCTCTATGCATCACGAGTATTTTGTTTGCTTCATATGTGTAGGTTTATAAAAGTAAGAACATATTACACCGGATGAAGACAGTTGCCCAAGAAAAGAACAAGATGAGATTGAAGACAAAGTTTCACTATGTCGTTCCATTTCTAGGGGTTGGGAAGGGTATCAGGATTTTTTGTCATAGACGGGTAATTTTTTTCAATTTGGGGTTTCTGTTAGTCTCGTACCGGAATAGACAAAGGAAAAGAGTTGTAAGTGCAAAATTTTATCTTAGACTTTTTATTGGTATTTATTTGCACTTTGACATATTTGGCGTATCCCATTACAAGCCGTCATGCACCGACACGTTGAACCAAACTCCAACATCTCCAACTTCAAGACTCCTCTACATCTCATGAAGGTATAAAATTTTTGAGAGTTTTTAATTTTTCATATATAATATTTTGGATGTATTTTTTATAAAGAAATTGAGGTTGAATTTTTATGTTTTAAAAATAATTTTTTTGTATCACGTTCAAACGAGAATGGAATCTTGTTCAAATGAAAAGGGGATTTCATTAGATAGCCCTTACAGTGACAACTCGTTAAAAGCTCGTTATATGTAAACTTCAAACGAATTGCATGTTCATTTTAACGACATGCTTTGATCTTTCGAACGAACTGACATTCTCATTCGAACGATCTTGATTTTCATTCGAATGAGTCGTCGCCTCAAAATTCGTGTCAGACTTATAAATGCCTGTTTTGACTCCTTTTTTCATAAGACTTTTGAAAAAACATTTCCTGCATATCTGATGCAAAAGTTTTCAAGTTTTATGTTTCTCAAACACTTTTAATTCACAACTTTACATCCCCAAATAGTTTTATGAATCATTTTGAAACCCTAGAAGTTTCGTATCTTGCATACACTTTGTGGAGAGAATTATCTACGGCCGACCTTATGAAATCGAGGCATCAAGGCTGAAGAGGGATGAAGGCTGATTGGTGGATACCGAGGGTTGACAGCCACCTATGGACGACTTTGGATTGAGTCGTTTACTTTAAAAGGTTTTAAAGACACCGCACGTTGTACTTAGTCGGTCTAAGTAATCTGTAAGTCGAGAGTCTTGTAAAATATTCTAAAGTCCTAATTAAAGGTTTTGCCTTGTAAAGGTATTTTTCATCATCTCTGTGTGTTTGCATATTTGGTTTGATACTTTCAATTATATATTTAAAACACATATTTGCATGCACACCTAATTTAATCAAAATTTGAAATTTGGTGAAAAAATTGAATTTGTGTGCATTAGGATTTAAATTGGAAGAAATAAAAATTTAATTTTTTTTATTGTAGCCATCCTTGTCGGGCGTGTTCACGCGCTTACAAATTTGATAATAGTACACTTGTCCAATATGAAGAGTAAGGAGCATATGAAAGACGAGTCTTTCATTTGTGCACGTGAAAGCTCAAGCAAGTGTTTTACTCGGAGTATTTCAACAACAAATTATGGTAAATCATCTTACATGTGCGAAAGTGTCTAACCAGTAGCGTGAATCGCCTGGCTGCCCCTACCAAAAATTAATTCATTTTGGATGACGACCCAAACTTTAAATAATTTCTAGATACTTTACATGTGTAAAGTTATTTAGGTTGTAAAATGTTGAGGATTCTAATTTGTAATTTGTAATATGTAGTTTAAAACAATCTCAAACATTAATTTATTGTGCATTAACTCTAATGGTGGTTGTTATATCAAAATAGTCATGTGAATAGTTCCATTTGATCCTTATATCCTGTTAGGATATTTCCATTTGATTCATTAATGAAAACATGTTGGAGGAATAGTTTTATGTTATTTAAATTCTTATATCCCGGACTTGAGTATTTCCATTTGATTTATGTTATATATTATGCTACTAAAGCCTTTCTTTATAGAACGTGACTTTGCCTGTCCATCAGACCCCAGGAAAAATAAACACGCATGCCAAATTTGGCTGCATATTAGGATATCCATTTAATAGATAAGACAAATGATGTTACAGAATCCCAAAATTGGTTTAATCAAATTAACTAACATACATAATAACTATAAGAAGATGTCACTAAAAATGATTCAATATATAACTCACTGGCAAAGATACAAGCTTACAATAATTGTTCGAAGTATAAATAAATTTCCCATAAAATCCAATATAAAAGGGATTACCAGTTTGGGTATATAAATATTATTTTCTTCACATTACAAAATAATAAGGAAATACAAAGTTACAAATTTATGGATTGTATCCCACAAATAGTTTACAATTTTTCTTCTAACTCCCACTAGGCTTTATCTTGTGCCAACCCCAAAAGCAAGTCCTCGTGATGTACTAATTTTTGGATAGCTCATATGCTTTTTCCCTAAACTCCCAGCTCGAATGACAATATTTTTAGAGAAAGTACATCAAACCCCCAGTCTTCCAGATTATTTTGACCATTCACATAAATATTCTCAAACTTTTAATGTCCTAAAACGCCATTTGATATATCATGAAGATCATCATGAGTAATAATTTAAACATCATAATCATCCCATTTAGCAATATATTGTCCCACTTTTCTAATAATATATGCGTATAGCTTCTGATAAAAAGGAAAGTTAAGCATTGGGAAGATTAGGAGAGTCTTTGAAGTTCTTAATAACTTTTCAGGCCAAAGCAAAGTTGTTTTGAGCATAACCCTTTAGCAGAAAAAAAGAGGGAGATGATAAATACTTGAAAAACCTTCAAAGCCTTTCCAGCGTCAACTGTAGAAAAAAGATAGTGCAACACAAGTTTGCCAATGTCCAGACCCTCTAGATCATACTTCTCTAGATCACGAATTTGATCCCAAGATGATGTGCGGGGATAAACAATCAGCTCAGGAAGGGGAGTGTTAGAGAAGATGGAGTCAATCACTAAGGCTTCGAAGGCGATTAATTAAAGCTAGCTGCACCCAACACATAGGAAGTATACATGCCATCTATGATGATATGGTTATTGGGGCATACAAAAGAAGTTGAAAGGGAAATGACATTGGCAATGTTATATCTTAGGGAAGAATAAATGGCATAATGGCAAGAATATAAGAGGTTTAACTCCATGCTCTTCGCAACATCGAAGGGATAGTATGGACTACTCGTCCTTTACCAAGCATAGGCTCCCATATGATGAAAATGAAAGTGAGATAAACCACTTGTGGAAGGTAGTCAAGTGGAAAACGGGGAAGAATAAGGGTATAATCATAATCACTACCCATTTTATCATGAGGATACTAATGTAATACCCCGTATTTATGTGTATTAATAATTTAATTAATTTGGGGAATTAATTGGGAAAAATATGTTGTATTAAAATACGCGAGTGAAGTAATTTAATGTGATTAAATGAGAAACGCGATTATTAAACATTAATCGAGAGATAGATACTGATTAATATTATAGTATGAGATTTACTAAGTGTGAATAGTAAATAATTGATAATTAGAGTTATACGACGTAGTGAGTGATATGTGCGTATTTTATTTTATCTCAATCGGGAGTTGCATGTAGACTAATTTGAGGTTGAGAAAATAAAATATATTTTTAGTGACTTGGATGATAATTTAGAGATCACGAATGATTTCGAATGGGTCGAAATAATGTAACCAGGGGTATAGTTTGGGTCCCGGGTCAATTTTAGATCAAATCGGATCCTCTCGAGGGCATTTTGGTCATTTGGAAAAAAGAGGTTTAGAGATCTATGAATTTTGGAGTGTTATATCAGATGATTAAATAGTGAGGCTAACGTTATAAACCTCAAAAGATTAGAGAGACCATTAGAAAGAAGAGAGAAACCATTCCCAAAAGTTTAAGAAGGATTCTTGGAGAATTGAAAGGTGCTCTTGCATACTAAGCATCTAAGGAGGGGGGAATTTGAAGAGAAGCACATCAAATCATCATCTTCATCACGAAATCAGATCACCCACTTTAAGGCAACCTGTTTATTGTAATATTCATGAAGTTATAGTACCCATGTGTAGGTTTTTAAGATTTGTGGTGCTAAACCAATGTTCTTGGAAGAAAAATAATGATTTTTATACATGTTGGGATAGGATCTGCATGTAGAATGATTTAACATATGTAGAGGATTAATAATTAGAGGAGACTTGATCATTAATATGAATTAAATCTGGGTTTTTGACTGAATATGTCGGAAGAACATAAAACTAGGGTTGTGATGAAGTCTTGAGTTTTAATTCGCTATTGGTTGGATTTTGTGATGAATTGATCTGTTTAGAACGTTAAAAAACATCCTAATGCATTTAGAAATGGTTAGGAATAATTAGTTGTGATTTTGGCATAGTGAAATGTGAGTATGAACTGGACGAAGAAGACGAGTTGCAGACCATCGGACCGGTCCAGGTCACATCGGTTCGGTTCGATCTTACAGAACAGCGGACCGGTTCAGTCCTAGGAAGTCAGATCGATTTTGTCCCCTAAATTAAATATGAAATTTCCTTTTGGGGCCTAGTGTTCCTAAATACATGTTGTGGAAATCTTTAGGACTTTGTAAATATAATAATATGAGATTTATTATATTATGGTAGACCTATTATAGAGGTGTGAAGCAGTCTTATTAAGAGGTTTAAGACGAGATTGAATTCGAGGTGAATGACATGGTAATTAATCTGAGAGTCGGATAAAGGATTATGCGAATCGAATAAATTGATGTATTGACCAGTAGTGTAAGTTAGACTTATCTACCAAATTTAGAAAAGGGGTAACTAAGACCCTTAGAGTTATGTGAATACTCACATAAATACGATAGTGAGATAAATTGTAAAATAAAATGTATGGAAAGTATTATAGAGAGATATACTACGTACCAATGTGAATCATTAGGTTATGTGAATACTTATAGTATAAGTACTTAGGTTGTGTGAATACCTAAAGTAGATGTCTATCCGAACCAATACATAAAAGTTCGAATATGGGGTCGATGATTATTCAGACCAAATCGAAGATAAATAATATATGGTTCGATGATATTCCTGACCAATATACATATGCGTGACATTTACATTGGGGTCGAGGGATATTCGGACCAATGTAAATGATAGGATAATTGAGGTCGATGGAAATTTCGGACCAATAATCCTTGTAGTACATATTGTGTGTGAAATATATACCTTTTGATATTTTACTTATGTGCGATAGTAGACTTGTAGATGATATATTTGTAGATATACATCCAAATGGTAAATTAAGTAGATAGAAACTTAATTACGAGATTAAAATAGATTGGGAATGTATATGGTAAATTAAGTACTGAAAGTTAATTATGGAAGTTGAAAGATAACAAATGTGAAATGCTATATGAATTAAGTAGTGAGACTTAATTATTATGATTAAACATAATATGTGTGAATGTTATATGAAAAATGAATAACACGCGAGAGATGTTAATAATGTAGCATGTTGTATGGGCGGTACGGGAGATTTGACTATTGGTAAGATGAGTTATATACTCTAGTCTAGTTAGCTTGAGTACTATAGCTAGGTGGGCTAAGTATAGAACGTTAGGCGTGCACAATAAATGAGGGATCAATAAACTCAAGAGAGTGTACGATAACCTAACATGTGTAATAAATAACCGATTAAAAAAATGTAATAAGCGCTTGATAAATATTTTCAAAATGTTTTGTGTATTAACATTTGCTATAAAATATTTTCAAAAACCTTTTAGGTGTCCAGCTGTAGGGATGCTAGGCATGACTTCATTCCAGGGACTCGAAACTGTAGCACTGTGGATGCTGACATGATTCATTTGATTAGATTCCTCCATGCAGATCTAGTGTATGATCTCATTTTATATTTCATGTATGGACATGTAGTCCATTGTCAGTTTTATGTTATTTAGTTTCTTTTATTATTATGGAGTATTTGTTTCTTTTATTTTGGTCGATGGTTTATTCGGTAAACCTCTATGCATTTATGCATATTGTGATGATGGGACTCTAGTATATTGTGAATGTTTAATTTAGTTTCAGCATTGTTAAATTTATCTATTTTAAAGAAATATAAAATTTGGCACCGGTCTAATTTCACTTAGGTGGTTAGTAATTAAAAAGTTTTCAACAGTGATGCTATGAATGAACCGTATGAGAAATCTGTTTTAATTAAATAAAGGCCTGATCAATCGATATTTAATTAAACGGCGTGTCACAACTAACTAATCACTTCCCATTGATGAGGAAGAATAGGAGACGATAGAGAATCATTATAGACCAAAGTGAGATGCTAAACAAAGTCATTGGCCTCAACAACCTTTTTGCCTTTGGCTTTAGCTCCATTGGCCTCAGCCGTCTTGTTGTCCTAAGTTTCCTAATCGTGGCCTCTATTTCTTCAATTTGTGACTTGATGACCTTAAAAGTAGGAACAGTGACTTCCTCACAAGGATGAAGAGAAGGGAGAACTTTTTCTGCCTAATATTTGAAAAGTCTAAACTTAATAAAATGAGTAGCTTTCGAAGAAGGTTTAAACAAGTTCATAAAAGGAGGTTGAGTATATAGTCTTTATAGTAAATTAGGTACAAAGGAAGGTGAAAAGGAGATATATAATTTGGTAAAAAGTAGAGAGAGATTGACAAGGGATATTTTTCCAATTAAGTGTATTAAAGACATAAATCAAAATATATAAATTAATGATAAATAAATTATAGGTAGATTGGAAGAGTATTTCCAAGGACTATTAAATGAAAAATATATCCCAAAAAGATGACGAGAGCATAGAACCGAATACAGGAATGGTATGCCTAATTACGGAAAAAAAAGTAGATATATTAACAAGAAAAATGGAAAGGAATAAAGTGGTTGGCCCGAATAAAATACCCATAGAGATGTGGAGAACCCTTGGAAGTCTAAGGGTAGAATGATAAACATGTATATTTAATAAAATTTTAAAAGAAGAAAACATGCCCGATGAGTGGAGAAAAAGTACCGTAATACCTTTGTATAAAAATAAAGAGGATATACAAAACTGCGATAATTATAGAGGAATGAAACTGATGAATCACAGTATGAAATTATGGAAAAATGTTATGAACAAATATTAAGAAATGAATCAACTATTTCGGACAATCAATTTGGATTTATGCCAGAGCAATTCACCATGAAAGCTATTTACTTATTAAGACGGTTAATGGAGAAATGTAAAAGTAAGAACAAAAAATTACATATGGTCTTTATAAACCTAAAAAAGGCATATAATAGTGTTGATACCAAAATTAATATGCTGATATAGACGAATCATAAGAAGACACGTGTCGATCTACGTGGTACAATAGCAACGAGGAGGTTTATTTCCCCGACCAAGTCTTACTCACTCCGAGGAACTCCAACACTCCGAGGAACTCCTGAACGACGAGCAACTAAGGCGGTCCGAGCTGCATCTCGGCCACAACATTGATTGCCAGATAATCAACAGTTCAACTATTCATTGAATGCTTATCATACAGACGTATATTCTTAAAGGGCATTAATTGTTTACCCTTTCACATGTACAGCCTAAGGGCTATAAATACATTGTATCACCCTCATTCTAGGGGACCGGAATTTCTGGATAGAATTACATATCGAGAATTCCAAAACACTTGGCAATAATAGAAACAGTGGACGTAGGCCATTCTTATAAGGCTGAACCACTTTAAAATTCTTTGTCTCATTTATATTTATCTGTGATTAAATAATTAGAAGCAATCTAATTTTTTACATCAACAGATTGGCGTCGTCGGTGGGAACGACTGTTGTTATCATTTTTCACCAAAAATCATTCATCATTAATGGCAGATAATACAGAATCCAGCAATCGAAACGCTGGAAATGCTAGAAATCCTCCAAATCCCTCTGCACCTCCAGATCTGGCAGGAATTATGACGAATCTGGCTCAAGGACAAATCGCCATGCAAGAAACAATGCGGCAACTCATACAAACCCTTCATGGCGGTGCACCTGCACATTCGGGACAGCGAAGTGGTCAGAGGCAAACTTATTTACTTTCTTCACGATCCAGGCGTACTGAGTCATATCGCAATGAGGAATCTGATGATTTCTCTTATCAACCTGGGCGAACTTCGTCAATACGGGCTACAGATACAGATCAACGTATCACTCTCTCTCCAGAGAGACCCAGTGCCTTGGAAAGACTGAGCAGGGTGTCTCCTTTCAGTCGATTAGGCCCTAGGAGGAATGGGAGTCCACCTAAGACCATGTCGAGGAGTTTTCGACAACCATCAGATTTAAGAGAAGGATCAGCACAATCATGACCAGTTGCAAATCAAGATAGATCTCAGGAGGCCACCTCAGAACAATCAATTGCTCGAACTAATAGGCCCGAGGAAGGAAAGGATGAGTGGAAAGGGTCCATTCAGCAGTTGGAGGATAGATTGGGAGAAATGGCTAAGGCGAAGAATCCCCTACAACGAACTTTTGTTCAAGGGACACCTTTTGTCCAGGCCATTGTGGATTTTCCTACACCGTCAAAGTTTAAAGCCCCTGTGGTGACCCCCAAATACGATGGAAAGACAAATCCTGTTCTTCACATAGAGCAATATCAAGCTGCTGCCGACATCTATGCTGTCCCCGATGAGATGAGATGCAGAGCATTCTCAAGAACTCTTACTGGATCTGCCCAGATATGGTACAAAAATCTTCCTCGGGGTAAGATTTCAACTTTCTTTCAACTAGCCGAGTTGTTCATCGGCAATTTTTATTTTGGAGCAAAGCCAGTAAAATGAGTAGCACACTTGTTAAATGTTAGACAAAAATCTGGTGAGAGTACTAGAGACTACATAACTCGTTTCAATAACGAGAAGCTGGAAGTCATAGATTATGAAGAAAAGACAGCAATCACCGCCTTGATGAGTGAGTTATTGCCTAACAAGTTGTATTACACTTTGGCCAAAGATCCACCATCAACTATGTCAGAGTTGATGGCAAAAGCGGCCAAAATCATGAATGCCGAGGAAGCTATGGCTGCGAAGAAGAATATGGATAAAGAAACCAAGGTGGAAGTCGACAAATCTAAGAAGAAAGAGCATAAGGACAATGGCAGTGATAAGCATTCCAAGAATAATAAGTCGTCATGGGAAGTCCTGAAGAAATTCGATAATTATACTCCTTTGAAAATGGGTATTAATCATGTCTTGGAAGAAATCAAGAATAATGAGGAAGTAAGGTGGCCAAAGAAACTGAGGTCGGACCCTGACAAAAGAAATAGAGATAAATATTGCGAGTTTCATAAGGATCATGGTCATATGACTAAAAATTGCATAGCCCTTCAGAACGAGATTGAAACGCTCATTAGACGATAAAAGTTGTCAAAGTATGTTGATCGAAGAAATGAAAGGGGAAATGAAGACCGAGCAAGAGAGAGATCTAGATCTCCTCGTCGGGCAGAAGAAACCAGGAAAAGAGATCATGAAGATGATACATAGGATGACCCCGATCTTCTCAAAAGGCCAAGGCAGCCAGAATGAGAGGTATTTTCAATACGCTTTGGGTCATTTGATTGTAATGTCATTACAGGAGGAGATGCAGGAGGAGGAGATCTTACTGCAGAAAGAAAAGCTTACCTCGGTGAGGCTCAGGCTTGCTCATATATTCAACGGATAAATTTGGCTGAAGAGGATCGCCCGAGGAAGGTAAACAAAGAAAATATGGTCATTGGTTTTTCAAAAAACGACCTTGCAGGTGTGCTTTACCCTCACGACGACCCTTTGGTGATCAAAATGAGGATGAAAGAAGTAGTGATTTCAAGGGTTCTGGTAGATAATGGTAGTTCGGCAGACATCATGTTCTACTCATGCTTTGACAGTTTAAACTTAAAATTATCTCAATTGGAGCCTTATCATAGACCTCTCCTGGGTTTTGCTGGCGAGAAGGTTTTTCCACTTGGGACGATCAAGTTGGATATATTCATAGGAACTTGGCCTGCTTGTCGAACAGAAAGAATACGCTTCTTTGTGATGGATAAGAATGTGCAATCAGCTTACAACATCATCATGGGAAGAGTTGGTTTGAAGAAGTTCGAAGCAGTTCCATCTACAGTACATCAGTGCTTAAAATTCCCAACAAATTTTGGAGTAGGAGTTGTGAAAGGTGATCAAAAAGTAGCTCGGGAATGCTATTATTCATCTGCCGAGCAAGAGGAGCTTGAAGAGTCAAGGAAAAAGACTACTACCTACCAGGTGAATGAAGGTACAGAAATTGAAACACTGGATCCTAGAGATGAATCTCAACTTGTAAAAGGACAAGTGGTAGAATCTACAGAAAATGTTATTCTGGACGATGAACACCCTGAACGAATAACTCAGATAGGTTCGTCGTTGGATGCTTCAATAAAACAGGAGTTGATAACTTTCTTGAGAAACAGAAAGAAAACTTTTGCATGGAGTCATGAAGATATGCCAGGAATAGATCCAAACTTATTATGTCATGAGCTCAATGTGAATAAGGAGATCAAACCTGTAAAACAGAGAAGAAGAGTATTCAGTCCCGAGAAGAATCAAGCTATACAAGAGGAGGTCGAGAAGCTCCAGAAAGCCCAATTCACTGAAGATGTGAAATATCCAGACTGGTTGGCAAATGTGGTGATGGTAAAGAAGAAAAACAATAAATGGAGAATGTGTGTTGATTTCACCGATGTCAACAAGGCATGCCCAAAAGATCACTTTCCATTACCCAGAATTGATCAACTAGTGGATGCCACCTCGGGACATGAGCTGCTCAGCTTCATGGATGCTTACTCTGGTTACAATCAGATCAAAATGAAACCTGAAGACAGGGAAAGTACTTCTTTTATTACCCCTAAGGGAACTTATTGTTATAATGTTATGCCATTTGGTTTGAAAAATGCAGGAGCAACATACCGGCGGCTGATGAACAAGGTTTTTGCCGAACAAATCAGTTGCAATATGGAAGTTTATGTCGATGATATGCTGACAAAGAGCAAGAATACTGTTGATCATCTAGTTGACTTAGGTCAGACTTTTGATCAACTGGATAAATACCAAATGAACCTCAACCCGACGAAGTGCACATTTGGAGTACAAGAAGGAATGTTCCTCGGGTACATTGTCAACCAGCGAGGCATTGAGGCGAATCCAGAAAAGATCAAAGCTCTTTTAGGGTTGCGATCTCCAACGACGAAGAAAGAAGTGCAGAGTCTTACAGGACGAGTTGCAGCGCTCAACAGATTTGTATCCCGAGCAACTGATCGATGCCTTCCATTCTTCAAAACACTTCGAAAAATTTTCGAGTGGAATGATGAATGTGAAAAAGCCTTTCAAGACTTGAAGAAATATTTAGGAGCACCTCCACTGTTGTCCAGGCCAGTAATGGGAGAAAAGTTGTACTTGTACCTGGCAGTATCAGAGAATGCAGTCAGCTCGACATTGATCAGAATGGAGAATGGAGTCCAGAAGCCAATTTATGACACAAGTAAGGCTTTCCGAGGTGCAGAGATCAGGTACCCAAAGCTGGAAAAATTGGCATTGGCATTAATTGAGGCAAGTAGAAGAATGAGACCATATTTCCAGGCCCATACCATCGTCGTGTATACCGACATGCCATTGAGACAAGCCCTTCATAAGCCAGAAAAATCAGGGAGACTGATGTTCTGGGCAATAGAGCTCGGTGAATATGATATTGTGTATGAATCCAGATCATCACTAAAAGGGCAAGCTGTAGCAGACTTTATAATAGAGTTTACATATCCTGATACCCCCGAGGAACAACAGTTGCTCGCTGATCAACCTGTGGATGTTACAGGATCAACAGACATAAGCTCAGACCAACTCCGGTTGGTAAAAGGGCTTGTGGATGTAAAAGGATCATCAAATTCGAGCTCAGACCAACTCCGGTTGGTAAAAGGGCGAGAAGAGATGGTCGACGAAGAGCGAGAAATCACAGGGGAGGATGAAAGGAAACAACAAATATTTCACCGAGGAACTCTGTCAGATAAGAAATTTGAAGACGAGTTGCCTATATGGAGATTATATGTAGATGGATCATCTTGCACAACAGGTTGTGGGGCAAGGATTATTTTGAACACCCCAAACGAGATTGACATGGAATATGCCTTGCGATTCTAATTTAAAGCCTCCAATAATGAGGCTGAGTATGAGGCCATGATAGCAAGTCTTAATTTAGCAAAGATTATGGAAGCACAACAAGTGATGGTATTCAGTGATTCTCATTTAATTGTGAATCAGATGATGGGAACATATGCAGTTAAAGGAGAATTAATGGTCAAGTATCATGCAAAGGTGATGGAGTTGTTGGCAGAATTCGATGCCATTCAGTTGATCAGAATACCAAGAATGGAGAGTGCACGAGCAGACGCACTGGCCCGACTAGCATCAACTACTCGTACCGAGCTGCGAAGAACGATACCAATTGACGTATTAGAAAGTCGGAGCATAGATGAAGACCTGACGATGAATATTATTACCCTTGATTTATGACCATCTTGGATGGATTCCATCAGGGCATATATTGAGGAGGGAAAATTATCGGAGGATAAGCTCGCTGCCAAGAAATTGAAGTTTAAAGCTGCTCGGTATGTACTAACTAATGGTGTTTTGTATAGACGAGGAATTATGGCAGGTTTGTAAAGATGTGTACATCCCTCCGAGGTGAAGGAATTGATTGAAGATATCCATGAAGGGTCCTGTGGAGCCCATGTAGCAGGTCGAACACTTTTGCAAAGGGTGATGACCCAAGGATACTACTGGCCAACGACGAGGGCTGATTGTATAGCCTATGCTAAGAGATGTGATAAATGCCAACATTTTTCCTCCATCCGACGAACTCCACAAGCATTGTTGACACCCATAACTTCCCCTTGGCCATTTGCCATGTGGGGAATTGATTTGGTTGGACCACTGCCAACGACCCGAGGAAGATTCAAGTACCTCGTCGTCGCAGTGGATTATTTTACTAAGTGGGTAGAAGCTGAGCCCCTTATTGATATGACATACGAGAAGGTGTACCAGTTCATTTGAAAGAACATCATTTGCCGATATGGTCTCCCTCATGCCTTCATCACAGACCATGGAACACAATTTGATAACGAGGAGTTTGCCGCCTATTGTCATCAGTCAAACATTTTGAAGGTTTATTCAGCACCAGGCCATCCTCAAAGCAATGGAGAGACAGAAGTGACGAACAGAACATTACTAAATGGTTTGAAGAAGAGGCTAAATGAGGCTAAAGCTAATTGGATTAATGAGCTACAGTCAGTATTGTGGGCTTACCGAACAACTCCCCGAGCAGCAACTGGAGAATCACCATATATGATGGCGTTTGGAAGTGAGGCCGTAATACCTGCCGAGTTGGGTCTTCCAACACATAGAGTGCTGAATTTCAATTCCCCAGTCAGCGACTTAATGAGGAGATTAGATTTGGACATGCTCGAGGAAGTTCGAGAAGAGGCAGCAATTAGGAATGCTGCTTACCAACAACGAACAGCTCTGTTCTACAACAAGAGGGTGGAAAAATGCGACTTAAAAGAAGGAGATTATGTGCTAAAGAAGGTCGTTCAGAAACACAATAAGTTGGAAGCAAACTGGCATGGACCTTACCGAGTTACAGAAGTTGTTCGACCAGGAACTTATCGAATAGCAACTCTAGAAGGAGAGGAATTTAAGAATGCATGGAATGCTGAACACCTACGCAAGTATTATCAGTGATGTAAAATGTAAAGTAGTTCCATCAATATGAATAAAACGATGATATTTCGCCATCTTCTCTCCTTTTATTGAAAGTTTTTTGGGGAATACTAGTGTTACACACTACAAACTATGATAGTTCAAGCTCAGACCAACTCCGGTTGGTAAAAGAGCAAGGACACGATAGTTCAAGCTCAGACCAACTCCGGTTGGTAAAAGGGCGAGAACAAACATACTCCTTTGGTTAGGAGGCGTACACTAGCTCAGACCAACTCCGGTTCGTAAAAGAGTGAGTGGACATAATAGTTCGAACTCAGACCAACTCCGATTGGTAAAAGAGAGAGAACACGACATTCCTAAAAATACCAGCTCCGATTGGTTAGGAAACCCTACTCCTTTGGTTAGGAGGCTGACACTGGCTCAGACCAATTTTGGTAAAAGGGCAAGTGGATATGATAGTTCGAACTCAGATCAACTCCAGTTGGTAAAAGGGCGAGAACAATACTCCTAAAAATGCCAATCTCGGTTGGTTAGGAAACAAGATATGCTCTCAAATGCCAACTTATGTTGGTCGGGAGGTAGAATTATTCCAGAAAATACAAAAGTTCCTCGTAGAACAAAATATTCCAAACTGAACCAAGTATGGTTGGTCGGGGATCAAAACCCACTAACTGTAGTTGGTCGACGAGGAGAAAATATTCCAAATTGTACCAAGTATAGCTGGTCGGGGATAAAAACCCACTAACTGTAGTTGGTCGACAAACACAATTTAACAACCTTGGTTGGTTGGAAAAAATTTAAACATTTTTATACTCATTACTTTATTATTAAGTGATCGACCAACATTACTAATACTTGTAACTTTTTTGGTCGATGAACCACACGATATTGTTATGCAAGCACAAATATAAAGTGTTTGACAAATACAAGACAATAGCAATACAAATTTGCGAACAAAAATGAAACTCTTTCATTAAATTCAAAATGAATTACACAAATTTATTACATTGATACTAAATTGTGTACTAATTATTACATCAGAATTTCCTATTCTACTGGTCTTTTCCCTTCTGCTTTTGAAATAGGCTCCTCGCCAGCAGGAGGATCTTCCAGGCAAAGGGGAGAATTAATGAAGTTAATATCTCGAAGCATTCTGACGTTCATTACTGAAGGTGTGTCCAGTAGATGCTCGGGACGAGATACCTCGATCTGAGAATGAAGATTGTAATCACCAAGGTATTTTGCAATTAAGCTCCGAGGAATGGCACGAGCTGGGATCCATTCCATGTCCAAATTATACGGTGGCACAGGCAAGTCAAGTACCCCAGGATCATAATAGTCCCACAGGTAGTGTCCTTGTTCGAGCTTCAGCACGCCCAAGGCATTCAGCCAACCTTGCTTGTAGCCCTCATTATTGGCATTTTGGATACGATCATCCAAATGGAATAATGCTTCGTTGTATCCAGCCATCCAGAATTCCCTGGGCTGTTTCTGAAATTGAAATGTCAACCTTGCAATCTTCTCGTCAAGACTCTGGATGAAAAGTTCATTAGTCTCCAATACTGATTTCTTTGAAGAAAGTTGTTGTTCCAGTTCTCTAACTTTCTTGGACAGCTCAGACAAGGCTTGGTTCTTAGCCATTAATTGGAATGCTTGATTTTCCAACGCTGATTGAGTACGAGTTTCTTCAACAGTACGACGAAGACCTCTTGGTCGTCCCCGAGCAGGTTGAGTACTTTGTTCCTCGTCAACATTTTGAGCAACTCTTCCTCGTCCACGAGAACCTCTTCCTCGTCCCCGAATAGCAGTAGAAGGCCCAGCTCTTCTCAAAGCCTCTAACTCTTCTTGTAACTTAGCATTCTCCACTTCTAAAAATAAGAATCCTTCATCGGTGATCGGTACCAAGGCTGTAGAAGATGAAGCTGCAGACTTATAATGTGCTAACTCTTTCTGCAAATTGTTATTCTCTTGCTCCAGCAGCTCTGCAATTTGTCTACATGCTTCAACTTCACCCTTTAGGGTTCTTTCCCCGACATCATACCCAGCAAGGAGCTTTTCGTGGCCCTTCTCGACAGAAAGCTGTTGATACCTCTTCTCATACCCCTTATGCAACAGGGCAGTTGATTCTTTATACTGCTGCTGAAGTTCATCGAGAGTACCTTGCAAGTCTTCAATCATTTCGTAATAAGCCACATTGTTGGCCACAGCTCGGTCAAGTAAGCCTTTCAGGTACTGATAAGCCTCTACTGCCTGCTCTGAAGCATCATGACCAGGGATGTCGGCAACTTCTGATGCACTCAATTCTGTGTGACCAGCCTTATAATATTCATGACATTGCTGCATCAGCTTTGTATCATTAGCAGATAGCATATCCATCCTGGCCAGAAACTAGCAGAGAAAGAAAAAGTAATCATAAAAAAAAAAGATCAAGACAGAGTGCAGATAGAAAAGAGACAATCATATGGAAGAAAAGAACTCAAATTTTATTAGATCATAATGCAGAGTTACAAAGATCTGGGTTACACTTGAAAAATAAGAAAAATAGAAAGAGAATACCGAACAACTTCACACCTTTTCCTTGTCTCCTAAGACTTTCTCGGGAGGCTGGGACGAGGAGCTCGGTTACTCAGTTGGAACAATGAGTTGGTCTGCTAAAGCTGGAACTTGTTTAGGAGGAGCAGGAAGAGATGAAATCTCCTCGTCGGCAAGCTGAGTAAGGATTGGATCACCCACTGCCATTGAAGATTCTTCGGAGGCAGCTTCGTCCTCTTCTTCATCTTCAATAACTGGGGGAGGACCAGGGAGATGTTGTTGAAACAGTTCTGAGTCCTCATTAACCTTTAATTCTTGCAGGGCAGCCACCCAACTATCTCGAAAGTATTTTAAACTCCCATACTGCACCTGAGTCATCATTGCTGCTACCCCCTGTCCCATCCTTTATCCCAACCAGTACGGAAAGATTTTTTCACCATCCATTTTCTTTTCATTTTCTCCGAGGAGAGCTTCTCGGATAGAAGATCCTCGGTGGCCTTCAACTTAGCTTCCACCTCTTCCTTCTGGCGGTTCGCTTCTCGCAGAAGGGACAATTCTTCTTCTGCCATTTTCATCTTGTCTTCAAGCTCCCCAAAACTCTTGAGCTTCTCGTCATACTTCTTCTTCTCTCCCTCCAAATCTTTCACTTTATTTTCCAGCTGCACCTTTTCTGCCTCAACTACAGCCATCTTCTTCTCCCATTCAGCCTTATCCTCGTCATACTTTTGACGGGAATCCTTCAAAGATTTGGTTAATCTCAACAAAGCATCCTCCACTCCAGACGAGGAGCTAGAAGCCTTGATTGCTTCATCCTTCTTCACAATGGTGTTAAAACAACTCACCAGCTGAAAAAAGAAGATAATGATAAGTCATCACAGAGATACATGTATTGATGGAAAGAAAGAAAATTCAAAATAAGAGAAACTTACTGAAGCAATGTGACGAGTAGCCGGGGATGTAAGCATATCCCTAGACATATTCTCCTCGATTCCTTGGACCTCAGGAATAATCCAAGTCTTTACCGAGTTCATCGTAGAGCTCGGAGGAATAATAGTTGGAACACCAGCTCCATTAACTTGGAGCTGGGGAATGGTTTCAACCAAATTGACTGAGGAGGATTTCTTCAGTCTCCTCGGTGGCATTTCAACAGTCTCAACCAAAGAAGAGCTTTTGATTGGGACCACTTCCACAGGTGCATTTTTCTTGCTCGGAGCCACTGGGGGCTTCTCGGCAGCCTTCTAAGGAGCAACAGAAGGGGCAACATCTACTTTCTTTGTCCCCTTTGGGACTTCAGTCTTGTTTCTTTTCCCATCTCCAGCAGAAGTAGTCTCCTCAAAGAGAGTAGGAACTCTTCTTTTGCCCATTTTCTAACTAAGAGAAATGTGAGATTCTGGAGAAGAGTACTCAGGAATTGACACTGGATCACTAGTGCTGACCACAGGACGAGCAGTAAAGGATGATGTATAGCTCCTGTACTGCAACAAGTATGAAGCAGACCTGATGTGCTCGTCTGCAACTTTCTTATGCAAACTCCAGATAAGTTTCAAATGCTTAATATTTACTTCTGATTCTTTTGGAGTCTTTCTCTTACTGTCAACTGTAAACAAATACATAGTGAAATATCAGTCATACATTTTATCAAACATAATGAAATCATAATTTCAGAAATAGCATAAGATGAAAATAACCTATCCCATTGCCATATGGAGGGCATCTGGGACCTTGATATACTTCATCTCCAGTCAAAGGGGCATGTTGCCAATTTTTTATAACTACCCCATGTTCAAAATAATCCCTATTTGCATCAGGGAGGTTAACCACTAAGGCCCTATTAAAAAATCTAGTTTTTAAATAAAAAACATTGTCTAGAACAGCCCATCTATAACAGTACATAATCTCAGGAATTCCTATACGAGTTCGGTGAGTTTGATTTAACCTATACACCCCATTAACTATTCTCCATGTGTTGGGGACTATTTTTGCAGGGACAACATCGAAATATTGACAGAACTCTAAGCACAAAGGGTTTGGTGCAAAAAAAATCCACATTCAGCAATAAAGAGGCTGGGGAACCAGTGTCCCTCATCCAAACGAAAATAATCTAAAGGTTCAGAAAGATTCTCCATAGTTACCCAAGATGGAATAGAAAAATCAGAACGGAATTTTTCAAGAAATAACATAAACCATGGCGAATAAAAGAAGGAAGAAGATCTTACAGGAAAAAGGGAGATCTGTTGACAACGAACGAAGAAAAAGATGAACGCACAAGAGAGAGAAAGACTATGGAAAACTCGAAAGCAGAAATTGGAAAAGGTAGAAGACGATGGGATTGCCTATGAAGCTTAAATACTTTGCTTTGGGAAACGGCGAAAGAAATGATTACAAAAAAGAAACTATTACGCTACCGGCGTCTAAAAGGACAAAAAGTGCACGAAGATCGAAGCGCTTATAAAAATTCAAAAAGGCGGATTCTGCGAATTTGGAAGACATACGAACACGGAGAAAATGCTCCTAAAAACCAGGAAGGTCATTTAATATTGCCATATACCGAGAAAGAATGTTCCATATTCCTCAAAGTTCGAAAAATGAAACGTTGGGGGCTTCTGTTGATACCAAAATTAATATGCTGATATAGACGAATCATAAGAAGACACGTGTCGATCTACGTGGTACAATAGCAACGAGGAGGTTTATTTCCCCGACCAAGTCTTACTCACTCCGAGGAACTCCAACACTCCGAGGAACTCCTGAACGACGAGCAACTAAGGCGGTCCGAGCTGCATCTCGGCCACAGCATTGATTGCCAGATAATCAACAGTTCAACTATTCATTGAATGCTTATCATACAGACGTATATTCTTAAAGGGCATTAATTGTTTACCCTTTCACATGTACAGCCTAAGGGTTATAAATACATTGTATCACCCTCATTCTAGGGGACCGGAATTTCTGGATAGAATTACATATCGAGAATTCCAAAACACTTGGCAATAACAGAAACAGTGGACGTAGGCCATTCTTATAAGGCCGAACCACTTTAAAATTATTTGTCTCATTTATATTTATCTGTGATTAAATAATTAGAAGCAATCTAATTTTTTACATCAACAAATAGATTACCTATGGTTATAATATGGTGGGCTTTGAGGATAAAAATAATCCATATTTTTATATTAAAGTTATTAAAGATATGTATAATAACACAAAGACCGGGGTAAGAACTATTTGTGGAGAAAATAATAATTTTACGACTAAAGTGGGTATACATCAAGGATCGAATTTAAGACCTTACTTATTTACCATAATATTAGATGAGATTACTAAGGACATACAAGAATATGTCCCATAGTATATGTTGTTTGAGAGTGATATAGTTTTAGTAGACACTTCAAAGAAGGCCTTAGCAATAAGAGTAGATACTTGGAGAAATGGCTTAGAATCTAAAGGACTATAAATCAGTAGAAATAAATCTGAATTTATGGAATGTTAATTTAATAATGAGGCGTATAATATCATAATCTTAAAGATTGAAGAAAAGGTAATAAATCAAACTAATGAATTTCGTTATTTAGGTTCAGTGATACAAAGTAGTGAAAATATTGATGAGGATGTTCCAAGTGGGATATCAACTTGTTTGATGAAATCGAGACAAGCGAGTGGAGTGTTATGAGATGAAAGGGTAACTAATAAATTAACCGGAAAGTTTTATAGAACAATTCTTAGGCCAACGACCCTCTATGGAGTGGAGTGTTAGGCTTTAAAAAAATATGAGCAGAGTCTTCATATTATTGAGATGAGGATGTTCCAGTGGATGATAAGAATTACTAGAGAGGACAAGATTAAAAATCATTATATGAGGAAAAGTTAGGAGTAGCTCCCATTAGCGATAAATTAAGAGAAAGAAAACTTAAATGGTACAGATATATGTTGCGTAGACCAGTAGGTGCACCGATAACAAGATGAAGATTGTTACAAATAGAGGGTATAAGAGAAAGGAGCCTCCCTAAGCTACAGTGGGAGGAAATTATTAGGAGAGATCTTAAGGAATTAAACTTGAACGATAATATAGATTATAATAAATTAGAATGGAAAAGGAGAAGTTGTGGCCGACCCCGTGTGATGGGATTAAGGCAAGGACAACGATGAGGATGATGATAGAATCAGTGTAGTGATGAACCAAACACCATTTATAAAATTAGGGAAAACACTATTAGCTGAAGAACATGGCATGAGAAATATTAGCAGTCCACTAATTATTTTTTTTCTAAAAGTTAACTAGCACGGGAGGTGTGTTTACACCTTATAATTTCCAAACAATGAGGTATAAATGCGTGAAAATACAAATTGGTTATTATTTTCAGGATATATAAAATATAAAAAGTCAGATTAAGACAAATGGCTCAACAAGAGAACAACACCTGTTAAATCTTAGAAAATGGTGCAATCTCACATAACTGTATTGGGGCATAATAACACTAATGAGGGAGTATTTAAAACATATAACCGTTCAATAGTTATAGTGGTAATTTATAAGGTAGATTACACTATAAATAAGCGACTCAAGAATGATCTAGAGGAGGATTCTTCATCCAAAAAAATGTGATGAATATTTTACGCATTTTCGTTTCTTTATTTTCTTTTCATTTTTTAAGTTTGTTTTTAGCGTAGTTCAACACTGAATTATTCAGTTTCTTCTTCAAAATAATTTGTAAGGTAGATATTATTTTCTGTTTCAAGACCAATCCATTATTACTCTTTTGATAGTTGGATGCAAGTTTCCCTTGCCTTATTTATGTGTTTTTACATTCCTTATGTTTAAATTGTCTTCAGATTTCTCAACTTCAAAGTGCTTCTTAGTTCTTAGTCTAAATTGCTTTACTTTCTTTAATTGTTATATAGTTTTGAGTGTTAAATTACTTTACCCCATTGCTTTAGTTACTTCGAACCTTAGTTTACCTTTACTTTTCCATTTATCACATTTTCTTTAGTTTTTTTTTATTGAATTACAAACTTAATCAACACTCACTGAAAAGTCTTCTTCATTGAAGCATTAAATGGTTCACAAATCGCCTTATTATCGTAGGCAAAGATAATCAACTAGTTGGCAAGACCATAACCTTGCCCGGTACACTCACACATAATAAAGAATACAAAAAACAACAAAGCCAATGAAACAAGTACTTAGAAAAATCGTCTTTGGACTATTTTTTCTTAGTCCATGGACAAATTGTCCGTTGACTATTTTTTACTCAGTCCATAAATATATTGTCCTTTGGCTACTTTTTACTTGTCCATAGACAAATTGTTATTGGATTATTTTTCACTCAGTCTCGAGATAAATTGTCATTGAACTATTTTTTACTTATCAATGGACAAATTATTCTCGGACTATTTTTAACACAGTCTTTAAACAAATTGTCCTTGGATTATTTTTCACTTGTCCATGGAAAAATCCTACCTGTACTTTTTTTTACTTATCCATGGACTATTAGACAAATTTTTCATGCACTAACATACTGTCCTAAGGTTGTTTTTACTACTTTGGCAAATTTACAACTTTCTCGTGTTATATAATAAAAAATGGAATTTTCATCCACGCACACTCTATGGACTTCCCACATCCATATACTTGTCCAATGACTATACCCCTCATTTGATAATGTCCAAGTGTTATCTTTATGAACTCACTCGCTGTTGGCATAGTAATAAATTTCCACGTGATTAAAATCATCCCATAAAAATTAGAGGCAGTTAATATGAATGGATTTGTCACAACTTGGCAAAGCACAAATTCAAGAAAATTATATATAGTCCATTGTAACACCCCGTATTTTTACGATTTTTTACATATTGGATTAATTAAATTAAATATGAAAAATTAATTGATAATTAATCCGGATTAAAATAAATATTGACTAGCGAGATAAGAGTTAGTATTTATTAGTGAGAACTTTATTGAATATTACCAAGCGAATAAAGTAATATATAATTGTGCATATGATTGTGAAGTGATATAATTTGCCGCGAGTGAGAAATACAGCAGTTACAGTAATTAAGTCGGGACGTGCGTGCCAGTCACGTCAGGACTAAATTAATGTAATAAAAGTAAATTATTTATAAGTAATCCAAAAGGTCATTTCGAGTGCGCCATTGAGCCCGGAAGGGTCGAGTCGAGATAGTCAGAAAAGTTTACACGGTGGTTTAGTTTGGGTACCGGGGCAATTTTAGGCCTAACCAGCATCTTGGGAGATCATTTTGGTAATTTTTATTTCGGGGCATTAATTGCCTATGAAATTAGGAGAGGTATTATGTGAGTTATGTAAGGAAGATTAGGGTTATCATTCACAAAATCCAAGGGGGAGTTACAGAGGAAGAGGGATAACCAATTCTAGGAATCTAAAGCTAAGAACAACCATCTTGCACCATCGAGACCACCACCGCGTAGATCGGAGAATATAGAACACAACCATACCAACTACACCAACGAATTATTCCTTCACTTTTGAGGCAAGTGTTTAAACTTGCTTAATTTAGGGCAATAATGAAACCCATGTTAGTGTAGGTTCAATTTGAACATGAACATGGTGTTTATTTGATGAAATTTGAGAGTTAGATTAACTAATTAGAATCCGAAGATAATTGGGTTGAACTCTTCATGTATGTAAATTAGGAATCACGAATTGAGAATTCATTATAATGAATGAATCTGAAAAATTTTGGTATTCTTTAATGTGAATTTGAAGAACTAGGGCTTAGTGAACTAATTTGGGGATTTCGAAATTTACTAAGAGTTATGCATGATTTAATGATCCTAGATTGTTAGAAATCATATAAATATATCAGAACGTCGATTATAATTGTTGGATTGGTGTTTGAGATGATTATGTAGAGGATGCAGTATACTTAATAGTGGGAAAACATAGTTTCAGGAGGTAGAAGTCGACCAAATCGATTCGTTTTTCTACAGAACCAGATTAGTTCATTTTGCTGCAAATCCGGATCGGTTCATTTTTTTGCAGATTTCGGTAAAGGTAGTTTTTCCTTATGATATGTTAGTAGTATAAACGTGGGATTAGCTACTGTAAAAGATACTTGGTATTATGAATCGCTTTACATGAAGTATGATAGAGAGAACAGTCATAATTGAATAATATCGGGAGTATAGTGAGAAGTATTCCACATACGAATACGTATTTAGGTTGTGTATACCTACTAATTGGAATAGGTTGCGTGAATACCTACATGATTGATTTACTATGTGTATAACATACCTACACTGCTTGCTATCGTGGGAGGTTATTTAGGAAAGAGGACAGTCTTATCCTGATGAGACCAATTAGGTAGATTTTAAATTTGGTACCTCAGAACATGGAACCTAGGTACGGACTATATGTGAGAATGATAATAATGACAGTTGTATGGGTGCGTAGGTATGTGTGTAGCCCATAGACTTGGAACCGTGCTCGCCTCTAATTTGTGTAATTTGAATTTTGATGGTTCGTGAGTGATTCCGAATCATTAGTCTTTACTTAGTACGAGATGTACCAGGACTTGATAACAGAGTATGAATGCACCACAACTGAGTCTAGGGGTGCTGTTTTAGTATATATATAATATTGTGATAGTTATGTATATATGCTTGTAATATTATCTACTGTGTGATAATTGTAGATAAAGAAGATGACGAATTCTTAAATAACATAAGGATGTGAACCCTTAAACAGCTTTTGTGAAACTTATACTCGGGTTAGCATATATAAGAACAATGCATAGTAATGGTATAAAGGGATTTTGGGATATTACTATGGATGATATAAAGATAGTTTATATCTACAAACTAGTTAGATGAGAATTATGACTAGATAAGTTTAGCGATACGTTAGGTGTTCACATTAGTTGAGAGGTGAGAATCTCAAGTTAGTGTGCGAAAATTTAACATGTGTTTTATATTTGCTTTACAGCATCTTTAAATTACTTGCTAAATTGTTTTAAAATATTTTACAATTGGGCTCTGACCAGTCTCTTTCAAAAATCTCTTTTCTTGTGTATTATTTTAGGTACCCAGCCACAGGGACACCAGGGTTAGACCGTTGGATCTTTTGACGTGCTGCAGCCATTGTGGAAGTTCCAAGTCCTCGTATTTAGATGCATCCACTTCTATCCTTTAAATTATAGTATTTAAACTTCTCAGTTAGGGCATGTGTTGCCCATTCTCAGTTTATTTATCTCCGAGGAGCATTGTACTTATTTATTTCAGCATTTCCATTTTAGTTGGATTTATTATTGTTGGTTTGGATTTTTATTCGACCAGGATGATTATCCCAATTTATTTTATTCAGTTGGATGATGTTTTATTCCTTAGTTATTTATGCATGAAAATGGTGAATGTTTTAGTAGTTTAAATGAATGGACTTAATATAATTCAATAAATTTTTTTAACACTAGCTTTATTAATTATTAGGTGGTTAAAAAGAAAATTAGTTTTCGACAGTAGTGCAAAGAATGAACCAACCGGATATTCTATTTTAAATTTTATAAAGGGCTAGACACCCGGTATTTAATTGGGCGAGGTGTCACAGGTGGTATCAGAGCATTAGGTTCTATATTCTTTTAGGATCTGTACAACTTACAATGCTTTTAGCTTAGCGTTTCTTGATATAAGGACCTATTTTTAGGATTGTTGCATTCTTGATTATGTGATTACGTCTTCAACTATATGAGATTTAATAACTGTGGACTCATAAATTCGTTCTCATTTCATATGCCTCCAAGACGTGCACCGAGGGACAGTAATGCCCAGCCCGAGCCCCAACCAGCACAGGCTCAGGGTATAATGAATGCTGAAGAGGTTGCTGCCATTGTTGCCCAGGCAGTTAATGCCATATTAGCCGTGGTTCAGTAGGCTCCACCACTGGTACAAGTAGCAGCACCATCTCCAGTACATACGTTTCCTTCCGTTTGGGAGTGAGTCAGAGATGCCTTTCAAATTCCCCTCCTAGAGTTCCAGGGGAGTAAAAGATGTTGCGGTAGAGAGCCAGTGGAAGAAGGATATCCAGCGGTACTTGAAGATGTATGAGTGCACGGGGGTGAAGAAGCAGGTACTAGCTACTTTCAAGCTAGTGAGGGCAGCTCTACAGTGGTGGGAGTCCACTACTACCGCAGATGAGTGTTATTCGATGAGTATAAAAGACTTCTGGGTGCGGTTTGATCGCAAATATTTTCCCTTCTCCGTTCAGACAGAGATGAGGTGGAAACTACTTGACCTCACCCAGGAGGGGAAGACTATGGCAGAGTACGAGGAGGAGTTTACTAGATTGGTGAACTTGGTACCAGCAGAGGTGCCCACCGAGGATAAAAAAATTCAGATGTTCATGGATGGTCTGACCTAGAGGATTCGACAGCATCTTCTGGGTAACCTTTTCGTGCAGTCCTACACAGATTTACTTAATGCAGCTTTATTACATTGTCAAGACCAGCGCTTTTATGTCAAGGGGAGTAAACATGGAGGGGATTACAGCCAGCAGGGTAGGACTGGAGGGGTTGTGCTAGCGGGGAACAAGCAGCTCACGTTCAGTAGAGGCAGGGAGAGTAGGATTCCCATCAGGGGGATTCTACTAAGCACTTTAGATCAGGAGGTTTTCGTCAGGGACTGGGAGGTTTTAGGCATGGCCACCAGGGCCATCAGGGTCAACAGGGACAACAAGGCCACCCGGGCTAACAACAGTTTCAATAGGGCCATCGGGGCCAAGGGAGAGGTGGCAACGTCTAACAAGGCTGGGGCCAGCAAGGTCAGAGGGGAGGAAACTTTTCCAGTAGGTGCTTCATTTGTGGCAACATCGGTCACAAATGTCAAGATTGTCCGCAGAAGGCTAAGGCCCCGCAGTAGCTGCAAGGTGCTCGTCGGGATCCCCAACGACCGATATTCCCAACCGCTCTCCCAGCACCAACGCCATTTGTAGCTTTGTCTGTCGTTTCATCAACTCAGATTCAGCAGGGATAGCTTCAGTACGGGGGTGTTTACAATGTCCTCCAGGCAGCAGCTTCATAGGCTCCACCCACAGTTGAGGGTATATTTTCTATACATGGGTCTATGGGGGCTTATTTTATTTGAAACGGAAGCGTCACACTCATTCATAGCTATTAATTTTTCACGGGCCGCAGGGTTATTAGACATGCCCGACAGTACAATAACTTGTGTAGACTCACCGCTGGGTACTGGGTTGTTGATTTCTTTATATGTTTGGGTGTAGGTATAGTGATTGGGATTCTTATTTTGCCTACCGATATTCTTATTTTACACATGTCTGAGTACGATGCCATTATTAGGACGGATTGTCTAGTTGTGTATAGGGCCATAATTGATTGCTTTAGTAGGAGCATTATTTTTGCTATCCCTGGTCAGGAGATATTTAAAGTAGCGATGCCTCGCCCCGAAGGAGGATCGTCCACTGACTTATTTTATATAGAGGAGGAGACCTATACGGGAGTTGTGATTTCCCTTGATTCGATTTCGGTTGTTCGTGAGTACGCTGATGTATTTCAGGATATACTTAGGCTACCGTCGAGTAGAGAGATAGAGTTTGTGATTAATTTAGCATCGAGCACACAACCAATAGATCGTGCACCGTACCGTATAGATCCTATGGAAATGAGGGCACTACGTGATCAGATTGAGCAATTGTTGGGACAGGGTTTCATCCAGAGGAGTACCTCACCTTGGGGTACCCCAGTTCTATTTGTGAAGAAGAAGGATGGATCCTTGCAATTATGTGTGGATTATCGGGAGTTGAATAAAGTCACGACACGAAATAAGTGTCCATTGCCTCGAATCGATGATTTATTCAACTAGTTGAGAGAAGCATCATTCTTATCGAAAATAGATTTGAGATCGGGATACCGTCAGTTACGGATCAGGAAGCAGGACGTGTCTAAGACTCCCTTTTGACCAGATATAGATCCTACGAGTTTTGAATTATGCCGTTTGGGCTAACCAACGCACCGACAGTATTTATGGACTTGATGAATAGGGGGTTTAGAGAGTTCTTGGATCAGTTCGTCATTATCTTCATAGATGACATCCTGATTTATTCACGAACCGAGGAAAAACATGTCGAGCATCTATGTAGGGTTTTATAAACTTTACGGGAGAATGAGTCATACGCCAAATTTGAAAGATGTGGGTTCTAGCTGTGAGAGGTACAATTTTTTGGGCATATTATATCCGAGAGGGGGATATCAGTGGACCCCATTAAAGTGTCAGCAGTGAGGGAGTGGGGACAGCCCACGACACCGACGGAGGTGGGGAGTTTCTTGGGGTTAGCCAGTTATTACAGACGATTCATTCGAGGATTCTCAAAGATTACGGGGCATTGACTAATCTGACTCGTAAGGGCGTACCATATATTTAGGATAATGCATGTCAGTTGGCATTTGATGAGCTGAAGGATAAGCTGACTTCAGCACCCGTACTAGCACTCCCCATGCTAGGAGTGGAGTACTTTGTTTACACTGATGCATCGTGACAGGGGCTTGGTGGAGTATTACAGCAGGAAGATCGGGCTATAACTTATGTTATCCACATCCTTAAGTCTCACAAGAATAATTACCCCGCCCATGACTTGGAGTTATCAGCAGTCATGTTTGCACTCTAGATTTGGAGACATTATCAATTGGGAGAGAAATTTCACTTGTTCATTGATCATAAGTAACCACAGTACTTATTCACTCAGAGAGAGTTGAATATGCGCCAGCGCAGGTGGCTTGAATTTGTGAAGGACTACCGATTTGAGATCCAATACCTCTCAGGGAAGGCTAACGTATTTGCTGATGCGTTGAGCCGTAGGCCAGTAGGTGAGATGGCTGAGGCGTGGATAGTGAAATGGAAGGAGCTGGGACATCAGGATGCAATGGCCCGATCATTCATGTATGTTATGATAGTTACACCCCAAATTATGACGAGGATTGTACAGGCCTAGGCAGTGAATCCGTTTTATCAGGAGAGCATTCGACACATTCTGGCAGAGGGAGCAGAGTCTTATTCAGTGAGTTATGAGGGAGGCTTGCGCTTCAATGGATGTCTGGTTGTTCCAAAGGGGGAGGATCTATGACATGCGGTGATGACAGCGTCACATGGATATCGATTTGCGATACATCCTGGCGGGGATATGATGTACCAAGATATGAGGCAACATTATTGGTAGAGTGGCATGAAGAGAGATATTATTGAGTTCGTCTCAAAGTGTTCCACCTGTCAGCTAGTCAAGGTTGACCATCAGAAATAGGGAGGGCCTTCTTCAGCCATTGAAGATCCCGATGTGGAAATAGGAGAGCATTTTCATGGATTTTATCACAGGATTACCTATTTCTCAGAGGGGTCACGATTCTATGATGATTGTGGATTAGTTGGCAAAGGTAGCCCACTTTTTACCAGTATAGACGGATTACTGACACGACCGAGAGTGTGTCTCAGAAGTGCGTACTCTCTAGGCTCAAGTGCAAGCCTTTCGCTCAAGTAATAATCCGATAAATCGGGTATCGATCCTTAGGGAATAGGATAACAAAGTTATAACGACGTTGGACAGATGAAGGAAACCTAACTTTGACTCTAAAGGAAAAGAAAAAAGGTGATTTGATTATTGGAATAACTACAACTAGGTGCAATTTTGAAAAGGATTAACTAATGAAATAAAGTATGAATGGAATGCAACTATTCTAAATTACTTGAAATACTGATAATAATTGAACTAAAACTTGAACTATATGATGAGGTAAACAGGACGGGAATATAATCCCTCAACCCTGGAGTATTGATGGTATAAAACTAATCATAAATTTAAGTGATTAATTAGACCCAGACTTTAGTACTCCTAAGCATTACATATATGAGGTTCAAGCCCGCACCATACATAATCAGAGGACGAGTAAATCGGTAGTGCGATAGTTACACTTGAATTGCATTCTGAAGTATCCCTGTTATCCTGAAGCAAACGAGATCCAAAAATCTATACGATCGTAATAAATCATTAAATTTAGAGGGTTAATTTTATACACATGCAACTACCACATCACGTTGAGTTCATGCATCTCGACCTTAAAATTCTAGTCGGATTTTTAAAAATCTAGAGGATTAATTTTATACACATGTGTATGAAAACTTACAGATAACACGTTTGGAATAAAAGAAAACATTTTTACTACTGAATGAATATGAAGAGAGATTAAGGTGTTATTAGAAAAGTAATTACTGCAATAAAACAATAATTAGAATAGTATTACTTGAATTGCAAACTGAAAGCAACTAGGGTTTATTATTATTCTTCTATAAAATTGATTACAAAGCTTCCCTAACGAATCAGAAGCCTCCCTTTGTGTTTGGAGGAGTTTATAATCTATGCTCTACGAAATATAAGAGTTTGAACTAAATAGGATTCTAATTTTTATAAGTGGATAAGTTCGGATAGTCGAGAACAGAGGGTTCGATTCAGTTCTGTCTTTGACAGCCTTTAGAGAGAATTCTTCGAGCACCGGATCGGTTCTTTATTTCCTCCTTTCGGTTCGGTTCCATCTTATCAACTCTTCACATGAAGTTTTCCAAGTGTAGGATCGGTTCGTTATTTCCTCCCTTCGGTTCGATTCTGTTTTGACAGTCTTTACTGGAAATTTTCTAGGATGGAATCAGTTATTTTTTTTTCCACTTAGGCTCGATTCCATCTAGTCAGCTTTTGCAGAAACCTTTCCTTCTTGCAATTCTTTGAAGCTTTTGGTGCGAAACTTGAATCAAATCACTGAACACCTGCAAAATAGTTAGAGAACACATGAAACTCCGCGTACTCATTAGAAACTTATCAATAGTAATGATATGACATAAATCCACTTGAATTACACTTCACGGAGCGATAAAAGCCTCATAATTAAGGGGATAAATGGGAAGAATTTATGCGTAATCAAACCCCCATAACTTAGAACTTTGATCGTCCCGAGCAATGTAAAAGAATCAAAATATGGTCTAACTCGAAAATGGGATAGAATACCTCTTTCGCGGGCGAGCGATTGCATTTAGCGTATGCAACAAGCCTTTAAACCCCTAGGTTACCCTAGTAAGACGAGTCGTGTCTCTTGAGGTTTCGCAGAGAACATACCCACAAAATTCTACTCAAAGAAACCTCAAAATACGCAAAAATTACATAATTCAAACTTTTCCTGAAAATAGTCACCATCAATTCATGTTCAAGAGTCTCAAATCATAGTGTGCGTGTGTGAAACCAAAAATTTAACCGCGAATTTCCACCAATTACGTTACTTATCCGAAAATTCGTTTTGAATTCAAAATCTCACGGAATGCTCTCTCAAAGGAATCACTCGGGAAGTGGTTATTCTCTCGGTATGCGTGATTTATAAGATTAAATATAGTGGAACCAAGTTCACGCACACAAGTAGAAAGACAAAAATTTATGGTAACCGGATCTCATAATTGGATTACGGATATAAGAAAACGGGAACATTGCCTCTAATTAGTATTTTTTATCTTTTTTATTATCTTTTTGTGTTTTAGCTCTCCACGCGGTGACCAATTTCGCAATGTTGGACTTGGTTAGGAGTTTTTCGGGCTAAAGGTGTATTGGGTAATATAAGAGTGGTAAGAGAAACTTGGAATTGTAAAGTTTTCTTATGATGTCCGTTAGTGCGTTTCCGGGCTTTTGCTCATTTTTTCTTCTTTTTCTATTTTTTTTTTCTAATTTTCATGCTTTTATTTTCTTGTTATTTTTGTTGAGCATAGCAATTTTTTTCTTGCCCCTTTTTCTGCACTTTTCGGACTTAATTTATGGGATTGTCCCCTTTTCACAATTTCGGGCCAGTTGGGATTTTTCGGGTTGTCAAACGAAAGAGAAAAATTTATTGAGCTCAATCTGGGTTTACAAAAGGGGTAATTTGGGTAACAAACGATGGCCTACTTCATTGTCCAAACTACTAATTGTGTTACTGTATGCGTTTCGAGATGAATTAAGTTTATAGATAAATTTTAGCACGGTTTTCAAGGTAGTATCATACACATTTTTCATAACCGATCAAAGTGAAATAATTGAGATCCTCGACGACTTGTTATACGCTGAAAAGAACTTTTGAGTTAACAATTAACTAGGATTGATTTATAAATTCTCAATAATGAAAGGTTCGAATCTCACCGGGGTTGTTAATCTCCACACTTATTCGTTAAGTCGTCTATGTTCGCTCAATTTCCATCTTTGGTCAATTTCGGCTTTGTGCATTTTGAATTTTACAACTTGAGACTTTAAACCGACTTTTAATGATATTTTTGAAAATTTTGAATTCCAGTTTTTATTTATTTTGAATAAAAAATATTTTTGGATTTTTCAAGATTTTATGATTTTTTTATAAATTTCTGGGCATTTTTGAAAATTTGTGAAGTTTTAAAAATACGCACTTGTGACCCCCCTAACTTAGACTTTTGCATTGTCCTCAAGCAAAAAATGACTAAAATCTAACTCAAAGCGAATTAAAAGTGCGAGAAAATAAAACAAATAAATATTTAAAAATGCATAAAGACTAAATGACACTAACACATGACTCAATAATGCAATACAAATCACCCCATAAGCGTCGGGGGTGCGACGACCTATCTCTCGCTCCTACCAACTCAACCGATCCCACTCACAGGATCCGATGCTCTCATTGTTTCTCCCGTCCTAGGATTATAAACTAACAATCGGAACAAGTTGGGACCTCGCCCATAGATAAAGGAAAGACCGGGAGGCTCGTTGTGACTAATCGGAAAGGGATCCTCATGATGCTGACTCAAAGCGTGGCGTGCGTGCGCTGACTTGGAGGGAACACCTAGGTTTCTTTTAATTTTTACGATGCATGGGTCGGGTTCTAAGTTGAACGAAACATAACTTTTCTCATCAATCGATTTCGGGACCTCAAGTGGTATGGGTGGATGGTCACAAAGAAGGAGTTCACCAATTTTTTCTTTCCATTCACTTTCGTCTTAGTGACTACAAGAGTCCAATTGGGATTGGACTTCAACAGTAAGTCTTTCATCCACCTGCCCAAACTCTTTCTCAAAATCTTCCATGCTCACGTCCCCTAGCTCTCTCTTTCGAGTAATGCCTACGTCCTCCCTTACTTGCTCGATCTCTAACTCCACTATTTTTCTCTCTTCTCACCCCTCTCGCTCTCTCTCAATCGCGGTCCCTGCACACATCTCCCCCGCTTTTCTCTCATCATCACAACTACCACTATTACTTGATGAAATAAGGCACACCCCTAACGGCTCTCTCTTGTGGGACCCCTAATTCTCGTGTACCTTCTCTTCCATGAGGTCCATCTCTCGTGGTTTACCCTCATCACCCTCGAGACTGGTGATGTTGAAGATGTTTGTTTCGAGAGTCATATTCCCGAATGTGAGTTGCATTCGCCCATTTCGAGTGTTAATCAAGGCATTAGCAGTAGCTAAGAATGGGCGACCTAAAATGATAGGTACATGATTACTCGTAACAACGGAGGGCTCCTCGTCCCAAACGACAAAATTCACCGGGAAGTAGATTGTGTCAATTTGGACCATCCGTCCTCAACGACCCCCTTTGGTATCTTGATGGAACTATATGCGAGTCGGAGAGTCAGGCTTGTGGGCTTAAGATCCCCCAACCTAGATTGCTTATAGATTGAATAAGGGAGAATATTGACACTTGCACCTAAATCTATTAGTGCTATCTCAATTCGATTCCCCCCCATGATGCACAAAATAGTCGGTGCACCCAGGTCTTTGAATTTGGGTGGAAGGTCACTTGATAGTATTGAGCTGACGTTTTGTGCGAGGAACGCATTTTTCTATACTTTTAGCTTTCGTTTCACTGTAAGTAAATCGTTAAGAAACTTAGCGTATGCGGGAATTTGCTTTATGGTGTCGAGAAAAGGCAAATTAATCTTTACTTGCTTAAGAACGTCTAATACATCTTCATGAGAGGACTCTTTAAAGTGAGATACTAGCCGTTGGGGAAACGGAGCGACTGTGGGGGGTTTCTCTATGACTTCGGGTTCACTAGTGTTCTTATTATCACTCTTGTTTAAGGAGGCATCTTCTGCCTCTTTCGTGCCGGGCAAAACCTCCTTGCCTTTAAGAGTGTCGTGCGTGAAAAGGTGATAGATCAACAACTTTCCCACTACGTATAGTGGTTATCGCGCAATATTGCTCTTGATTTGCATTAGAAATAGAGGTTTGACCTTGGGGAGGTCTTTGGCATTGAGTTGGAAACTTACCCTTCTCTTGGACACTCAACGACGATTGCAACTGCAAAATGTTCGCATTTATGTCGTTGATCATGCGCTCATGTCTAGCAGTGGTTGCATTCTGAGTAGTGATGAATTAGTTTATCGTATCCTCGAGATTTCTTTGTAATGGAGTGATATATGGCCCTAGAGGTGGTGGTGCCTGCACATGTCCTTGCATGTGTGGTGCTTGTTGAAAGTGCGATGGTGGAGCAGGGGCAACATGTGAATTAGGATTCATCGCAGCATTTGGTTGCCCATAGCTAAAACCAGGATGGTTTTTCCATGAAGGGTTGTAAGAGTTCCCGTGCAGTGCATCAAAATTACCCTTAAATCCTCCTAAACCACTCACTTGCTATTGAAGCATAACTTTGTAGGCGGGTATTATCGGGCATTCCTCTATTGAATGTCCCACCTCACAAATAGCACACATTCTCGACAGGGTTTGGGATGGATCCAGTTGGCCCTCTTCCTCATACCTCAAGTATTTCTCGCATTCCTTTCTCAAGTGGATCGAGTCGGCTGTCCATCATAGTATTATTTTCCACATGAAATAGGTCGGATGCCGATGGAGTGGTGGTCTCTTGACGAGTTTGATTTTGAGCACTAGGGTCAAATGTATCCCAGGATTAGGTAGTCTCAGCGACATACCTCAGGTGAAGCTCAACATCATTGGCGTCTAAGTCGACAAAAGGACAATCACACATAGTCTCAATGAGTTGTTTGGAATGCATATTCAGCCCATTATGGAAGAAGGAAATGATTTGCAATTTATCAAGTCCATGATGAGGGCACGAAGTGATTAGCTCATTGAAATGCTCGTAACATCGATCGAATGACTCATTTTCTAGTTGTCGGAAGGTTTGAATTTGAGCCTTGATGGAGTTCGTTCGATGTGTAGGAAATAATTTCTTGAGAAATTTAGATTATAACTCGTTCTATGGTGAAATCTAATTTGGAGGTAAAGACCATATCGAGGTCATAGCCTTGTCCTTTAGCGAGAATGGGAAGAGTTTGAGGCGTATCACATCTTTTGTGCAAGTTTGATCGCTGAGGGTCTCACACGCCTCTTTAAATTCCATGATGTGGAGATATGGCTTTTCTGAATCCATTCCATGATAAGTGGAAAGTATTTGGATCATCCCATTCCTAAAGCGAAATTGCCCCACATTATACAAGAGTAAAATGCATCCCGGAGTGACCGCGCGCTCGGGATATAAGAGTTCTCTCAATGGGCGGTACGAGGCCTATTCCTCACCGACGGCTGCACTACCGTGCTATGACATTTCTCTCTCACTCAACTCTGGGTCCTCACTTGGTATACTCGAAGCATGCTCTGAAGTGTGTCCTAAGAGGGAAAACGGAGTGTTATTTGCAATTGAGTGTGACGGTGTGGGAGGTGGAACCCAGAATTGTAGAGCATTAGGAGTGTGAGGGCTATCGGGGTCGTACTCAATTATCAGGTTTTCCTGAATGTGGGTTGGAGTATTATGGGGAGTTGGAGTGAGTTCAGAATTTTGCATTAACAGGCTTATGAGAAATGATGAGGAATATTTTTGTGCTTTTAATTTTTTTTTTTTATATTTTTGGATTTTTTGAAAATTTTGGTCGAAGCTTTAGATTGACTTGATTTAATCCTAAGTCTACCTAAATCCCCAACAACGGTGCCAAAAACTTGACGCGACTAAGAATGTGTCTCAAAAGTGCGTACTCTCTAGGCTCAAGTACAAGCCTGTCGCTCAAGTAATAATCCGATAAGTCAGGTATCGATCCTCAGGAAAATAGGACAACAGAGTTATAATGGCGTTGGATAGACGAAGGAAACCTAACTTTGACTCTAAAGGAAATGGAAAAGGAAAAGGTGATTTGATTGTTGGAATAACTACAACTAGATGCAATTTTGAAAAGGATTAACTAATGAACTAAAGTATGAATGGAATCCAACTATTATAAATTACTTGAAATACTGATGATGATTGAATTAAAACTTGAACTATATGATGCGAAAAACAGGATGGGAATACAATCCCTTAACCCTAGAGTATTGATGGTATAAAACTAATCGTAAATTTAAGTGATTAATTGGACCCAAACTTTGGTACTCCTAAGCATTACATATATGAGGTTCAAACCCGCACTATACATAATCAAAGGATGATTAAATCGATTATGCAATAGTTACACTCGAATTGCATTCTGAAGCATCCCGGTTACCCTGAAGCAAACGAGATCCATAGATCTACAATTGTCGCATTTCTACGCAATACGGTCGTAATAAATCATTAAATTCAGAGGATTAATTTTATACACATGCAACTAACACATCAGGTTGAGTCCATGCATCCCAACCTTAAAAATCTAGCCGAACATATGAAAACTTGTAGATAACACGTTTGGAATGAAAGAAAACATTTTTACTACTGAATGAATATGAAGAGAGATTAAGGTGTTATTAGAAAAGTAACTACTGCAGTAAAATAAGAATTATAATGGTATTACTTGAATTGCAAACTGAAAGCAACTAGGGTTTATTATTCTTCTTCTCTAAAATTGATTACAAAGTTTCCCTAACAAATCAGAAGCATCCCTTTATGTTTGGAGGAGTCTACAATTTATACTCTATGAAATATAAGAGTTTGAACCAAGTAGGATTCTAATTTTTACAAGTGGATAAGTTCGGATAATCGAGAACATAACTGATCCTGTTAAGGTGCGGTTCGGTTCTATCTTTGATAGCCTTTATATAGATTTTTCGAGTATCGGATCGGTTCTTTATTTCCTCCCTTCAATTCGGTTTCATCTTATCAACTCTTCACATGAAGTTTTCTAAGTGTAGGATCGGTTCGTTATTTCCTCCCTTCGGTTCGATTCTGTTTTGACAGTCTTCACAGGAACTTTCCCAGGATGGAATTGGTTCTTTTTCTTTCCACTTAGGTTCGATTCCATCTGGTCAACTTTTGCAGAAACCTTTCCTTCTTGCACTTCTTTTAAGCTTTTGGTACGAAACTCGAATCAAATCACTAAACACCTACGAAATAGTTGGAGAACACACGAAACTTGGCGTACTCATTAGAAACTTGTCCATAGTAATGATATAATACAAATCCACTTAAATTACACTCTACGGAGCGATAAAAGCCTCTAAATTAAGGGGATAAATGGGAAGAATATGTCTAATCAATTACACGATAGGTCAGTATGCCCAATTATTTATCGCTGAGATTATGAGATTACACGAAGTGCCTTTTGATATCGTGTCAGACCGAGATAAGATTTTTGTGTTTCACTTTTGGGAGAGCTTTCAGGAGGCTATGGGCACCGAGTTACGATTGAGTACAACTGACCACCTGCAGACTGATGGGTAGACCGAACGCACTAATAAAATATTGGAGGATATGTTGCGTATGTGTGTCCTTGATTTTAAGGGAGGTTGGGAGCAGTACCCTCCAATGGTGGAGTTTATTTATAATAACTCCTATCAATTCACAATTGGTATGACCCCATTCGAGGCTTTGTACGGTAGGCCTTGTCGTTCTCCTACGTGTTGGTTAGAGGTGGGGACAAGAAGCTACTAGGGCCGGAGTTAATATAGGACATGAAAGTCAGGATTGAGATGATTCGGAGTCGTATATGGGTAGCTCAGGATAGGCAAAAAAGCTACGCCGATGCCAAGAGGTTCTTTCGGGAGTTCGTTGTGGGGGATCAGGTTCTTCTGCGAGTATCTCATATGAAGGGGATAATACGATTTGGGAAGAAGGGGAAGTTAGTACCGAGGTATGTGGGACCATATCCTATTATCGAGAGGATTGGACCGGTTGCATACATATTTGGATTGTCGGAGCACTTGCATTGTATACATGACGTGATCCATATTTCTTCACTTAGACGATATCTTCAGGATGAGTTGGCTCACACTCATATTACATTGGAATAAATTGATTTACAGCCTGATAATTCATATAAGGAGAGACCAGTTGCTATCCTAGACCATAGAGAGAGGAGATTAAGGTCTAAGGTAGTGCCATTTGGGCGCGTTCAGTGGGAGCACCATAATGTCAAGGAGTCTACTTAGGAGCGAGAGGATGAGATACACGAGAAATATCCTGAATTATTTTTACCAGGTATACTATTTTTTTCCGTATTTTGGGACGAAATTTCGTTGTAAGGGGGGAAGAATGTAACACTCCGTATTTTTATGATTTTTTACATAATGGATTAATTAATTAAATATGAGAAATTAATTGATAATTAATCTGGATTAAAATAAAATATTAACTAGCGAGATAAGAGTTAGTATTTGTTAGTGAGAACTTGATTGAATATTACTGAGTGAATAAAGTAATATAAAATTGTGGATATGATTGTGAAGTGATATAAATTATCACGAGTAAGAAATACGACAGTTACAGTAATTAAGTCGGGACGCGCATATCAGTCACGTCGGGATCAAATTAATGTAATAAAAGTAAATTATTTATAAGTAATCCAAATGGTCATTTCGAGTGCACCATTGAGTACCGAAGGGTCGAGATATTTAAAAAAATCTACCCAGAGATTTAGTTTGGGTCCCGGGACAATTTTAGGCCTAACCGGCATCCCGAGAGGGAGTTTTGGTAATTTTTATTTTTGGGCATGAATTACCTACGAAATTAGGAGAGGTATTATGTCAATTATGTTAGGGAGATTAGGGTTATCATTCACAAAATCCAAGGGGGAGTTATAGAGGAAGAGGGAGAATATATTCTAGGAGTTTAAAGCCAAGAACAACCATCTTGCACCACCGAGTAGATCGTAGAACACAACCATACCAACTACACCAACAGATTAGACCTTCACTTTTGAGGCAAGTATTTAAACTTGATTAATTTAGAGCAGTAATGGATCCCATGTTAGTGTAGGTTTAATTTGAATATGAAGATGCTGTTTATTTGATGAAATTGGAGAGTTGGAGTAACTAATTAGAATCTTGAGATATTTGGGTTGAACTCTTCACGAATTGAGAATTCATTATGATGAACGAATCTGAAATTTTTTGGTATTCTTTAATGTGAATTTGAAGAACTAGGGTTTAATGAACAAATTTGGGGATTTTGAAATTTACTAAGAGTTATGCATGATTTAATGATCCTAGATTGTTAGAAATCATATAAATATATCAGAAAATCGATTAGAATTGTTGGATTGGTATTTGGGATGATTCTATAGAGGATGTAGTATCATTAATAGTGGGAAAATGTAGTTTTAGGAGGTAGAAGTTGACCGAATCGATTAGTTTTTCTACATGACCAGACCAGTTCATTTTTCTGCAAATTCAGATCGGTCCGTTTTTCTATAGATTTCTGTAAAGGCCATTTTTCCTTATAATATGTTAGTATTATAAAAGTGGGATTAGCTAATGTAAAAGATACTTGGGATTATGAACCTCTTTACATGAAGTACGATAGAGATAACAATCGTAATTGAATAATATCGGGAGTATAGTGAGAAGTATACCGCATACAAATATGTATTTTGGTTGTGTATACCTACTAATTGGAATAGGTTGCGTGAATACCTACATGATTGATTTACTATATGTATAACATACCTACGTTTGCTATCACGGGAGGTTATTTAGGAAAGAGGACAGTCTTATCCTGATGAACCCAATTGGGGGGATTTTATATTTGGTACCTCACAACATGGAACCTAGGTACGGACTATATGTGAGAATGATAGTGATGACGGTCGTATGGGTGCATAGGTATGTGCATTGCCCATAAACTTGGAATCGTGCTCGCCTCCAATATGTGTAATTTGAATTTCGATGGTTCGTGAGTGATTCCAAATCATTCGTCCTTATTTAGTACGATATGTACCAGAACTTGATAACAGAGTATGCATGCATCGCAGCTGAGTCTAGGGGTGTTGTTTTAGTGTGTGTATATATATATATATATATATATATATATATATAATATTGTGATAGTTATGGATATATGCCTGTAATATTATCTACTGTACGATAATTGTAGATAAAGAAGATGGCGAATTCTTAAATAACTTAAGGATGTGAACCCTTAAATAACTTTTTTGAAACTTATACTCGGGTTAGTATATATAAAAATAATGCATAGTAATAGTATAGGGGGATTTTGGGATATTACTACAGATGATAGAAAGATAGTTTATATTTATAAACTAGTTAGATGAGAATTATGCCTAGAGAAATTTAGCGATACGTTAGGCATGCACATTAGTTGAGAGGTGAGAATCTCAAGTGAGTGTGCGAAAATCTAACATGAGTTTGATATTTGCTTTACAACATCTTTAAATTACTTGCTAAAATGTATTAAAATCTTTTACACTTGGGCTCTAACCAGTCTCTTGCAAAAATCACTTTTCTTGTGTATGATTTTAGGTGCCCAGCCACAGGGACACCAGGGTTAGACCATTGGATCTTTTGACGTACTGCAGCCATTGTGGAAGTTGAAGGCCCTCGCATTTAGATGCCTCCACTTCTATCCTTTCAATTATAGTATTTAAACTTCTCGGTTAGGGCATGTGTTGCCCATTCTCAGTTTATTTTTGTCCGAGGAACATTGTACTTATTTATTTCAGCATTTCCATTTCAGTTGGATTTATTATTATTATTATTCGTTTGGATTTTTATTCGACTGGGGCGATTATCCCAGTTTATTATATTTAGTTTTTTTTTACAACCATGAGGTGTCCGGGCCAGCTTTACGCGCACCTCTACTAATACCCATTCGCGATTCGTGGCTTTCGCTGGCCAAGCATTATTTTGACAGTGTCAGGGATCAAACTGGGGACTAAACCCAATCCATTCCTAAGACTGTCCCAGTGGCAGCCTTATACAGCTTTACGATTTTTTATTTATTTTTTTTCTACTCTTTAAAACTTTCTCATATCCCGTATCAGTTGGGAGAGGATAAGGGTTTCATGTAGTTCTCTATAAAAAAGAGAAACTCCTCCTAACCTCTACACAAATGAAAAAATGGGTCAAATCCTCATGTATTTACATGTTGGGTTAACCTTTTTTCTGTCTTTATTTAAAATGAGAATTTCGAGTAATTGAAAATTGAAATTTATTTTTTCAAAAATTTTTAGAATTTAGGAATATTCTGAATTTTTAATATATTTTGTGAATTTTCGACATCTTCAATTTTTTGATTTTTTTGAATTCGATTTTTTTTCCCGAAAAAATTGGATCGAAAATCGGAATAATTATTTATTTTCGAAAAAATTAGATTTTTTCATGAGGAATTTTTTATCCGATCCGCCCGAAACACATGCCTATATATACCATACACTTAATTAAATGGAAACCAGGTTGGTCGTTGGGTTGTAATAACTACACACTTATACTCTCTCTCTCTCTCTCTTTTGGTCTCTTAAAATTCTAAGCCTGTGGCACTTGATGTATTTGGCCTTCAGACAATTGTAATCTAACCTCACGGCATTTGTAACTCGACCATTAACCCATTATTAATATAAGAGAGAAGAACCCTTAAGTCCATGGATGTAGGCCCAACTCTATGTGATGAATCACGTTAAATACTCGTGTTAACTGATTTATTACCTTGTGTAACACCCCGTATTTTTATGACTTTTAATTTTGGGGATTTATTAAATTTAATTAGAGATATTAATTTAATACTAATTCGGAAGATCATTTAAATACTTACTAGCGTGATGAGGGTTAGTAATTATTGGAATTTTGTTGTAAGTTACTTTATGGGTAAAGTAAGAGGTATAATTGTATTTAGTAAAATTATCACGAGAATCTAATTTGATAATTTTAGAATTTATCGGGACGCGCTCATGTCGTGTCGGGATTAAATTCAAACTATTAAAAGTGAATAAATTATAAGTCACCCGTATCGTCATTTTGAGTACATCAATGTGTTCGAAAGGGTCGAGATAGTCAAAATAATGTGCCCGAGGATTTAGTTTGAGTCTCGGGGGGTTTCTAGGCCTAATTAACATCCCAGGAGGGCGTTTTAGACATTTTACATTTTTGGGCATGGAAACCCACGGAATTTCTAAGAGTATATCAGATAATAGGAGTTGTCTTCTAGGGTTAGAACAACCAAAAACCTAAGACGGCCATTGAAAGGGAAGAGGATAAGCTTTCCAGGGAGTTCTAGGCCAAGAACTCCACCGTTTGCATCGCCGTCGCCGCCAAACTTTAGATCGCGCAACGAGGATCACAACCACACCAATCTTTTCCACAAATTTGAGCCAAGAATTCCCATACAAGTATCTATCTTGCTCTATATTATTTAATGCTTCAATGATATTAGCCTAGGATTGATTAAAACTAGTTTTTGTGAAAGAAAACATATTTTGGAGACTCGAATTCGCATGATATATAGATAAAAGATGTGTTCTGGAAATCTAATTCATATGTAGAGGTTTAACCACGAAATTTCTTGAGTTAGGAGTAGAAAATCTGGGAAAAAAATGGGAAGAACTAAGTTAAAGAAATTATTAGGGTTCTTGTAATTTTTCTGGATTTTAACCTTTTTAATTCGTTATAATTGATGAAAGCTCGCATGTCTTACGTAGAATATTCATTATTTGGGGATATAAAACCTGTGGTATAATTTGTTGGAAGTTTGGAAATCAAATATGATGATTTGAATGATTTTGGAATAGCATCCCCGTAAATGGAAATTCTGCAGTTTCGCCAAACCTGCTTGATCGATCGATCGACCTAAGAGCATCGATCGATCGACACCTCCTAAAAAACTCAAATTCCTCTTTTAAACAGGCTGTTCCAACTTAAATGAATAGAAATTCTTGGACATTATTGTTAGAACATTTTGGGATATAAAGAAGACCAGTAGGACTTTATAAAAATGGAACCTTTAATGTAAAACGAGATTAACATTTAACGGAGGTGTTTTACACTTAAGGAACAATGAGATCGTGTGTCTAAAGGGTGAGACTCGTAAGGAAGTTACGTCGTAAAGTAAAAGAGTACCTACTGAAATTACACTTAGGGAGATTGGATTTCACTAGTGTTACGAAGAAGTTTTGGAATAATCCCATAAATAAGAATAAGAGACGAACCGTTATACGGGATAATCTAGTAATGTGCAATAAGAAAAAATATTATAAGTATGGGTCGTGGGTGTACCTAAATTTGAAATGGGAATGGTAATATACATATATGACTTTGTTTGTGCATATACTATATACGTGTAAAAATCATGTCCGCACTACTTACTATGACTGAGGTTACCGCGCTGGGATAGTCTTATCTCGATGGGACCTTTATGGGAGATATTGACTTGTACCCTAAAACATAGGAATACTTGGTACAGGCTATCGGATCGATAGTCAGACGGTCCTAAGAGACGTGAGGGTTTGTGCTGACCTCTTAGTGACTTGGAACTATGCTTCGCCTCAATTTGTATGTGTTTTGTGTTAATACAGTTCGAGAGTATTTCTGAACTAGTATTTCCCTTAGTACGAGTGATACAGGGACTTGATAGCAGAGTATGCCAGCACCATAAATTTTATGTGGGGTGCCGATAGTATATATATATATATATATTATATGAGTGATTAATATATATATATATATATAAACTTGAAATTTGGGAACTATCTACTGTGACTAAAGGTAGGTAAGTAATGAATAATTATTTCAACTTGGATATAAGTGTTTGAAAAGTTTGAGGCAATACTGAGAAACTTTATAATCAAATGAGGCTTATGTGAGAACTTTGCTTTTAAATAAAATTAATTTTCTTAACACTAGAAATTGTCGGCATAAAACCTTGTGAGTAACTTAAGATAAGCTAAACTGTTGGGAGTGGTAGTGCGGTAGGTGTGCACATTGGAAGAGAGGTGAAATTTTTTTAAGAGAGTGTCGCACACTAATATGATTGTTGCATTAGCCGGTAAGCATTTTAAATACTTCCTAAACTAAATTTTAAACTGTTTTACAATCGAGCTCTGACCCGTTTCCTATTCTCTCTTCTCTCTTGTATATATATGTATATATTACAGGTGCCCAGCCACAGGGGCGTCTTGTATAGGATCCTTTGGAATGAACGTGCTGCAGTTTAGGTGGGAGTTGCAGGCCTCTTGATTAGACGACCTCATTATTGATTCCTCTTCTAGATTTATTTTATCTAGTTGGGCATGTGTCGCCCTTTTCCATTATTCAGTTGATTTTATCAGAGATTGTGATTCGTTTATTTCCAGTATTTATACTTTGGGATTATTGCTGTCAGGATGTTTTTCCTTGAAGTTTTAGAGTTGAAATTAATTAGTTGGATGCTTAAATTGCTTGGATTATCTTTTCCAGTCTAGTTGTTATGTGATTCTTAAACTATGGATTATGAAATGTTTTAAATGTTGGTTTTAAATTAAATTTGGAAATTGATGTCTTAAAATGGTTTTATCACTTAGTTTAATTATTTAGGGTGTTTAATTGGAAAAGTTATTTTTGCCACAGTGATGCTAAGAATGAACCAACCGTTCACCTTGGTTATAATTTAATAAAGGACTGATCACCCGGTATTTAATTAGGCGGGGTCTCACATGTGGTATCAGAGCATCAGGTTCTAGTGTCCTTTAGGATCTGTACGGTTTATTTCGCTTTCAGCTTAGCGTTCTTACTATAGAGCCCTATTTTTAGGATTGTTGTATTCTTGCTTTTACGATTACGTCTTCAGCTATTTGAGATTTGATAATAACTGTAGACTAATAAAATTTCTTTACGTCTCAGATGCCTCCGAGACGCGCACCCAAGGATAGGCGTGCCCAAGTCGACCAGACAGCATCTCCGGCTCAGGGAACGATGAATGCAAACGAGGTAGCCGCTATCGTTGCTCAGGCGGTGAATGCTGCTCTAACGGTAGTGCAGCAGGCTCTACCCCAGGTTCAGGCAGTGGCGCCGGTACTAGCACAGCTTCTATCTGCATGGGAGGGAGTTAGGGATGCCTTCCAGAAGTCGTATCCACCAGAGTTTGCGAGTAGTTCAGATATTATTATAGCCAGCCAATGAAAGAAGGATATCCAGAGGCATCTGCGCATGTACGAGTGCACGGACGTGCAGAAACAGCTGTTGGCTTCCTTCAAGCTAGTGGGGGCCGCTTTGCATTGGTGGGAATCCATTACCACCTTGGAGGAGAGGGATATTATCACTATTCAGTCATTTTGGGCGCGATTTGACAGCAAATACTTCCCATCCGCCGTGCAGACTGAGATGAGGCGGAAGTTACTGAATTTGAAACAGGAGAATTAGACTGTTGCTGAGTACGAAGAGGAGTTCACAAGACTTCTCACTATAGTGCCAGATGAGGCACCCACTGAGGGGAAGAAGATATTGTTGTTTGTGGACAGGTTGGCTTGGAGGATCCGTTAACACCTCATAGGCAATCTGTCACTGAGTACCTATACAAACGTACTCAATGTTGCTTTGTTACACTGCCAGGATCACCCCTTCTATCTGCAGGGAAGCAAACGAGCAGGAGAGTCCAGCCAGCAGGGCAGGACAGGGGGTAGTGGTACTAGTAGAGCATCGATATCCCAGGGGTAGACTCGTTAGCATGAGCAGAGTTCCCATAAGGGGACCCTGCCAAGCAGTTCCGACCAGGTGACTCCAACCAGGGAGTTGGGGGATTTAGGCAGGGCCAATATCGTCAGCAGTAAGGCCATCAGGGCCAACAGCGGTTTCAGTAGGGCCAATAACGGGGTGGTAACGGCCAGCAGGGCCGTAATTAGCAGGGACAGAGGGGAGAAAATTTCAGGGGTCGATGCTTCGGGTGTGGTAAAAATGGCCACATGCGCCATGATTATCCAGAGGGATATAGGGCCCCACAGCAGCAGGGTGCCCGTAATGAGCCACAGAGGCCACTTTTTCCAGCCGCCCTCCCAGCACCAGCTCAGGCACCGTCCCTACCAGCTACCCCAGCAGCTCTAATGCAGCAGGGGCAGTTACAGTACGGATGTGTCTATAATGTCCACCAGGCAGCAGCTCCACAGGCGCCACCCGCGATTGATGGTACATTTTCTATCCATGGTACTATGGGTCGGGTTTTATTTGATACTGGGGCGACACACTATTTTATAGTTACTCATTTTAAGAAGGCCATAGGGTTATTAGCCACAACAGAGAGCACTGTGACATGCGTAGACTCATCATTGGGAAATAGATCGTTAATTTTCTTTATATGCCGGGGCGTGGGAGTAGAGATTGGTAACTTAATCTTACCAGCCGACATGTTAGTATTAGATATGCATGAGCACGACGTTATTATTGACATGGATTGACTCGTAGCATACAGAGCCATGATAGATTGTTTCGATGGGAGTATTGTCTTTGCCATTCCGGGGTAGGAGATGTTTGTAGTGGTAATGCCTCGCCCAGAGAGAGGCTCTGCCGCTCATTTGTATTACATAGAGGAGGATACCTCTAAGGAGGTCGTGATTCCTTTAGACTCAATCCCAGTCATTCGTGAGTATTCTGATGTATTTCAGGAGATACCAGGCCTACCCCCCAGTTGAGAAATAGATTTTGTCATAGATTTATTACTGGATACTTGATCGATAGCACACGCTCCATACCGTATGGCTCCGACGGAAATACGAGAGTTATGAGATCAAATGGAGCAGCTATTAGGTCAGGGCTTCATTCGTAGGAGTACCTCACCTTAGGGCGCTCCAGTTTTGTTTGTGAAAAAGAGAGATGGTTCACTGAGGCTATGTATGGACTATCGAAAGCTAAACAAGGTCACGATACGGAACAAATATTCGTTGCCTCGAATCGATGATCTGTTCGACCAGCTGAGGGGAGCAACTTTCTTTTCGAAGATAGATTTGAGGCCAGGATACCATCAACTACGTATTAGGGAGTAGGATGTTTCGAAGACTGCTATCTTGACGAGATATGGGTCCTATGAGTTTAGAGTGATGCCATTTGGACTCATAAATGCTCCAGCCATATTCATGGACTTGATGAATCGGGTGTTCAGAGAGTTCTTAGATCAGTTTGTCATCGTCTTCATAGATGACATCCTGATATATTCACACACCGAGGAAGAGCATGTTGAGCACTTGAGACAGGTTCTTCAGACCCTACGAGAGCATCAGCTTTATGCTAAGTACGAGAAGTGTGGATTCTAGTTACGAGAAGTACAGTTTTGGGGACATATTGTATCTGAATTGGGGATAGCAGTTGACCCGAGTAAAGTGTCAGCGGTGAGGGAGTGGGGACATCCCACAACACCGACGAAAGTGAGTAGTTTCTTGGGGTTAGTCGGGTACTACAGGAAATTCATTCGAGGGTTCTCCGAGATAGCGGGTCCATTGACGAACCTGACTCGCAAGGGGGTACCATATGTTTGGGACGATACTTGTCAATTGGCTTTCGATGAGCTGAAAGACAAGCTGACTTCGGCACCAGTTCTTGCTTTACCCAAGCTGGGCATGGAGTATTTGGTTTACACTGAAGCCTCCTTATGGGGACTTGGGGGAGTACTTCAACAGGAAGAGAAGGCTATAACTTTTGCCTCCCGCAAGCTTAAGCTGCACGAGAAGAATTACCCCACTCATGACCTAGAGTTAGCAGCGGTTGTATTTGCTTTGAGGATATGGAGACACTATTTATTGGGGGAGAAATTCCGCTTGTTCACTAACCACAAGTCACTGCAGTACTTGTTCACTCAGCGAGAACTGAATATGCGTCAGCGCAGGTGGTTAGAGTTTGTAAAAGACTATCAGTTCGACATACAGTACCATCCGGGGAAGGCCAACGTAGTTACTGATGCGTTAAGCCATAGACCGGTAGTGAACGTCTGGAAAGCAAAGTGGAAAAAGTTGGGTCATCAGGATGCTGAAGCCCGTTCCTTCATATCTGCCATGTCAGTGACACTCGAGATTGTTACGAGGGTAATACAGGCACAAACAGCAGACTCATTTTGCCAGGAGAAAATTTTACGGCTTTTAGCCGAGGGTGCTGAGTCCTATTCAATTAGTTTCGATGGAGGTTTAAGATTTAATGAGAGATTGGTGGTCCCAAAAGGAGCAGAATTACGTCATGCAGTGATGACACAGTCTCACGGGTCCCGATTTACGGTGCATCTATAGGGAGATAAGATGTACCAGGATATGAGACGACAATACTAGTGGAGTGGGATGAAAAAGGACATTGCGGAGTTCGTATCCAAGTGTTCTACTTGCCAGATGGTAAAGGTGGACCACCAAAAATCGTCGGGGTTGCTTCAGACGTTGGAAATACCCGCGTGGAAGTGGGAGAGTATTTCCATGGATTTTATTACTAGGTTGCCTACATCACAACGGGGCCACGACTCCATCTGGGTGATTGTGGAACATTTGACCAAGGTGGCTCATTTTCTGCCAGTACAGACAGACTATACCACGGGCCAGTACGCTCAGTTGTTTATTGTTAAAATTGTTAGATTACATGGGGTGCCCCTGGATATTGTGTCAGATGGAGACAAGATTTTCGTGTCACGTTTCTGAGAGAGTTTTCAGGAGGCCATGGGTACAGAGTTGAGGTTGAGTTCAGCTTATCACCCACAGACGGATGGAAAAATAGAGCGTACCAATCAGATGTTGGAGGATATGCTACGCATGTGTGTCCTTGATTTTGAGGGAGGTTGGGAGCCACATCTTCCACTGATGGAGTTTTCTTATAATAACTCCTATCAGTTCACGATTGGCATGGATCTATTTGAGGCATTATATAGCAGACCTTGTCGTTCTCTAACTTATTGGTTAGAGGTGGGGGACAACAAGTTGCTCAGACCAGAGGTGATTCAGGAAACCTCCGCTAGGATTGAGATTATCAGGAGTCGCATTCGGGTAGCCCGGGACAGGCAGAAAAGCTACGCCGATGCAAAACGGTTTTTTCGAGAATTTAATGTGGGGGACCAAGTATTACTACGTGTATCTCTTATGAAATGAGTGATGAGGTTTGGGAAGAAAGGAAAACTGGCCCTGAGGTACGTGGGACCATTTCCCATTATCGAGAAGATTGGGCCGGTAGCATACAGATTGGGACTGCCAGAGCACTTACACCGCATTCACGATGTATTCCACATCTCGTCGTTGAGACGATACCTTTGGGATGACATGGCCCACACCCACATCGCGATTGAGGAAATTGACTTAAAGCCTGATAGCTCTTACGAGGAGAGACCAATAGATATTCTAGACCATAACGAAAGGAGATTGAGGTCGAAAGTAGTCCCACTTGTACGGGTCCAGTGGGACCATCATAATGTAGAGGAATCCACTTGGGAGCGTGAGGCAGACATGCGTGAGAAGTACCCAGAGTTATTCTTACCAATTACACCTTATTTTTTTTTTTTTCAAATTTCGGGACTAAATTCCGTTATTAGGGGAAAAGTATGTAACACCCCGTATTTTTATGACTTTTAATTTTGGGGATTTATTAAATTTAATTAGAGATATTAATTTAATATTAATCCGAAAGATCATTTAAATACTTACTAGCGTGATGAGAGTTAGTAATTATTGGAATTTTGTTGTAAGTTACTTTATGGGTAAAGTAAGAGGTATAATTGTATTTAGTAAAATTATCATGAGAATCTAATTTGATAATTTTAGAAATTTATCGGGACGCGCTCGTGTCGTGTCGGGATTAAATTCAAACTATTAAAAGTGAATAAATTATAAGTCACCCGTATGGTCATTTTGAGTACATCAATGTGTTCGAAAGGGTCGAGATAGTCAAAATAATGTGCCCGAGGATTTAGTTTGAGTCTTGGGGAGTTTCTATGCTTAATTAACATCCCAGGAGGGCGTTTTAGACATTTTACATTTTGGGCATGGAAACCCACGGAATTTCTAAGAGTATATCAGATAATAGGAGTTGTCTTCTAGGGTTAGAACAACCAAAAACCTAAGACGACCATTGAAAGGGAAGAGGATAAGCTTTCCAAGGAGTTCTAGGCCAAGAACTCCACCGTTTGCATCGCCGTCGCCGCCAAACTTTAGATCGCGCAACGATGATCACAACCACACCAATCTTTTCCACAAATCTGAGCCAAGAATTCCCAGACAAGTATCTATCTTGCTCTATATTAGTTAATGCTTCAATGATATTAGCCTAGGATTGATTAAAACTAGTTTTTGTGAAAGAAAACATATTTTGGAGACTCGAATTTGCATGATGTATAAATAAAAGACGTGTTCTAGAAATCTAATTCATATGTAGAGGTTGAACCACGAAATTTATTGAGTTAGGAGTAGAAATCTAGGAAAAGAATGGGAAGAACTAAGTTAAAGAAATTATTAGGGTTCTTATAATTTTTCTGGATTTTAACCCTTTTAATTCGTTATAATTGATGAAAACTCGCATGTCTTACGTAGAATATTCATTATTTGGGGATATAACACTTGTGGTATAATTTGTTGGAAGTTTGGAAATCAAATATGATGATTTGAATAACATCCCCATAAATGGAAATTCTGTAGTTTCGCCAAACCTGTTTGATCGATCGATCGACCTAAGAGCATCGATCGATCGACAGATCGATCGATCGAGCACATGCCATCGATCGATCGACAGCTCCTGGAAAACTCAAATTCCTCTTTTAAATAGGTTGTTCCAACTTAAATGAATAGAAATTCTTGAACATTATTGTTAGAACATTTTGGGATATAAAGAAGACCAATAGGACATTATAAAAATGGAACCTTTAATGTAAGACGAGATTAACATTTAACGAAGGTGTTTTACACTTAAGGAACAATGGGAACGTGTGTCTAAAGGGTGAGACTCGTAAGGAAGTTACGTCGTAAAGTAAAAGAGTACCCACTGAAATTACACTTAGGGAGATAGGATTTCACTAGTGTTACGAAGAAGGTTTGGAATAATCCCATAAATAAGAATAAGAGACGAACCGTTATACGGGATAATCTAGTAATGTGTAATAAGAATAAATATTATAAGTATGGGTCGTGGGTGTATTTAAATTTGAAATGGGAATGGTAGTATACATATATGACTGTGTTTGTGCATATACTATATACGTGTAAAAATCATGCCCGCGCTACTTGCTATCACTGAGGTTACCGCGCTAGGACAGTCTTATCTCGATGGGACCTTTATGGGAGATATTGACTTGTACCCTAGAACATAGGAATCCTTGGTACAGGCTATCGGATCGATAGTCAGACGGTCCTAAGAGACGTGAGGGTATGTGCTGACCTCTTAGTGACTTGGAACTATGCTTCACCTCAATTTGTATGTGTTTTGTGTTAATACAGTTCGAGAGTGTTTCTGAACTAGTATTTCCCTTAGTACGAGTGATAAGGGGACTTGATAGCAGAGTATGCCAGCGCCATAAATTTTATGTGGGGTGCCGATAGTATATATATATATATATATATTATATGAGTGATTAATATATATATATAAACTTGAAATTTGGGAACTATTTACTGTGACTAAAGGTAGGTAAGTAATGAATAATTATTTAACCTTGGATATAAGTGTTTGAAAAGTTTGAGGCAATACTGAGAAACTTTATAATCAAATGAGGCTTATGTGAGAACTTTGCTTTTAAATAAAATTAATTTTCTTAACACTAAAAATTGTCGGCATAAAACCTTGTGAGTAACTTAAGATAAGCTAAACTGTTGGGAGTGGTAGTGCGGTAGGTGTGCACATTAGAAGAGAGGTGAATTTTTTTTAAGAGAGTGTCGCACACTAATATGATTGTTACATTAGCCGGTAAGCATTTTAAATACTTCCTAAACTAAATTTTAAACTGTTTTACAATCGAGCTCTGACCCGTTTCCTATTCTCTCTTCTCTCTTGTATATATATGTATATATTACAGGTGCCCAGCCACAGGGGCGTCTTGTATAGGATCCTTTGGAAGGAACGTGCTGCAGTTTAGGTGGGAGTTGCAGGCCTCTTGCTTAGACGACCTCATTATCGATTCCTCTTCTATATTTATTTTATCTAGTTGGGCATGTGTCGCCCTTTTCCATTATTCAGTTGGTTTTATCAGAGATTGTGATTCGTTTATTTCCAGTATTTATACTTTGGGATTGTTACTGTCAGGATGTTTTTCCTTGAAGTTTTAGAGTTAAAATTAATTAGTTGGATGCTTAAATTGCTTGGATTATCTTTTCCAGTTTAGTTGTCGTGTGATTCTTAAACTATGGATTATGCAAGGTTTTAAATGTTGGTTTTAAATTAAATTTGGAAATTGATGTCTTAAAATGGTTTTGTCACTTAGCTTAATTATTTAGGGTGTTTAATTGGAAAAGTTATTTTTGCGACAGTGATGCTAAGAATGAACCAACCGTTTACCTTAGTTATAATTTAATAAAGGACTGATCACCTGATATTTAATTAGGCGGGGTGTCACACCTTGTAGACATTATTATTAGTTAATTCCATTTACTACGTGAAAGATGCTTCAAATTCCGTTGATTTTTTTAATGTATCAAGTTCTTTTTTCATCATATACGACAAGTCAATGAGACTTAGTACTTATGACCCTGTTTTTTTTTCCTCAAAGTTCAACTCACACACATCTCATACTAAATTAAGTAAAATGTCTTCCAAATTTTGACTTTTAGATTTTTCTTTTACACTCGTTTTCTAAAAAAAAAATGAAAAACTTTAAGGACAATATCGAAAGGTATTTAAACCTTGGGGGCCTAAAATAAAATAAGAGAGAGAAAAACCGACAAGTGGACAAGACCAAGAAGAGCAGTAACTAGTGTATGACTTTGTGGGTGACCTTGTCAGTAAAAACTCAGATGTCCGAACAACTCCCAACTCCCAACTCCAACTACTTGTACTAATACTCATAAAGCCTTGAAATGTAAGCCCTACCTGTTTGTTATAGGGTTCGAATTTGAAGATGGAGGATAATCTTATCATCTATGGGAACTTTGTTTTGGTTCTGATGATCTGCCTTGTGCTAGGGCTTGGCTCTTCAAACACGGTGAGTTTAACTTAAATATGAATATAATTGTTTACTGGAATTTGAAGTTTATTTACTTGTTTTAGGTTGTTGATGCCTCACTTGATGTGCACTTGGCTGCCTCTTCTGTGGATGGAAACCGGACTCAAGGTGTGCTATTTTTAGTTATTCACTTCTATTTGAGGAAAAGTAGATACTTCAAATATTGTTTTTGTTTTTAATTACTTGAGCATAATTCCCAATTAAATTGAAAATGACAGGCTTAGAAAGGATAAGGTGCGGACTCACTTATGGGTTTGCACCGGACGGACCTATTGTTTTAAAATAATAAAAAATATGTTTTTTGGGTCTATTTTTTTTTGTGTATATTTTAAACATTTTAGGATACCCATAAATTTTTTTTACTCAAAATGATTTTTTTTTTGCTATTTAAAAAAAAAGGTAAATGATTGACTTTTATTTATTTATTTAGAGTTGATTTTTTTTTTTATGGGTACCTTGAAATATTTAAAATTAGGGGTATGCTTTTTGTCCGAACTTCCGATTTTTCCTATCCGATTTTTTTCCGAATTTGGAATGAAAATTTTTGTTGTGAAAGGTTGAGTTCTTGGCTTAGGGCTTTAATGGATCTTCTTCTCCTTCCTTGGTTCTCTCTCTCTTTTCCTCTCTTCTCACGTAGGTTGAAAACTGACAGCCACTAACCCTTAATGTCTTTTTAATTAACCTAATTTTCGTCCATTTAGTTACCTTAAATTTTCTAAAGATCAAAATACCCCTCCGGGTGTCGTTTCGGGTTAAAATACCCCGGGCTTCAAATACAATATCCGGATAGTGTTTTCTGACTATTTCTATCCTTCCGGACACTCTGATGCACTCAAAATAGTCGTCCGAGTTATACAAAAATAATTTACCTTTTAACCCTCCAAATATAAACAAATGACGTGACTCATGCGCGTCCCAATTATTTATAACATAACTGTCGTGTATCTCGTCCCCGGCCATAATATTATTTCAATAATTACTAACTCTTATCACGCTAGTGATCATCATCATAAAATCAGATTAATTACAAATTAAAATTTTCTCCCTTTAATTTAATTAATCCCCATTTTTTTCATAAAAATAAATATGCCTAAAAATACGAGGTCCCCCCTAATAACAGAATTTCATCCCGAAATTCGGAAAAGAAAAATATACCTGGCAAGAATAATTCTGGATAACGTTTATGCATGTCATCCTCGCGCTCCCAAGTTGATTCCTCAACGTTATGGTGTCGCCACTGAACATGTACTAGTGGTACTATTTTTGACCTCATCTTCCTCTCTCTGCGGTCTAGGATAGTTATTGGTCGTTCCTCGTATGAGCTATCAGGCTCTAAGTCAATCTCCTCTAACGCAATGTGAGTATGGGCCAAATCATCTCTAAGAAATCTTCTCAGCGAAGAGATATGAAACACGTCATGGACTCTATGCAAGTGCTCCGGTAACCCAAGTCTATAAGCAACTGGTCCAATCCTGTCGATGATGGGGAATGGCCCTACATACCTAGGCGCCAACTTTCCTTTCTTTCCAAAATGCATAACTCCCTTCATAGGAGACACATGAAGCAATACTTGATCCCCAACGGCGAACTCTCGAAAGTAACGTTTTGCATCAGAGTAACTTTTCTGCCGATCCTGAGCAAGTCTAATGCGGTTTCGTATTAACTCTATTCTCGCGACGTATCCTGAATCACCTCCGGACCCAGTAACTTGTTGTCCCCCACCTCTAGCCAACATGTTGGGGAGCGACAAGGTCTGCCGTATAGGGCTTCGAATGGAGCCATACTGATAGTAAACTGGTAAGAGTTGTTATAGGCAAACTCCACCAGTGGAAGGTACTGCTCCCAACTTCCGCCAAAATCAATGATGCACATCCGTAACATGTCCTCCAACATCTGGTTCGTCCGTTCTGTCTGACCATCCGTCTGGGGGTGATAGGCTGTGCTCAGCCGCAACTCCGTACCCATCACCTCCTGAAAACACTCCCAAAATCAAGAAACGAACACCTTGTCTCTGTCAGACACGATATTGAGAGGCACTCCGTGGAGTCTAACTATCTCTGCTATGAATAATTGGGCATACTGTCCCGCGGTGTAGTCTGTCTTGACTGGCAGAAAGTTTGCTACCTTGGTCAGCCGATCCAATATCACCTATATTGAATCGTGACCCCTCTGCGATATAGGTAATCCCGTGATGAAATCCATGGAAATGCTCTCCCATTTCCACATAGGAACCTCTAATGGCTGTAGAAGTCCCGCTGGTCTCTGATGGTCCACCTTTACTAACTGACAAGTGGCACATTTCGAGACAAATTCGGCAATATCCTTCTTTATTTCGCTCCACCAGTACTGTCTACGCATGTTCTGATACATTTTATCCCCGTCGGGATGCACTGCAAATCGGGAACCGTGCGACTCCGTCATCACCATGTGTCGCAAATCTGCATCCTCGGGGACAACTAATCTCCCATTGAAACGTAAGCCCCCGTCTGAACCCACGGTGTAAGACTCAGCCCCCTCTGCTAGAAGCTTCACTATCTGACTTTGGCAGAACGGATCATCTGCCTGAGCTTGTACTACTCCCTTAATAATCTGGGACGTAACCGTCATTACAGACATAAACGATCGAGCCACCGCATCCTGGTTCCCTAACTCCTTCCATTTCGCTTTCCACACCTCGGCCACCTCACCAACTGGCCTACGGCTCAACACGTCTGCTACCACGCTAGCGTTCCCCGGGTGATATTGGATATCAAATTGATACTCCTTTACGAACTCAAGCCACTGTCGTTGACGCATATTTAACTCCTTCTGTGTGAAGAGGTACTGTAGTGATTTGTGGTCCGTGAATAAGCGAAATTTCTCCCTTAGGAGGTAGTGTCTCCAAATCCGAAGTGCGAACACAACAACTGCTAACTCCAAGTCGTGGGTTGGGTAATTCCTCTCGTGTTTGCTTAAGCTTACGGGAAGCATAAGCTATAGCTTGATCTTCCTGCTGAAGTACACCTCCAAGTCCTAATAAGGACGCATCAGTGTTGACTAAATATTCCACTCTTGGCCTGGGTAATGCTAGCACTGGTGCTGAGGTTAACTTATCTTTCAACTCATCAAAGGCTAACTGACAGGCGTCACTCCAGATGAATGGTACCCCTTTGCGAGTCAAGTGCGTCAACGGACCTGCTATCTTTGAAAACCCTCGAATGAACCTCCTGTAGTATCCGGCTAAACCCAAGAAACTGCGTATCTCGGTCAGTGTCGTGGGCTGTCCCCAATCCCTCACCACTGACACCTTCCCCGGATCCATAGATATCCCTCTATCGGAGATGATATGCCCCAAAAACTGTACATCCTTCAGTCAAAATCCACATTTCTCGTATTTTGCATACAACTGATGCTGGCGCAGTGTCTGCAAAACTTGCCTCAAGCGCTCGGCATGGTGCTCCTCGGTCTGTGAGTAAACCAGAATGTCATCTATAAATACGATGACGAACTGGTCCAGGAATTCTCTGAACACTCTGTTCATCAAATCCATGTACACGGCTGGGGCGTTGGTTAGCCCGAAGGGCATAATCCTGAATTCATAGGAACCATATCTCGTCAGGAAAGCAGTATTCGACACGTCCTGTTCCCTGATACGTAGCTGATGGTACCCCGATCTCAAATCAATCTTTGAGAAGAAAGTCGCTCCTCTCAACTGGTCGAATAAGTCATCGATTCGAGGCAACGGATATTTGTTCCGTATCGTGACTTTATTCAACTCCCGGTAGTCAACACATAACTGCAACGATCCATCCCTCTTCTTGACAAATAAAACGGGAGAACCCCACGGCTAAGTGCTCCGACGTATAAACCCCTGCCCCAACAACCGTTCAATCTGGTCACGCAACTCCCTCATCTCTGCTGGAGCCATACGGTAAGGTGCTCGAGCTATCGGTCGAGTATCTGGCGCTAAATCAACGACGAAATCTATCTCCTTACTCGGTGGTAACCCCGGAATCTCCTGAAATACATCGACAAACTCTCGAACTATCGGAATCGAATCAAGCGGTACCGCAACCTCCGTAGAGGTTTCCTCCTCTATATAGTATAGATGGGTGGACGATCCTCCCTCAGAGTGAGGCATCGCCACCAGTAATATCTCCTGCCCTGGTATGGCAAAAACTATACTCTTACTATAACAATCAATCATGACCCTATACCTGACAAGCCAATCCATACCCACAATCGCGTCATACTCTGACATGTTTAATACGAGCATGTCGGCGGGTAAGATAAACCTTCCAATCTCTATACCCACTCCCCGACAAATAAAAGAAATAACTGAACCCCTACTCAACGACGAATCCACACAAGTGACCATACGCTCTGCTGTGTCAAATAATCCCGTGGTGAGTGCAAAACTCGTGGCAATAAAGCAGTGTGTGGCTCCCGTGTCAAATAAAATGCGCCCCAAAGTCCCTTGGATAGAAAACATACACTGGTGGGTCCTGCGGGACTGCGGCCTGATGCAGATTATAGACTCGTCCATACTGAAGCTGCCCTTGTTGAACTGGGGTGACTGGAATGGGTGGCAGGGCTGCCATCTGTGGTGGTGCCGGGAGGGCTGCTGGGAATAACGGTCTTTGGGGTTCCTGACGAACACCTTGCTGCTGCTGCTGGCCTTTACCCTTCTGAGGGCAGTCTTGGCGTTTGTGGCCAGCGTTGACACACGTGAAACATCTCCCTGGGAAAGGTCCTCCCCTCTGTCACTGTTGTCCCCGGCCCTGATGGCCGTTACCATTCCTCCCTTGGCCATTTTGGCGCTGTTGAAACTGCTGCTGGCCCTGATGGCCGTGTTGGCCTCGATGGCCATGACGAAAGCCTCCTTGCCCATGCCTAAAACCTCCTGATCTGAACCTTTTTGGATCCCCTTGTTGGGAACCCTGATCGTCGTGCCTATGCTGTCCCTGAACTGCTTGTGCCCCACTTACAGTATTCCCTCCTGCCCTGCCCTGCTGGCTGGACTCTCCCACCTTCTTAACCTTAGACAAGTGGAAGCGGTGGTCTTGACAGTGGAGTAGTGCTGCGTTGACCACATCTGAATAGGTGGCCAATGAGAGATTACCTATTAAATGCTGGCGAATTCTCCATGTCAACCCATCCATGAAGCGCTGAATCTTTTTCTCTTCGGTCGGAATCTCACTTGGTACAATGTTGAGAAGATTAGTAAATTCTGCCTCGTACTCTGCTACAGTCCTGCAATCCTGCTTCGGATTTGCTAACTTTCGACTCATCTCTGTCTGGACAGCCGAAGGGAAATACTTGTGGTCGAACCGCACCCAAAAGTCGCGGAACTGAGTCTCTCTCCTCAGCGGTGGTGATGAATTCCCACCACTGCAGTGCTGCCCCCCACTAGTTTGAACGTGTCGAAAATCTGACTCTGTACTTCTGTGCACTCGTGCATCCTCAAATGCCTTTGGATGTCCTTTTTCCATTGGCTCGCTACAACTACATTGGAGCTTCCTGAAAACTCCGGAGGATGCGCCTCCTGGAAGGCATCTCTAACACGTTCCCAAGCAGTTGGGAAAGCCTGGGCTTGAACTGGAGCCACTATCGGTGCCTGAGGTGGTGCCTGTTGCACTACGGCCAAAGCAGCGTTGACCACCTGAGCTACAATGGCTGCCACTTCAGCGGCATTCATCATACCCTGAGCAGGTGCAGGTTGGCCTCTGGCTGGGCTTTCCTGGGAACTCTTTGTGCACGTTTAGGAGGCATCTTAAAAGAGAGAAAAGTTTATAAGTTTACAGTTATATTCTCAATGTAGCAGGAGAATGTAAACGTATGAAGAGTACAACAATCCTAAAATATAGGGCTCTATATCAAAGGACGCTACGCGGAAACATAATAAGCCGTACAGATCCTAAGGACACTAGAACCTGATGCTCTGATACCACCTGTGACACCCCGCCTAATTAATTACCGGGTGATCAGTCCTTAATTAATTAATTTTAGAATATCAAGTTGGTTCAGATAATGCATCACTGACGAAAACTCAAAGTTTTAATTTAATAAAACTAATCAACCTAGTATTTAAAAAGGGCGATGTCCAAATTTTATCTTATCATAATTACTATTAAAAAGGATAGCAACAAATAACATGCATCACAGTAAAAATAAGTAAAGTCTGACTGAAGTAAAATAAATGGCTGGAGTAAACATCTCCAGATACAATCCCATAAAATAAATCTAATAAAAGAAATCAAATCCGAGAGAGTTTAAAATGACTAAATCTCTTAAAATAACTGAAATAAGGACGACATGTCCAACAGAATAGATAACTGATCAGAAGAATAGGTTGAGTTGTCTACTAGCAATAATCCTGCAGCTTCCACAGCAGCTACAGCACGACAACTGAATAGAGTTCCCTAAGGTTGGCGTCCCTGTGGCTGGGCACCTAAAATAATGGAACAATAGAAAGATATGCAGAAAAACGAGTCAGAGCCCGATTTGAAAACAATTTAAAAATATAGCAAGTGCTTAAATTGATTCAATTAGCACCATTATTCTTCAAGTTAACTTAGCGTACTCACTTGATATACTCACCTCTCTATCTAGTGTGCACGTCTAACGAGCCTAACTACCCATACTAATTACGTTATCCCGACTGACTACTAAGTGTATAGTATTATGATTGAAATTCTCCCAAAACAACTCCAAATCGACGTACTTATTTATTTCAATATACATTTAAGATTACTTAAGTTTATACTCATATTCTTATAAATGCCCAACTGATACTACCATAAGTGTACATAAAATGCATCGCACCATAAGACATTAAACATGATTCCGATACACACATTATTCGCTTTGTATCCATAACAATATATAAATATAGCAATATTGCATCTTTGGTTGAGAAACCCGTAATGCTACGCATACTCGGCTATCTAGTCCATTTGCAAAGCTCACGCATAAAGGATAACAGGTTCAATATCTCGGGAACCAATAGAAACATAAACACATATTGGAGGCGAACATAGTCCCAAGCCGATGGGCTACATACATACCTACGCACCCATACGACCGTCATTACTATCAATCTCACGGATAACTCGTACCTAGGTTCCATGCTCTAGTGGTACAACTCTAAATCCCCCCGAAGGCACACAAGATTCGGTTGTCCACAACGCGTTAACCTCTGTTCGATAGTCAGTAGCTAGGTATGTTATACACATAATAGTTTGAACAATAAGCATGCACACAACTTATATAAATTCATTAGCTTTCACACAGTCTAGTATTTACAGCATGAATACTACGTCTCTTATTATAACTCGTACCTTATTCGTATATATTCCCACTTGTATTTTTGTAACTATTTAATCCTATGGATTTTTATACCTCCCGAGGATCGACACCATCTCCGTTCACTAATAATTATTTCTTTAAGTCGCTCGATAATCATACTAGTTTATTACTTACTTGTATAAATAAGCCTACGGGAAGTTCGAAACAAAAATCGGGCCTAAAAGGTCATTATGGAATCTCGTTAAAAGACCCAGAAATCTCGTTCGAACGAAGGTCTTCGAACGAACCACCAATTCGTTTGAAGGGCTACTGGAATCTCGTTAGAAGTCTCGTTCGAACGACCTGGGCTAGACTTCTAACGAAATTACAGAACTCGCCCAGTTCGTTTCCCAAATTCGTTTTTCCCAATTTTTTACCACTCAAAACTCATCCTAAATTCGTTCCAACACCAATACAAGGTTTCCTATCATCCTAAGGCACCTTAGATCACCTAATAACACAATTTTTTTGGGGGGGTCAAATCCTTCTAAACATCATGTAATTTAAATAAATCCCCAAATTTTGCCACAACCAGAATTTATTTGTCCATAAAAACTCCATTTTTAATTCATGGTTTACACCTAGTTCACCAACTTTCATATTTCTATTAAGGGGAAAATCCTCTACATGCAAACTCCCATCATATTTTCTAAATTCTCTACACAATTTGATCATAACAAAACCCAAATTAGTATTTGTTATTCTAAAAACCTCAATACATGTTAACAAGAGTAATAATTGCCAAGAGAAGAGCAAGATAATCACTTGCCTTAAAATGGACTTCTGATTTGCGGGTTGAAACTGGTATAGGGATGATCCTCCTGACACGATCTACGCGTTGGTGTACTTTTTGTTGTGAAAGGTTGAGTTCTTGGCTTAGGGCTCTAATGGATCTTCTTCTCCTTCCTTGGTTCTCTCTCTCTTTTCCTCTCTTCTGCCGTAGGTTGAAAACTGACAGCCACTAACCCTTAATGTCTTTTTAATTAACCTAATTTTTGTCCATTTAGTTACCTTAAATTTTCTAAAGACCAAAATACCCCTCCGGGGTGTCGTTTCGGGTTAAAATGCCCCGGATTTCAAATACAATACCCGAATAGTGTTTTCTGACTATTTCGACCCTTCCGGACACTCTGGTGCACTCAAAATAGTCGTCCGAGTTATACAAAATTTACCTTTTAACCCTCCAAATATAAACAAATGACGTGACTCATGCGCGTCCCAATTATTTATAACATAACTGCCGTGTATCTCGTCCCCGGCCATAATATTATTTCAATAATTACTAATTCTTATCACGCTAGTGATCATTATCATAAAATCAGATTAATTACAAATTAAAATTTTCTCCCTTTAATTTAATTAATCCCCATTTTTTCATAAAAATAAATATGCCTAAAATTACGGGGTATTACACCTACCCCTGACAGTTAGCCCCACCCCTCCCGACACAAAAAAAAACCCTAACCTCTAACCCTCTGCCCTCTGCCCTAGCCGCCGACCCCCCCAAACCCCCCAAACCCCCCTTGCATCCCCTAGCCCCAAACCCTTGACCCCCGACCCAAAAAACCCCTTTCTGCTGCCTAAAAACCACTGGCCGACCTCCCTGTCAACCCCCTGCTTCTGCCACCCTAAACCCCACCCCACCACACCCAAACCCAAAAAAACATTTGACCCGACTCACCCTAGTTTAAACCAAAAACTAGTACCCCGTGCCCAACCCTAGCCCTAAAACAACCCAGATCTGCCCTCACGCCACTCGGATCTAGTCGGATCCCACTTCCTCTTGACCAAAACATCGATGCTTAGGCCGGACCACCCCAATACCCTCATGGCAACTCCTAAACGATGATTTTTGACTCGGGAGGAAGCTTTTAGGGTTGCAATGGGAGAAGTAAGAGAGAAGAAGAAGTTTGAAAAAGAAAATTTTTGGGATGTGCACTCCTCAACTTTCAAAAATTTTATTTTGATCCCCCATAAAGTTTTTGACTCAATTTTTGGAATTTTCACTTGAGTCCCCAATTGTTTTGAACACTCAAGGACAAGCTTTTCGAAGTCGGGGAGAGTGATGAGAATTAGAAGTTTGTGGGCCATTTGTAGTATTTTACGGCATTTTTGTTATTTTCTTTATTTGGTTGTATTTTTTTTTGAAGTATTTGTTTGCTTGGTATTTAAGGAAAAAAGTAACAAAGGCTTTTAAGGGTATTTTTGTAATTAGAATCATAGCTTAGAGCCTAAGCTACCATATCCCTTTAGATACCCATGTAATCCTCATTTAAGGATAAACCCCATTTTGAATATAAGAAATCTCTTGATTCTCTCTCTAGAAATTGTTTTGCCTTATTTTCTTGGCCATTGACGTGTAGTTTACGTCATTTTTTTTAAAGCCTAAACCTAAAGGTATCTTGCTTGCTAGCCAGGATAACCTAAAAATGGAAAAAAGACTAAAGGGGCGCACTAAGGATATTCCAAAGGAAAATCACCCTCAACCTAAAAGAAAACTAAAATAGAAAATAACCTTAAAAGAAACGTAATACAATAAACAAAAATACAAATAAATCCCTCGGAACTCCCGTTCACATCAGACTTTCTATGCTTTACTTCGAAGTCTATATGCGAAGAACACAATATCTTCATTAAATCCTTCGACCAACCGATCCTACCACCAGCATGCGCATTCATGCAGTAAATACAGTGACGGTGAGTAGCAGGGTGCTTCCTTTGGAGATTAATCTGACGAAATGTAAGCATTCTAACGACGATCGAAACAAAGGGAAGCGCAATGACAAGGAATAATATACCCCGTTGAATGGATCAATTGGAAGAGTCTCGACATAGTTCTTCGGCTCTTCAAATGGTCCTGAAGAAACTCGAACTAATATTGCAGTTTTCGTAAGGATCATGTTCACGACACCAACGACTGCATCCAATTAAATAATGAGATAACATCCTTTTTTGACGGAGGGAATACTTGAAGTATTTTGTGGAATACTCGGAATCGGTAAAGGTTAGAACAATGAGACTGAAAATAAGGGCCGTCAAAAAGGACATGTAGGTTCGTATGGATGAGAGAAACAATCGATAATACGGGGTCCGCGAAGAACGTCGATGGGGATTATCTCTCAGACCGAATAGGTGTGGAAGTTGAATCCTGCCAAGTGCGCTTTTAGAGTATTGTTCGATACGTTCATTGGCTTTTTGGTGACCAGCGGAGTGATCGAGGCTAATTCGAAAAAAGATTTAGGACATGGATATGAGGAGTCGTAGGATATTGAAGTAAGTGCAAAGACTCACATAACAGTGCAGATCCGAACCTTACAATGGCCTTCCCTTTTTTTTTTGTTAAGTAAATGAATCAATAAAACAAACCTGCCTAAGGGGGCGGAAACCTGTATACAGGAAGTATACAAAACATAAAGCAAAGAGCCGAAGCCCAAAAGAGACTGACCAAGAACTTAAAACTCCTCCAAGAACTCTAGGAGGTGGGATAACGACGATACATGCCTTTTCCTGTACCAAGTAAGAAAAGACTAAGGAAACTGTACCGAATTCGAGCAGGGTCAAGATCTACCCCCTCGAAGCACCTCCTATTCCGTTCCTGCCAGATGGTCCAAAAAATACAATGAGGGACCATCCTCCAGGCCACTCGAGGACCAGCCTAACCCCTGGGCCTCCTCCAGGATGCCAACAACTCAACCACCGTATGCAGTATAGCCCATCAAATCTGGCAGATGGCTAAGATCAAATCCCACAGGCTCCTAGTCACCTGACAGTGTAGAAGAAGGTGATTGGCTCCTCCTCCTTCTTACATAACTTACATCTGCTGATCCTCCTCCTCCCTCTGCTTTGAAGCCCCTCAATAGTCAAGATAACCTATCTAGCAGCAGTCCACACGAAGAAGCAAACCTTGGGAGGCGCCTGGCCTTCCCTTTTTCAAACAATGGCCTTCCCTTTTTCAAAACTTAAAAAAATGTATTCTTCTTGTTAGAGGATTACAAACAGGCTTTAAAGCAGCTGAAGAGGTACTTGGCCAACGTCTCTCTTCTCTTTAAGCCAGTGATTAGAGAGGACCTCTAGCTATAATTAATCATATCTTCGTCAGTCTTTAGCTCGGCGTTGATTCGTGAGGAGGTAGGCACGCAATGCCCAATCTATTATGAGGAGCCTTTAAAGAAAAAACTTGCTTTTACTTTGATAATTTGTGTTAAAATATGAGGTTTTATTTTCAATCACACACTATAATCGTCCTCACCAACCAACCATTATAGCTAGTTCATTCATATATCAGGGAGACTCATAAAATGGTATGTAGAACTAACAGAGTTTGACATGCAATACCAATTTAAGGGTTATAATTAAAGATCGAGCAATGGCTGGTTTTGCCGCAAAATTCACTCTCACGGAGGAGTGAAGCTCACTAGAGGAGTCATCGGAGCAAAGGATATACCCTATCATCCCATCTGGACAACTCATGTGAACATCTCCTCAAACAAAGCCGACTTTTTGAACAAAGCTAAAAATAGGTCGAACTGATCGTAGAAATGGCATGTGTGGATTATGCCCTAAGGTGTGGGTTCAAAGCCTTAAATAATAAAGCTGCGTGTGAGAGGTGTTTATCGCAATTGACTATCTATTTCAATGAAAGCCAAACATGTCAATTTCTTCAGCAACTAATCGTTGCTCATCAATAAATTACTAGTTGAATACGAGGCTAAAGGAAAGAAGATGACTACCTATTTGAAGAAATTCCAAGGCCCGATAAAACAATTGAATGCCTATTTTGTTGCGCAGATACCCAAGGAAGAAAACAAAAAATCCGACCAGCTAACATTATCAAATGAAGGGTATCCTCTGATAGAATTCCTTTCTCGCCCGAACATTAGCTTGGGAGGTACGTAAGTAAATCAGACAACGACCTAACTCAATGGGTCCATATATTTAATACCTGAGAGATGGGACCTGACTTGAAAGTAGAGCCGAAGCTAAAACACAGCTTCCAAGTATATCTTGGCCGAAAGCTTTTGTACATACGAGGCTTCACCATCACCAGACTGATCCTAAGGTGTGTTAACCCCGTGGAGACAAAAATGATTTTGCGAGAACTTTTTAAGGGAATTTGTGTGGGCCACAACTTAACCAAGGCTATTTGTGGCCTATGATGGTGAAGTATGCCAAGGAGTACGTTTAGCATTGTGATCGGTGCCGGTCGGTGGCGAACAACATTCTCTCCTAATAAATGTGGGTGAAGAGGGTATTTATAGGACTGGAGTTTTTGATCCTGGCCATTAATCTTGGTGAGAGAAAAGGTTAACGGTACCATGTATTAAATGGGTGGTGATACACTATTAGATAAGTACTTAGAAAATAGATGGTGTGTGTGCAGATGTGATAGAAAGTTGGCAGAGTAGTTACAAGTTGTCGGTAGCATTAAATGGGCTAATGATGGCTTTAGAAAGGGTATATCGGTATATTGGTTTAAAAGGCGAGATGATGTGTCATAAATCGGCTTTAAGTGGATCGGTTGGAGCGGTTTTTCGGGAAGGGTGAGTCGGTTGGTTTCGATTGTGCCTTATATCTTGTGAACATTGTGGTTGGCTAATGGGAGCCCAATGATCCCTTGTGCTCTTTCCTCCACACTACATACACTTGAGATTCCCGAAGTGGTATCGATCAAGTTGGCCCACAGTCCCCCGAGTTCTGCCCAACTCAAGCCCTTTAGTGTTGGGGGAACCGATATATACCTAAGATAGAGAAATACATACTTGTGGATCGATGGAATTAGTATTGTTTCTTAAGTGGATCTTGGTAGATCGGTATGTTGGTGGATTGGTGACGCGGCAGACAAGATTACTCTCCCCTACACTTGGACATAGTTTATTTAATTATATATTTTTTTTCTCTTTATAATATGGTCCTAGTAAAGAACTACATATGGTTTCATTGTTTATGATGTATATCGAGTACGTCTCTTCCTTATAAGGGTACAATTTATACACATCAAACTTTCATTACCCAACACAATAAGTACTTTGTCAGGAATTGGTGGTAATCTTACTTATGTGTTAAAAGCAAGCTAGACATGGCTTTTACTAGCCTTTTTCGTTGTTGAATAAAGCTTTGTGGTTGTTCTTTCTCATTGTTCCTTTAAAATGCCGTGTGGAGTATCTCTAATGTCTTTCCTTTGCGATATTCATCATATTATAAAAAATGAAACAATAGTGTTGATCTTCTAATAGTCAAGATATTATTGTCCCAAATGTCTGAGGTTTGATAGAAGCAAATGCAAATTTGCATTAAATTACCCGTTTCCCAGTGGATGTCACTTAATGTGTGTCCACTCACTGCTTGTTTGCTTCGACCTCGCTTTCTATTTATATTTTATATCGTCTTTATTTTCCCCTTTTTCTCTCTCTTTATTATATGGCCCTAGTACAGAATTAGAATTACAGATGGTTTCATTGTATGTGATACATATGAGTACTCTTCTATTTTTTTTACATATCTTCCTTCTCAGTGTATGATTTTCACATATCATACACTGATGGAAATGGGCCCTATTTAGGGATTACTCTTCTATTTTTTTGCTTTCTTAATGTTCAAACTGATGGAAGTGGGCCTATTTAGGGATTACTTGTCATTTTTTTTTGTATTTTCTTTTATTTTGTTATTGTATTTTCCTTTGTTTTACTTTAATATTTAGAGGTAAGGAGTAGTAATGCCATTTTTGTAATTAGGGCCTTAGCTACTTCCCCCTTTAAATACCCACTTGTAGCCTTCATTTGGGGACACTCTCCATTTTGAATATAAGAAATCTTTTGATTCTCTCTTTAAAGTTAGGGTTTGGTGTATTTCTTTTAGTCATTGACGCGTAGTTTACGTCAAATTAGTATCAGAGCGGGTGTCGCTCCAAACATTGGTGTATTCGTGTGTTAGTATGTACTGTGTATATAGATTATCAAAATCGTACGCTACATTCAATGGCTATAAGAAGATCCAAACGACTATACGAGGAGATTGAAAAATGAACAGGAGAGTGGGTGGGTACAATCACAACAACAAATCTATGCCCTCTTTCAACTTCATTTCCAAAACGCTAGTCCTAACCTTAGAACTCCCAACCCACAACTTTTACCCTACCAAACCCTCTGCCTCGAACTCTATTGCCACCGGGTCTGACCAAAAAGAGTCGGACACCCTTGCCGAGGTAGCCACCTGCCGAACAGTGGCAGGGCGGCAAATCCGCCTCCAACAGGACCCCCCTTATTCCGGCCACCACCACTACCCTTCGCTACACCCATCGACCAAAACCCTTCCTCCGCCCTAAGCCCTAGCCATAGCTGTCGCAATTGTGCAAAACGGACAGTCCCAACCCGATTTTCCATATCCGGACAACCTCAACCTGATTTTCCGACCCATTTTGGCACCAAATGAAACCTTAAATTCGCCCCGTCCAACTTCCGCTCCAAACCCTCAACCCGTGGGCTCCCATCCGAACCAGTTTTCAACGCTCACACATAAAAAAAATTATATTTCTGCCTCGATTACCTCCCGAGGCTCAATTCAAGATTTTCGACGGATAGTTCAACTCCACCCAATCATTCTTCCCCCCTCACTCACCCAAGCGAGTCAACTTAACGATAAAAACTCCCTTCTCAAGCCGGCTGATGGCAAGAAAGACCGAAACGACGAAATTGGGTTGTGTATTGGGGATTTTTTTGACTTTTTTTGATGAGGATGGTTGGGTGACTCGCACGCACTTTCGCGAGCCAGAAACATTTGATTTAAGAGATTTTTTTTCCAATCTTTAAGAGAGGGGAGGATGGCTCTGATGAGGTTGGATCAACGGCTCTCTCTAGGGGTTGAGGTGGTGATTGATAGTGTGTTTGTGGATCAATTTTTGGTGACATTTGATATGCACTTGGTGGATGTTTTTCGCGGTTTAATGTTAAGGAGGCTCATCACGGGACTCCGGGATCGAGATTTTGTTGGTCGGTCATGTTTGGGTTGTGTTCCTATTCTTCATGGGCTTCTTGCAAGCCGGTACAAGGGGCGTTTCCGAGGAATGATCTTTCTAGTGAGGAGCTCTTTGATGGTTGCTTTGCTTTCTTAATGTTCATCTCTTACGCTCGGGGACGAGCTTTTCGAAGCCGAGGAAAGTGATGGAAATGGGCCCTATTTAGGGATTATTTGTCATTTTTATTTTCTTTTGTATTGTTATCATATTTTCCTTTATTTTACTTTAGTATTTAGATGTGAGGAGCAGTAATGACATTTTTGTAATTAGGGCCTTAGCTTGGAGTCTAAGCTACCCCCGCTTTAAATACCCACTTGTAGCCTTCATTTGGGGACACTCTTCATTTTGAATAATAAGAAATCTTTTGATTTTCTCTCCAAAGATAGGGTTTGGTGTATTTCTTTTAGCCATTGACGTGTAGTTTACGTCAAATGATGTGAACAAGCGCTTATCGCTATACCAAAAGCTATAGTTGATAGTAATGCCGCAACTTAATTCACATATACAAATGCTGAGTCTGCCCCATGAGGCCAAGCCTTAAGAGCCTCGTCCCATTTAATAGGAGGGAGCATGCTAGGCTGGTTGTTAGCACCTCGCATCATTTTAAATGTACCTGCATCAAATTCCCTCCCCCTGGTTGGTTGCCACTCTTTGTGACTCGAACACATGACCTCACTTTGATACCAAATGATGTGAACAAGCGCTTACCTCTATACCAAAAGCTATAGCTGATATTAATGGCGCAACTTAATTCGCATATGCAAAGGGTGAGTCTGCCCCATGAGTCCAAACCTTAAGAGCCTCGGCCAGCCCCGACCCATTTAATAGGAGGGAGCATGCTAGTATAGTTGTTAGCACCTCGCATCATTTTAGATGCACCTGCATCAAATTCCCCCCAATGGGTTGCCATTGGTAGCCACTCTTTGTGACTCGAACTCATGACCTCGCTCGGATACCAAATTATATGAACAAGCGCTTACCGCTATACCAAAAGCTTAGCTGATAGTAAGGGCACAACTTAATTCACATATACAAAGGGTGAGTCTGCCTTATGAGTCCAAGCCTTAAGAGCCTCAGCCCATTTAATAGGAGGGAGCATGCTAGGTTGTTTGTTCGTACCTCGCATGATTTTAGATGCACCTGCATCAAATTTCCCCCCATGGATCTATCACAACAAGTTCTACTTTGTAACCGTTGGTAATCATACTTTTGTATTAAAAGCAAGCCATGCATGGCTTCAACCACCTTTTCTTTTTGTTGAGTAAAGCTTTGTTGATGTTCTTTCCTTTTGGAGTATCTCCGACGTCAAATTTCCTTTGTCGCATTCATTTATTTAAAGCAATGAAACAGTGGTGTTGATCTTCTGACAGTAAGGGAATTAGTGTCTTCAATGCCTGTGGTCAAATGGAAGTCTTGCCTCTAACTAGCAGCTTCCCATGATTTGATTAAAGGGGTGAGATTGTAAATCATTAAATTAATCTTGATGCAGCAGTTTGTTTTAGTTTAGTTTTAGAGAGAGATTAATGCTGATTTTAAGCGAGATTCTCAAGAGATTGAGTGCATAATTCTTGGTTCTCTTTCTCATCCTCTTGCTATTGCCCTTTTCAAAGGTATTGCCTCAGTCCACTTGATGAAACACTCCGTTGCCACCAGTATCCATATCTTTCCTCGGGAAGATGGATGTGTTACCCCTACCAGGTTAAACGCCCAAGTGTGGAAAGGGTAAGGAGTAGTCAAAGAGTGTAAGTCCACCGAGGGAGCATGGATCATGTTTCCATGCAGCTGGCACGCCTTGCACTTCCGAATAAACTTAGCGAAATCTTTCTCCATGTTTGACCAATAATAACCCAAGGTCATTAATTGGTCATATAGCTTTGCTCCTCCAATGTGAGCTAGTTCGTGAGCTTGCCTCTTTGCCTTCATGCTACTTCCTTCTCTTGAGTCTCTTATGTTAATTGGGGAAGCTCTCTCTCTAATTCAGAGATTACCTTCAAGCCCCTTCTACAGAGTGCATAGTTCTTGGTTCTCTTTCTCATCCTCCTGTCACTTGGACATAGCCTTGGTGGTGAACCATGTTAAATTAGTATATGTCTTGTGTGTTTGATGCTTGTTTTCATTTACATGCTCTGTTTATCTTAGTACTTGATTTCTTCATTGATTTGATGTTGACTGGATTCATTGGCTTGCTTTCTGCAAAATTTGGGTGAGTACATCTATAGTGTAGGGCAGTTCAATATTGAATCGTTCATAAGGTATTCTAGCATAGGCTCTTGGTGGTAGTTATTAATGGACAGAGACAATGGATCCTTCGTTACTCCAACAATGACTTCCAAGAAGTGGTATCCAAGTTCTGGTTCTGGTTCTGGTAGTTCTGTGAAGATTGAGATTAATACATTTCATGAGAATATATCAGTTTTGGCATATGGCAAAGGCAGATGCTTGGGGATCTTTTCCAACAAAGGTTCAAATTGCATTGTTGGGGGTAAAGAAACGACCCAAGTGTATTGCCCATGCCGAGTGGCGTTACATTGACGAATGAGCAATTTCTTATATTGAGATGTGTATCACAGATGACGTGTTGAATTATGTAATAGCATAACAACATTTCCGTGTTTTGACCAATGATTTAAACCGGATAGACATCCAATTCATTGAAGAAGATCCTTGCATCACGGCCAAATTTGTATGATCATTTTGTCACCACACTCATATTTCGGAAGACAACTCATAAGTTTAATGAGGTTGTATCCATCACCTCCCATGTGACCATGAAGAAGAAAGATGGTGGAGGCAACACATTCCCCGGTGGAAATGGTGGAAAGATAAGAGAAACTAAACGGGGTTTTAGTGAAGGCAGTACGTCTAGATCTAGGGGTGGTGGAAGAGGACACAATCTAGGGGTGGTGGAAGAGGACACAATGATACAAGTGAAAGGAATGTGCCATATAAAGCGGGAATGTCCTTTGGGGAACAACAATGACAAAGATGCCCGAATAGTGCTTCAGCAGCTGAGGCAAAAGATGATGGTATGATGGTCATTTGGGAAATTTTCTCATAATTTCCAAAATTAAATCATTATCTCAAAATGAATGGATATTCTATTCAGTATCTTCGAATCACGCGTGTTCCAAGAGAAAGCACAAGACGTTCCAAGGAAAGGAGAAAGGTTATTGATCTTACCTAATTGGAATGAATACCCAAAGTTACCCACAAATTTGATATCCTTTAATCAATTGGATTTCAAGAGTTATTGGGTAGTGGTAGAAGGTGGAGTTATGTTCAAATCACACGAGGTTGTATGGTCCTTAGAGGAGAGTAAATAATTGTATCATTTGGAATAGACTATAATGGGAAACCAATGTGCACAAGTTAGCGATTGATTGAGACAGGAAAAATAGTATCAGTGGAGGGGATGGCTAACAAATGAGTTTGATTCTGGTTAGGGACACATGCATTGGCCATTTTGAATCAAGGGATGCTAGTTTTGTGGGATCTATACCACCCCTTTCTTAAGCTATTCTGATTAAGGGAAGTTTTGTACTTCGCGGTTTTGGGGCTGTTTTAAACTTATTTGAGGCCTAATTTTGCAGAAATTATGGCAAGAGAAAGGCCGAGAGTGTGTGTGAGAGTGCTCCTTTGTGCGTATATCAAAATGTGAGCTGCTTCAATGAGGGTTTCAACTCTGTCAGAAGTCATTGTTGATTTTATTTTATTTTTTTTTGAAAAATTAAAAGAACAATGTCATTGTTCTTTTTGAGGGAGATTCTAACTTCGTGTTCCTCATTCTCATATAGAAAGAAGCTGCTCCTCCTGTCCACGACTACACCTTAGCAGTGAGCCATGTTAAATCAGTGCGTCTCTTGTGTTTGACATGCTTTATTTATATTCATACTTTGTTTCTCCTTAATGCTGATTGGATTCATTGGCCTGAGGGAAAATATTCTAGTTGTGTTCCACACACTTGGTGTTTGACAAAATTCCTAAGGGAAGTTCTCTGACTTGGTTGAGTATTGTCATGGAAGCAGTGTTGGAAGGCGGCTTGTAAGAATTTGGGGTTAGGATTGTTGTGGAGAAAAAGGTGATACGATTTTCTCTGAATATATAGACGTTATGGCATTTTCTGTGAGGGTTGTAAAGAGTAATTTGGTAATTTTATTTAGAATCAAATGTAATTTTTTTTTCTGTCCAAAAAATATGTTAGGTTAAGTTTAAGAAATAATGAAACACTTTTTTGTTCTTTTCTTTTCCACAGAAGTCTGACGATGTAAAAAAAATAGATGGCAAGTCTAACTATCATCAAAATTAAGGGGTTAACTTTAACGAATTCCTATTTCATATTGATGTTTGTACTGTCATAGTGGAACAAAAAGGATATGATCAGATATGGATGGTGCTCTATTAATAGTAAACCTGTTAGTTATTTATCCAAAAAAAAAAAGTCGATCGATTAATTATTTATGATTTTTTTCCCAGCAAATGTATTGATTAAGTGATGTTTTTATGGCACTCAAGTACCAAACTTTCCGAAGTGTAGAGCACAGAAAGATGGCTGTTTTTGTTTTTCCAGTATAGAGTGTGGCTTTGGGGTGTTTCCTTATTCATGGATCATAGCTAATCTCACTACTCAATGGGAGACATTCAATCGAATATTGTTCAGAACAATGGTTATGGGGTAAATGTTATATTATCTTTTGTTAGCATAATCTCATTTTTCTCATGTATTAGTAGAGAAATCGCATAGCCAGGGAACATCATTGCTGAACACTCCCTCTGTCCCATATTAAGTGTCCAACTTTCCTTATTGGGATGTTCCAACTTAACAGTTAACTTTGAAATGCGATATACCATATTTCGAATTTCTTTGAAGTTTCCATTTTGGTAGTTGATTACATTAAAATCAATGTTTTGTTAAAAGGCGACTTTCAAACCATAGCTCTTTATTGGGATGAAGTATAATCCCTTTTGAGGGGATATATTGGCTTCCTGAAGCACAAGGCATTATAAAATTTGATTTTACTATATCAATCTGTGTTATTGTGTGATCAGTTCATATAACCAATGCAATCATTAGCAATTTGGTGATTTGCATTTGTAGCAACTTTTCTTTTTTCTTTTTTATTTATAATTTTGCCTCACTTCTGTTTCTTTTTTTCTTATTCATAATATATTAGAATCATCAAATAATTAAATGAGAAATCATTCCTCCCCTCTTATAACCTGTTTTTAGTTTGTATATATGATGTTGAACATCCTTTTCTTTGTGCACAGCACCATGTCCTTCTGGTTGGGTTATGAGCCCAAGTAAAAAAAAGTGCTTTGGATATATAGCAAGCTCTCAGTCATGGGATGAGTCGGAGACCCACTGCAACGGCTATCATGGACACCTGGCAGCGCTGACATCATTTCAAGAACTAAGCCTTGCTCGAAATCTTTGTAGTGAATTGGCTAACGGATGCTGGGTTGGAGGTAGAGGCATCAACGATACAGTTGTGGGTTGGAGATGGTCTGACAATACATCTTATTGGAATGAAACTGTCATTCCTGGGACAACTCTCAAGTCCAGTTGCACCAATTTTTCATGCCACAATGATGATCCAAATTCTCTGTGTACATTGGTGATCAATGGAACTACGCCACTTGTCACTGGGAGATGCAATACATCTCATGCCTTTATATGCATGCTTGACATAGGTACGTAATTACTTTTATGAAATATTGTTTGCTGTTCATATTGAGGTGTGATGATCTCTACCTTTCTATTCTGCAGTAAAGAAAAGAAAAGAAAAGATAAAGCTGTTCTTATTGATCTATGTTCGTACTTGGCTTTTCCTAACTTTTTTCCCTATCTGTTCTGTTTTCCTCATTTAGGATGTTTTCAGTTGTCCTCCAAAATGCAATGATTCATGATTGGATTTGCTATTTAAGATTTAGCTTAGATAATGTATTATTATGTTTTCCTGACTTTTGATGAATGTGATTTATCATTGGAACTATCTACGCCTGGAAAAACTTTAAATTTTCTTCGCAACATCGACTTTGCACCCTATGTTATGGGCCGCATTTTACATTTTCACCCACTTCTTTATATATGTGTTTACACCTGCTGTTGCAACATTTCACAAAGGGTAGGGTGCGGACACACAAGAATGAGTTGGAAATATCGACTTTCGACCGTATGTTAATGTTTGTGAGAGGCGTACCGTGAATTAACGTGACTTGGAATGTGGTAAGAGCAGGGTTCAAATACAGATTCAAAATGTGGGTAAAAACGCAAATTGCGGGTCAATATGTGGGAGCAAAGTCAAATCCCCTATACCCCCAAAGTTGTGTAATATATGGGGGATGTTCACTTTCCGATTCATGTGCATGGTTGGTCTGTATAATCTTTCACCATTTTTGAAGAACTTTTCCTTTTGTTGTTTGTTTCAGAGAACAGATGCTCCCATATGCGCTGCCACAGGGAGTATCTTATCATCCTTGCTGTCGTGAGTGGGTTGATTCTCAGCACTACGCTAGCTGTCGTGATTTGGCTCCTTGTATATAGGCGGAGCAAGAGACGTAGAAGATCTCGCAAATTATCCAATCCAGCAGCATTGGCATTAGTTCCCCCCTCATGGAAAGTCTTCACCCGTGAGGAACTGAAGTCGATTACTAAGAATTTCAGTGAAGGAAATCGTCTTCTGGGGGATGCCAAAACAGGTGGCACATACAGCGGTCTTCTACCTGATGGATCGAGGGTGGCAGTTAAAAGGTTAAAAAGATCTAGTTTCCAAAGGAAAAAGGAGTTCTATTCCGAGATTGGGAGGGTTGCAAGGCTTCGTCATCCAAATTTAGTGTCTGTAAAAGGGTGTTGCTATGATCATGGTGATCGCTACATTGTGTATGAGTTTATAGTACACGGGCCTCTGGATAGATGGCTACACCATATTCCGAGGGGTGGTAGGAGTTTGGATTGGGCCATGAGAATGAAAGTCGCCACATCTCTTGCTCAAGGAATTGCGTAATACACATAACCTTTCTTCATTAGTAAAAGTGCAATATGCTATCTTATATCATGTGTGAATTATTAAGTATTTAGATGTGAAGCCCTATTTTCTCTGGCAAAAGTTTACTTCAAGAATTTTATTTATTTATCTTCTATCTATCCACCATGTTGCCATATTTCTTTTTCTACATAAAGAGAAACTTTTCTGAAGATGGTATCATAAAAATTTCCACTTGATGAGTCTTTTGTCTCATTGTTGGGCATTTATTCACTTCTTACTTGCAATCCACTTGGAATAAAAATCTTTCCAAAACGTTTAGTGATGGTCTACTAGTGTCTTTGTGAACTTTAGCGATGCTTTTGGGGGTGTCGCAATCTAAAAAAATGTGGGTGTGTTAAAGTGAAGATACAAGTCAAAATATTACCCTTAAGTTTAAAGTTCGTTTGATTTAAGTCATGGGGAGGTTATGTTATTATAGTAAACGACTCCCTTCGTCTCAAATTAAGAGTTGCTATTTGAAAGTCATATATTATAAGAATACACTTGTCTCAAAGTAATCAATGTTTAAGATCAAAACTTATTTATTATCTTGGAAGTTGGTGTATTGATTTTCAAAATGCGGACTCTTATTTGAGACGGAGGGAGTAGTAATTTTGTATTATATGAATAGGTTTGTCTGATTATGTGGTGAATAATTGCATCCGAGCTCTGAGCATATATATATATTAATTTTGTTACCTCATTTATTCTGTCAATGGTAACAGGTTTCTCCATGACAAGGTGAAACCACAGGTTGTGCACCGGGACATCCGTGCGAGTAATGTACTCCTTGACGAAGACTTCGGTGCTCACTTAATGGGGGTCGGTCTATCCAAATTTGTGCCGTGGGAAGTAATGCAGGAGAGGACGGTAATGGCTGGTGGGACTCATGGATACCTCGCTCCGGAGTTCGTGTACAGAAACGAACTAACTACAAAGAGCGACGTGTACAGCTTTGGGGTGCTGTTGCTCGAAATAGTCAGCGGACGTAGGCCCGCGCAGGCAGTTGACTCGGTGGGTTGGCAGAGCATATTCGAATGGGCCACGCCTCTCGTCCAGTCTCACCGCTATGTAGAGCTTTTGGATCCTCTCGTATCATCTTCTTCTTCGCAAATACCCGAAGCTGGAGTTATTCAGAAGGTGGTGGACCTCGTGTATTCGTGCACACAACATGTCCCCTCTATGCGCCCTAGAATGTCGCACGTCGTTCATCAGCTGCAACAGTTGGCCCAGCCTCTCACCTGAAGTGAGTACAATCATTTGTGAAGCTTGGTGTTCCTTATAGCTACACGGAAAAAGTTGAGGCCCCTGTTTGGTTTATAGTGAACTAATTTTCACCTGCGTGAAAGTGAAATGTTTTTTTAACTTGCGCACGGTGAAGAATATTTCGCTTCATTCCAAACCGAACGGTATCTAAAGGGTATTTTTTTACCTACCCTGTTATTTACTCCTACATTGTTGTTGTAAAATCAGGAGAAGCAAGAGTTTTGCAGTAAGGTAGTTATGTACTAATGTAGTCTTAGGTGGACATATATATAATTGTTCAATGTAATGGTTCAGTCCTTGGGTGCAGCATTACTAATGACTAGTGTAGTTCCAAAATTTCTAATCCACGTTTAAGATTAAATTTGTTTGTAATCTAATATCTTGATCTCTCTGGTTTGCTTAAAATTCTAAAAGCAATTCATGTCCTCATTTTGATAAAAACCTCGAAATATAGGCAGTTGGAAGTTTTTTTCAGCTTTGCACTTGATGGGCATACCTGTTTAGGCGCACCAATCCTAACATTTCAAATATTCCAAGTATTGTTTGGACAGAAACTGTTATTGTCAGCTTAAGAAGTGTTCAAGCCCCTGTTTCTTAGCACCATGTTTAATCAGAGAAGTGAATATCCTTTTTGGGATTTGGTGAACCACCTCCTGTTGTATTACTAAGGGTGCGTTTGGGAAACCCCAGTTCCATGGCTCAGAATTGGAATTGGAATAGGAATAATTTCAGTTGAAAATTTGAACTAAATTTTTTTCAATTCCAATTGGGCTCCCAAACACCCTAAGTGACTAGGCCTTTGGGACATTCTTACTTTCCTTATTTGGGGTTTGTTGAGTTGTGCCGCTCTCCTTTATGGACATTCTGGCGTTGGTAAAACTTCTATCTCATACTTTCCCAAAAGGAAGTACACGCTATACCTAGCCGTCGACCTCCATACAGTCAGAACAGTATGGTTTGGCGGGCAGCCCAGCATTCTCCAATCGGGGAGGAAGACTGGCTTCCTCCTTGCTTGGACCAAATTTGGCGAGGGGTTGTTTTCCATAAATATTGGGATACTACTGCCTTTTTGCCTTGTGCTTCTGTTTAGAGGGAGAATAATAGTGGACGCTTTGAGTGAGTGGAAGTACAGTGCCACTACTTCCATTACTCTTTAGAGGATCCGTTTGGTTCGTGGTGAAATGTTTTTTATTGCGTTAAAAATTAATTCACATAGGTAAAATGTGTTTGGTTGGGCATTTAACACAGTAAAATAAAATGAATATGGTGAAAAGTAAGGTGAAATTTTAACCATTTTAAATCATGGGTAAAGTGAATATTTTAACAGGTGAAAACAATGAAATTTATCTCATTACCAGACTAATCTTTCTTATTTTCACTTACAACTATCACACATTCATTTCTCTCTCTCAATTAACACGATCATTAAATATTTAATTAATTTTTTTTTTTAAATTTCATTTTTAATATAAAACAAAATTAAAAAAATTATTTTTTTTAAAAATAAATAAAAATTGGAATAGCTATTCCTATACCCTCTATGTCTTTCCCCATGCGCTTTTCAATATTTAAATACTAAAAGATCAAAAGACCCTCTATGCATATGTGATTTGAACAAATATAATCTTTTGTCCAAAAATCTGTTACTTTAAAAAAAACGCAATATTATGAAAAAACTAAAAGCATAATATTTTGAAAATAAAAATCCTAATATTTTGAAAATATAAAAATTATAAAAGTTATTTTTTCATTTTAAAAACATTATGTTATTTATAAAAAAACATATTATTTTTTTATTTAAATGGACGTTGATAAAAAACTGTTTCGTTGTTTATTTAAAAAAATGGACATTATGTTTATCATTTCTAGTTAAAAATTGTTTCTTTTATTTATGTTAAAAAATTATTTTACTATATAAAAAAATGGTCCGCGTCAGCGGTATATATAGGCAGTCCGACCACTTATACATACCGTTGGCGCGCACCAACAATTAGAAAGAATGCTCAGCGTCAGCAGTATGCATAGGTGGTCGGACCACCTAGACATACCGCTGCCGCGGACAATATTTTTTCAAAATAGTAAAAAAATTATTTTTAATATAGTACAAAAAAACAATGTTTAACCAAAAATAAAATTTGTAAATAAAAGAAACACTTTTTTAAGAAAACAGTTTCTTAAGAAAAACAAATTCTACGTTCTATATACAGTTTTTTAATAAAACAAATAGATAAGATTTTACGTTTTATAAATAATTTTTTTTTATTTATAAAAAACATTTTTTTTATTGAAAATATAATTTTTTGTTTTTATCAAATGTGTTTATTGTAGTTGGAGGTGAAAAAATTGAACATTTAGATTTTATAAATTTAAGGGCACAATTATCATTTATTATCTAAAGGGCGTGGGGGAACATATGCAGGGTGTGGGAATAGCTATTCCCATAAAAAAATGAATATTTGTTTGGTGCATGGTAATGTGTTCGATTTTTTTTTACTAATTGGGACGGTTTCATAGTTGGGAACTATTTTTTTTAATTCTTTTAATTAGAACACTTTTTTTTCATAGTTGTGACTTTTTTTTTAATTGGGACTGTTTTTTTTTTTTAAATTAGGGCTATTTTTTTTCAATGTTGAAAACTTTTTTTTTTAATTGGGAGTGTTTTTTCATTGTTGAGAACTATTTTTAATTGTGAACTACTGTTTTTATAGTTGGCTTTTTTTTTTTTTTTTAATTGTGATTGTTTTTTTACAAATGACAGTTTTTTTTCATTATTGGAAACTTTTTTTTTTAAATTGGGACTATTTTCTTTTTTAATTAGGATTTTTTTTTAATTGGTACTTTTTTTTACTTATTTGCCTTGCGTAGCCAAATATGACTAGTTGTGTGTGTTTGTGTTGGGGGGGGGGGGGGGAGATCGTGTCAAATTTGAGTGTGAGGTAAATGTATATTTTTTAATGGCCATTGTCACTTGTGTGATGAAAATCAAAATAATTACATGCATTTAAAGTATGAGGATAATATGATCATTTTATTTTTTCATCATATTCACCTTGACCATTCAAATAACAAATGGTAAAAAAGTTAAAATTTTCACCTAGTGAAAACTCGATCATCCAAACGGAGATGGTGAAAACAAAATCACCAAGCTAATAATTCACTTTTTACTTTTAACACGATGAAAAGTATTTCACCACAAACCAAACGGATCCTTAGAAATTAAGTAGCAAGTAGTTAATAATTGGCCAAGATAATCTATAGTGTATATATAAAATTGGGGTGAATCTCACTCATCACACCCATCAATTGCCATGCCAATCATTTCCTCTTTTTCAGCCAAAACCAAATCAACTCGTCAAAATCCCTCTCACTTCCTCTTTTTCTTCCAACTTTTCATATACAACTTTTCAACGACTTTTTTTTCATTAATTAATTGTTTTTATTTACACCCTCCGAACCTATAACCAATGCCCGATCTAAAAAGAGTCATTATTAAAAGCAAGGTTCTAAAAAACGCGGGGCGTAATTGAGGCGTGGAGGCCAAGCCTTAAGCCTTAGAAGCTTAGGCGTGAAAAGGCGTTTAGGCATTCTTAATATATTTTAATATTTTTTAATCATAACAAGGTTATTAAAATACAAAAATTGCACATATCATACAAATATGTTTGAATATATGCAAATTATTTTGAATAAGATAATGGTCCAGTTCGTAAACAAACTCTTTAAAAGGTGGCATCGTTTCACTAAGTCATTGTTGTGTTTAGAAAAAAAGTGCGCCGTAAGGGTTTTATCAGGAATAAGGCGTGAAAAGCATAAGGCGAGGCGTTTCTCCCAAGCCTTAAGCCTAGGCGGATTTTTTAGAACAGTATTTAAAAGACAGAGTTGGAAAAAGACATATATGTCCCTTTTACTATCCACCTATTAGTTCATAAATTTAACAGAATCATCCGCAACCTAAAACAACCCCCACTAAATCTAGAATAGTTTCGAAGCTTCTCTATCACAAAATCACACCCACCTCCCAAAATCTCTCCAAGCACTGCCAAACCCTCTAATAACGGTACCATTATGCTGATGATCAACAACGTTGGATCATTTCAATAGAGACGACGCTCGTAACCGCTGTTAATTGTTCAAGCAACGATACATACAATTTAGCAGACATGGTGTATCTCACGTTCGTCTATGGCTTCTTGATTAATGATGGGAGAGATGATGAAAAAGAAGAAATTTGTTAGAAATTTCGTTTGATATTGTCTCAAACTGTTAGTCAGAACAATATCCAATTTTCTTTTTGTCACATTCAAACCCCATTAGTTGGGGTTGTTAAATGGGTCTCAACCCAAAAGTGTGGGTGCAATTAGGGTCGGTGGCTCCAAATAGAAAAACATCGTCTATATAAAAGTACCCATAATTAATACAATATTCTCTTCCAATTTTACCTCTTCCCATTCACAAATTTCTTTCCCTCCGACTCAAGTATTTTGAATCTTTACCTTTCCACAACATCTACATCATTATATATATATATATATATATATATATATATATATATATATATATATATATATATATATATATATATATATATATATATATATGTATATATATATATAAATGAAAAGGCCTAACCGCTCAGTACCATTGAATTTTTGCAGGAACTCTCATCACCATTTTTGTTATGGGGTAATGATAGTGTAGGGTTACATGAAGTTTGTTAACCATAGATTTTATGTTCAGACATTATGAAAATTATTGGACAAATACAATTTTGTTAATGTTTTTGCTATTTTGAGGGTGATAGCATGTCAAGCGTTAGTTATAATTCTGTTAATAAATATTTATTAGTTGTCATATTTCTTTTAGCACAACTGCTATTTGTTAGAATGTCTGTTAGAGATCGTCTTGTACTTAAACTATTATAGTAATCAATTTTAATCAATGAAGCTTTGCATATAATTCTCTCCATTTTGTTTTCTCTCTCAATATTCACATAGTATCAGAGCTTAGGGTATCATCACAGAAAATATGACTTCGTCTTTGTTGATACCAAAAATTATTTATCTACATGAACTACTCAGATACTGACACGAGTTATACAGTAGAGGATTAATCCTAGTCATTAAGGATGAAATACCGACCAACTTCAGGAATACCGACCAACACCAGGGATGCCGACCAACGATGACAGGCAAACGACAATAGTTGTATACATTAATAATTATACATATGTAAATGTTTACGATATAAAGACATTCCAGCTCTTGTACACCCCCTAAGGGCTATAAATACATTGTAAACCCTACATACAGGGACAGACGAAAAGGGAGGCAATTGAACAATCCCAAATCAATACACAACAGTGGACGTTGGCTCTTCCATCAAGCTGAACCACTTTAAAAATCTCTTATCTCATTTATTTCTATTTATTTGTGATCAACTAATTAGCCTAGTCTATTTTTTTGCATTAACAGATTGGCACCGTCTGTGGGAACGATAATCTCACTCAATCAAACACCTAAATGGTTGAAATTGCTAAATCAAGTCTTAGGAACGAAGGTAGTCTGCCTGCTCCTTCTGCTCCTCCATCTGCAAATGATTTAACTGGAATTCTGGCCAGTCTTGTAATAGGCGAAGAGGCCATGCAAGATACTATTAGGCAACTTGCACAAACCCTCCAAGCCGGAGCACCTGCTCTATCTGCTCAAGAAAATATACTGCCACCCCCACTAAGAGGTGGTCGGCACAGCCACTCAATATCAGCAATAGATATCTCCTACCATCCAAGGTCAACTTCATTACTCAAGACATCAGAATATTTTCATACGCAGTCTTATTCTCCAGAAAGGCCAAGCATCTTAGAAAGATTAAGTCGATCATCTCCCTTTGATCGTTTGGGACCCAGGGGGAACATAAATGTTCCTAGGGAAAGATCTTGTAATACTAGATGACCATCTGATCAAAGGAAAAGCATGGCTTAATTTAGATCAAATGCTCGACGAACTGTTACTCGAACCAAGCAATGGTTTCAGGAAGAAAGCTTAACAACTAATAAAGTTGCAACGCATAAATTCGGTGCAGCTAATGATGCATGGAAAGGCATCATACAGAGATTGGAAGACAAATTGGGAGAGATAGCGAAGACAAGAAACCCACCACAAAGAAGTTTTGTAAAAAGGTCTCCATTTGTGCAAGCAATTTTGGATTTCCCTACTCCAGCAAAGTTCAATGCCCCAGTAGTAACGCCCAAATATGATGGTAAAACTGATCCAGTCCTTCATATAGAACAATACAGGCAGCTGCTGATATTTATTCCGTCCCCGAAGAAATGAGGTGTAGAGCATTTTCTGGAACCATTACTAGATCTACCCAAATCTGGTACAATGGTCTTCCTCGAGGACAAATCTAGCTTCAACCAACTAGTCGAGCTATTCATTAGAAACTTTTGTTTTGGAGAAAAGCCTATGAAAAGTGTGGCACACTTACTTAGTGTGAGACAGAAAGAAGGAGAGAGCACCAAAGATTACATCACTAATTTTAATAACGAGAAACTAGAAGTAGTAGATTATGAGGAGAAGACTGCAATAACTGCCCTCATGAGTGGATTGCTCCCCGAAAAACTATATTACACTCTTGCTAAGGATCCTTCGAAGATAATGATAGAATTGATGGCTAAAGCAGCAAAGATCATGAATGCAGAGGAAGTAATGGTAGCCAAGCGTAGCTTGGACAAAAAAGTTGATGGAAAAAATTATAAGAAAGATCATAAAGAACCCAAAGAACTCAGGGAATCAAGACAAAAAGGAGTTTTGGAGCGACTCAAGAAGTACAATGACTACAGTCCACTAACTATGAGAATTCACCATGTTTTGGAGGAAATCAAGCATAATAAAGATGTGCGTTGGACTGATAAGTGGAGAAGTTCTCCGACCAAGAGAGATAAAAATAAGTACTGCGAATTTCATAGGGATCATGGTCACACGACGGAACATTGCATAGCTCTTCAAAATGAGATTGAAACTCTCATCTGAAGAGGAAAACTGAATCAGTATGTTGATCGACAGAACAACACAAGAGGTCGGCGTAGATCAAAATCTCCTTGCAAGCCCAGAGAGGAGAAGAAAAGAACTCATGAAGATGCACTACACCAAAAACACCAATTTGGCACACCTTGATATTAAAAATCTGGCACAGTTTGAAACCGTGCCAAATTTTGGCACTGTTTAATAATAATCTGGACACTTTTAGGCTGTGCCAAATTTTGGCGTTGTTTAAAAGTGTGCCAAAATTGAGAACACTTTACTAAAATATAAATATCCTAAAAAAATTAATCCTCTTAAAGGATTTTTGTTCTCCCGCTCTCTCTCCTCTCTCCCGCTCTCTCTGTCTCCCTCTCTCTCTCTCTCTCTCTCTCTCTCTCTCTCACACACACACACACACACACACAACTAGTACCAGAAGAAGAAGAGCCTAGGGTTTTTAGGGATTTGCGTGGTTGCATGGTTGCTCCGATAGCACCTAAAATTATACCACGCAATCGCTGTCTAAAATCGCTATCTAAAATTATACCACACAATTGTACCTCAAGGCGATTGCGTGGTTGCTCCGGTAGCACCGACGGTGGTAGAGCTTAGGGTTTTGGAAGAATCGATTCGTATTTGGTTTGGGTTATTTGGTTTTGGCAGAGAAGGTATGGGGAATGGGTTTAAGTGGGTTTAACAAAATAGGTCTGAGGGTTGGTGAACGGGTAATCGTATGAGGTTGGGACTTCAGGTTTGGAACTGCCAGATGGGTTGATGGAGGCAAGGGCGATCGAAGTTAAATCCGAGTGGCTCCGGGATTTGTTGGGCTGTAAAGGGTTTGAGGATACGGGTTGGTGGGTCGGAGGTTTGACAGCGGCTGGTTCAGGCACCAGAGGGTAGCTCCGGGTTATGGGTTCGAGCAGTAGTCGGTATGTTTCCCCTCCACCGCACAGTATGTTTCAATCACATTCATTTCAATTGGGTTCTATTTTCACTACATGTATTTTGCTCTTTGGCTTCGGATTATTATGAGATTGAACCTACATATGGCTTGAATGATATTTGTAAGAATGTATTTATCAAGCACCGAGGTACAATTGGGCAGCAACTTCTTCACCAATTAAAGATTTACTAGTTCTTGTATGATAAGATGAAGTGATGGATAGGGTAGTTTTTGATGTATTTCCGAGTTAGTTTTCTTGTAATGAGGTGGACATATTTTCCATTATTTTGCTTAAACTCCTTTTCATTTTTTATAATGTTTCTCTGTTTCTTATCCATCCCCTGCCCACCCACACAACAAAAAAGAAATATCTGCGTAATGCCTTCGGTCTGTTGTAAGGATGTTGAGTATTTTTTAATTAAATGATAATAAAGATTATATATTAATCTCAGATGGAAATTATGGACAAGAACATCGAAATCTTCAGCATGTTGCATCAAGCATACCTTTTGGATATGGTGAAAGCATCACATAGCCTCCACAGCTTGAACTCGTTAGGCACTCGATTATAAGTGTATTTCCTGTTATTATTCCCTCGCCTAGAGGGCGAGAACTCTATTGTTGATTTATTTATTTATTTATTTCTGTATTTATGATTTTATGATGTTCGAAATTAGATAACCTACATAGCTTATAAATGTTAAAGATATCCTTGTGTTCTTAAAACTCTTTTGCAGGGTATTATGGCAGCTTATGGTCAACCCTTGATATGTATTCTAGCATTCATTATCTTTTGGACCCGCACTCTAAATGATTATGCATTTACGATTGGTACCTTGCCGTTCAGATTCAATATTTTACCTACTGATTTTATCGGTTTGAAGAGATGGGTCCTTTTGTCCAGTTGCTGCATATATGTTGCTTATATGCTGTTGTGCATACATGCATACAACTGCTTAATATATGCTAATGTATGCATATATGCATACAACATTTCATATATGGGGATAACTCTGGTTATATTAGAAACATAAGGTAATTATTAATGTTATTTCTTTGTTTCTCTGTTTATATAGAACATATAATGTTGTGAAACATAAGGTAATTATTAACAATTGTTTCTCTGTTTATACAGAACACTTCTTACCTCAACTTAAACAACAAAGGGTCTTACTAATGGAACATAGTACACTTTCATATTCTAATATTTATATTTTTGTTTTTAATTGTTATCTATAATGCTTAACGTTTTTTTCATGAAGGTAATTACTAATGGAATGTGGTACGACACATTTGAATCATGAAGGCCACATTAGATGAAAGTTTATGAGAATAGTTCACTTCCATACGTGGAGAAAGAAACGTGGAGAAAGAATGAAGTGCAAGTTTTACTCGATGACATCAAAGTGCCCGAGTATCCAGTTTGGGGTGGAAAACAAGCTCATTGCGAGAACTTGGAAGATGTTGGTAAAAATGGAATTATGTATTGGCTCAACGACCTTTGTCCTCCCATTGGTGACACTGACGAATGACCTTTGTCCTCCCATTGGTAACACCGGCGAACTACGCCACCTTGCTTCGAAGTACTTCCCTCTAAGGTACAAATCTGCAAAATCTCTACCTATATTCCTAATTTATGTTTCTATAATCCTGCTCCATCACCTATAGCATCAAGAAATTATTGACTTATCGTTATGCAATCGACTATTGAATTGAGTTATCGTTATGCAATCAACTATTGAATTGAGTTATCGTTATGCAATCAACTATTGAATTGAGTTATCATTATCCAATCAACAATTGAATTGAGTTATCGTTATGCAATCAACTATGACGATAATTTACAAAAATCAACACTTAAACTTAAAAACAAGTCATTAAAGGCTGAAAAACCTAAACCAGCCCCCAAACGGACCCGTAAGAGGAATGAACACGTCGCACGGGACCAATGTAACTAGTAGGAACTGACCGCGTAGTCCAGGGTCTCCCGGTTTGAGAATATGACGATAATTTGCAAAAATAACACTTAAACTTAAAAACAAGTCGTTAAAGGGTGAAAACCGAAACCAACCCCCAAACGGACCCGTAAGAGGCATGAACACCTCGCGCGGGACCAATGTAACTTGTAGGAACTGATCGCGTAGTCCCGGGTCTCCCGATTTGAGAATATGACGATAATTTGCAAAAATAACACTTAAACTTAAAAACAAGCCGTTAAAGGGTGAAAACCTAAACCAACCCCCAAACGACCCCGTAAGAGGCACGAACACCTCGCAAGGGACCAATATTACTCATAGGAACTGACGGCGTAGTCCCGGGTCTTCCGGTTTGAGAATATGACGATAATTTGTAAAAATAACACTTAAACTAAAAAATAAGTCGATAAAGGGTGAAAATCGAAACCAGCCCCAAAACGGACCCGTAAGAGGCACGAACACCTCGCACGGGACCAATGTAACTTATAGGAACTAACCGCATAGTCTCGGGTCTCCCGGTTTGAGAATACGACGATAATTTTCAAAAATAACACTTAAACTTAAAAACAAGCTGTTAAAGGGTGAAAATCCAAACCAGCCCCCAAACGACCCCATAGGAGGCACGAACACCTCACACGGGACCAATGTAACTTGTTGGAACTGACCGCATAGTCCCGGGTCTCCCGGTTTGAGAATATGACGATATTTTATAAAAATAACACTTAGACTTAAAAACAAGCCGTTAAAGGGTGAAAACCCAAACCAACCCCCAAACTACCCCGTAGAAGGTACGAACACCTCACATGGGACCAATGTAACTTGTTGGAACTGATCGTGTAGTCCCGAGTCTCCCGGTTTGAGAGTATGACGATGATTTATAAAAATCACACTTAGACTTAACAACAAGCCGTTAAAGGGTGAAAACCAAAACCATCCCCCAAACGACCCCGTAGGAGGCACGAACACCTTGCACGGGACCAATGTAACTTGTAAGAATTGAGCGTGTAGTCCCGCGTCTCCCAGTTTGAAAGTATGAAATTAATTTGCAAAAATCACACTTAGACTTAAAAATATGCCGTTAAAGGGTGAAAACCCAAACCATCCCCCAAACGACCCCTTAGGAGGAACGAACATCTCGCACGGGACCAATGTAACTTGTTGGAACTGACCGCATAGTCCCGGATCTCCCGGTTTGAGAAGACGATGATAATTTTCAAAAATAACACTTAAACTTAAAAACAAGCCGTTAAAGTGTGAAAACCCAAACTAGCCCCCAAACGATCCCGTAGGAGGCACGAACACCTCACACGGGACCAATGTAACTTGTTGGAACTGATCACGTAGTCTCGGATCTCCCGATTTGAGAATATGATGATAGTTTGCAAAAATCACACTTAGACTTGAAAACAAGCCGTTAAAGGGTGAAAACCCAAACCATCCCCCAAACGACCCCCCTTAGGAGGCACGAACACCTCGCACGGGACCAATGTAACTTGTAAAAACTGACCGCGTAGTCCAGGGTCTCCCGGTTTGAGAGTATGATGTTAATTTGTAAAAATCACACTTAGACTTAAAAACATGCCGTTAAAGGGTGAAAACCCAAACCAGCCCCCAAACGACCCCGTAGGAGGCACGAACCCTTCGCACGGGACTAATGTAACTTGTAGGAACTCACCACGTAATCTCCGGGTCTCCCGATTTGAGAGTTTGATGATAATTTGCAAAAATAACACTTAGACTTAAAAATAAGTCGTTATAGGGTAAAAACCCAAACCAGCCTCCAAACGACCCCGTAGGAGGCACGGACATCTCGCACGGGACCAATGTAACTTGTAAGAACTGACTGTGTAGTCCCGGGTCTCACAGTTTGAGAATATTACGATAGTTTGCAAAAATCAACACTTACACTTGAATACAAGCCGTTAAAGGGTGAAAATCTAAACCAACCCTCAAACGACCCCGTAGGAGGCACGAACACCTCGCACTGGACCAATGTAACTTATTAGAATTGACCGCGTAGTCCTCGGTCTCCCAGTCTGAGAGTATATCGATAATTTGCAAAAATCACACCTAGAGTTAAAAACATGCCATTAAAGGGTGAAAACCCAAACCAGTTTCCAAACGACCCCGTAGGAGGCACAAACACCTCGCACGAGACCAATGTAACTTGTAGGAACTGACCGGGTAGTCTCGGGTCTCTCGATTTGAGAATATGATGATAGTTTGCAAAATCAACACTTAAACTTGAAAACAAGCCGTTGAAGGGTGAAAACCCAAACCAGCCCTCAAACGTCCCCGTAGGAGGCACGAACACCTCGCACTGGACCAATGTAACTTGTTGGAACTAATTGCGTGGTCTCGGGTCTCCCTGTCTGAGAGTATGACGATATTTTGTAAAAATCACACTTAGAGTTAAATACATGTCGTTAAAGGGTGAAAACCCAAACCAACCCCCAAATGACCCCGTAGGAGGCACGAACACCTCGCACGGGACCAATGTAACTTGTAGGAACTCACCGCATAGTCCCCGGGTCTCTCGGTTTGAGAGTATGATGATAATTTGCAAAAATAACACTTAAACTTAAAAACAAGTCGTTAAAGGGTGAAAACCCAAACAAGCCCCCAAACGACCCCGTAGGAGGCACGAACATTTCGCATAGGACCACTGTAACTTTTAAGAACTGACCGTGTAGTCCCGGGTCTCGCGGTTTGAGAATATTATGACAGTTTGCAAAAATCAACACTTCCACTTGAATACAAGCCGTTAAAGGGGGAAAATCCAAACCAGCCCTCAAACGACCCCGTAGGAGGCACGAACACCTCGCACTGAACTAATGTATCTTATTGGATCTGACCGCATAGTCCCGGGTCTCTCGATCTGAGAGTATAACGATAATTTGCAAAAATTATATTTAGAGTTAAAAACATGCCGTTACAGGGTGAAAACCCAAACTAGTCCCCAAATGACCCCCTAGGAGGCACGAATACCTTGCACGGGTCCAATGTAACTTGTAGGAACTGACCGCGTAGTCCTGGGACTCCCGGATTGAGAATATGATGATAGTTTGCAAAAATCAACACTTGCACTTGAAAATAAGCCGTTAAAGGGTGAAAACCCAAACCATCCCCCAAACGACCCCGTAGGAGGCACGAACACCTCGCACGGGACCAATATAACTTGTAAAAACTGACCGCGTAGTCCAGGGTCTCCCGGTTTGAGAGTATGACGTTAATTTGTAAAAATCACACTTAGAGTTAAACACATGTCGTTAAAGGGTGAAAACCCAAACCAACCTCCAAACGACCCCTTAGAAGGCACGAACACCTCACACGGGACCAATGTAACTTGTAGGAACTGACCGCGTAGCCCCGGGTCTCCCGGTTTGAGAGTATGACGATAATTTGTAAAAATGACACCTAGACTTAAAAACATGCCGTTAAAAGGTGAAAACCCAAACCAGCCCCCAAACGACCCCGTAGGAGGCACGAACACCTCGCACGGGACCAATGTAACTTGTAAAAACTGACCGCTTAGTCCCGGGTCTCCCAATTTGAGAACATGACGATAATTTGCAAAAATAACACTTAAACTTAAAAATAAGTCGTTAAAGGGTGAAAACCGAAACCAGCCCCCATACTGACCCGTAAAAGACACGAACACCTCGCACGGGACCAGTGTAACTTCTAGGAACTGACTGCGTAGTCCCGGATCTCTCGATTTGAAAGTATGACGATAATTTGTGAAAACCACACTCAGAGTTGAAAACATGACGTTAAAGCGTGAAAACCTAAACCACCTCCCAAACGACCCCGTAAGAGGCACGAACACCTCGCACGGGACCAATGTAACTTGTAGGAACTGACCGCGTAGTCTCGGGTCTCCCGGTTTGAGTATATGACGATAATTTGCAAAAATAACACTTAAATTTAAAAACAAGTCGATAAAAGGGTGAAAACCAAAACCAGCCCCCAAACAGATCCGTAAGAGGCACGAACACCTCGTACGGGACCAATGTAACTTGTAGGAACTAACCGCACAATCTCGGGTCTCCCGATTTGAGAATATGAAGATAATTTACAAAAATAACACTTAAACTTAAAAATAAGTCGTTAAAGGGTGAAAACTCAAACCAACCCCCAAACGACCCCGTAAGAGGCGCGAACACCTCGTACGGGACCAATGTATCTTGTAGGAACTAAGCGCGTAGTCTCGGGTCTCTCGATTTGAGAATATCATAATAATTTGCAAAAATCAACACTTAGACTTAAAAATAAGCCGTTAAAGGGTGAAAACCCAAACCAACCCTTAAACAACCCCGTAGAAGGCACGAACACCTCGCACGGGACCAATGTAACTTGTTGGAACTGATCGTGTAGTCCCGGGTCTCCCGTTTTGAGAATATAACGATCATTTTCAAAAAATAACACTTAGACTTAAAAACAAGCCGTTAAAGGGTGAAAACCGAAACCAACCCCCAAACGACCCCGTAAGTGGCACGGACACCTCGCACGGGACCAACGTAACTTGTACGAACTGACTGCGTAGTCCCGGGTCTCCCTATTTGAGAATATGACAATAATATGCAAAAATCAACACTTAAACTTAAAAACAAGCTGTTAAAGGGTGAAAATCGAAACCAGCCCCCAAATGGACCCATAAGTGACACGAACACCTCGCACATGACCAATATAACTTGTAGGAACTGTTCACGTAGTCACGGGTCACCCGATTTGAGAATATGACGAATGTTTGCAAAAATCAATACTTAAACTTAAAAAAAGGCCATTAAAGGGTGAAAACTGAAACCAGCCTCCAAACGGACCCGTAAGAGGCATGAACACCTCGCACGGGACCAATGTAACTTGTAGGAACTGACCGCATAGTACCAAGTCTCTCGGTTAGAGAATATGATGATAATTTGAAAAACTAACACTTAGACTAAAAAACAAGCCGTTAAAGGGTGAAAACCCAAACCAACCCCCAAACGACCCCGTAGGAGGCACTAACACCTCGCATGGGACCAATGTAACTTGTTAAAACTAATCGCGTAGTCCCGAGTCTCCCAGTTTGAGAATATGACAGTAATTCGCAAAAATAACACTTAGACTTAAAAATAAGCCGTTAAAGGGTGAAAACCCAAATCAACCTCCAAACGACCCCGTAGGAGGCACGAACACATTGCACGGGACCAATGTAACTTGTTTGAACTGATCGCGTAGTCCCGGGTCTCTCGGTTTGAGAATATGACGATAATTTGCAAAAATAACACATAGACTTAAAAATAAGTCGTTAAAGGGTGAAAACCCAAACCAACCCCCAAACGATCCCGTAGGAGGCACGAACACCTCGCACATGACCAATGAAACTTGTTGAAACTGGCCGCGTAGTCAGGGGTCTCCCGATTTGAGAATGTGACGATAATTTGCAAAAATCAACGCTTAGACTTAAAAACAAGCCGTTAAAGGGTTAAAACCTAAACCAGCCCCCAAATGATCCCGTAGGAGGCACGAACATCTCGCACGGGACCAATGTAACTTGTAGGAACTGATCGCGTAATCCTGAGTCTCCCAGTTTGAGAATATGACGATAGGTTGCAAAAATAACACTTAGACTTAAAAACAAGCCGTTAAAGGGTGAAAACCCATACCATTCCCCAAACGACCCCGTAAGAGGCACGAACACCTCGCACGGGACCAATGTAACTTGTTGGAACTAATCGCGTAGTACCGGGTCTATCGATTTGATAATGTGACAATAATTTGTAAAAATCAACACTTAGACTTAAAAACAAGCTCTTAAAGGGTGAAAACCCAAACCAGCCCCCAAACGACCCTGTAGGAGGCACGGACACCTAGCACGGGACCAGTGTAACTTGTAGGAACTGACCGCGTAGTCTCGGGTCTCTTAATTTGAGAATATGTCGATATTTTGCAAAAATTAATACTTAGACTTAAAAACAAGCCATTAAAGGGTGAAAACCCAAACCAGCCCCCAAACGACCCCGTAGGAGGTACGAACACCTCGTACGGGACCAATGTTACGTGTTGGAACTGACCGCGTAGTCCCGAGTCTCCCGATTTGAGAATATGATGATAGTTTAAAAAAATCACACTTCGACTTAAAAATAAGCCGTTAAAGGGTGAAAACTCAAACAATCCCCCAAACGACCCCGTAGGAGGCACGAACACCTCGCACGGGACCAATGTAACTTGTAGGAACTGATCGCGTAGTCTCGGGTTCCCCAGTTTGAAAATATGATGATAGTTGGTAAAAATCAACACTTAGACTTGAAAGTAAGCCGTAAAAGGGTTAGAACCCAAACCAGCCCCCAAACGATCCAGTAGGAGGAACGAACACCTCTCACGGGACCAATGCAACTTGTAGGAACTGACCGCGTAGTCCTGGGTCTCCCGGTTTGAGAGTATGACGATAATTTACAAAAATCACACTAAGAGTTAAAAACAAGCCGTTAAAGGGTGAAAACCCAAACCAGCCCCCAAACGACCCCGTAGGAGGCATGAACACCTCGCATGGGACCAATGTACCTTGTAGGAACTGACCGCATGGTCCCGGATCTCCCAGTTTGAGAATATGATGATAGTTTGCAAAAATCACACTTAGACTTGAAAACAAGCCGTTAAAGGGTGAAAACCCAAACCATCCCCCAAACGACCCCGTAGGAGGCACAAACACCTCGCACGGGACCAATGTAACTTGTTGGAACTGACCGCTGTAACACCCCGCCCGTCCGGAGAGAGCGAACGGAGCGCTAGTGCGATAAAATAAATCCAAATCCACAAGTGACAAGGTATAGAGCATCTAAATAAACCCAAAATAATATAAATCCACTAATCTCAATCTCTTCAATTACAACAAGTCTCTCGAATTACATACTAACTTGAATAAAATACAAATCTCCAAAGCTCTATACATTAAAATAATACAAATCTTCCAACTTGTATTAAAAATTCTCGCCAATATAATCCACGCTAAAAATCATCCCAATTGGTCCATAGCGTCCCAAATCCACGCTAACCTGCCACTAAAAGAAAATATGGGGAAGTACACAATACGACAAGAAAGATGCTCAACAAATATATGTTAGCGATGAATAAAACGTAACAACACGAGTACGAATATTCAAATCAAAATGCAAATCTCAAAGCATTTATCAATATAATTTCTCAACAACACTTTAACCGGGTCACCAGGCCTCACCACATCCGTATATGCTTTATCAAGTCATAGCTCGAGAAACAGGAATTTTGGCGGGTGCCCAACATCCGTGCCATATTAAAATCTCATGACAACATGCTCATCAACAGTATAATGATATCACACGAATCAAAATAATTTCAACAATTATTTTTCAGATTTCAATGAATTTATCAATTCAAATATGAGTTCAATTAACAAGAATTCAAAGAGAATGACACTCGCGAGATTTAAGGAGCATATTGTGTAAAACCCCATACCTTAAACCATGATGAGAAACCAACGATCACATCCTCAAGATCAACACAAAAGATCTACAAAAGCTCCTTCAACAAAATAGCCCCAAGAACACCTCTAATCTAAGGTTGGAACTCACAAATCTCAAGAGCCAATGTGTATATAAAAATAAGAGGAATATAAAATATATTTGCTGCCAAAATTTGTGCCAAAAGTAGGTTAAAAAGGTTGCCCATGACTACCTTTTATAATGCAAAGAAATGAAAAGTTGGAATCCAAAAGGCTCCTTTAAATAAGGCAAATAAATGAAGAGTTGGAAGTCAAAACAACTCCAAGAGTTAAAAACATTTAAAAATCATTTTAAAATCCGTTATAACTCTGATTTCGAAACCGTTTGAAATTCTTGCCTTTAAAAATAATAACCAACATATTTGAGCAATAAAAATAATTTTATCAAAAACTTTATTTTCCTCCATTTTCCAAAAATTAATTAAAATAGCCCAAAATTACGCGGGTTGTTATAGTCCCGGGTCTCCCAGTTTCAGAGTATGACGATAATTTGCAAAAATCACACTTAGACTTAAAAATAAGCCGTTAAAGGGTGAAAACCAAAATCATCCCCCAAAAGACCCTGTAGGAGGCATGAACACCTCACACGGGACCAATGTAACTTGTAGGAACTGCCCGCGTAGTCCCGGGGTCTCCCGATTTGAAGGTAATACATTAATTTGCAAAAATCACACATAGACTTAAAAATATGCCGTTAAAGGGTGAAAACCCAAATCAACCCCCAAATGACCCCGTAGGAGGCACGAACACCTTGCCCGGGACCAATTTAACTTGTAGGAACTAACCGCGCAGTCCCGGGTCTTCCAATTTGAGAGTATAACGATAATTTGCAAAAATCACACTTAGAGTTGAAAACAAGCCGTTAAAGGGTGAAAACCCAAACCAGCCCCCAAACGACCCCGTATGACGCACGAACAACTCGAACGGGACCATTACAAGTTGTAGGAATTGACCGCTTAGTCCCGGTTCTTTCTGTTTGAGAGTATGGCGATTATTTGCAAAAATCGTCGTACTTAGAGTTAAAAACAAGCCGTTAAAGGGTGAAAACCCAAACCAACCCCCAAACGACCCCGTAGGAGGCACGAACACCTCACACGGGACCAATGTTACTTGTAGGAACTGACCGCGTAGTCCCGAGTCTCCTTGTTTGAGAGTATGATGATAATTTGCAAAAATCACACTTAGACTTAAAAATAAGCCGTTAATGGGTGAAAGCCCAAACCAGCCCCCAAACGACCCCGTAGGAGGCACGAACACCTCGCACGGGACCAATGTAACTTGTAGGAACAAATCCCGTAGTCCCGGATCTCCCGATTTGAGAGTATGACGATAATTTGCGAAAATCACTCTTAGACTCGAAAATAAGCCGTTAAAGGGTGAAAAACTAATCCAACCCCCAAACGACCCCGTAGGAGGCGCGAACACCTCGACCTGGACCAATGTTACTTATAGGAGCTGACCGCGTAGTCCCGGGTCTCCCGATTTGGGAGTATGACGATAATTTGCAAAAATCACACTTAGACTTAAAAATAAAGCCGTTAAAGGGAGAAAACCCAAATCATCCCCCAAACGACCCCGTATGACGCACGTACACCTCGCACGGGACCAATGAAACTTATAGGAACTGACCGCGTAGTCTCGGGTCTCCCGGTTTGATAGTATGACATTAATTTGCAAAAATAACACTTAGACATAAAAATATGCCGTTAAAGGGTGAAAACCCAAACCATCCCCCAAACGACCCCGTAGGAGGTACAAACACCTCGCACGGGACCAATGTAACTTGTAGGAACTGACCGTGTAGTTTCGGGTCTCCCGGTTTGAGAGTTTCACGATATTTTGCAAAAATCGCATTTAGAGTTGAAAACAAGCCGTTAAAGGGTGAAAACCCAAACCAGCCCCCAAACGACCCCGTATGAGGCACGAACACCTCGCACGAACCAATGTAACTTGTAGGAACTGACCGCGTAGTCCCGAGTTTCCTGGTTTGAGAGTATGATGATAATTTGCAAAAATCACACTTAGAGTTAAAAATAAGCCGTTAAAGGGTGAAAATCCAAACCATCCCCCAAACGACCCCGTAGTAGGCACGGACACCTCGCACGGGACCAATGTAACTTGTAAGAACTGATCGCATTGTCCCGGGTCTCCCGATTTGAGAGCATGACGATAATTTGCAAAAATAACAATTAGACTTAAAATACAAGCCGTTAAATGGTGAAAACCCAAACCAGCCCCCAAACGACCCCGTAGGAGGCACGAATACCTCGCCTGGGACCAATGTAACTTGATGGAACTGACCGCATAGTCCCGTATCTCCCGGTTTGAAAGTATGATGATAATTTACAAAAATCACACTTAGACTTAAAAACAAGCAGTTAAAGGGTGAAAACCTAAACCATTCCCCAAACCACCCCGTAGGAGGCACGAACACCTCGCACGGGACCAATGCAACTTGTAGGAACTCACCGCGTAGTCCCGGGTCTCCTGGTTTGAGAGTATGACGTTAATTTAAAAAAATCACACTTAGACTTAAAAACATGCCATTAAAGGGTAAAAACCCAAACCAGGCCCCAAACGACCCCGTAGGAGATATGAACACCTCGAACGGGACCAATGTAACTTATAGGAACAGACCGCGTAGTCTCGGGTCTCCCAGTTAGAGAGTATGGCGATAATTTGCAAAAATCACACTTAGACTTGAAAACAAGCCGTTAAAGGGTGAAAACCTAAACCAGCCCCAAACGACCCCGTAAGTGGCACGAACACCTCGCACGGGACCAATATTACTTATAGGAACGGGCTGCGTAGTCCTGGGTCTTTCGGTTAGAGTATATGATGGTAGTTTGCAAAAATAACACTTAAACTTAAAAACAAGTCGATAAAGGGTGAAAACAGAAACTAGCCTCCAAATGAACCCGTAAGAGGCACGAACACCTCACATGAGACCAATGTAACTTGTAGGAACTAACCGCATAGTCTCGGTTCTCCCGGTTTAAGAATATGACGATAATTTTAAAAAATAACACTTAAACTTAAAAATAAGCCGTTAAATGGTGAAAACCCAAACCAGCCCCCAAACGACCCCGTAGGAGGCATGAACACCTCGCACGGGACCAATGTAACTTGTAGGAACTGACCGCGTTGTCCCGGGTCTCCCGGTTTGAGAGTATGACGATAATTTGTAAAAATCACATTTAAACTTAAAAACAAGCCGTTAAAGGGTGAAAACCCAAACCATCCCTCAAACGACCCCGTTGGAGGCACGAACACCTCGCATGGGACCAATGTAACTTGTAGGAACTGACCGCGTAGTCCCGGGTCTCCTGATTTGAGAGTATGATGATAATTTGCAAAAATCACACTTAGACTTAAAAACAAGCCGTTAAAGGGTGAAAACCCAAACCATCCCCCAAACTACCCCGTAGAAGGTACGAACACCTCGCACGGGACCAATGTAACTTGTTGGAACTGACCGTGTAGTCCCAGGTCTCTCGGTTTGAGAGTATGATGATGATTTGTAAAAATCACACTTAGACTTAAAAACAAGCTGTTAAAGGGTGAAAACCCAAACCATCCTCGAAACGACCTCATAGGAGGCACGAACACCACGCACGGGACCAATATAACTTGTAGGAACTGACCGCATAATCCCGGCTCTCCCGGTTTGAAAGTATGTCATTAATTTGCAAAAATCACACTTAGACTTAAAAATATGCCGTTAAAGGGTGAAAACCCAAACCATCCCCCAAACGACCCCGTAGGAGGCACGAACACCTCGCACGGGACCAATGTCACATGTAGGAACTGACCGCGTAGTCTCAGATCTCCCGGTTTGAGAGTATGACGATAATTTGCAAAAATCACACGTGGACTTGAAAACAAGTCGTTAAAGGGTGAAAACCTAAACCAGCCCCTAAACGACCTCGTAAGAGGCACGAACACCTCGCACGGGACCAATGTTTCTTATAGGAACTGACCGCATAGTCCCGAGTTTTCCGGTTTGAGAATATGACGATAATTTGCAAAAATAACACTTAAACTTACAAACAAGTCGATAAAGGGTGAAGATCGAAACCCGCCACCAAATGAACCCGTAAGAGGCACGAACACCTCACATGAGACCAATGTAACTTGTAGTAACTAACCGCATAGTCTCGATTCTTCCGATTTCAGAATATGACGATAATTTTAAAAAATAACACTTAAACTTAAAAATAAGCTGTTAAAGGGTGAAAACCCAAACCAGCCCCTAAACGACCCCGTAGGAGGCACGAATACCTCGCACGGGACCAATGTAACTTGTAGGAACTGACCGCGTTGTCCCGGGTCTCCCAGTTTGAGAGTATGACGATAATTTGTAAAAATCACATTTAGACTTAAAAACAAGCCGTTAAAGGGTGAAAACCCAAACCATCCCCCAAACGACCCCGTTGGAGGCACGAACACCTCGCATGGGACCAATGTAACTTGTAGGAACTGACCGCGTAGTCCCGGGTCTCCTGATTTGAGAGTATGATAATAATTTACAAAAATCACACTTAGACTTAAAAACAAGCCGTTAAAGGGTGAAAACCAAAACCAGCCCCCAAACTACCCCGTAGAAGGTACGAACACCTCGCACGGGACCAATGTAACTTGTTGGAACTGACCGTGTAGTCCCAGGTCTCTCGGTTTGAGAGTATGATGATGATTTGTAAAAATCACACTTAGACTTAAAAATAAGCCGTTAAAGGGTGAAAACCCAAACCATCCCCGAAACGACCTCATAGGAGGCACGAACACCACGCACGGGATCAATGTAACTTGTAAGAACTGACCGCGTAATCCCGGCTCTCCCGGTTTGAAAGTATGTCATTAATTTGCAAAAATCACACTTAGACTTAAAAATATGCCGTTAAAGGGTGAAAACCCAAACCATCCCCCAAACGACCCCGTAGGAGGCACGAACACCTCGCACGGGACCAATGTCACATGTAGGAACTGACCGCGTAGTCCCAGATCTCCCGGTTTGAGAGTATGACGATAATTTGTAAAAATCGCACTTAGAGTTGAAAACAAGCCGTTAAAGGGTGAAAACCCAAACCGGCCCCCTAACGATCCCGTAGGAGGCACGGACACCTCATACGGGACCAATGTAACTTGTAGGAACTGACCGCGTAGTCTCAGGTCTCCCGGTTTGAGAGTATGACGATAATCTGCAAAAATCGCACTTAGAGTTGAAAACAAGCCGTTAAAGGGTGAAAACCCAAACCGGCCCCGTAACGATCCCGTAGGAGGCACGAACACCTCGGACGGGACCAATGTAACTTGTAGGAACTGACCGCCTATTCCTGGGTCTCTCGGTTTGAGAGTATGGCGATAATTTGTAAAAATTACACTTAGACTTAAAAACAAGCCGGTAAAGGGTGAAAACCCAAACCAACCCCCAATCGACCCCGTAGGAGGCACAAACACCTCGCACGGGACCAATGTAAATTTTTGGAACTGGCCGCATAGTCCCGAATCTCCCGGTTTGAGAGTATGACGATAATTTGCAAAAATCACACTTAGACTTAAAAACAAGCGGTTAAAGGGTGAAAACCCAAACCATCCCCCAAACGACCCCGTAGGAGGCACAAACACCTCGCACGGGACCAATGTAACTTGTAGGAACGAGCTGCATAGTCCCGGGTCTCCCTATTTGAGAGTATGATGTTAATTTGTAAAAATCACACTTAGACTTAAAAACATGCCGTTAAGGGGTGAAAACCCAAACCAGCCCCCAAACGACCCCGTAGGAGGCACGAACACCTCGGACGGGACCAATGTAAGTTGTAGGAACAGACCGCGTAGTCCCGGGTCTCCCGGTTTGAGAGTATGACAATAATTTGTAAAAATCACACTTAGACTTGAAAACAAGCCGTTAAAGGGTGAAAACCCAAACCAGCCCCCAAACGACCCCGTAGGAGACACGAACAACTCGCATGGGACCAATGTAACTTGTAGGAACTGACCGCGTAATCCTGGGTCTCCCGATTTGAGAGTATGACGATAATGTATAAAAATAACAGTTAAACTTAAAAATAAGTCGATAAAGGGGAAAACCTAAATCAACCCCCAAACGATCTCGTAAGTGGCACGAACACCTCGCTCGGGACCAATGTTACTTATAGGAACTGACTGCATAGTCCCGGGTCTCCCGATTTGAGAATATGACGATAATTTGCAAAAATAACAGTTAAACTTAAAAACAAGTCGATAAAGGGTGAAAATCGAAACCAACCCCCAAACGGACCCGTAAGAGGCAAGAACACCTCGCACAGGACCGATGTAACTTGTAGGAACTAATCGCATAGCCTCGGGTCTCCCGATTTGAGAATATGATGATAATTTCAAAAATAACACTTAAACTTAAAAACAAGCCGTTAAAGAGTGAAAACCCAAACTAGCCCCCAAACGACCCCGTAGGAGGCTCGAACACCTCCACGGGACCAATGTAACTTGTTGGAACTGATCGCGTAGTCCCGGGTCTCCTGTTTTGAGAGTATGATGATAATTTGAAAAAATCACACTTAGACTTAAAAACAAGCCGTTAAAGGGTGAAAACTCAAACCAGCCCCCAAACGACCTCGTAGGAGGCACGAACACCTCACCTGGGACCAATGTAACTTGTTGGAACTGACCGCGTAGTCTCGGATCTCCCGATTTGAGAGTATAACGATAATTTGCAAAAATCACGCTTAAACTTAAAAACAAGCCGTTAAAGGGTGAAAACCCAAACCATCCCCCAAACGACCCCGTAGGAGGCACGAACACCTCGCACGGGACCAATGTAACTTGTAGGAACTCACCGCATAGTCCCGGGTCTGCCGATTTGAGAGTATGACGTTAATTTGCAAAAATCACACTTAGACTTAAAAACATGCCATTAAAGATTGAAAACCCAAACCAGCTCCCAAACGACCCCGTAGGAGGCACGAACACCTCGCACGGGACCAATGTAACTTGTAGGAACAGACCGTGTAGTCCATGGTCTCCCGGTTTGAGAGTATGACGATAATTTGCAAAAATCATACTTAGACTTGAAAATAAGCCGTTAAAGGGTGAAAACCTAAACCAACCCCCAAACGATCCCGTAAGAGGCACGTACACCTCGCACGGGACCAATGTTACTTATAGGAACTGATCGCGTAGTCCCGGGTTTCGCGGTTTGAGAATATGATGATAATTTGCAAAAATAACACTTAAACTTAAAAACAAGTCGATAAAAGGTGAAAATCGAAACCAGCCCCCAAACGAACCCGTAAGAGGCACGAACGCCTCACACGGGACCAATGTAACTTGTAGGAACTAACCGCATAGTCTCGGTTCTCTCAGTTTGAGAATATGATGATAATTTTAAAAAATAATACTTAAACTTAAAAACAAGCCGTTAAAGGGTGAAAACCCAAACCATCCACCAAACGACCCCGTAGGAGGCACGAGCACCTCGCACGGGACCAATGTAACTTGTAGGAACTCACCGCGTAGTCCCGGATCTCCCAATTTGAGAGTATGACGATAATTTGTAAAAATCGTACTTCGACTTAAAAATAAGCCGTTAAAGGGTGAAATCCCAAACCAGCCCCCAAACGATCTCATAGGAGGCACGAACACCTCGCATGGGACCAATGTAACTTGTAGGAACTAACCTCATAGTCCCGGGTCTCCCGGTTTGAGAGTATGACGATAATTTGCAAAAATCACACTTAGACTTAATAATAAGCCGTTAAAGGGTGAAAACCCAAACCATCCCCCAAACTACCCTGTTGAAGGTACGAACACCTCGCATGGGACCAATGTAACTTGTTGGAACTGACCGTGTAGTCCCGGGTCTCCCGGTTTGAGAGTATGACGATGATTTACAAAAATCACACTTAGACTTAAAAACAAGTCGTTAATGGGTGAAAACCCAAACCATCTCCCAAACGACCCAGTAGGAGGCACGAACACCTCGCACGGGACCAATGTAACTTATAAGATCTGACCGCGTAGTCCCGGGTCTCCCGGTTTGAAAGTATGACATTAATTTGCAAAAATCAAACTTCGACTTAAAAATATGCCGTTAAAGTGTGAAAACCCAAACCATCCCCCAAATGACCCACCTCCCACGGGACCAATGTAATTTGTTGGAACTGACCGCATAGTCCCGGATCTCTCGGTTTGAGAAGACGATGATAATTTTTAAAAAATAACACTTAAACTTAAAAACAAGCCGTTAAAGTGGGAAAACCCAAACTAGCCCCCAAACGATCCCGTAGGAGGCACGAACCCCTTTTACGGGACCAATGTAACTTGTAGGAACTGACCACGTAGTCCCGTGTCTCCCGATATGAGAGTATGATGATAATTTCCACTCATATATGTAATTTTTTAGTTTGAGTAATTTTTTTTTTGTAAATTATTGGGTTACTAATATCGTATCTTTTTGTATCCTATTTTTTATAGGATAACAGTTTATCGTTGACATTTATTCACGTGGAACACATAGAGAACTCAATGGTTTACAACAATGGATTTATTCATGATTCCATTTTTTTGTGTCATGGCTAGGCGATCTTTTGTTATTTTATTGTTGACTGTTATGGCCGTGCGGGCTTTTGGAAGTTAATTGTTATATTTTGTGGCCGTGCGGGTTTATGTTAGGCAGGTTTTGTATTAACAGGTTTTGGAATGTCCAGAAAATAGAGGAAACTCTGTCGAATTTTTTTTGGGCCTGTGAACTGTTAAAGACTTATAATATTTTGAAGTTTGTAGGTACATTAGTTTATTAACAACGCGCAATATTATTAATAATTGAATTTTGTGCTTTCAAATAATAATAATTATTTTTTTTATAAAAAAATTGGCCCAGTTCAAAACCGTGGCAAAAGTGCATCATATTTTGGCACGGTTTTGAACTGTGCCAATTTTTTTTAAACTGTTTTGAATCTGGCACAGTTAAAAACTATGCCCGAAATATCAAATTCTGGCACGATTTAAAAGTGTACCAGAAGTGTTCCTGTTTGGCTAATTCTGGCACAGTTAAAAACTGTGCCAGAAATGTCAAATTCTGACACGGTTTAAAAGTATGTCAGAAGTGTTCCTGTTTGGCCAAATCTGGCACACTTTTGAGCCGTGCCAGAAAAAATTGCCATTTTGGAACACCTGATTCTGGCACAGTTTAAAACTGTGCCAGATTCCTCTTTTTGGTGTAGTGATGATGTCGATCTTCCTAAAAAACCTCGACAATCAGAATGTGAGGTATTCTGTATCAATTTTTCTTTTGATTGCCAAATGATTACATGTGGAGAAGCAGGAGGAGGAGATCATACAACAGAGCAAAAAGCTTACCTCCATGAGGCGCAAGCTTGCTCGTATATACAGAGGATCAACCTTGCAGAGGTGGATCGACCAAGGAAGGTTAATTAAGACAAACTAGTAATTGGTTTCTCTAAAAATGACCTTTTAAGAGTATTGTATCCTCATGACGACCCGCTGTTAATCAAAGTTAGAAAAGAAGAAATCATTGTCTCCAGAGTATTAGTAGATAATGGTAGCTCGATGGATATCATCTTCTATCCTTGTTTGTATAACTTGGATTTTAAACTTAGACAATTAGAGCCTTATCATCGACCACTAATAGGCTTTACAGGTGAGAAAGTCTTCCCTTTGGGAACCATTAAAATGGAGGTGATGATAGGCACCTGGCGAGCTAGTCGAACAAAGAAGTTTTGTTTCTTTGTAATGGATAAAAATGTCCATTCACCTTACAATATAATCAGGGGAAGAGTAGGGCTAAAGAAGATCGAAGCAGTACCATCCACTGTTCATCAGTGTCTAAAATTCCCTACTAATTTTGGTGTGATAATTATGAAGGGTGATCAGAAAGTAACTCGGTAGTGTTACTATTCTTTTGCCGAGCAAGAAGACTTGGAAGAAATAAATAAGAAAATCACTACCTACCAAGTGGATACTCCTGAGCTTGATGAAGAATCTAAGGTTGAAACCTTAGATCCTAGAGAGGAAACATAACTGGTAAATGGACAGATTGTGGAAGCAACTGAAAGAATTATGTTAGATGATGATAAACCGAAACGCACCACTCAAATAGGGACAACATTGGATCCTGTTCTTAAACGGGAACTAGTGAGCTTCCTTAAACAGAGAAATCATGCGTTTGCCTGGAGTCATGAAGACATGCTTGGGATAGATCCCAATTTCATTTGTCATGAGCTCAACGTAAATAAATAAGTTAAACCAGTCAAATAAAGGTGAAGAGTATTCATCCCTGAGAAGAACCAAGCCATACAGTAAGAGGTCGAAAAGCTTCAGAAAGAAGCTTTTATTAATGAAGCGAAATGCCCAAACTGGTTGGCCAATGTAGTTATAGTCAAAAAGAAAAATAACAAGTGGAGAATGTGTGTAGACTTCACAGATTTAAATAAAGCATGCTCAAAGGATCACTTTCCTTTGCCCCGAATAAATCAACTCGTGGATGCTATATCAGGACATGAGATTTTTAGCTTTATAGATGCTTATTCTAGTTATAACCTGATAAAAATGAAATTTGAGGATAGGGAAAGCACTTATTTCATCACTCCCCGGGGAACATACTGTTATAATGTTATGACTTTTGGCTTGAAAAATGCAGGTGCTACATATTAAAGGCTGGTCAATAAAGTGTTCGAGGAACAGATAGACAAAGCTATAGAAGTCTACGTAAATGATATGCTTACAAAAAGAAAAAAAGGCATCCGATCACATTGCCAACCTCAACTAGACTTTTGATCAACTTGAGAAGCACCAGATGAAGCTGAATCCGACCAAATGTGTTTTTGGAGTGTAAGAGGGAATGTTCCTCGGGTATATAGTAAATCAAAGTAGAATTGAAGCAAATCCAGACAAGATCAAGGCACTAATTGAAATGCAATCTCCGACTTGCAAAAAGAATGTGCAAAGACTAACTGGATGAGTAGCAACCTTGAACAGATTCGTGTACCGAGCTATAGGTAGATGCCTGCCGTTCTCTAAGGTGCTCAGAAAAAGCTTCGAATGGAATGAAGAACGTGAAATTTTTTTGGGGAGTTGAAAAAGTATTTGGGGTCACCTCCGTTTCTCTCCCGACCAATCACATGTGAAAAGTTATACCTATACTTAGCTATTTTTGAATTAGCTATAAGTTCTGCATTGATTCGAGAAAAGAATGGTGTTTAAAAACCCGTCTACTATACCAGTAAGGCTTTTCGAGGACTAGAAATAAGATACCATCGTTTGGAAAAATTGGCATTGGCATTGATTGAAGCATCTAGACGCATTAAATCCTATTTCCAAGCCCATATAATCATAGTTTACACTGATAGGCCTCTAAGGAAGGCTTTGCATAAACCAGAGAAATCTGTTAGATTAATATACTGGGCTATGGAATTGGGGGAGTATGATATCATATACGAACTAAGGTCTTCTCTAAAAGGCCAAGCAGTAGAAGATTTCATAGCGAAGTTCACCTAATCTATGGTGCCCGAGCAATAAAGTGATCAGACATAACAAGAAAAAGGAGAAAGTAATGTTACCAAGAAAGCTCCCAAAGAAATTTTTTCAGAAGAAACGAGTGCAGACCTACCAAACTCCTCTTCCCGAATGCAGGAGATGACCAGAAAGTATGAAAAAGCAAAGAGAAAAATATTCCACAATGGGAGTTTGACAGATTAAGCATTCGACAACAACATCCCCATATGGAACTTATATGTTGATGGATCATCTTGTTCAATCGATAGTGGAGCAGGTATAATACTTAATACTCCTGATGGTATTGATATTGAGTATGCACTACATTTTTAATTCCAGGCTTCAAATAATGAAGAAGAGTACAAAACCCTTATTGTAGGACTAAGTTTAGCCCACTCATTGAGTGCCGAGCAAGTTGTGGCACACAGTGACTCTCAGGTGGTAGTAAGCCAAACACTGGGTTTATATGGAGCTAAAGGAGAATTGACAATTAGGTATTTATCTAACTTAATGGAAGTCATTATAAAATTACCAGTTGTTCAGATGGACAGAATCCTAAGGTTGGAAAATGCCCGAGCTGATGCACTTGCTCATCTAGCCTCTGCTACCAGAATTGAACTCCGATGAATTATCCCTATTGAGATTTTGGCCAATAGGAACATTGATAAATATTTGATGATCAATTTCATTGAGATTTTGGGGACCTCCTGGAATGATCCCATCCGAGCATACATTGAAGAAGAAACTCTACCAGTAGATACGGTGGAGGCAAAGAAGTTGAAATACAAAGCAACTCGATATGCATTAGATAAGGGTGTTCTGTATATGAGAGGAATAATAGTCAATTTGCAGCAATGTGTGCATCCATCAGAGGTCTAAGATCTAATTCAGGAGGTGCATGAAGGATCGTGTGGAGCTAACATAGCAGGGAGAACACTTTTGCAAAGAATCAGTACTTAAGGGTATTACTGGCCAACAATGCGAGCAGATTGTGCAACTTTTGCCAAGAAGTGTGATAAATGTTAGCGATTTTCCACAATTCGCAAAAATCCACAGGCTTCTCTTACTCCAATCACCTCACCATGGCCATTTTCGATGTGGGGTATAAACCTGGTTGGGCCACTGCCAACCACCCGAGGAAGATTTGAACACTTGATGGCCGCCGTGAATTATTTTACAAAATGGGTGGAGACAAAACCTTTGATAGATATGCCTTATGAAAAGGTCTATCAATTCATATAGAAAAACATCATTTGTAGGTACGGGTTTCCCTATGCTTTCATTACCGACCACGGATCACAGTTTGACAATGATGAGTTCGCAAATTATTGTGCTCAATCCAATGTTCAAAAATTGCATTTTGCTCCAGGACATCCTCAGAGTAATGGACAAGCTGAAGTTACGAACAGAACCTTGATTAATGGGTTGAAGAAAAGGCTTGATGATGCCAAGGGAAATTGGATAAATGAGCTACACCCTGTCTTGTGGGCATACAGAACAACAGCACGAACAACAACTGGAGAATCCCCATATGTGTTAGCATTTGGGACTGAAGCTGTCATTACTATCGAGTTAGGATTACCATCCCATAGAGTTTTGAATTTTAACTCTCCTATAAGTGACCTAATGAGACGGTTGGATCTAGACATGCTGGAAGAAGTAAGAAAAGATATTGCCCTGCACAATGTGGCTTATCAGCAAAGAACAACCTATTTTTACAATAAAAGGATGAAATCGACCAACTTGAAGGAAGGAGATTATGTGTGGAGGAAAGTGCTGCAAAAAATAATAAGGTTGAAGCCAATTGGCATGGGCCATACCGTGTTTCAGCAGTGATCCGACCCGGAACCTATCGAATTGAAACATTGAAAGGTGAAGAATTCAAAAGACCATAACATGTAGAGCATCTCCAAAAGTATTATCAATGATGTTGTAATCAGTTTTCAACTTGTAATATTAATAAAATCTTCAGTTTCTGTCCATTTTTGTTATTTTTTTTTTGGGAGTACTCGTGTTATGCACTACACTAGCTTGATAAAAAGTTATAAATTGCTGCTCGGTTCAGAAAATTATTGCTCGGCTCAACATATATTGCCCTAAAAGTTACTCGACAAAAGTAATAAGTTTCACGAAGCAGCCACAAACTTGATCGTTGATACATGAAGTCCAAGTCAGATGTTAATCCTCAAGAAACTTGGTCCGCAAACATAAAGATAGAACAAGATCTTTATCCTACTGGGCAAATTACAGGAAGAACGTTGCAAAGATTCCTCAAGAGGAATGTAAGCACATATTCCACAAACGCCTAGTCACACCACTGGTATTTAATGCTAAAATCCAATACTTGGGTGCATTGGTAAAACCTTTGGAGACACATAGGTAACTAGCTCTAAATTTAGATTTTAATCTAAGTATGCTAGTAGAGCATATGTATTCATCTAATTAGCTCTAAATTTAGATTTTAATCTAAGTATGCTAATATAACATCTGCACTCATTGATCAATGATACTTAACTTAATCAATGTGTATCAATAGAATTAATGACAAAGAAAGGATTAAAATTCAATATAAGATAAGTTAATCAAATTTCCATTTCATTCAATCAAAGTAATTACATGACTGTATTAACAAAATAAAGTACAAAGCTTCATTCTGCAAGACGTTTCCCTTCATCTTTTGAAATAGGATTCATTCCCGCAGGAGGATCATCTAAAGTATAAGGAGAGTTGATGATGTTAGAATCCTAAAATATTATGGTATTGTTGCTACTAGGATGATCAAGCAAGTGAGCAATTCAAATGATCTCTAATTAATCATGAAGCTCGTAATCTCCCAAGTATTTTGAAATTAAGCATTGAGGAATACGATGAACATGAATCCATTTGACATCTAATTTCAAAGGAGGATTGTCAAGCTCAAGCTAGCCTGGATCATTCCAGTACCACAATGAGCTATTTTTGATCCACTTTCATCACTGTCAAAGCATTTATCCAACCCCATTTGTAACTCTCATTCTTATCTTGTTGAAGCTTATCATCAAGATGCCCCAGAGCTTCATTATACCCGTCCATCTAGACTTCCCTTGGTTGTTTATGGAATTGAAAGGTTAATTTGTCAACCTAAGAATGCAGTTTCTTCAACACTCCATCCTTAGATTGTAATTGAGAAGATTCAACGGATATTTGTTCAGATAAGGTCTGTAGCTTCTGGGACATCTCAGCAATAGCTTGATCTTTAGCTTTTAATTACGCAGCTTGATTGGCAAGGTCCTGTTGGGTCCTGACTTCCTCTGTAGTACCTCGACTAGTACCTCTGCCAGGTTTGACTCTAGAAACATGTTTTATTTTATTCAGATCCTCTAACTCCTCACTCAACCTTGCATTTTCAGCCTCCAAGAAGGAATGACACTCATCTGTAGTAGCAACAACAGTAGTGGATGACTTCAGAGCATCAAGTTCATCTCTCAAGTTGTTATTTTATTCCTCTAGAAGCTTGACAATGTCCCTTACTTCATCCTCCTCACGTTTCAATAAGAATTCTTGTCTTAAAAAATGAGAAGTAAACTTATCTAACTTTTGCTCGAAGCCCCAGCCTTCACTAAGGGCCTGGAATTTATTCTCATAATCTTCATGCAAAAGTGACCTAGCTTCATTATGTTCCTCATACATCTCTCTAATCATTTTAAAGTAGGCAACGTTGTTGGCCACTGCACGATTAAGAAGACACTTCAGATGAACATAGGTCTCTTTAACTTGCTCGGATACCCATCCCCGAGAAACTGTAGTAGGTCGGCATCAGTTAGAGATAAGTGACCAGCTTTGAAAAGCTCATTACACCTCTGGAGTAGCTCGAAGTTAGTAGGTGAGAAGTATTTTAATTTATTCATAAACTATTAAGAAGAAGAAAATCATCAATCAACAAGGTGCAAAGTATTGAAAAACACAAGCAGAGTAACATAAATATCTCTCTTTTCATTAATAAAAAGGGAAGTACAAATACATCTTCAAAAAAGAAAAAAAGTACAAATATTGAAAAAAGGAAAACAAAAGCTTTTTGGTTTTACACCTTCTTATTATCTGCTTCAGGATTAGCTGAAGAAGCGGGAGCTGAAGGAGGAGGAGGATTGACTTTGGAGGGCGTAATATAATTAATATCTCGGTGTTGATCGGCAGACTCCACCATTATCAAAGATTCACTAGAATCCCCATCACCAACTTCCTCATATAGGTTTGGAGGAGTCCCAGGATCATGTCGCGAGAATAGCTCGGAATCCTTTGGAGTGTTTCCACCAGAGAAGCAGACTAACCATCCTTGAAGCATTTTTTCTTCGCAAACTCAATTTGTGAAAAAGATGTACCAAAAGTCTTATCCCAACATTTGTTAAAGCCAAATTATCTGGCCTTAGCTCTCTTTACCTTCTCATCACCCAGGTCCTTCTGTGGCTGGACAAACTTAACTTTCTCAGTATCTAAGTCCTTCTGCAGCTTGTCAGCCAAACCCCGAGCAGTCTCAATAGCTGCTTCAACAGTTTTCATCCTCTCCTCCTATTTCTTTTGTTCATTAGCCAAAGCTCGTCGGGAATCAATTAATGACTTTTTCAACTCATTGAAAGCTTCTTCAACTTCAACAAGGGAAGAATCTCTCAAAGTCTCATCTTTCTCCAACATATTATTAAAGTCAACGAGGAACTGCACAAGAACAACAAGGAAAGTCAGTATTATGAAGAATAAATCAAGAGATAGTAATTAAAAAAGGTAAAAAGAATATACCAGAGTAGGGCTTTGAGAAGCCCTGTCAGAACTCTTGGAGCGAGGTAATGCAGTAACAACACTCCTGTAGTCTGGCAAAGTCCCAAACTTTATTAATTGTCTTGCCAATCCAGGGCCAAGGACCACTGGAAAGGCAAAAGAAGATATTTCGACCAACCCATGTTGGTGGGGATGAACATAAGAATCTTCTGCTAACTTAGAAGGCGAGCCTTTCTTTATCTCTTCAGTTTGCTTGGTTGGGAGATTTTTCCTAGTATCATTTTTATTCTTTACCCCCGTATCAGCTTGTTTGTAAGGGGGATTGGCAGTTATGTCTCCCAAAATGTTGGGAATCTTCCTCTTCCCCATGGATGCAGCAAGGGGCAAATTTGAATCTAAGGAGGAAGGGGAAAGGGCAGCAAGATCACCACTGCCAGATGCAGTGGCTGAGCAGGTAGAAGGAGGTTATTGTTCAAGGTTAATTACAGGGGAAAGAGTGGGACAAGCAACAAAGGAAGATATTGTGTTCTTGTACTGCAGCAAATAAGATGCAGAACTGATGCGCTCCTTGCCAATCCTTTAATGAAGTCCCCAAATAAACTTCAACTCCCTCAAATTCACTTCACTCTCCTTGGGGCACCTTATTTTCTGATCAACTTCAATAAGAATTTACAGAACAATAATTAGTGTAACATTTAAACAGATATGTACAAGGCAAAATAGTTAAATGAGGAAAAACCTATCCCATTGCCAAAAGGATGGCACCTAGGACCCTAGTACTCAGCATTTCCAGTCAAAGGGGCATATTGCCAGTTTTTTACAATAACCCCATGCTCAAAATAATCTCTATTGGAGTCTGGAAGATTAACTACTAATACTTTATTTACAACCCTAGTCTTTAAATAAAAAGTGGTGTCTCTAGTTATCCACTTATAACAAAACATTATCTCTCGAATCCCTAGATGGGTTCCATGAATTTGATTCAACCTATACACTCCATTCACAACCCTCCAAATATTATGAGATACTCTAGCTAGGACAACGTCAAAGTATTGATAAAATTCAAGGCACATTGGGTTGGGAGGAAAAGTAAACCCACACTTAGCTATAAAAATAAATGGAAACCAGTGACCCTCAGCAAGTGAGAAAAAATTAGCAGGTAAAATAGTGTGTTCCAAAATAACCCAAGATGGAATTTTAAATTAATTTCTGAATTCATCAAGAGAATCAACAGAGTAAACCATGATAAAGAATAAAAGAGAAAATAAAGAATTCTTACAGGAATTGATGATTAAGCAAGGACTGAAGAACAGAAAATGATCGTTCGAGAAAGAAAAAGAAAACTTGAAGACACTGTAGCCACTCAGAAGATTTGAGATAGCAAAAGTTCGTGGCTTTTCCCGCTCTTTATAGGTTGCCTCAAAAACTAGAAAGGTAATGATTAAAAAGCAACATCTATTGAACTAGTGGCGGCTAAAAGACAAAATAGACGGATTTGCCCAAAAACGATTCGTTAAAGTGGTAGATAATTTTAAAAATGCCACCCGCCTTATGTTCCCATAATTAAACCATAAATTTTTACAAGTAGGGGAACTGACCAGGCCTAAAATTATTGCCCGAGCAACTTTAAGAGCCAAATGCTCCATACTCTTGTAAAAACTTTAAGCATAAAACATTGGGGGCTTCTGTTGATACCAAAAATTATTTATCTACATGGACCATTCAGATACTGACATGTGTTATATAGTATATGATTAATCCTAGTCATTAAGGATGGAATACAGACTAAATTTAGGAATATCGACCAACACCAGGGCTGCCGACCAACGATGACAGGCAAACGACAACAGTTGCATAAATTAATGATTGTACATAAGTAAATGTCTACGATATAAAGCCATTCCATCCTTTGATATTTCAGCTCTTTTACACCCCCTGAGGGATATAAATACATTGTAAACCTAGATACAGGGACAGACGAAAAGGGAGAAAATTGAACAATCCCAAAGCAATATGCAACAGTGGACGTATGCTCTTCTATCAAGCCGAACCACTTTAAAAATCTATTGTCTCTTTTATTTCTATTTATCTATGATAAACTAATTAGACTTGTCTAGTTTTCTACATCAACAGTCTTCCATAGAGAAGTTTTCATCTTCAACTTCACGATTTTCTCTGGTGATCTTCACACATTCATTGTACGTCAAACTTGATGATAACAATTACTTGTTATGGCAGCAGTGAGTCAATGCAGCCATTCGTGGTCATAAACTTCAAAGATTCATCAACAAAGGGGCTATCCCTCCATAGTATTGCTTTAATGAGGCTGTGGAGTACAAGGAAAAATCAATTAGAATTTTCTTGATTGGGATCAACATGATCAACTTCTATTTTCCTGGTTGCTTTCATCAATGATGGAATCCATGTTAACTAGAATAGTAGGTTGTGAAACTTCTGCACGTGTGGCATACTTTAGGGACTTACTTTGCTTCTTAAATCACAACAAAGATATCACAATTTAAAACTCGTTTACATAATTCAAATAAAGGAGACTTAACAATCAATGAATATTTGCTAAAAATTAAATCAATAATTGATCAATTAGCTTATGTTGGTCATTCTCTTACAACTAATTATCATATTGATGCAATTTTTGAAGGTCTTCCTTTAGTATATGACATGTTATATATTCTCACTACACCAAAATAGGCGATTTGCAAGTGTTTAAAACACTTGCAAATCGGCGCGTTGCAAAAAATTGCAAGTGTTCAAAACCATTGTATTTGCAAGTGTTTATTGGGAACACATGTCTATTTCGGACAACCATTACGAAAAAAAATTGCAAGTGTTACGAACATTTGCAAAATTCAGCAAGCATTTTTAATTTACAACGGTTATAAACACTTGCAAATGAAAAATATATATATATTTTTGTAATGGTTCAAAACACTTGCAAATAGTAATATGTAAGGAAAAAATATTCATTTTGTAAGTGTTATGAACCATTGCATAAATTAAAATATTAAAAAAAATTATCCACTATAAGGTACACTACCCTAACTTAAGATCCAAGCGAGTACAAAATCTGTAAAGATCCAAACGAGTACAAAATCATTTCCACATATTGCAATTTTTAACTGTAAAGATCCAAACGAGTATAAAATTTGTCAGCAAACCTTTCTTCCTCCTTACTAAACAATTCTCAATTATGGTCTTTCTCCCAACACGAGGCTTCCTTGCTCCCCAACACTCAACTATGGAATCTTTTTCCCATGTTCAGCATCACTAGAACAAAATTGTAAAGAAAGGTAACCAATCATGGAGAAATTCACAATGACAACTCACACAATACACAATCCCCAAATCACCATATAAACAAAATTGTAAAGAAAGGTAACCAAGCATGGAGAATGCATGATAAAACTCACACAATTTACAATCCCCAAATCACCATATAAACAAAATAGTAAATAAAGGTAACTAAGCATGGAGAATGCATGATAACTGCAAACATTAGAAGTTAAAAGAAGTGGCCAAAGAACATATAAACTATAATGATTGTCACCATGAAGTTTCTCTATTCTTGGGCATAGAAACTAAACCCAGTAGTAGTATTAGTTCTAATTTAAAAGTTACAGTGTGCATTAAAGAATTGACAAACTCGTCTTCTCATCATCTTTAGGATCTACCTAGTATATCATTAGCCACACTTTCATCGTGTGGGACCAGCTTTTGTTGGCATTATGAAAGGGGCGAGAGTGTTAGTAGTCAGGTGGATTCCAGCCCCTTTCATGGATAGATTAGGACACTTGAATGAGATAGCTTTGCTCACGATATTTGAATCAAGAAAAACAACCACCATAGTGATGTCATCATGAAAATATCGACGAACCCTGCCATCTATCTTCTTTAAATATGACTTTCACTGACCTCCTAGCACGTCCCTGCATCAAGGAAATCAAATTATGATAAATTTTGATTTTCTTCCCATCTTCCTATCATTCGAGGGGCGTATATAAGCAACCTATAGGATTAGAGTGGAGAATTCAGTGATACAACAACAACAACAACAACAATCTTCCAAGTAATATAATGCTAATGCCATAATGAAATGGTCCTTCATCTATCAAAAATATATTTAAAAATAAACTTATAAAACCCATCTACATTTTTCCCACCAAAATCATGAGAAGAGGTGAACGCAGAAGTAGGATGATACTCATTCCGTTCAATTAAGAATCCACTTTTGAAAGTTATTTTCTTTATGGAAAGTGCCTTTCGGCATAATCAATGGCCCAAATTAATACTTTCTTGAATATTGTGGAATTGGGTCCATTGATTTTCAAAGTGGAATCTTGATTTCTGATGTACATAAAAAAACATAGGACTGCGGAGGAAGTATGTGCTGGTGCATTGTTGAAGCTTTATTATTAAGAATATTACGGCAGTTGAGAAAATGTCTATGTATTAGAAAAATGGTGAGAATTAGAGCATTGAGCGCCTTACAGAGTGGGTGGTTTTGAACTATATCAACTGCTTCTTGGTTACTAAGGTGCTCCTAGAGGCCATCTGATGCAAATATGAGAAACTGATGGTGTGGCTACAATTGGTGCGCTGAAATAGCCGCATCTGCACTCAATATCGACCTTTTAATAGGTTCCCGAAGTCGAAACTTGGCACATAATGGCTCCCTGTAGAATTCAGCCTTTTTTAGATATACATCACCTATGGATCTTGAGATCTGCCACATAAAATATTTTGACCGTGAACAACTATACTCGAAGCTCACCAAAAACAAAAAAGTGCTCAAAGCTCATGATATGTCATGCTCAAAAATGCCATACAGAATGCATACCTGTAACTAAAGTGCAAAAAAAAAAGGATCACTGATACATGTGTTCTTTCGAATCCTAAATAATCACAAGATAATATGAGATTGTCTTCGAGTCCAATTCAATAGAAAATACACGTACAAGTTTTTTTTTCTTCTGAAAAGATTAATCCAGATAAAACTCAGCAAAACATTGATTTTAATTTATATTAGTATGTTGAGAAACTAATTACTATAAAATACATATTAAATTAGTTGGGGAGGGTTCTAGAGCCTAATCTCAAGTTTGAGGATAAAAACATAAAACAATCACGGATATGATATAATATTGGTCTATGGTGTCGATTTTTCTAGATGTACAAATTTTAGAAGCGGACACCCAATCGAATGCCCATCCAAAGATGGGTATATAGAATTTATGGGATAATGAATTTAAATAAATAAAAACCTCAAAATCAACTGGATGCCTACCACAAATTGTTCATTCTCTAAGAAAGAGAAAGAGAAAGAGAAAGGAGTGTAGTGAGGTAATTGAAGAGAAGGAAGATATAAAGTGAAAAGAAGAAACTTTGATGCACATATACATAAAACATATACTGAGTTTCGTGCAATGCCATACATACATCTCCCTTACTCCCCTATTATTATAATCACTTATCCTATATGGACATTTTCCTTAGAAACTATAGATACTACGGTAGCAAAATTATCATTTAAAAAAATTGGGTAAGAAGCACACGAAATCATCAATGTAAGCAATCCAATTTTTGCCTTTAAGCCAGGAACATAATCTCCATGCTTGTAATAGGCAGGACTCTAGGCAGCTCTCCATTCGTCTGTACCCATACCATCTGCAACGACATTAAGATTCAAAATTAATAAAATAATTCAATGACGGAAACAAATGATTGAATTGAAATATAAATATCGAAATCCCGACAGTGATTAATCTCGCAAACCAACATAGCAGGCAAATCCCAAAGGGATGCCATATTAAGTTCCTCAAATAACTGGCCCTAATTGGAAGCCCCATCTCTGTACAAAGCAAAAGTAGCAGAAAGAGCCTCAAACAAAATGTTGTTTTTGTCTTATTACAGAAAGCCATGTTTCAGGCCCAATCTTCACGACGTGAGAAGCAAAAGAAATCAATTACTTAATATAATATACACTATATGCATAATTATATATCAAGTACATTTTACATCTTCCTATAATAATGATTGATATAAAGTTTAAGGCCTGTAAGGTGTTCTTTGAAAGAAAGGACAACTGCTTTTTGCGTGTTATATAGTTGTGGTATAAATTTGATTGGGATTGGGTCAGTGCAGATTGTTCTGTGTTGGATTGTGATAGATAACTTAAGGTACTTAACAATTGGGTAAAGTATATCAGGATATGAAATTTGAAACACATGTGAGGATGATGTAATGGGGGAATATGACCGATTTAATTTTGTTACACTAACATGATTTGCTTTGTGTTGCGAGAGATCCCTTTGAATATGAAAGGAGAAAGAAGGAGAAAAAATACATTCGACATATACAAAACAAGAGAAGAGACAAGAATAGTTATTATAAAAGGGATTCAAAAGATGTATGTAACATCTAATACATGTGCGAATAACAAATCATCATGATTGCATCTCCCCTGAAATACGCAACGAAAAACAGAATTCTGAGAAAAGTTGAAAAAATAGTTAAAAAGAATATTCTTGAACTACGCAATAGACAGTGCGACCCTCTCAAATGACTCCCTATTTGGTTCCAGCCAAATCCTCCACCCGAGGAGGAAAGGAGCTGCAACCCATGTCTCATCCTATATCCTAGACTTATTGTCTAAAGTCTTGTCTCAACTATTTATGTTGGCTACATAAATCTCGTTGTCCCACGTTCCTCCGTTGACTATTATTGTTATTATGACAAACCACAAGTTATCACATTTTATGTTACTATCTCTGTCTACATCAATTTTGATATTCTCGTTTCTAGTTTATTGCTCTTAATATTATTTATATCAGTGTTTCTTAATGAATTGATCATTAATCTCTGTTGTATGGTTTCAAACTATCTAAGAGTTTCATTTAAACCACACATGAACAAATTTTGTTGTTTTGAGAACGACTTGTCTTGTAGTTGTTCTATAAGGCATTCTTTCAATTTCTTCGGCGATATATATAGCCGACACATAATATTCTAGACCCGATTTAAGTCCACTTATGTTAATTTACGACAAACATTATCTCTAATCTCTTTCATCATATGGATAACGGGTCTTTGGGAATAAGAATATTTCACTCTTTGGTTGTTTACTTTTTGTTTTTATCTCTCTATTAACAATAGCATTCCTACAATTATAATATTACATTCCATATGCTCTGTTTTGTTTTCTTTGTTTTTCCAGTGATTGTAAAGATTTTATTATATTTATTCTTTAATGATAATCCCTCTTTTTTCATCAATTAAACAATATCATAAGCACAATTAAAGCAATACTATTGTAGCAACTAAATATAATATTACAAAATGATATGCTTTTATAGAAAATGATTGTAATTTAGACGGTGGTGGGGAAGGGTACCAATGGTAACTGTGACATACTTTGCATTGGTATCAATTGTAGATTGGCTTGAGTGTTCACGTATTAGTGAAAATTCTTAAACTCCTTGTCCAACCCCAACAATATTAACAAGAATTGAAAAAAATCTTATTAAGTCGCTACTTCGTCCATTAAAAGTAACAACCCAGAACTTTGAAAGTCACCACTACGTCTGCATCCTATTATTCTCTGGAGCTTTCACTTGAAAGAAATAAGCATGAGCCTAAAGCACACAAAAAATGTCGGCAACATGTTAGTGTAAATAGATACTAAAATAGAATATTGAGAGACGGAAAAACAAAAGGAAGTAAAATTATCTATATAAATAATGTAGATTGGAACAAAGTAGCCACATAAAGATAATATTAATGCAATTGTCAATGTTGTTTTGTTTGTTCTCAACCTATGTCCTACTTGGGGGGATTTCAACATGTGCTTCCACCATGTATACACAGATTTGGCAAAATCCTCCTCAATTTTGCCAATTGGACTAGCCAAAACAGAAGAGCAACATGATAAAGGGGAAAGTTTATCTCATAAAGTTAAAATGATGACATTAAGTGAAGAAGATAGCAAACAAACACAGTAAATAATGATCTACTATGGAGGTATAAAAGCCTAGTCGGTGAAGTTTTTGAGCTGTAGAAATTTGGAACAAATATATCAACCCATGGCAAAGATGAGTGTATAATTTTCGTTACAAAAGTCTACTCATTGGGTAATTCCATATGTGTTTCAGTAGAGGCAATCTCTCTAGTTTTAATAATCTCAAACAAGGAAGTAGCTTGATTTTAATCTTATCACTTGTCTCATCTTCCCCATCGACTTTAGAGTCAAACACATGCTCTAAGGAATTGCATCATCCCACATAAAGATGATCAAGAGGTTGTAATCCTAGGAGCAAATTGAATTGCAAAAGAACCCCTGACAATGTGTTACATCCACGAATTTCCAATTTTTAAGTATAGACAAAAAACTAAATAAAGGATTGTGGTTGTTACTCATCATCCACATTGATTATGCACTCAAACTTCTTGCAGAAATATACCTTCAAACTCTTTAGCGCATTTAAACCATCTCCACCAATTAGTATATGCAGAATTATGTGTTTTTAAGTCTCCCAATTCCCCCAACTCTAGAACGTTAGTTTTTTCAGTATCAACTCAACACTTTTTATCCACCATGTGATGGTACTATTTGGATTAATGAGAATTAAAAATTTTGATTTGCTAAATGAGGTAAAATATCTAATAAGGAACAAGCTTCACCTCATCATAGTATATAGAAAAAGTTAAGATCGCTAAAGAGGGCAGTGATTTTAGCTCAACCAAGAATTGTGAGTCGACTCTAACGGGATGCAATTATGACTCTTAATAGAGATAAATGTGATATAAAATTAACTTCAAATATAACACAAGTGTTAGATAGACTATTCATATCTAACAACCTAAGACTATTTAACTGCGTTATCACAGTCAGTAATTCCTCGTCGTGGTTTAAACCTTTAAACTCTTGAACCTGAAAGGCATTGTCATATGTGGGCCTTTGGCCTGGTGTCACTCCGAGTATGGTATTTGGCCGATCATATACGATGTTCACGGCTCAGAGGAGGGATATTGAGGTGCGACATCAACAAGAGTTAGAGAGGATGCGACACATAAATGACTACATATTTACACACACATAACTATATATTTACACCCATCCAATGTTTATACATGACTACAAATACATGACTACAAATTTACACACACAACTACATATTTACACACAAATGACTATAGATTTATACACACATACAACATTTATTGATGACTATACACACATGACTACAAATTAGCTCATACAAAACTACATATTTACACACACATCCAACATGTATATAGCCCTAGGTTTGTGATTGGGCATTATACCCGTCTGTGAAGAATAGAAAAACGTTGCCCTAGGTTTGCAATTAATCCAAATATACCCGTTTGAAATTATTAGTGATAAAAAACAAAACAAAATAGATATTTGAAAAAGGAGATGCATTTTTTGCTATTTGTAAGTGATAAAAAACCTGAATAATTTTTTTTACTATTTGTAAATGCATCCAAACAAAATAAAAATAAAGATTAGAAAAAAGAGGACTCATATGTAGATGAAGGTTTGGATTTTTTATGATTACGCTCCCAAAGACACTTAGATATATAACAATACAACAATAAATGGCCTTTGAGTCTAATTATGCTGTTTTCACATGACATATTGAGAGGCATATACTAAATTAATACCATAAGTATTTATCTAGAATAAAAATTAGAAACGAGAATGGTGTTTTCAACAGAAAATGTCTAATCTTTTTTTTGATCAATCACCTGAACTATTTTAACAAACTGTCCACATTAAAGAAAATTGAAAGCAAAAGAATGATGAAACACTAAATACCAAGTCACGCGAATAATAGGTTATATATATGTTAAACAAATAATCATTTTCATGTCATGTTCGTGTCAAATAACCCTTGTCATGTGGTGTCGTTCGAAACCCGACCCAAAAATACGAATTGTCACACCTAATATAAAGTTAATCCACATATTTCTAAACTAATTATGAATGACCGAAAATCCAAATTAAACAATTATACACATATTACACTCGCATGACCCATATTATTTAACAATAAACCAAAACCCCTAAATTACCGCAACCAAAAAACCCTAAATTATCATCGGATTAAACCAAAAATTAGCTTAACACCGAATTACAGAAAGATAGTAACTAATTTGTGCTTAACATTGTAATTTCTAACAGAAAACCCTAAACGAGTTTAGGATATAAATTAATTGGGGCTTAATTACATGTTTACACACATTCATCCAATATTTGTATGTATCCAATATATATATATATGCTCTTGTGCGGACTAGTCCGCATTTTAAGAATACGGACCGGACATGTGTCACCTAACGATACACTTACAAATTATCGCCTAAATTATGGTACACTCTCTCTCTTTTCTGGGCTCACCGCCATGTGACACATGTTCGGTCCGCAAAAGAGCAGGACTATATATATATGTATGTATGTATATATATACAGATAGAGGGAGTTATACCTGTATATGAAGAAGAGGAGAGAGCTCAGGTGTTGCGATTCTGAATCCAAGGTTAGTGACTGAAGATTTGCGATTTTGGTTTGGAGTCTTGCGATTTTTGGAGGGAGGGAAAACTTTGGTGCAGTTTCAGTAGACGAGGGACAAAAATTTTGACGAAAAATTTGAGTCTTTACACTTTTGGGAGACTATGGAACACTTTTAGGTTTTGGCAATAATAAAATCATAATTTTTACAATGGTTTTGAACACTTACAAGTTTGTACGTGTCCAAAATCATTGTAAATTTTGTAAATGTTATAAACACTTACAAATTAAATAATTTATTAGTTGTAAAATAGACATTATGGTCTATGTCCTCACGTCTTGATGATTACTCTGTTGTTGATATTGAATCCTTACTTCTTGCTCAAGAAAGTCGAATGAAAAACATCTCAAATATCTTGATTTTACTTTCTCTAATGTTGTTAATATGGCTACTCATTCTCAACCACCAAAGAAGAAATTTCATCCCAATTTTCAGAACAGATCAGGGAAGTTTCAACTTAGTTTCTTTGGTTAAGGCAATTTCTGTGGTCTAATTTCAGTGGACCTGGTTAACAGAATTTTGACATGGGATTCAATGGTGGTAGAGGCTTCAATGGAAGGTGTAGATCCGAGTGGAACAACAACAGGTTCCAATGTCAATTGTATGGCAAGATAGGCCATGTTGCATTCAAGTGTTACAACAAGTTTAGTCAAGCCTTTCTTGGCCCATCAACTCAAGTTTCTTCATCTGGATTTAATACTATCCCTAACATGTCTGCAGAAATGGCATCTATGTTTGCTTCTCCAAAGACATTAATAGATACCGGTTGGTATCCATATTCTGGTGCCACAAATCATTACAATCTAAATGTCAACAACTTCATGAACAAGGAGGATTATCAAGGTTAAGAAAGGATCCACATGGGTGATGGAACAGGATTACAGATCCAACATGTTGGTTAGTCTACTTTTCCCTCTAAGTTTAATTCAAAATCCCTCTTTAAACCAAGTTTTACATGTTCCTTTGATCACTAAAAATCTTGTCAATGTTTCCACGTCTGCTAAAGACAATCACATTTTCTTTGAATTTAATCCTAATCTTTGTTTTGTCAAAGATCAGGTCACCAAGGTTATCCTCATGACTGGGAAACTTGAAATCGGGCTATACGCATTTGATGCATCCTATTTGCCATTCCTGAAGTCTTCAAAGTCTTACATCACTCCAAGTCTATCTTCTTCAACCACTGTTAATGTCACTATCACTCTTTCTAGTTCGTCGCAATCTTTTAATGTAAATTTTAATTAAATAACTCGTTTGTGGCATGAGAGATTAGGTCATCCCAGTGGCAAGACTATTCAACATGTGCTCAACTCATGTAAATTTTCTCATAGTAATAATAAATAATTTCCTGATTTTTGTAATGCATGTTATTTAGGTAAAATTCGTAAATTTCCTTTTACTAGATCAAACATTAGACAAACCACTCTTTTAGAGTTAATCTACTTTGATCTATGGGGACCCTCTCCTATTGTTTCCTCTCATGGATAAAGTTATTATGTACATTTTATAAATTCATATTCAAGATTCACATGCGTGTATCTTCTCAAAAACAAATCTGATACTTTTTTAGTTTTTCTTAAATTCAAAGCACAAGTTGAACTTCAACTTGGGTGTTCAATTAAGGCTATTCAAACTGAATGGGGTGGATAATATTGTACTTTCACTAAATTTCTTAAATCTAGAGGTGTTGTTCGTCGTGTCTCTTGTCCTCACACACATGAACAGAATTGAACATCAAAACATAAGCACAAACATTTTGTAAAGTCAGTTCTAACACTTCTTGCTCATGCCTTTATGCCATTAAGGTACCGGGATGAGGTAGTCAGAACAGCTGCATATTTCATAAATAGGTTACCATTTTCTGTCATTTATAGTAAAACTCCTCTTAAAACCACTTTCAAAGTCAAACCAGATTACTCATTATTTCAAGTATTTAGGTGTTCATATTTTCCAAATTTGAGACACTTCAACACAAGTTGCATCTAAGATTAGTAAGGTGTACCTTTGTTGGCTATAGCCTTACTCATAAGGGATTTAAATGTCTAGATCCCAAGGGAAGAATTTATATATCAAGCGATGTTATTTTTAATGAAAATGCTTTTCCCTTTTCCAAATTACAATCAACTCAATCATGTCCTAGTCCCATTTCTTCACATTCTGGTCTTTCTCTAATCCCTTTTATACCTATCATTCAAACACCAAATTATGTTCCTTCTCCTTTCATTCCTCCTATCCCTATCACTCATGGTCAAAAAATAAAATTCTTTGAATGAAAATGAGAATCATCTTTCCACTGATCAACCATCTAGTTCATCTTCAAGTCTTGATCAGAACCCTGAAATTGAAAATAAGATCTAAAGCTGGCATTTATAAGCCAAAAGTGTATATGGCTTCTAGAGAACTTGATTCTATCACAGATGGTCTTCAAAAACTTCATTGGAAAAATGCAATGACAGATGCGTATTTGGACTTACTTAGAAATAATACATGGTCACTAATTCCTCTTCTTGTTGGGAGGAAAGCTATTGGTTGTAAATAGGTGCTCAAAGTAAAGGAGAATCTTGATGGTAGTTTACTTAAACACAAAGCTAGTTTAGTGGCAAAGGGATTTCATCAACTTGCGGGATTCGATTTCAATGAAACCTTCAGTCCTGTAGTGAAACCAACTATAATTCGTATTATTATCACTCTTGCCTTGTCAAGAAAATGGTCCATCAAACAGTTGGATATTAATAACGCCTTCTTGAATGGCGAGCTTCAAGAAGAAGTCTACACGGTGAAGCCTCTTGGTTTTGAAGATGACAAGTCCCTTAATACGGTATGCAGGTTACACAAGGCACTATATGGCCTAAAATAAGCCCCAAGAGCTTGGTTTGAGAAGCTTAGACATGCTCTTGTTACTCTTGGTTTCACTTCATCCCAATCAGATCAGTCTATGTTTGAGAGGCACAGTTCCCAGCATACTACTTTTATCTTTATTTATATTGATGAAATTATAGTGTTAGGAAGCAATGATGCAGTTGTTTCCACTCTAATCAAATAGTTAAACTCTAACTTTGCTTTGAAGGAACTCAAGAACATTAACTATTTCCTTGGTATTTAGGTGGAACACACTTTAGAAGACCTGTTACCAACACATACCAAGTACTTGACTGACCTTATATGCAAGGTCAAATTTCAGTATGTTAATGGTCTCCCAACCCCCATGTCCAGTGGAGAGAAGCAATCTACAGTAGGAAGTGCTCCTATAGAAAATATTCAGATGTATACAAGTTTAGTTGGTGGTTTACAATATGCAATAATAACCAGGACAAAATTAGCATACTCAGTTAATAGAGTGTGCCAATTTATGCATAATCCACTAGCTTCTCACTGGAAAACTCTCATAAGAATCTTGAGATACTTGAAGGGGGCACTACATCATGGTTTACATTTGAGAAGTTCAACTCAACTTGATATTATAAGATTCTGTGATGCAAATTGGGCTTCTGATCCAGATGACAGAAGATCTACAATAAGTTATTGTCTATATCTTGTATCTAATTTAGTGTCTTGGAACTCAAAGAAACAAAGAAAAAATTTCTCACAGTAGTTCTTAAGCAAAGTACATGAGTTTGGCAACTTTAACAGTAGAGGTTACTTGGGTACCTCAAATTAGGCCTCTTGTTTTGTGGTGTGATAACCAAAGCACAATCCTAATGTCTGCCAATCCAGTGGTGCAAATTAGAACCAAGCATATAGAGCTGGACTTGTATTTTGTACGAGAAAAGATAATGCAAAAACAAATTGAAGTCATACATATTCCCTCATTTGATCAGACAACAACCATTTTAACGAAGGCAATCAATAGTTCCAGATTTCTTTTGTTAAGAAACAAACTTAGAGTAAAGCAATCATATATTCTAACTTTAAGGGGAGTAATTAAGAGCTAGTTATAATTCTGTTAGTAGATAGTTATTAGTTGTTATATTTCTATTAGGACAATAACTTAGAATGTCTGTTTGAAATCATATTGTATTTAAACAGTTGTAGTGCATCAGTTTTAATCAATGAAGCTTTAGATATAATTCGCTCCATTTTGTTTTCTCTCTCAATTCACAAAGTATGACCATTTGAGTTCCTATTACATATTAAGATACATAAGATATAATTATAACTTTTCTCTTGTGGATGTATTGCTTTGAGCTAGGCCGTATTTGGTCTCCCCACGTTCTTTTATCTTCTTTTCTTATGTCGTCATCTGAAGAAGAATTAAACACAGTCCATAGTTTCAATTTCCACGAAATATCCATGAAGAATACAAGTTTTCACTCTTTCGGTAAGTCGTCTATTTTTCATTCGTATATGTTATTATATATTTAGGTTTTTACGGTCTAGTCCTTGGACTAACCATTTTGGACAAAAAAACCGGTAAACCAAATTTTAAACAATTAGGTCCAACATATAAATACCCCAAATTTAAGAAAATCATAAACCTAATCGGCTATTGGAGTTTTCTCTGCAACTAACGACTATTCTCCGAAATCGAAAATAACATCAATCTTATGCTTTGATCGTCTGTCCTATAATCGATTACAGTGTTCTTAATCGATTCTACCTGTATCACTTGGCTCTATCATTTGTAAGTTTATCTTTATCAGCAGTTGATTTTTCTATTTTCGATCGATTACAATAAGTATATGCCCTTTGTTTTAATTCAAGAGACTCATTGTAATATTCATTCATGTAATTGAATAGCTTTTTATACGTTATATATGTATATGTTTTTAATTTGTGTTTTTATGCATTTATGTTTGGATTCTTAATAAATAAGTTATATTTATCAATATTTGTAATTGTTAGTTGAATGTGCTGAATGAATATTATTGATGTTTCATTCTAATTTTAAGAGTCCTTGATTTTGATTTGGTATTGAATCACTTATTGATATAGGTCCGCGCCAGCGAAAATAACCAGTTCGATATCAGTTTTCAAAGTACACGCAGTGCTTATAAAGTACACGTGATTGATTATTTGATACAATGTGTGTGGTTTATTGCTTCATGTATAGGTTTTTAAAAGTGCCTGTAAGTTTATATTAATTATAAATAAATATTTTGATATTTCATGCATTAAATTATTGCACACATTTTTAGAATTGTTGATCTTGAAGTAAATGTTTTTCGTCTCTGTTTTACTGCAGGACATTATGGTAAGTAGTGTAATAGCAAGGTGTTGTTATTTGAATAATATGGCTTGTATTGAAATATTTGAAGATAGCTCATTAGATTTCATATACAATGAGTTGTGTATTAGGTTTACTAATTTGAGAAGTGAGAGTTTTTCATTGAGGTATTCATTTGGTGATGAATGTCGGTTCATGTTGGTTTGTGACAACGATGTTTGTTGTATATTGCGGTCCCAATTGATCGTGAAAGCTAATTTCATTTGGATATATGTCATTGATTCATTACCATTTCCATGTAATACATGTCGTGAACGGGTTGACTGCTCTAATCGAATTTTTGAAGGGGTTGACTGCAGTAATACAAGTTCTGAGAGGGTTGACAGTGGTGATACAAATACACAGAGGTTAGAGTCTTTATCACTAGGCACTAAAAATGATTTTAATAGTTGCATTGAAAATGACTTTTATCTTGGAGGTGTGGAGTCAAGTAAGTCGAAAGTCTATCTTTCGAATGATTGGAAGACTTATATAAGTCATGAGCAGCAGTGTTTTGAAGGAGGTGTAGTGGAATTTCGGGATAAATTGCGAAAGTATGCCGTTGAGGTTGGGTTCAAGTATGTGTATTTGAAGAATGATAAAATTTGAGTGATGGCTGAATGCTCTAAAAAGACTACTGAGAATTGCATGTGGAGTATTCATGCTTCATTATCTACAATAAATGGATACTTATACATACGTGCAATGAATAATGAGCATACGTGTAGAGGTGTCTTTCGTAGTCCGTCAGCCAAAATGATAGCCTCCAAGTTGGTTTCAACATTGGTAGCTGATGATCTTAGAGATAACCCCCTATTGAGACCAATTGATGTAGTTAGAGATATGAAGAAGAATTATGGTCTTGATATAGCTTATCAACATTCATGGCGTGCGAAAGAGATGGCTGCTGTTGATATACATGGTGATGAAAAGGTTTCTTATGCATTAATGAATAATTATCGTGACCTTCTATTGCAGTATAATCTTAGGTCGCATTGCATCCTTGACGTGGAACATGAGAGTAAAAAATTCAAGAGAATATTTGTAATGTTTAGAGGATGTATTTATGGATTTCAATACTGCAGACCTGTTTTATTTCTTGATGGTGCCTTTTTGAAGAGCCGTTACCGTGGAACAATACTATCAGCTACTGCAAGGAATGGGAACAATGGTAAATGAATTTTAAATATTTTATTTTGTGTATTGCATTGAAATTTTGTTTGTTCCATTCCATATCATCAAAATACAAGCATAAAAATATAAAATACCTTTGAAGGTCTTTGCTTTAGTTCACGTGTACTTTTCATTTTTCTGCGTGTATTGTCATGATATGTCTTATTATGCGTGTACTTTGATGATGATGATGACTTTGTTTGTTCCATTCCATATCATCAAAATAGAAGCATAAAAATATAAAATACCTTTGAAGGTCTTTGTTTTAGTTCACGTGTACTTTTTATTTTTCTGCGTGTATTGTCATGATATGTCTTATTATGTGTAATACTAAGTAAAGTACACGCATAGTGCATGTAAAGTACACGTGAATGTTTTTGTTAATGTCATGTGAACTTTTCATTTTTATGCGTGTACTTTGATGATGATGATTTTATGTGTAGTAATAAGTAAAGTACACGCATTTTACATGTCAAGTACACGTGAATATTTTTCTTAATTTCACGTGTACTTTTCATTTTTATGCGTGTACTTTGATGATGATGTTATGTTGAATACAAACTAAAGTACACGCATTTTACATGTCAAGTACACGTGAATATTTTTCTTAATTTCACGAGTACTTTTCATTTTCATGCGTGTACTTTGATGATAAGTGTTGTTATTTAGAAATAATAAAGCAAAGTACATGTTAAAAATGTAAAGTACCTTTGAATGTTTTTGTTTAGTTCACCTGTACTTTACATTTTTATGCGTGTATGTTGATGTTAGTCTTGTTAATAATAAAGCCAAGCAAAAGATTGGAAAGTAAACGTGCATGTCTTTTTATCTTTATCATGTGTACGGTACATTTTTTATGTTTTGTCTTGTTATTTACAAACAATTTAAATTAAACACAATATTTTTCCCATGTGTTTTAGGGTCTGCGCAAGCAGCATCAATATACAAAGTGTTGTACATGGATATGTTATTTATTTTAATTTTAATATATTTTTATATTTCAGGACTTTTTCCTGTTGCATATGCTGTTGTTGATTCCGAAACCGAAGATAACTGGATGTGGTTTCTAGTCAATTTTCATAGTGCAGTAGGTGAGCAATATCGAAACATAACATTTATATCAGATCGAAACAATGGATTACTTGAAGCTGTTTCGAGGGTCTTCCCGTTGTCTGCACATTCTTACTGTATACATCATTTACAAGGGAATATAAAAAAGAAAATTCGTGGGAATTGTGCAGGATTTCGAAAGAAAATTGTTAAAGATTTTTTGTCTTGTGCATATGCTGTCTCAGTAGATGTATTTCACAAGAATATTGAAGCATTGAAGAAGGAAGGAGGAGCTGCTATTGCCGATTTCATTGATAGTTTGCCTCCCGAGAATTGGTCCTGTGCATATTTTCCTGGTAAACGGTATGGTGACATGGCATCTAGTGTTGCGGAGTCATTCAATTCATGGATATTGGAGGAAAGGCATTTACCAGTAATGAATATGCTTGATAAATTGAGAGTGAAGATTATGAATTTCAATGCAAACAAACTTATTGAGTCTGACACTTGGACAAATGAGCTATGTCCTTTTTTTCAAAAGTTACTGAATGAAAATTGGGATAAAAGCCGTCATTGGACTATTAGTCGCTCAAGTCAAAATGTATTTGAAGTTCATTCAGAAGTGCGAGCAACAGTTGACTTAGGAGAAAGGACTTGTTCTTGTAAGAGTTGGCAGATTAGATGTTTTCCATGTTCTCATGCTGTTTGTGTCGTGCGGAGGAAAGGGACCAGTATTTATGATTATATTGAGGAGTACTATAAGGTATCTTTCTACAGAAAATCATACTCGATACCTATAGTTCCTCTTCCTGATTTGATTTCCTTAAATATTCCTATTCCTGAAAATCCATCTATCCTTCCACCAATGACTAAGAGACCGACAGGCAGGCCAAGAAATAAGAGAATAAAGTCTTTTGGTGAGATCACAGTAAGGGAAGTTACTTGCTCGAGGTGTAGTAAAACGGGTCATTACATGTCTACTTGTAAGGAACCCATTTGACTATTTTTAAAATTGTTGAATTCATTCATTTTAACCATTTGATGTTTGTCAAAGGCATCCAGGATGTCAGGGAGAGAGTCAATTAAATTCGACCAGTGTCGAATTTCTTCTTCTATGACAGCTACAAGGCCTTCATGGAGAGCCTTCTTCTCCTTCAGCTTTGCGATTTTCATGGGAACTTCTTGTGTATAGAAAGACATGAGTTCTTCATGTGTTTGAGGAGGGTCCTCATCCACATCAAATAAATCTATGGGATTGGGTGGAAGTCCAGAATAGCCTTCCCTCACATATGTTTGAAACTGCTCAAAGGCAGTTTCATATGAGGAAATATTTTCCTCAATTTGCCTTATTTTTTTTTTATTTCTTTCATCCCTCTCAAGAGTTTCTCGTAAGTTTTCTGCTGGAATAGCCATTATGTTATCTTTACCCTAGATGTAATGGTTAAGAAAGGAACAAATATTACTCTTTTATAGGAAAAGTGAAAGTTATTTATTTCTTGACCAAAAGTAGTTGGGAAGTGAGTAGTTGAGCTTAATAAATTGATTTTGGTTATTGTGTCCTTAATGAATTCTTCAAAGTAGTTTTCAATTAAAATAATAAATAATTATTATATTAACCAGTGCGTGTACTTTAGTAAAAATGCGTGTACTTTGAAGAATTCATTGGTGTACTTAGTAATTATGACTTGTATTTTTCGTGAAAACTACTTGTACATTGTTTCATAACAATCAGATGCATTGTTTGTCTAAACTTTACGTGGATTGTGGTCCGCGCCAGCGGGAAAAAACCATTTTGGTGTAATAAATATTGTAAACAATAACCAATATAACACAAAACAAATTACAAATATATGTTTTGAATTTGAATCACAATTTATAGATGTTTTTTCTCCTTTCGGGGGAAGAAATATTTTGACAGAAGAATTTCTCTGAGTACATATGCTCTTTGTTTTAGCATGTCAGGGTCTTGAAACAATTTTTGCATTTCTTTGTTTCTGCTTATTTGTTCAATGTAGTACATGCAGAACACCCCACAGTCAACCCTGAAATTACAATAAAACAAATATACAAATTAGTATGATGTGATGAAATTTTTTGAAAGGATACAAATTAGTAATTTTTAGAAATGAAGTTTTTCTTACCCATTATATTGTTTAGGGCATTCATGATCTCTTATTAGGTCAAATTTGAGATCACTTTCCAGCAAGAAATCTACAGTCCTTCTTTCTTGCTCTGTCAATGGATCATCATCCATTGTAAACTCATTTGGTGTACCTTCCTCAAATTTCCTCTGAATTTTGTAACCATTGTTTTTCATTGTTTCTGCTTCAGTCTTCAATAGGCACACTGTTTTTTGGAAGACAGAAAACTGTTAAGAAGACAAATATTTAGTGTATACAAATAAAAGAGTATATGAAGATTAAAGAGTGAAAAGTACACGCATAATATAAAAGTACACGCATATTTTATTTTTTCATATCACGTGTATTTTAAAATATGATGCGTGTACTTTGCCTAATGTGTTAAAAGTACACGCATAATATTAAAGTACACGCATATTTTATTTTAAAATATCACGTGTATTTTAAAATATGATGCGTGTACTTTGCCTAATGAGTTAAAAGTACACGCATAATATTAAAGTACACGTAACTTGTATTGGTTCATTTCACGTGTATTTTAAAATATGATGCGTGTACTTTGATAATCTAGGTAATTATGTACAACTAATACAAAGTACATGCATTATATAATGCACGTGTATAATATAAGTACAAGTAACATTACTAATTAAGTTTAGGCACTAACCAATTTTTTTGCATCATCGAAGAATGTTGTGTTTTTTTCCTTGTCGTTGGGTCGAAGGGGATCCATGTGGACCACTCTATTTTCTTTTTTGTATATCACAAGTAATGTGAAATGTCCTATACTATGTCTCAATACAATGAACAAATTATTACAAGTGCCTAAGTATTCAAATAAATCCTTGTATAATTCCCCCTTCTTATTGACTCCATTTGTTCTACAAGCTTCTATCTGAATAAAAATTATAGACATAGTGTTAATAAAAAAAATTGAAATTTTGTTTCTCAAAACTTTCGTTTTATTTGTACTTACCCAACAATAATCAGAAAAAGTGTGTGAGTAGGAGAGCCCTTCCTCTGACAATTTTAATCTCAATACTTCACTAAAGGCAAGTATTATCTGTTTCACACAATATAAAATGGTGAGGAAATAATAATGTTGAAATTTAATGGATGTCTAATATTTGGACTACATACTTGGCTTGAAATTTCTTGATTGTTGAGGGCTTCAAGTAAATCTTCCCATGGGACATACGAAACCATCCCTTGGAAAATAAATTCTCTGCATTTTATATAATCAATAAGAATTGTATAATAATAATAACCTTATTCTTTTGCACAAAAAAAAAATATAAATTAGCGAAGTGATAAATCATAAAACAATAAACTTTACCCTGGCTCAGCAATTTTAATAAACTCTTCAATCTTTTTCTTCGAAGCTTCATCGAGATATTTGTATGCTTCGATTGCTTCAAGCTTGACGCGAGTTTCCTTCATTTTTTCAGCTATTGTTATAGGGCCTTTTCTAAGCTTTGACTATTTTAGTTTCTTAATTGGTTCAAGCTTTTCTGTTTCGCCGTCAACTTTTCTTTTCTTCTGACCTCTAGTAAGAGGTCCTTTAGTTTTGGATATTTTGGGGCTGCCCTCAACTTTCTTTGAGGCTAGTTCAATCTTTAAACTCGAAATTTCTTCAAGGAGTTGTTTATTAATGATTTCCTGATATATTTAACAACGAATGTTGGATTGTAAGCATTTTTTGAAGCAATGATTCATTTTCTCTTACGTGTATTAAAAAATACGTGTACTTTATAAAATTTATAATATACATAAAATTTATAATAAAATTAAGAAAGTGTAGCGTGTAATAAATATCTATTGTATTTTATAGATATTTGGTCAGTTTTTTTCAATTCTGATTCTTCAAGCATTTTCTTCAACTCCGAAATTTCGTCATTAAGGATTTTATTATTGTTTTCCTGTAATACAAAAAAAATGTTACATTATAAACAATGCATTATTTTTAATAAAATAATGCATGTACTCTGCATTATATCTAATATCAAATAAAACTGCATTAAAAATACTATAAAATAAAACTGCGTGTACTTTGAGAAAACTGCGTGTACTTTGAGAAAACTGCGTGTACTTTGGAAAACTGCGTGTACTTTAAACGTGTACTTTAGGAAAACTGCGTGTACTTTAGGAAAACTACGTGTATTGTGCATTCAAAAGTACCTGTTGAGTTCTTTTCCACTCTGACTCCTCAAGATTCTGCCTCAAAGTCATCTTTTCTATGTCAGCATCTTTCCATTGTTGCAATGTATCATCATACTTTTTTTGAGATCTTCATTAGTCAGAGACAGATATCCATTCTTTTGTTCCAAAATTCGTGTTGATTCTGCCTGTTTTTTCAATGATTCATCCAATTCTTTAATTCTATCTGAGTCACTCATTGTGACTTGATCAAGCTTTTCTTTTAAAGAATTGTTTAACTTAACTAGTTGGGCATTTTCTACCTCCAACTTATTTAATAACTCTTTTTCCTTCAAAAGGTTGGAATTCTCCACCTTTAAGTTCTTCACTTCCTCATGGGCTTCAAAAAGTGAATCACGATCTACCTGCAACTGTACATTCAAAATGGCACTCTCCATCTCCAAAGAGGTCACCTTCTCAAGTGCAACATTAATGTCTTCAGCTGCTTTAGATAGTTGATTATTTTTTTTCCAACAATTCCCTTTTCAAAACAACAATTTGTTCCTCCAAATTAACCTTTGGTTGATCTTTTCCCTTCTTTTTCTTTGGAGTCACAATGTTTTAAGGGGAATATTCCAACCATGTGAAAACTCATTGTCATTAATATCTTCAGCAACATTTTTTGATGATGAATCAGCATGTATAGGACTTTCTGTAGATATGTTCAAAGAGTAACTTGGCCCTTCAAACTGAGATTCCTTTTGTACAGGACAGTCCTTACAAGTTGGTTTACTTGTAGCCTGCTTCAAAGTTGCTGTTGCGATGTCATTCTTCACAAACCATTGTTTTAAAGACGACAACTTCCACTTCAGGAATTTTGGAGTATTTTCTTTATATTCTTCAACAGGAGAAATAATTTCAAATTTCTTACATGCCCAATACTGTGATCATACAAAAAACAAAATGAATTTAATACTTGTATTACCTAGGGATTCATAATGGAAAGTACAAGAGATTTGTTCAAAATACACGCAAAATTAAACGTGTACTTTACAAATTTTACAATTGTATATTGAAAGTACACGTTACCATTTCAAATTACACTTATACTTTGTCAATATAAGTTCACGTGTACTTTCTAAAGTACATTTATAATATTGACAGAAGATATAACAAGAGTATTTTGAGAGTACACTGGTTATATTTACAAAACATAGTACACGTGTACTTTGTAAAATACAAGTGTACTTTCACATGATATAAGACGTGTATTTTCAAAATACACGTTAAATATCAAGTGTATTTTGAAAGAACAAGAGAAAATATCACATGTATTTTGAAAATACACGTAATATTTTCAAAGTACAAGTAAGTATTGGTATGTAAATTTTGAAATATCAGGAATATCAAGTGTATTTTAAAAATACACGTGAAAATAAACGTGTACTTTCAAAATACACGTGAATTTTTCACGTGTATTTTGAAAATACACGTGAAAATAAACGTGTATTTTCAACATACACATGAAAATATCACGTGTATTTTGAAACTACACGTGAGTATTGCTATGTAAATTTTGAAATATCAAAATGTTTTTTTGCTCACCAGTAGGAAAATGACACATCCAGTAACTGTGCTAGGTTTTGAACTTGCTGATTTGTCAAGTGAATGTATGAGAAACTCTTGCACAGCAGATGCCCAATCATATTTATTCATTTCCTCAATATTTTCAATGTATTTCATCCAAAATTCTCCAAGGGTGAAGTTTGAGTTGGAGAAAAATAACGTGTTCAAGAAGTGGAGACTCACAATTTTAACAAAATCAGCAATTCCTTCATCTGTCTCCAATTCAACTGATTTCTTCAAACCATTCAAAATTTCTGACTTTCCTATTATTTTTGAGAAGTATTGTGCTTGTAATCCAGATTTTTGAGCAGTATTCGGTCGCTTTTTCAGTTCTATTGATTTAAACCCTCAACCAGGGGTATGCCAAATATTTCACTGATATCTATTGGCATTATTGGAATACTACTCTTCATACGGAAACTTTTTGTTTCCGTATTGTACAGCTCGATAATTGATAAAATATTTTTATCCGTCTTCTTGTGGTCCACTTCTACTACTTTCTCACTGTAGTAGGCATTGAAAAGCTCCCAAAATGGAGTCTTCTTAAGAAGTTCAATATGGCTATTGTTTATTTTATCTTTAATCTGATGCAAATCATGGAGAAAGCTAACAATATTTGACCGATATTGGTCATTCTTCTTTGCAGGACGTTTAGCTTTCAATGCTACCCTAGAACTGGAACTGGATGAAGAACTATCATCAGAACTGCTCTTTTTTTGTTTCTTTCCTCTTCTTGCCTTCATCTTCATCCCCATTATATTGATCTATAAACAAAATTTAAATTACTAACCTATAATGATATGTACAAAAAATAAATAAACGCGAATTAGAATAAAACATAGACTAAAACAATAAAATACAAGCGTATTTAACAAAAGTACATGCAATATTCTCACAAATAATTTATACAAGTCTCATCAAAATACATGCTAAAGGCGATAATATATATCGTCAGTTTCATGGTAATACCTAACAGAGGTTGTTCGACAAGTCAAAAACCAAGATTCTCTACTCCTAACATATTCAGTAAAGAAGTGATACAATAGCTGAATGCTAAAAGCTCCAACATTATCAAAACCCCTTAAGCAATAGTGCTCAATTCGTTTAGCTAAATCCTTCGCTTTCGATTCAGTTACTTGAAGCTGTTGCACATCAAAAGTGCAGTAAATGTTTTCATAGTAGTAGTAGAAACCAAGTAACCTTTTAGCTCTATCATTGATGCGAAGGATAAAATGAATTTCGTCATCATTAGTACTATTCACTGTCAATGTGAAAGGTTTTGTACTGTTAAGATCTTCGAACGTGCAAGCAGCAGTTTTGTAGTTGAACATGCTTGATCATACGATTCCTAAACAATAACACAACAATACAAAATAGTACACTCCTAATACAGATTAGTACATGGACATTGGATTGAACAAATTGAATTTCAATGTGCGTGTACTTTCTGAATTTTTTGCGTGTACTTTCAACAAAATACACGCAAAAAATGAAAAAGTACACGCAATAAAACTAATTATTACCTAATAAGATATCATTCAAATGCAGCTGGCTATTGGACAAAAAACACTCCTAAATATTAACAAAATAATAATACTTCTTAAAAACTCATGGAATATCATTCAAATGCCGCTGGCGCGGACCAAAATAACATAGGATTGATCAAATATGGATTTGAAATTAATATTTTATAGAGTACACGTATAAAACATAAAAGTACACGCATAATGAATTGAGAAATATAATTTCAATGTGCGTGTACTCTGTGTATTTTGCGTGTACTTTTAAAAAGTACACGTAAAATACACACAGTACACACAACACAGGGCTTGTACATGTACATATTCTATTGAGTACACGTATAAAACATAAAAGTAAACGCATAATGAATTGAGAAATTCATTTTCAATGTGCGTGTACTCTGTTTATTTTGCGTGTACTTTTAAAAAGTACACGCAAAATACACATAGTACACGCAACACAGAGCTTGTAGATGTACATATTCCAATCATGTATATATTATCCTAGTCCTTGATAAATCTTCGATAAATGATGTATACAGGAGGAAAAGTACAATGATGAAATACATATATCTAACATGGAAAAAGTGTGTTTTGCAATTAAAATGAGGGAAACAAATATATGATGAAATACATATCATGAAAAAGAAGAATGTGATTTCATCAGTCCATATGTCTACAAATTTATACATATGAGAACACAAAATACACAAGGACAAAAAGGTGATAAGAGAATGTATACATACTTGTTAGTGCTGTTTGGAAGAATTTGATTTAGAATGTAAAATGTAGAACTTCAACGATTAGGGTTTGAAAGAAGAGAGTTAGGGTATTGATTGAAGAGAGTTAGGGTTTTGATCGAAGAGAGTCAGGGTTTCGATCGAACAGAGTTTCTAGAGCTTCGATCAGGAGTATTTATATGTTGTTGTTGTCCAAAATTTTATTTTGATATAGATTCGTTTTGGGGTTTTGATCGAAGAGATGGTACGATTAAGGTTTTGATTCAAGAGAGAATACAGTGTTTTTGGCGCTTCGATTTCTGAATAATGCGTGTTTGTTTTAATTTCGGGGTATTTATATGTTGGACCTAATCGTTTAAAATTTGTTGGGCCTGATTTTTTTGTCCAAAATTGCTAGTCCAAGGACTAGACCGTTAAAGCCCCTTATATATTTTAGTACATAGTTGGATTTATTTTGTTATTAAAATAGGTTTTATCCACATATACAATATATATATTTATAAAACATTTTTGATTATGATCTATTTGTTTAATGTAGTAATTTTTTTTATAATCTAATGGAGTAATCATTATTCATTTCATTTTTGATATGTTGATTTAGTATGTTGTTGAAACTATATAGAGCACAATATAAGTCCACAATTTGAATATTTATGGATGGCGGTTTAGTGTTTGAGTTTATAAACTCAAAATAAAAGAAAATCATTAAATTATAAGATTCTTCCTCTTTATAAGTTTCTTACATATGGAATAAGAATATTACCTAAAGCAGACCAAGTGTTGCCACACCACCTAGCTATACTCTGTACCTTACAAGTAAGCAGACAAAAATCCAAGTTACAGACCCTTTCTTGCATTTTTTTATCCTTTCTTATAGATCCTTTCTTATGTATGATAGAAACTAATGTATATGATCACTATAATATAAAATTACCTACATCTGTATATATTTAGATGTGTATATAATAATAACTTATGCACCCCCCAAAAAAATACAATAATAGTGATGAGTGCATTATTTTGCATGAAATATTCCCAAATTTAGACCTTGTTAGGCCCGTTGTATTATAAATAATGAGTTTTTAGAGACGTTTTAATAAAATAAAAGAAAAATACAAGTTTGAATAAAATTCTAGTTAAAAATATAATTTTAGTAACTCTGGGGGTTGAAATCATAATTATCAAACTTTATGGTCCTGAAAATAATTATTAAATATTTATCTAGGCAAAATAGAGTTCTCTCTGAAATTTGGTTGAATTCTGAATTTAAACGAGCAATTAATAAATTTCGGGGGCTAAAATGCAAAGAAGGGTAATTTTATAAATTTTAAATATTTGTGAACCTAAATTTGAATTAATTATTTTTATTTTTGTATTTTTATAGGTACCCCAGAAATTTGTACTACAAAGGAGTCGATGTGCAAAAATTATCAGGATACATCGCGACGCGACACGACACGGTTGATACAGTTGGAGTAAATATTTTTTATAAATCGCTCGAGTGTCCGTTGAGGCCGTGCCATAGATTTTCGGAAAGGTCTTGACAAGACTCACAACTTTGAAGTTCGGACGAAAATGAGATTTTGAAGTTTTGGAGGTCAAAAGTGAGATTAAAGTTGGTGATGTGAATAGTGACGTGAATAGTGACGAATTTGGGGATAATTATCTCCAACTTTTTTTAAAGACTCCATGAGATAATTATCAGCTCAAATACAATCAATCAGGGAGAGTCCCATCTCATCAAAATACCCTACCCCTAAGCATATAAATAGGATCCTTAGGTTCATTATTTTGAAGAAAGAGTTGTTGAGAGCCACTTAGAACAAATTTTGGTAGTTTTACTTTGAGAGTTTTATTTATATTTGAGGCCCAAGAATTGTATATTTGGGAAGAAATTTTGTCAAGAATAATTGTAAGACACATCATTTGTAAGTTGTTTTATTAATGAAAATGTGTATTAATTCTTGCAATATTATGACGTCTTTCATTATGCTAGCTTAATTTCTTTACTAGAACTAGGTGAAATTTATCATGTCTAGTTAATATTGTGCGTAATTTAAATTCGCATTTGTTCCCGATATGTGCTAAACGTTTTAAAAATTCGGTATTCATTTAAACGACACGAGAGTGCGTTTTAAACCTTCTGCATTGTTTGAAAAAAAAATATTTTTTTATTTTAAGTATGAGTACTTTTTGATGGGTTATACTTTTATTAAATTGATTTATAGCTCATGCTTAAAGACTATATTTTGAAATTTAAAAGTGAACTTTTTAAGGGAATAGGGATTTTAGGGGTCTAAATTTAGAGACGTTAAATTTTATTTTGGACTTATAACGTGTTATTTTTTTAAATTAAATACGACGAGAGTCGGTTTAATTTGAGTTATAAAATCGGGAATGACGAATTTAAATTATTACATAGTGTTAGTGAAAAGTGTTAAATGGATTCAACGTCCTAGTTTTCACACTCATTTGTTATATCTCTCCTAGTTATATTTTTTTATGTGTGTTTGCTTAGTTAATACCATATCCCATTTCCAAATTCATTTCGTCTAGTTGGACAGTCACAATAATTTTTAACGAAAAAAGTTGATAAATCCTCGTGGGTTTGACCCGTACTTACATTCGCTATTCTATAATAGACCCTGCACTTGCGATATTTTATAAAATTGACAACAAGTTTTTGGCGCCGCTGTCGGGGATTTGTTTGATTTCTTTTTTTAAAAAAAGTTGTGACTTTTGGTCTAGTTTTTTTTTTTTTTTTTACTTTTCGCATTTTTGTTAGTAAAAATTCATAAAAAAAGTAGAAATTTCCGGAAAAAAAATCATGAGCAATATTTCTATTTTTTTAGGTAAAAAAAAAAATTCGATTTAAGTTTTTTTTTTAATAAATAGCACTTTTTGCACTAAGTTTATCCTAAAATACATAAAAAATTGAAAAAAAAATATTTTTTCTGGGTATTTCCAGATTCGTTTTTTCAGCAAGTAGAACCTAAAGTAAAAATAAAACAATAAAAAAAAACTAAAAAAAATCCGAAAATTCTTTTTTTCCCCCAGTTGTAATTTTTTTTTCGAGTATAAAAAAAATTATTTCATAAGTGTGCTTTTTTTTGTGTGTTAAATACACCACTAGTGCGTGTGTCATTTTTTTTCTTAATTTTTTTTTGTGTGTCGCACTTTACGTTTGGTGGAGTTCTTTTGTTTTTTTTAGAAGCATATTAAAAAAAAAGAAAAAGAAGAAAAAAAAGTGAAGAAAAATTCAGAAAAGTGTTCAACGGTGCACGAACGTGCAGAAAAAATTGTGCAATCATGCCACGAGCACAAGGAACTGTCGGGGACAACTGGAACGTAGGCGACGTTTTCCTCCGATTGACGTCAACTTCAACTTTGCCCAGCGCAAACAAGTGATCTTAAAAAGTCCACGCCAGATGTACGTTCTTGTATACTCCTAAGTGATTTAATTTCGCACTTAATTTAGCATGTTGCATAAAATTGACTTAAAGTCAAACCCCGTGTGAAAGATAAGGTGGAGATTTCATCACCGTTCCTTGACCCAAAAATTACTAATTAACCCAGCATCCAAGCATTTGGATATCCTGAGTGTAGACACCCCATTCTAGCACCCCCTAATCTCTCCTTAAGTCCCTAGCGCCCCCTGCATCACTACGAACCTAGGTCATACCCCGAGTACTGACCTAGAGGCCATCGGGCACTCCCGGGCTCCGTTTGACCAAAAGTCAAAATCTTTAGCTCGATCGAGAGTGAATAAATCTTCAAAGGGCACTGAAACCCTTTTTCAATGGTTCGCCCCTTGTGCGATTCCGACTTACGGTGCGGACAAACAACCCATTTTCCCCCCAAAATTGATCAAGAGGCCAGGGGACGCTCCCGAGCTCCGTTTGACCAAAGTCAACTCTTCAGCTCGATCGAGAATGAATGAATTTGTAAAGGGCACTGAAACCCCTTTCCAATGGTCCACCCCGTTCGCCATTTTGACTTACGGTACAGACGAACGATCTGTTTTATTTCGAAAGGTCATCGAACGCTTTCAGGCCCCAGTTGACCAAAGTCAACTCCCCAAATCGGGTCAAACTCTTTGGAATGTCGAAGTACATCTCATAATATTTCCAACGGTCCACTCCGTGTGCGATTCTGACTTACCATGCGGACGAACGATCCGTTTGCGTCCGACGATCTCCCGTCCAACGGACCGATGAGCATTTCCAAGCCACATTTGTGCCAAAGAAAACTCCCGATCCCGGGAGAAGTCCTAAGGACTTTCCAAGGTCTATGAAGTACCTTTTCAGCGGTATGCCCCGTGCGCAATTCGGATCAACGGATTGCGTTTTACGATTATTTTTCGAGGGAACCTGAACGAGACTGCCAAACGGCAGGTTCAAAATCCTGCCTATCGGCAGTGTACCTAAAGGCACCTGCCGATTGGCAGGACCAAACCTATTCTAATTGGCAATACCCCGGGCCTATAAAAAGGAGGGCCTGACCTCATTGCAAAAGAACCCAAGATCTGAGATCCATCACTCTTAGCGAACTCAGAAAACCTCCCTTGAAGTTAGCGTGATTTCTACATCCAAGTCCCTTTCCAACCCTCACTTTTCATCATCTTCTTCATTAAACTTGGTGAATTAACTACCCTTAATCATCACCCAAGTGCAAGGGTTGCCCTTCAACATTCAAGATCAAGCTCAAGATCTTCAAGAAGGTCCAACTTTCTCAAATTCTCCTAACTTCGTATTAACTTGTTTTATTACTTAGCACTTTTTCTCTCCATCTCACATATCCTAATACACTTTTTTTTTGTTTTAGTATTATTACACATCTCTTATTTTTCATGTAAATAAAACCTAAAAAAATAAGAAAAAGAGGGTATGCTCATAAATTCCAACGACAATTCCCACACTTTTCTCACAACTAAAACATCTTTTTTACATGAACACACACATAAGAGAAGTTCCTGATTTGATTTATGGGATTAATCCCACCCCTCATTTTACATGCGAACTACGTGGACTTTGACGCCTCTATAGGCTACGTAGGTGTCTCAGGGTAAAACCCGAGACTCGAGTCCTACTTTTTCCAATTTTTCTATTTTTCTAATTCTTCAACTTAATTATCTTAGATTCTATATATTTATGTATACATATATTTGTTCTTAGTGGCGTATTATTCCATACGCGTTATCGTTCCATTATAACGATCAACGCAAGAATAATCGCGTAAATCATATTTTCTAATATTACTTTTAGGAACATTCCTATGGATGACTCACTTTATCTCTTCCATGATACAAGTCGATGATTCCTATCTCCACTACATATACACATGCACACATATCACGAGGAAATAGAGGAAAATAACAACAATCCATGAGAGACCTCAAGGGCGGAATGGGTGCCTAACACCTTCCTATTCCATAACTTAGCCTCCGAATCCTACTCGAATTATTTTTGGTTTCGTATGTATTAGTATGTCTTTGAGGCTGTCCTCCGGGATGGCTCCACCTTTTTTTGTCTGTTTTGAGTAAAATAGATTGGCGACTCCATCTCTCTACATTTTTCACCTCACATATCACCGACGACGGTCGAAGAGCTCCCGAGAGGGATGAACAGGACCAAGATCCTCTCACCACATACCCTTTCTCTCTCTCTCTCTCTCTCCGCGAGGATAAGAGGATAAAGGGGGATGGCCGCTGTTCTGGGAGGATAGGGGATGGCCACATTGAACCATCACATTTAATTTAAAATCAAGTAGACATTGTCCTTAGGATATCACATAACTCATAGGAAACCTCTCGACGAGGCTAGAATTAAAAGATACTCCAATGCGAACTTGTCAAATCGATCCCGTTTCACATTGTCTAGGATTTGTGGTTTTTAATGTGTCTTCCTACCGACCACTTACCTGGAGGAAAAAATGGGATTTGAGGCGATAACCGTAGTTGGTCGTCTTTTAAATTCTCCCTTGTCAAAGAGTAGGAGCTGTCTAATTAGGGAGACTAATTCGGAGACCCCTGCTGTCGTCGATTAATCTCGGGAAAATTAGATTTTAAAATTGAAATTCCCCTCACCTAAATTAGATAATTCAATTTGCTGTGTGTTAGATAGGAATTACGTGGTTTGAGTCAAATATTTTTAATTTTCTTCACATAAAAAAAATAAAAAATAAATCTAGTGAGCTCAGTGTATGCGAAGTTGGTTTTGAGATCATACTGGTCGTTTGTCGAGTGTGGAGTCTCGCATTCTTGATACTTACGTAGGTAGATTTTTGATATTCACTGAGATGGGAGACGATTTAGCGCCACGTGACCTTAAAGATTACCTTTACCCGACCATGTTTAGTCAACCTTTGTGCATACGTCTACCCGACCACACTGCAAATAATTTCCTATTCCATCATGGAACAATCCAAATGTTTCCCGTGTTTTGTGGTACCGACAAAGAGGATCCCTACCTTCATATTAGGGAATTTGAGGAGATATGTGGGACCATTAAGTATCAACAACTTACCGATGAATTGTCAAACTTAAATTGTTCCCATTCTTGTTAAAAGACAAAGCCAAGAGTTGGTTTAACTCGTTAATAGCCGAATCCATCACCAATTGGAACCAAATGAGTGTCACCTTTCTACAAAAATTCTTTCCCAACGAAAAGACGGCATCGATAAGTCATGTCATTAATACATTTAGCCAAAATGAGGGAGAAGCCTTGTGGATGTATTTGGAGCGATTCAAGGACTTGCTACTGCAATGTCCACACCATGGGAATGAGGTGGGACGCCAAGTCCAAATTTTGTATAGGGATTCGATCGTAATACCTCGAGTCTTTATGTAACGGTGATTTTATTCCTAAAAGTCATAGCGAAAAGGTCCCAGCAATGGGCACCCAATAGAGAATCTAGATCCACCACGTCCAATGAGGGTTTCACTTACCAAGTCGAACAAAGTTATGATTTAAATGACAAAGTGGCCATATTGGCCCGACGTTTAGAAGCTTTAAAGGCGAGCAAAGAGGGAAATAGTACCGCACCTGCGGCCATTCAATATGTAGGTTCCCCTATGTGTATACTTTGCGATGCATTCGACCACTTAGTCAAAAATTATCCCGCCCTTTCGACCCACAAGGCACGTCCCCAACATGCCAATGCCCTTTATTAAAATAGTCCAAAGTATGACCCATATTCCAATGCGTACAATCCCAGGTGGAGCGACCACCCTAATTTTTCATGGTCCAAGGGTCAATACCAAGAAAGTGGAGGTTAATCTTCTGGTAATCCACCTCTGGGTTTCCAAAAGAATGCCCCGAACCATCGTATCCTTCCTCCCAAAAGATCCAAGCTTTAGAGGATACGATGAATTTGCTTGCTCAAAGTACCCTCCAATTCCATCAAACCACTCAAAATGTCCTCCAATCGACCCAACAGAGCTTGTATGCAAACACTCAATCTATAGTCAAACTCGAGGTTCAAGTGAGTCAATTAACGAACGCGTTGAGTGAGAGAAACAAGGGAACATTCTCGAGGCAACCTGAGCCCAATCCTAAAGGCAACTTACCCAAAGGTCAATATTTTATGCAATATAACGTTGGTTCAACACAAACCCAGGAGTATGTCAAAGCAATCGTCACGCTTAGGTCTGGTAAGGAGGTAAAAAAGAATGTCTCACCACCCATCGAGAGTGAATCTGAGAAACTTAAGGAGAATGAAGATCCACATGTGGATCCAACTTCCTCCCCACCCTTATCTTACGAGCCATCTGTAGAGACCTATGTTCCAAAAGCTCCATTTCCCCAGCGATTGGTGCCCCAAAAGAAAAAGGCACAAGTTGATAAGATGTTGGAAGTATTCAAGCAAGTTCAAATCAATATCCCATTACTTGATGCTATACAACAAGTTCCATCCTATGCCAAATTTTTGAAGGATCTTTGTACCTTCAAGAGACACACCAATGTGCCCAAGAAAGATTTTCTCGCCGAGCATACAAGCTCGATCATTTCCTATAGAATGCCTATCAAGTATAAGGATCCCGGGACACCGACGATCTCTATTGAAATAGGGAAGCATCACTTCGAGAAAGCCCTCTTAGATTTAGGAGCAAGCGTGAACCTTCTGCCGTACACCGTGTACGGAAAACTACATTTGGGGGAGTTGAAGCCCACAAAGATGACCTTGTCCTTAGCCGACCGATCCATTAAGGTGCCTAGAGGTGTTGTAGAAGATGTATTAATTAAAGTGGGTGAGTTTATTTTTCCGATAGACTTTGTGGTCTTAGACACGTATCACGTACTAAGCTCAGCTGCACAAATCCCAATCATCCTCGGCCGACCTTTTTTGGCCACCTCCGACGTTGTCATTCGATGTCGTAGTGGGAAACTGAACCTGTCATTTGGGAGCATGACAATGGATTTAAATGTTTTTAATTTAGAGAAGACATCATCTGATGAGGGAGAGAATGAATTCAAGTACGTGCAAGAAGTGAATGATGTCACTACCCCACGGGATAGTGACACAATCGATATACGTGCTTGGCCACCTGATCTGTCTCTAGATATGAGTCTTGAAGATTTTGAGAAAGAATTCGGTACGATTTATGAGGATCTTACTATTGAAGTCCAATCTTTATTGAATTCTTTTTGTCATTTAGATGAGATAGATTGGGATGATATGATCGATCCTTCTCTGTAAACGTGAATCCGATCCTTTTGAGAGTATGTTGACACGTGAGGTTTTATCTATTAGTGATGAGATTGAAAAAATCATTCGAGCGTTTTCACCTAGTAACGCATGCTTTGTCATACCGTATTATCCTTTTCCCCCACGTCCACCTGTGCTATTTGAATATTTGGATGAGATTGCGGAAATGAGTAAAGTATCGTCCGATTTAGAGCCCGATTTATTCATTCTCGAGTTTGAGGGAAACCTAGGCTTAACATGTCATTCAAAATTTCATTATGATAGTCTCTTTGAGACTGACCATCTATGTTATCAAGTGACTGCGCACCTCGATAATTTCAATCACCACATTCATTATGTGCCTTCATGTGTATACGTTGTCGATTAGGTTGATTCTCAATTGTTCAGACTTTTGATTTTATGATGCAATGCATGTGAGATCGGTGACTTCTGTACTTTATTTACTTTGTCCATATTTTTAGTTTGAGCATACATTGAGGACAATGTAAAATTTAGGTTTGGGTGTAAGGATGGTATTTTTGAATATAAAAAAAAATAAAAAAAATTCCTATAAAAATAAAAGGATTTTCAATATAATTGTATTTTGAAACGATTTCTTAATATAGAATTAATTCATGGATCTCTCAACTTATGAAATTTTTACACATTAGACATACAATATGATCGAAAATGGATCTTGAGGTGAAAGTTAATATGCTTAACGAATAAATGTGGAGATTTTAACCCGGTGAGATTTTGTGCCATTCATCGTTTTCAAGAAATTTAAATCAATTCGAGTTAAAATAACTCAATCTTTCCTTCAGTGATAAATTCGTTGATGGTCTCAAATTCTTTGTTTTGTTCGATTACTGAAAATAAAAGGCCAAATGTGAATCTTAAGCACTAGAAGTCTTAGTAAGTCGTCTTGAGACACAAATCAAATTAACGAAACTGAGAAATGAGATTAGGCCATCGTTTGAAATCCCAAAATTAAGCCTAAAATTCAACATTTTTACATTATTCTATTGCAAGCCCATTTGAGCCAAAAAGAAAATATGCCTTTTGTTGAAAACCTATTATCTTACCCAACTCCAACTGGGAGTTTAAAGCCCATAAAAAGAAGCCATACCCGTTTTATGAGAATACTAGGGTAAAATTATGGTAGGAAAAAGGCCAAAAGAAAAGAGGTTGCAAAAATAATTCGTGAAGAAAGAAAAAAAGGGAGGAAGAAAGAAAGAAAAAAAATGTGAGAAAAAAAAATAGAGGTTGGAAGAAAAGTGCCTAAAAGTCAAAATACCGAAAAACCTCAATATTCTCAGAAATTTTGAAGTTTAAAAATCATTCTTTCTATCCAAATCCGAGCCTACAATACAACCAAAGAAAGTTGTAATCGATCTCAAGCGAAATTAGTTAAAGTGTGAAGAGAATATGAATAGGATCTATGGTGTGATTCAATGTTTTCAAAAAGTAATCGATTTTTCGTTCATGAGATCATATTCATCTATTATAAAAAGTCCATTTTCCATCATATATATGTGAAATTTGTTCATTTAAATTTACTCTTTTATTCACATAAACCGAGAGAAAAATAACCGATTTTTGAGTGTTCGATTGTGAGTGCATCCCGTGAGATTTTGAAATCAAAATTAACTTTCGGATAAGAAATGTAACGATCAAATCTTTTAAAATGGACGGTTATATTGGCTATGCACACACACACAATAAGTTGAGATTAAAAAATGAAGTTCTACAATATTTATGAAGTTTGCATTCAAACTTGATTATATTAATTTTGAGTCATTTGTATTGAGTAAGTTTTTGAATTTTGTGGGTATATTTACTGTAAATCCTCACGAGACAAAACTCGTCCACTAGGGCAACCTAGGGGTTTAAAGGCTTGTTACACATGCTAAATGCAATCGTGATTCTTACGAAAGTGAGTTAGATTTAAAATTTTTCAGTTTTGCTTGAGGACTAGCAAAGTTTAGGTTTGGGGATATTTGATGAGTGCATTATTTTGCATGAAAAATGCCCAAATCTAGACCTTGTTAGGCCAATTGTATCATAAATAATGAGTTTTTAGAGTCGTTTTTATAAAATATAAGAAAAATACAGGTTTGAGTAAAATTCGAGTTAAAAATGGAATTTTAGTAACTCTGAAGGTGAAATCATAATTATCAAACTTTATGGGCGTGAAAATAATTTTTAAATATTTATCTAGGCAAAATAGAGTTCTCTCTGAAATTTGATTGAATTCTGAATTAAAACGAGCAATTAATGAATTTTGGGCGCTAAACTATAAAGAGAGGTAATTTTGTAAATTTTAAATATTTGTGAAGCTAAATTTGAATTAATTATTTTTATTTTTGTAATTTCATAGGTACCCCAGAAATTTGTACTACAAAGGAATCGATGGGCAAAAATTGTCAGAATACATCGTGACGCGACAGACAAAGTTGACACAACTGGACTAAATATTTTTTATAAAATCGCTCGAGTGTCCGTTGAGGGTGTGCCATAGATTTTCGGAAAGGTCTTGACAATACTCACAACTTTGAAGTTCGGGATAAAATGATATTTTAAAGTTTTGAAGGTCAAAAGTGCGATTAAAGTTGGTGCTATAAATAGTGACGTGAATAGTGACGAATTTCGGGATAATTATCTCCAACTTTTTCCAAGACTCCATGAGATAATTATCAGCTCAAATACAACCAATCAGGGAGAGTCCCATCTCATCCAAATACCCTAACCCTAAGCCTATAAATAGGACCCTTGGGTTCATTATTTTGAAGAGAGAGTTGTAGAGAGCCACCTTAGAATAATTTTTGGTAGTTTTATATTGAGAGTTTTATTTATATTTGAGGGCCAAGAATTGTATCTTTGGGGAAGAATTTTGTCAAGAATAATTGTAAGACACATCATTTATAAGTTGTTTTATTAATGAAAATGTGTATTCATTCTTGCAATATTATGATGTCTTCCATTATGCTAGCTTAATTTCTTTACTAGGACTTAGTGAAATTTATCATGTCTAGTTAATATTGTGCGTAATTTAAACTCGTCTTTGTTCCCAATATGTGCTAAATGTTTTAAAATTTGGTTTTTATTTAAAATGACACGAGAGTGTGTTTTAAACCTTCGGCACTGTTTGAAAAAAATCATTTTTTTATTTTAAGTATGAGTACTTTTTGATGGGTTATACTTTTATTAAATTGATTGATAGCCCATGCTTAAAGACTATATTTTAAAATTTAAAAGTGAACTTTTTAAGGGAATAGGGATTTTAGGCGTCCAAATTTAGAGATGTTAAATTTTATTTTGGACTTATAACGTGTTATTTTTCCGAATTATATATGACGAGAGTCGGTTTAATTTGAGTTATAAAATCAGGAATGTCAAATTTAAATTATTACATAGTGTTACTTAAACGTGTTAAATGGATCCAACGTCCTAGTTTTCACGCTCATTTGATTATATCTCTCGTAGTTATATTTTTTTTATGTGTGTTTGCTTAGTTAATACCACATCCCATTTCTAAACCCATTTCGTCTAGTTGGACAGTCACAATAATTTTTAAGGAAAAAAGTTGATAAATCTTCATGGGTTCGACCCGTACTTACACTCGCTATTCTATAATAGCCCGTGCACTTGCGGTATTTTATAAAATTGACAACAAATAATTTTGGTTTCAATTTTATATTAAAAGATTTATATATCTTTGTTTAATACATGCTTGAAAAAAAATGTTTACTACATGTACTGTAAATTGTCTAAATAGTTTTTTTTTATGGAAAATCGACCATCTTTAACTCTTAATATATATGCTTGCACCATAACTTATTGTAATGCTCTATTTTTAATGATAATTTTTTCGATTATATTAAAGTGTCAATTAATATAGTTCCCATGATAAATCCATATTTTTTGAAAAAGATAGTTTTTTTTAGTTTCTCCCATTTAATCCCTCTCTCTATATGTTTAATATTTTGTATATCCAAAATTAACCTTGGCATTTTTGGAATGGTTGTTAGCTGAGTCTTTATTGCCTTTCCTTCCTATTTTGGTGGAACCATACAAGGTAAGTAGTTACGTATTCCAAAAATGTTGTTTCTTCTAAAAGAAAATGAAAATCGATTTTGATGAGTTCGATCTCGTCTTCCTTTCAATATGAGAGTTTTCATCTTAACTAAAACAAGATCGAATATCGATCCAATTACCGCTTCAGATTCGAAGATATTTGCTATATATTTTCTCAATTTGATTCAAATCTCAAGTGATAGGTATATAGTTGTATGTTTAATTGATTAATAATGTTTGATTTTCAATTTGATGTTGAATTTGTGAGATTAGGTAATGTATCTTTGAGATTCGATTCACTTTAGATTTTTGTTGGATCATCAATGGTTATAAGAAAGAAAGAATGGGCCTATCATAAGGGATGCAAAGAGGCGCCCTGACCACTACTCCCGCACTATCCAAAATGAGCCAATGATGAGTTTTTGATAACCCAAACTCGCTCTTGGCCTTAGCTTAGAATTGCGTAGAGAAAGAATAGTTGCGAATTTCTGAGTGAAAGTCAGATATCGGATTGAGAAACCCCTTTATTAGTTTAGTCTCTCACGGCCCAATTATTATTACAACATTCTCTACCATAGAATTAGGCCATCAGTGTCAACCCGACGACTTCTATGAGTAAGGCGACGCAAAGGAGGCTCGATGGCTTGTTAAGGAAGGTGACAAGGGCAGACGAAGGGGGAAAATGAAAGGTGTTTTCTGGTCCCCTGAACCGGGGTGATGGTGGTGGTGCTTGTGTGGCAGGTGTGCCACGACGAAATAAGGCAATGAAAGGCCACTTTGAGTTGGATGCTCTTTACCCTCCCCACAATGTGATTAGATTATGTATAGTATAATGATAGGTACTTAGATGCTCTGTTTTTAGGTTTTATAAGAAATTAATCAGTTAAATCTTCGATTGAAATCACAGATGATATATATTCATTTATGAGTTATATGTTCAATGTTATATGGTTGTTTGATTTTGTAACGAGAGCGAAATATTTGTGAAATTAATTAATTTATTTTATCTCTATATTGATTATTATGAGGGCCAGGGTTTGCTTCAATCGTCTATGATTTTATCCATGGATTTGACTATTGTTTGTAAGTATATATATTTGTATATGTTCTGTTTTTATTTGTTTTTGTGTGTCGCTCTAGGTTTTAAAGTATTAACTGATTTTGTGATTAAATGGTGTATTATTGTTATTTGATTGTTTTACACTGTGATGCTGGGATTATTATTGTTTTCATTAATTCAATATTGGAAACTTACAGTTTTAATGAGTTTTTTAAATTATAATATGATGTGTAATACTCATTTTTTTGTATTTTGTAGTGTGATGGATTGTAGACCTGTTTGTATGTGTTCATATGGTTGCATGTCGACTGTTATAAGCATTGAAGTTAAATGTTTGTATTTTTCGTTTTTCAATGTGTGTGAAAAATTTAAGATTTTGGAAAGAGAAAGTGTAAAGTTTACATATATGTTTGGAAATTTCTCAAGAGTTATTTTGGAATCTGATGGGTATTTTAGACTTATGCTACTTTGTTGCGAGAAGTCAAAATCTGATTATATTAAAATAAAAGTAGGGGATTATAAGTGTGTTGGTAGTGAAGTTTGTTAGATTGAGGAAGGTTTTATTTCTATTGATCATTCATTAGCTACAAACACATTTGATATTATGTATTAGTATTTGGTTAAATCTGCATCACCAAGATCAAAAGTTTTTTTTGGTCATTGTTTTGGGCACATAGAATTATGGAAGTTAGAAAAAAAATTGATAGGAATGTGAAAGAGTTTCGTGCAACATTATGTATACAGTGCAGACTGGATTTAAGTTCAAGTATATAAAGAATGATAATGTTAAAGTGACTGCCGGTGTGCCCAAGATGAGTATGTTAAATGTAGTTGCCTTGTGCATGCATCGTTGAATCTTGCGAATGTTTTTTTTTTTCTATATTTGAACATTGAATAATATGCATAGTTGTAGGAACCATGTTCATAAGTCAACGAGTGAAATGATGTCGTCTTAAATTGTTTCATCTATGTTTATGGATGAAGTTCAGGAGAAGCCTTCAATTAGGCTAATTAATATAATGAGCAACTTTAAGAGAAAATATGGCTTTGATATTTCTCACCATCTAGCTTGGAAAGGAAAGGAACTTTCAAGGGTTGAGTTATATGGGTACAAGGAATAATCTTACAAGAAACTAATGTTGTATTGCAACTAATTAATTGAAACAAACACTAACTCATTATGTTTTGTTGAGAGTAATGTAGTTGATTTTCAACTTAAAAGAATGATAATAATCTTTGGAGCATGTGTACAAGGCTTTTAATATTCTAGACCAATACTACTCTTGAATGGGACAAACTTGTATAGTAAATACAAACAAACGTGATTGTCTATCACATCGAAAAATGGTGATCAAGGTATAATACATCATATTAATTTTTGTATTTATAATTTTTATTCATTGTATTTTTCAAATTAGTTAGTTTTAATGTTTTTTTTATCTCCCTAAAATGATTTAAAAAAATATTTCTAATAGTAGTGACTTTATCTGTCCAGTACAGTTTTCAGTAACAGTCTTGTAACATAATGGTATATAGCAATTTATGTTATTTTGTTCAATTTTACTATTGTTGTTATATGTTTTAAATTTTTTTCTAATATATTTCGAGTTGCCTTTTCTATCGTTGAAACTGAAAATGAGAGAAATTGGAATTGGTTCATGAAATACCTTTATGAGGTTTTGAATCCTATGGGAAGGGAGATAACATTTATATCGGATTGCAATTAAGGAATTTTGGATCCTGTGCCAAAGCATTTCCCACACTCTGCATATGATATTGTCTTTACCATCTACAAAATAACGTGAGAGATATGTTTCGTGAGTTTGGTCCAATTGTTAAGCAAAAAATGGTGAGGGTGTTGAAAAAGTGTGCATTTGCTAAGACTGTAGAGTCTTTTGAGTTCCGTCGGATTGCGTTCATATATAAGGGAGGTTTTTTGATAAAATACTTCTTGTAAAATTTTTCGAAGAAGCATTGGTGTTGTGAATTTATCAATGGACGTAGGTTTGGGGAGATGTATTGAAATGCAGTTGAGTCGTTCAATGCTTGGATCAAAGATGCTAAGTATTTACAGATATCATAATTGGTTGAGAGTATTCAAATTAAAATTGATGAACCAAATCTTGAAAAGATGTCAAGAGGCAAATAAGTGGACAACGATATTGTGCCCTGAGATAAATGAGAGGTTGAATGAGTTATTAACAGTTGGCAGGGGCTGGAATGTTACTTAGTCTAGTGAGTTTATTTTCCAGGTTCATAGCAAGAAACCAAAGACTATAAATTTGTTGGAGCATGTTTGTTCTTGTTACAGATGGAAATTAATTGAATTTCCATGTTCACATGCTTTGATTGCAATGCAATTAAATAGTGAAGATATATTTCAGTACGTTGAGGAGTATTTCACCGTTGATTATTTCGAGAAGTCTTATTCGTTTTCAATTATTCTTGCCACGAGGATAAAAAAAGAGGAAGTTGTTAGCAATGATGTTATTTTGAATACACCTATAAAAAAAGTATCTCCAAAAAGATAAAGAAGTTGTAGAATAACATCTAGTGGCGAATATCAAAGTTCCATAGAGTGTAGTAGGTAAGTGTGGTTGGGAATCGTAGTACAAGAACTTATATAATTACCATATGAGTTACTTGAGTACAATTTATTGATACTACTGATTAGAATTGTTTTTCGTTAAATTGTATATGTGATTGACATTTCAATGGATATATCGATCTGTAGTGGAGTTTTAATAAATGAAAAAAAATAGTTGAGGATTTTATTAGTTATGTTATTGTGATTTTTGGTTATGAATCAAGTTATATGATTTTGAGTTGTTTATATACTTCTAAGTAAATTTTTTTGATGAATTAGTAAATTTAAATATCAAGTGGCTATAAAAGTGAAGATGTTACCGTCACTTTTTAGTTGATTGTGTTGTTGTAAAAGAACTAATAAGATAAATAATTTATTTAGTTGAGAAGATATTTGGCTTGCGTGTTATTTGTTTTTAAAATAGTTACTAACTACTATATATGACATTAGTAAATTTATTAGTAATATTAAAGAAGTGTGCACACTCAATTAACTACTTTAACAATCTATCGTGGAAAGATTGTGGACTTTAATAGTTAGAGTAAAGAAGCAATGACTTTGGTAGTGAAAAATGTGATTTTAAAAAGTAGTGACTTTAGTAGTGAAAAAATTGAATTTGAAAAATAGTGACTTTAGGAGTGTTTGAAATAAAAATATAGTGACTGATAAAGTCTTTATATAGAAATCCGAGACATTAAATAGAAATTTGAGATATAAAGAATATACATAATTTGACTTTATACTATATTTAACAAACACAATGCCATATTATTAAGGACAATCTAAACTGAAAATTGGAAACTTGTAATTTGAGCTACAAAATTGTAATCATTGAAATTAACATTTTAAATATCTAATCTTAGAGTTTGTCTATCATTTGTAATTTCTCATCATTCAAGTGTTTTTATTATGTTCGACAGAAAGTAACTCAACAAGCATCTTTGCACACATTGCATCCATTGTATCTTCCACAAATTTCTTTTTGAAACCCTCTCCCCTTGAAATTTTTTCCTTATATTAGGCCACTATTATCCCATTCTCAACCATGTTTATTAAAAAAAAATCAAGTTTAATAAAAATATTTTGTCACACTAAGTTCATAATTTAAAGGATAAGAACTTACGATCATCCTTCTTGCTGAGGGAAATCAATTGCACATTCAATTTTTCTTTGTTCATATGAATGTATCCATTTCCTAACCTTATTCAAATCTATTTCCATCTTTGCTGAAGATTTTGAAGTTGACGCCTTTTACTTTGAGGACTCTACCAACTTCATTATTGGATTTTGTTTCACTTGATCCTTAATTTCTTCCACTCATTTTTCAATGTGTTTCATCTAATCAATGTTAATTAAAAACAATTAGTGATATATAAATTTGAATTTCAGAAAGTATTTTATTATTTTTTACAATTAAGAGAACATCCTTAAAATATTTGCCTAAGTCTCATTCACTTCTAAATCGCGTGAATCATAATGCCACTAAGTGTTGAATTATTTGTCAAATAACAAAAGAGTGAAATGTCTCGAATTATAATGGAATAGAGGGAAGAAGACAAATTGATAATGTTGGGATTCTATGGAAATATTTGTATTTTAGTTTACCACACAAATTCTAATTTTAATCAATTTTTATCTTGATTATCAATTAAGTGTTCATATGATGAAACAGTCCAAATTAATTCTAATCAATCTCACATGGTCAAAATACACATGGAGATCAGATAAGAAAAAAAATCCTAATAGGTAAAAGCCTTTATTCAACACTATAGAGTAATTGACAGATAAAGTCGACTTACAGGCTACTTAAATTGACTAAGTATAATGCATAGAGTCTTTAATTTTTTCTACAGAACACGACCCAATCCAGAGTCAATCACAGGAAGCGGTCTTCCCTCGATTTCCACTGATCAACCTTCTTGGTTCCATAAGTCAGCAGTAGAGTAAAACTCTATAAGGGTTTATGCAAGTGTATTTGGATACTAGGGTTTCAGAAATCTCACAAATCACATATGAGGATGAAAGATTTGTGAAAGAAAAGTGGTTTTGAAAAACCAAAAGTGAAAAACTTTGGAATAGGTATGCAAAATTCATTTTATCCAAAGTTCTCCAAAAATTTCTGAACATAATAGGTTTTCATAACATAAACACGAATTTTAAGGCGACGTGGCCATTCAAACGACAATAGATTTTGATCGAAAAAAAACAACAGTTTCGATCAAGGTTCGTTCTAACAAAAGCCCATTCTCGTTTGAACGACCATATAACATACTTCCAATAAGGAATCTCAATCAAGGCAGGGATGTCTCGTTTAAAGGACATTAGATGGTAGTGCGAACGAGACTGAAATCTCATTCGAATGATACTCAATGTCATTTTAACGAGGCCTAAAAAAACTTTTTGTTTTATTTTAAATCCATTTATAAAGATCTCGATTTTAAAAATTCATCATCATCATCATCATCATCATCATCATCATCATCATCATCATCATCATCCTTGCCATAATCTCATCATATGGGGTCAACCACGTGTTAACATCTACAAAATATGATTCATAAAAGATAATGAAAACTACAAGTTTATACCTCCATTGCGTGTCAGTGTGTCTTCGATCTTGGAGATTTGATGGTCCTTTTTTATTTCTTATGCGGAAAGTGTTTTAAGGATGACAAAACAATTTCTCTTTTTGTAAAAAACTTTTTCAATTTTTAATTCGCACCAAGTTATGAGTCTATTTTAACTTATCCAAATTTTATCTTTATTAATCCTAAACATACATTTAGTGATTAAAGCAAGTAAAATAAAGTAAAGAAAAGAAAACTCACAACGTCGAATGTACGAGGAAACCACAACGGGAAAAAAACTACGGACGACCCAAGCTAGACAATCACTATGAATGTGGATTTACAACGAACAGACACAAGTCTTACTCAACGACTCGATCCCCATGAGACTTCACGATCTTCTGATTTTCAACCACTCCTCTCACAGTGCCCACATAGAAATTCCTTCTTCCACGATACCTTCCCACAACACACAAGTCCACGTATGTCTTGGTGTCCACCGATATGGCTCGTAATGTCTACGGAATCAGAACACAAACTCCTTCGCTTCTTGTTTGCAAAACTAGAAATATTCAATGTAGAACAAACCTTCTTGGTGCTAACATGATCACTATTGCTTATAGTTATGAAAACTCGGATCTTGTAAACTCTAAGGATGTGTTTAAACTTAAAAACCTTTGAAAACAATGTGCAGAAACATTCTGGTTTGTAAACTATTTTTCGAGAATGCACACTTACGAAATCTGATTGGAAAGCGCCTTTAAATATTTTTCCTAAGGTGGCTCGCTCAAGCAACATAGACATGTCGCTATAACGAGATACATATCTTGCTCGAATGACTTGTCTGGTTGTTTGAACGACACGCGCATTAGAGTCCCACTTAAACTCAACTCTAATCCGCCCTTATTAGATTAAAACGAAGTGTAAACCAATTCAAACACTATAAAAACATTTTAAAAATGTTTTCTTAATAAAATAACATCCTTAAACATTTTAAAATAAATTCCGAGTCCCATTAAAATAACGCATTCATACCTCAGTGATCTCGAAATGCAATTAAACTTGAAGACGAATAAACTTGCACCAATTAAACATTCGACATAATTAATTCTTTGAAGCTTTACCACAACGTATTCAATAAACTTCAACACGTCATAGTCTGTGTGGGATTGTAACAATAAAAAGCTCCCTATGACTCAAACATGCTTTGTTCCGAGAATAAGTCAAAACTATACAATGGTATCAATTGGAAATTTTTTCCTTACAAATCTCCCCCTTTGACTATTCTGGGACAAAACCAACAGTGATATGTCTAAGTAGGGCCGTCATCCCGTATGATGCCTAAATCCCATCCCATAAACTCAAAAATAAAAATTACTAAACAAGACTAGTAAAATATGGTCCGACAAGTATGAACTGTATCTGAATATCTAAATGTGATGTAAACTTGAAATCTTGAGTCTCTTAAAGCATACCTACACACATGAAACAGACAAATACCTAGTGAAGTATGGAGGAATAAATGATATAAACCAATACGATAATTACAAATCCAAATAATTTGTTATGTGAGCAAAATATTTTGATACCAATTTGAAATAAACAACAACTTTTAAATTCGGATATTAAATATGCACATAAACAAGATACCAATGTTGATACAAATGTGTGCAATAAACAAACATAGTTCTCAACAAATCTCCCCCTATCACATACATATCTCCCCCTTTTTGTCTCGAATAGACAACCCGATGAAAAGATAAACCGAGCTAGCTCGATTATAACCAATGAAGAACAACTAGATAAACAAGTAATCACATAAGGAGAATCATCAAACTAAGTTGGTGTAACTAAACGATCCAATGCAGAAAAATATCAAATCTATCAAAGTAAACTGCATAAACAGAAATCTGAAGCAACCAGCAGTACCAAAATGTATAACCATAAGCAGCAGGGTACCGAAATTTAAGGAAAACAGGATTCCAGATTGGTCGCTCGAACGAGTAAGCCCTATCGCTCGAATGACCGAGGCTGCTCGTGAGATGGGCTTTGTGCGACTCTGATTTCTCGCTCGAACAAGAAAGTAAAACTTCCAGTTTCATCCCAGAAAAATATACAATTTTCCCAGTGAATTTTTTTTAACAAAAAACCAACTAGAAGGGGCTCAAAACTGCAAAACAATAGCAAAAACTACAAAAACAAGATGAGTTACATGCTAACATAGTACCAATGTGCTCAAACATGAACATGGAGTGTATGGGAGTGAACTACAACTAATGAATCACAATTCCAACATATCAAAACAATCAAGAACCTCTAATTGATAGTTATAAATCATCAAAATTTATTTTATCCGTATGTGGCAATTAAAGTGTGAGCTAAATGAACTAAACAATCAAACATGCACACAAATTTGCAATTTTGACGATTCCACAAATAATAGCGTCATGATACGATTTTCAATGTTAGGATTCGTGATGCAAACCCGTTTAAGTCATTCATCCAAACTCCATCAAATATATCATATTTTTCTTTTGAATGAATATAAACTAATTTGGCCCATTTTGGCATATGATTCCTTTTATTGCTTTTAATTTTCAAGCTCTTTTAAATGGAGGCTTTCACAACGAGTCAATTTTACACTCTCCCAGCCCTTTCCAGTGAACAGTCATCATTTTTTCAAATACTACCCTCACGGTAAACGGTTCTTACATGCACACCTCCTCCTTATGTCCACTTACGCATAGATGACAAAATTGAGATTAGAACGTCTCACCAAACTCAAATATCAAAGAGATGTCAAACATCCATATAAACACGTGCATGTGTACAATGATGGCATATATACAAAGTCGAATTAAAATGTATATCAACTTCAAAACAACCACATAATACAATGGTTACGATCATTATATGAATCAATAATTATGACCAAATGTGCTAGCCACATGAATAATGAAAGGATGGGGGTCCAAGCACACTAATATGCCACATCAAACATGTAAACTAAAAAACAAACCGGAAATCTTTTTGATTTTTCACCATATTTTGACTCAAATAAAAGCAAAATATTTTAGAATTTTTCAAAAAATATTTAAACCAAAAATCTTTTTGTATTTTTCAAAAAAGACTCAATAAATGAAAAAAATACAAAATGATACACATGCTATAACAATAACAAGATATAAATCAAGATGCAAAGAGTAGAGTATGACAAACATGGTAACATTATCATCCTTTAGATTTAGCATGGGAAGAATCACGTGCCACCAAATGAGAACCATGAAGTTATAGTCCTAAAGCAACTAAATTCGATTTCCTAACCCAAGTAGGTGTGACATAACGGGTGGGGTTTTTGGGAACCGACACGACTTTATTCCTAAACTTCCTACGAGAATTCCTAAGGTCATAGTAAAAACATCTAAGGTGAACTTTCCTACCGCAATGTGTGCAAGTGCAAAGTCGACGGGAATGATTACCAAAATGTCGACCTCTCCTCACATTCCTAGTGGGCTCTGTCACACAGTTGCTAATTTCTTTGTGAATGGGAACAACTCTATCATCGTAGCCTATACCAAACCTATCGATTTTGACTTGGACGGTACCTAACATCCTATCCAACTTTTCCGACCTAGATTCCAAGTCAAACTTAACCTTACTTGAGTATCTCAACTTCTCCTCTAACTCATAAATCCTAGACTCAAGCACACGCCTAGACTCCTCAAACTCTAGAAACTCCTTTTTCAAAGTCTCCATCAAACCACGAAGACTATCTCTCTCTTTCTCCACATATTCTAGCTTGTCCATTAACATCTTCTCCCATGCCTTAAAATCCTCAATCAAATAATCGTTATTTACTATGGCATGCTCATTCAACCTAGCTTGCAATTTAGAGTTTGCCTTTTTCACTTTCACCGCCTCGGCATAGAACTCATTAAATGCAACTTGCAACTCCTTCACATCAAACTCCTTTTCCTCACTCACTTCATCCTCACTCAATTGTGATTCACACTCAATGTCCTCGAAAGTGTCATGAACATAAGAATCTTTATGGGAAGATTTATCGTCGTCACTCACATGACATGCCAAGAAAGCAACAAACTTTATCTCATTGGGGGAACTCTCTCCCTCTTTCGGATCACTATCACTTAAGGAGGCACTATAAGCTATTGGTTTCTTGCCCTCTTTCTTAAGTCTAGTGGGACACTCGACAACCTTGTGACCATACCCCATGAATTTCTCAAACTTTTTGGCATCTTTCGATTGCTTTTGAAATTTAAGAAATTTTTTTGAACTTCTTTGCCAATAAGGTGACATCCTCAAAATCAGAATTGGAATTGTCATCCGAAACTTTAGTTTCCTCCTTTCGAGATTTCAAAGAAATGCCCTTTTCTTTCTTTGGCACTTGTTTTGAGGGAAACATATCGAGTTCATAGGTTTGTAAGCCACCTACAATCTGTTCAAGTTTCGTCGAATCAAGCATACCTAAGGAGTTTAAAACGGTCACTTTTGCATCAAACCTACTTGGAAAAGATCTCAAAATTTTCTTTATCACATGTTTATCGGGAATCCTCTCTTCTAAATTAAATGACGTGTTGATAATATTAAACAACCTAACATAAAACTCATCAAAGCACTCACTATCTAACATTTTAATCGTTTCAAACTATGTAGTGAGATTTTGTAACTTAGACGCCCTAACTGTGCTAGTTCCATCATGAGTAAGTGCAAGTGTATTCCAAGCCTCTTTTGATGTTTCACAAGTCATGATTTTATTATACTCTTCAGGTGTGACATGTGAGGAAATTACGTGCAAACCTTTAGAGTTGTAAAGTGCAAGCTTATGTTCAGTCTCAGTCCATGACTTAACTAGTTTTGAGCTAGTGACCTCACCCTCTCATGTGACTGGTGGTGACCAAACATTTTCAACCGCTAACCACACACGCTCATTAATGGATTTTAAAGCACTTCTCATTCGCATTTTTCAATAAGCATAATTTGTGCCATAAAAAATAGGAGCACGAAATCCAAAATTCATTCCAAAAAACACAAGGGATCAAACATAAAAATATGTTTCTAGCGCTGATACCAATTTGATGGCCCCTTTTTATTTCTTATGCGGAAAGTGTTTTAAGGATGATAAAATAATTTCTCTTTTTGTAAAAAACTTTTTCAATTTTTAATTCGCACCAAGTTGTGAATCTATTTTAACTTAACCAAAATTTATATTGATTAATCCTAAACACACATCTAGTGATTAAATCAAGTAAAATAAAGTAAAGAAAATAAAACTCACAATGCCATATGTGTGAGGAACCCAGAACGCGAAAAAATCCCGACGGCCCAAGCCAGACAATCACTATGCATGTGGATTTACAACGAACAGACACAAGTCTTACTCAACGACTCGATCCCCATGAGACTTGACGCTCTTCTGATCTTCAACCACTCCTCTCATAGTGCCCACGTAGAAAGTCTTTCTTCCACGATACCTGTCCACAACACACGTGTCCACGTATGTCTCGGTGTCCACCGATAGGACTTGTACCGTCTACGGAATCGGAACACGAACTCCTTCGCTTCTTCTCCGCAAAACCAATAATATTCAATGTAGAACAAACCTTCTTGGTGTTAACAAGATCACTGTGCATATGGCAATGAAAACTCGGATCTTGTAAACTCTAAGGATGTGTTCAGACTTAAAAACCTTAGAAAATAATGTGTAGAAAGTTCTGGTTCGTAAACTATTTTTTTCAGAATGCACACTTGCAAAATATGATTGGAAAACGCCTTTAAATATTTTTCCCAAGGAGGTGTCTCGCTCAAGTGACATAGACATGTCGCTCGAACGAGATACATGTCTCGCTCAAACAACACGCACGTTAGAGTCCCACTTAAACTCAACTCTAATCCTCCCTTATCAGATTATAACGAAGTGTAAACCATTTCAAACACTATAAAAACATTTTCTTAATAAAATAACTTCCTTAAACATTTTAAAATAAATTTTGAGTCCTATTAAAATAATGCATTCATACCTGAGTGATCTCGGAATGCAATTAGACTTGAGGACGAATAAACTTGCACCAATTAAACATTCAGCATAATTAATTCCTTGAAGCTTTACCTCAACGTCTTCAATAAAATTCAACACGTCATAGTCTGTGTGGGATAGTGACAATAAAAATACCCTATGACTCAAACGTATTTTGTTTCAAGAATAAGTCAAAACTATACAATGGACTCAATTGGAAATTTTTTCCTTACAATGTTGGTGTTCGATTTGAGGTGTCAGTATGTAATGAGATATACCAAAACTAACAAAATCCTAAGCTACGAGAAATCATAAATATTTGCTCTTATAAATTTTTCCCTTTGGCTATTCTGGTATAAAACAAAACTGAAAACCAAATTACAAAAAAATTCTCTAAGACAGTAAATCCTAATGTCCTCCCAACCCTAGAACTGGAATGACATTTGAACTTTGTCTTCAACTGAACTTGTTCTCCCTTATATAACTTTGTCTTCATCTTGTGTAGTCTATGAGGTCATCATAATAGTGGAATCATCATCAAAGTGAAAGAGATATACATGCATGAAACAAAGAGATACCACTTGATGCATACAAGTTTTAAAGAAAAGTAAAACTTCCCCTCAATTTGTTCTCCCTCTTTTTGTCAGTAATAGACAAAGGCTTAGACACCAGTCATGAATAATAAGCATCATATATATCATTATTTAAGATAAACAATAATGAGCATGTAATGATATACTTAAAAGGTAGAAAAAGAAGGAAACCCGGAGAACATATGCCTCTATTTTTAAAGTTTTCCAAAAAAATTTAAGTATAAGAATAAAAAGAATACGTATAGGTACAACACACATAGTCACCATGGAATAACACTAATATATCCGAATAATGAAAGAAAAATGTAATTTCTGAACATTTTTCAAGGGTAAATCAACATAAACAATCATAACATAGGTGCACGAATTCGTGAGACACTTCTAAAGAAAGAACTTAAACTCTACCTTAGTTGTAAAATTGTGAACTGAAATGAAGTTGACTCAACTTATGCAATATGTCATGAACTTAAATGATTCTTACACCAATAACACCAAACAATTTAATATTTTTTAAGAAAGTCATTGGTGCAAACCCACTGATCTTCAACTTTAACTTCCTCAAAACTCTCATATATTATGAATTCACTCTCAAATATTTAGAAGAAATTATTGCTCTTTTGTGGCGAAGCATCAATGAATCTAAAGCTAATTGGCCTGAAACTTCTATTTTTATGTACCTCTAATCTTTTTAGCCTCTTTTATGAAAATAGCGGCTTTTAACGCAAAGAATATTTTGATTTTTTGTATCCCCTTTCGATTACTTAACATATAACAATATTTTCAAAAAAAAAATATGAAATCCAGGCAATGGTTCTTACATGCACCACTTATCTATTTTCATATTTTGTTAGTTATTAAGCATAATTGAGATGAGAACATCGTATCGACAAATGACAAGTAAGCACAATGTTCATAAAGTTCGTGCACTTGTGCAATAAAGGTGACAAGGAGTCTAACATGTAAATAACGATCATCAATGAGCAACGTAATGATATCCACAGATTATTAAGCGCACTATTGAAACAAAGTCATGCCTCAAAACACTACAAAAAAAGCCATGTGAATGCATGGAATGAAGGGGCGATCCGAATATCTTAAATGTTCATCCATATATGGTGAAAAATTGAAAATATAATTTTTTTTTGCCTTTTTCAAAAGTTTTATCAAAATAAAATCTTTTTCACTTTTTCAAACATTTCTTAAAATCGATTTTTTTAAATATTTTTCAAATTTTTTCAGAAAAAACAAAACTTTTTTTTGAATTTTTCTAAAAATATCAAAAAGAAAAAAAAGATAACTACAATGACACTACAATCTAGTAATAGTGATATAATATATGAACACGATAATCACCCTATTCTAGAAACAAGTCTCAAAGGAGTTCTCAATAGGAGAAGTCATCCTATAAAATTCCTCCATAAAACATTGTGAAGTCTTGATTAAATGCTCTACTTGCTCTTAAAATCTAGCAAAATCTTCATAATAATGTGCATGTGCATGTGGAGTAACGTGTGTAGGAGTGCATGTGGGAACGTGTGTAGGAGTGCATGTGGGAACATGTGTAGGGACTCATATGGAAGTGAACCGGGGAACACGCATATGAGAAACTCTATTTAGTTGGTTAGGTCTCCTTGGTGGGTTAGGCTGAGGGCCATAAGGATCCATCACAAACTCGATAGCCAGCTCATGTGTGGCTTTGGAAGTGGAGGCACCATCATAACCTATTCCTTGACTCTCAACATTACCTAATATGGGATTGAGGAGCATATTTCCAACCTTCTTAGATGTATCTTCCAAAGTTACCTTAACCTCCCGAGCATGCTCGAGATCAATCTTAAGTTGTAATACACAGGCTTCAAGTTTCTTACGAGTCTCCAATGAAGATTGGAAATATTTCGTAAGATTAGCCACAATATTGGTCAAATCGGTCTTCTCCCTACCAATAACAATTAGCTGTTCACATAAGGAAACTTTCACCTTCTCGAGTTGACTCATTGACGCCTCACACTCTCTCAAAAAGTTCACCCCCTTCTATGAATCATACACCCTAAGAGATAAATATTTATTAAGCTTTTTCATTTTTAAAGTCTCGATGTAAACCTTACCAAATACTTTTTGGAGTCCACCTTCTCCCTCACTCAAATTCTCATCCTCACTCTCTCTAGAATGAGTCGAAACATCGTCGAGGTTCTCACGTTTAGAAATGTCTGTAATACCCCGTAATTTTAAATGACTTTTTAAAATGGGTTATATTTTAAATTAATGGATTAATTGGATTTTATTATTAATTAATTCATTTGGGTCTTATCCGGACTGTGGATATTAAAATGGATAATTCTGAATATTACTTAAAGATATTTAGGTAATATATGAATGTGATGTCATTGAGATGACCGTATGATATAAATTCGGTAATTTACATTTTTTAGTCAGACGCGGTATGGGACGTGTCGGGACTAGTTTATTAAATTAAAAAGGATTTTAATTTTCTTTCAACCTTATAGTCATTTCGACTGCGTAGTTGCGTCCGGAAGGTTCGAAATAGTCAGAAAAGTCTATTTGGATGTTAATTTTGAGTCTCGGGTCATTTGGGAATGAATAGACAACCCGAAAGGGCATTTTGGTCACTTTTCTAGGAGGGATGAATAGTGATTTCGGATTTGGAACTAGTATATGTATAGGTAGATTAAGTGAATGGGAGTTATTCATCTCCTCTTCACAAATAGAGCAGCCATCTTCTTAGAGTGAGAGTAAGAGTGCTTGGGAAGGGAAAAGTCACTTGGGAAGGAGAAGAACTAGAACCAAGGTTCACCACCACCAACCACCACCGGAGTTTGACCGGAGAAGGGACAACCAACTGAGATAAACTACACCAAAGGATTAGACCTACACAGTCAAGTGTTTAATAATAGCAAAATAAGTTTGTATATTGTCCATGTTAGATTAGTATGAAAAGAAAAGATTATTCATGTTTGGAAGAGATAATGGATCATTAAATGGATTTCTGGAAAAACTGAAATGATATAGGAATTTAACTCATGTGTTAGGATGATAATAATCCACGAATTAGTCATGAATCTGTTGAAGAAATGATGGAAACCATTGATGTGTTCTTGAAGAGGTTATGTTAATAAATTTCTGGGAATAAGGAGATAAACATGCTTTTTAATCCAATCCTTTGATGATTCTAGGATGTTTATAGTATTGGAAATCGTTCATATATGTTGATATATCATGTAGTAAAGTTTATAAATCATTTGGGATGTTTAGATGAAGGTTTAAATGATCAAAAGTTGCTAAACCCGTAGTTGCAGAAAATGCAGAAAATCATGTAAGGACATTTTTCTCATGTCCGAAATGTTTCATTTATTTATGTCGTACGCCGCTACATTTGGAACGTCACCTCACGATCTCACATGACGGCCTCTATCCGAATTCTGGGAATCAAGCATGCATTATCTCCACTAATATGTCCCTCATCTGCATCAACGACTTCACGTTCCTTGATTCTAGGCTCGTAATGCAAGTGGAACGCAAGAGAAGTCAAATCAGTGAAACAAGGCTTGATAGGGATGTTCAAGGGAAAATTGGTAATTTTACAGCCACCGTCCGGAGGACCGGTCAACTGGAAAGTTGAAGACCTTGCCGCAACAAAGATACTGGAAGAAACGGCACCTCAATCCGAGCTACGGTGAACAAGTTATGGCCCGTTGAAAATAGAGAAATGTTCATTGAAAAGTCTGGAAATTTTTCTAAGTGTTTATTCACCAATTCCCAGCACACTTTCCCGAACCCAGACCTAAACCGGTTCGGAGGGGCGAACCGGTTCGCAGGGGTACCCGAACCGATTCGGGGTACCTGTACGCTGGATAGAATTTCAGCAGTTTAAAATCGTGGGTCTCTTCTTGGTTTTCCCTATAAATACCAACTTCGGGAGAGTTGTTTTGCAAGACTTTAGGAGACGAATTTGAGAGTCCAAATACATCTAGTCTTCATATTTTTGAGTCCCAAGACTCATGTTTTGATTCACACATCCTTGCCAAACCTTTGTGAGTCCTTTTGCAACCCAAGAACACAACTTTGGTTTGTTCAACCCTTGTGGAGGAGACCGTTCTTCTTCTTCATTGCAGCCCTACTGGAAAGGGATAATTCCAGCCGCGACTACAGAATCCGATACCCGAGGGTAATTCTTAGTCAACTTGTATTTTCATTGTAATCCGATTGTAAGCCGTTCTCTTACAAATTATAGTGAAAATAAATGGTTTTGCCCCTGAGGGGAATTTTTCCTTAATTGCATGTGTTTGAATGTTCTTGCGTAGATTATCAATTTATTCAATCACATACTGCTGCATGTTTAGGGTTTGTTTGTGTTAAAAGGGTTTTATATATAACTTGATCATTTGAACGCGAGCACACACACGTTTCTCAAATTGGTATCAGAGCGGGTTACGCTAATTTATCGCGTGATCCTGATTTTTTTGAGGATTTACTTTCTGATAAAATTTGTCTACTCACGTTTTCAAATTGGTATCAAATTGGTATCAGAGCAGGTTACGCTAATCTATCGCGTATTCCTTTTTCCGCAAAATTTTTCTAAGATATCAATTTTCTGAAAAAAATTGATTTTTGAAAAAGTGCGTGTTCAAATGGAGAAGTCATATTATAAAATGCCTGTTTTTGACGGGACAAATTATGCTTATTGGAAAGCCCGTATGAGGTCGGCTTTAAAAGCCATTGATGAACGTGTCTGGATTTTGGTTGAACGAGGGTGGACTCCTCCCACCGTGACTGTTGATAATGTGACCAACTTGAAACCTGACACTTCTTGGATTGATGAAGAATTTAAATGGTCATCTTTTAATTCTAAGGGTCTAAGTGCTATTTCTGGGTCTGTCACACCTGATGAGTTCAAACGCATAATGACGTGCACCACGTCAAAGGAGGCATGGGATGTTTTGCAACTTACCCATGAGGGTACGAACGCTGTTAAAGAGTCTAAATTACAAAATTTGGCCACCCAATTTGAGACTATCACCATGTCTGAGTCCGAATACTTTGATGAGTTTTTTGCACGCTTATCGGACATTGTTAACACTAGTTTTAATTTGGGTGAGGTAATTGATAACACGCGTGTCGTTAAAAAGATTTTGAGATCTCTCCCCAAACGCTTTATTCCTAAAGTCACTGTTTTGAACTCTTTGGGAAATTTGAAATCACTTAAGTTGGAAGAACTTGTAGGAGATCTTCAAACCTATGAGATTGACATGTTTCCCAAAACCATTAAGGCTAAGGATAAAGGCATTGCTTTAAAGACTCATTTTAAGAAAAAGAAAGAAACCGTTTGTGAGTCAGATTCTGAGGGAGATTTTGATTTTAATAATATGGCCTTGTTTGCAAAAAATTTTAAAAAATTTCTCAACATGAACAAAAATAATTCTTCCAATAAAAAGAATTTTTTTGAGAAAAATAAAAAGAAAGGAAAGGACAAAGAAAGTGGTGAGAGGGAAAAAGAGAATGACTCCGATGAGGAGTGTGAGGAAGATTTTGAGAACGTCACTTGTTTGGAATGTGGGGGTAAGGGACATAAGTCATTTGAGTGTCCTACGTGGCTTAGAAAGAAAGGAAAGAAAGTAGCTATGCCCACCACACTTAGTGATAGTAGTGAAGGTGAGGGTGATGAGACTAGTGGTGAGAAGTTTGTAGCTTTTTCTAGTCGTGTGAGCACACCCACCTTGTCCCACAATAGTGCACATGAATGTGATAGTGATGGTTTGAGCGCTTCAAGTGAAGGAGAAAGTGAGAGTGAAAGTGGAGATGAAAGTGAACTACAAAAAGATTTTAGAGATTTGTACACCGAGACCTTGAAAACAAAGAAGTATAATAGGGATTTAGGTCGTCGGGTTTTAGATTTGGAGAAAGAGAAGGAGGTTTTGAGAAAGGAGAAGTGTGATTTGACCGACACGTTGTCTAGTCTGACGACATGTGTATCCCAACTCGAGAGTGATCTCGAACGTGCCCGGGAAGTCAAAGTCAATTTTTTGAACGCACCTAAGAAGGTTGAAAAGGTGGTTCATAAGGGTAAAGGTGAGAAGTTAGGAATAAGTCATGACGGTGCTTCTTCTTCCCAATTAGCACCCGAGCCGATTCCCACTTTAGTGACAGTTTCACATGTGTCTCACCCTAACCCACCTAGGCGTCCCATTCCTATTAGGAAAGTGCGTCCTAGAGTTTTTGAGAGAGGTGTTCCTAGGCCTATTTATGTTTGTTCACATTGCAAGAGGAGAGGACACCTTAGGGAATTTTGCTTTAAGTTGGGGTATGTGTCACGTTTTGCTTCTACACGTGTTTCTGGCACACATGCACCCACACATGATACATTACATGCTCCCAGAGACTACATGAGAGAGTTTGCACATTTAGGTGAGCAAGTTAAGTTTTTAGTCAAATCTTCACAAGAATTGATGGAGGTTTTTCATAAGTTGTCACCACCTTTGGAAAACCCCTCCGCACCTAATGATTGAGGTTTGACTTGTTTACTAGCATAGGGTGATTTTCATGATGTCATTGTTTGCCTATTGCTAGTATGTATCTTTTTTTGTATATATTTTTGTTTTGAAATATTTTGAAAAATACAAAAAGATTTTATACTGACAAAAATTTTGAAAAATACAAAAAGATTTTATACTGACAAAAATTTTGAAAAATACAAAAAGATTTTTGTTTTTTTTGTTTGCACCTTTTATGGATGAGCATTTTAGTTAGCCAAGTCACAACTTCATTCCATATATCCATGTGACTGTTTGATAGAGATTTGAGAGGCTACATCATTTCATCCATGTGCTTTACATTGATTGGAGTCTTTGAGATGTAATTAGTGATATCTTCCTACATGTTTGACTCCTATATCCTTTATTGCACACATGCATGGCTATATTTGATTATTGCACTTATCTATCTCATGTTGGCTTGCGTGTTTTCATCTCAATCCTGTCTATACAATGTACAATATGCGATAAAACTTGACAAGATTGGAATGCATGTAAAAACCGTTTTGGTGAGACTGTGTGTTTTTGTATAACGGGGAGGGGCTGCGAAAGGTAATCATCTATCCTTTGCGCAAAAGCCACCATTAAAAAGGACCTAAAAAATGGAGGAATTTTAATATCCGAGGTCCAAAGAGGTTAAAAGAGCCCGAAAAAAATTTACCGGCAATAAAAAGCAATTCATGCCAAATATGGGCCACTTAGGTTTCACCATCAATTCTCCGAAGTTTGAGAATTTAGAATGCCTCTATTCAATATAATATCTGAGGGAGTTTGGTTGGAGAATATAAACGGGTTTGCGCTTCCTTGAAAGTCCTGAAAAAGCATAAAATCATTTTGGACGTTATTGGTGTGAAAATCATTTTAAGCTTTGATTTGTTGATTTGATTGAGTCAATATCTTATACTGTCACTCTTTTACACCAAAGGAAGCATTTGAGTTCATTCGCTAGGAATATCCAATATTCATCATGCACATATGTCATGTTTGTATGCATTGATTTTCCTATCGAATTTGATCACACCACTTCATTTACGCTATCATTGACTTGGTTGCCTTGTGTTCATTCATGGTGTGATTTTATCCATGTGACACCCCGCACTTGCTTATTTGATTCATTTCTCTCATTTGTCTATTTGGGGAAATCATAAAAAGGGGGAGAATGAATTATCTTATCATGGGGGAGTTTTTTGAAATTTGAGTTTGCTCATAAATTGATATATATATGTTTATCTCATCATTTCAAACTCGATATGTCACTTGGTATTTTTCTTTATCTCATGTGTGTAGGTACTACATTGATGATCACTGAATTGAATTGCACACCCTGATGAGAAAAGATTTGAGATTCCTGAAGATTTGAAGAACAAACGATGAAGACTATTCATTTGTACCTTTTCCAGTTTTGGGTTCATGGGAGGGTAGATTTGTATAGGCAATTTCACATTTGATAATTCGGATTTTTATGTATGTACCGGCATAGACATAGGGGGAGATTTGTAAGGACATTTTTCTCATGTCCGAAATGTTTCATTTATTTATGTCGTACGTCGCTACATTTGGCACGTCACCTCACGATCTCACATGACGGCCTCTATCCGAATTCCGGGAATCAAGCATGCATTATCTCCACTAATATGTCCCTCATCTGCATCAATGACTTCACGTTCCTTGATTCTAGGCTCATAATGCAAGTGGAACGCAAGAGAAGTCAAATCAGTGAAACAAGGCTTGATAGGGATGTTCAAGGGAAAATTGGTAATTTTACAGCCACCGTCCGGAGGACCGATCAACTGGAAAGTTGAAGATCTTGCCGCAACAAAGATACTGGAAGAAACGGCACCTCAATCCGAGCTACGGTGAACAAGTTATGGCCCGTTGAAAATGGAGAAATGTTCATTGAAAAGTCTGGAAATTTTTCTAAGTGTTTAAGCACCAATTCCCAGCACACTTTCCCGAACCCAGACCCAAACCGGTTCGGAGGGGCGAACCGGTTCACAGGGGTACCCGAACCGGTTCAGGGTACCTATACGCTGGATAGAATTTCAGCAGTTTAAAATCGTGGGTCTCTTCTTGGTTTTCCCTATAAATACCAACTTCGGGAGAGTTGTTTTGCAAGACTTTAAGAGACGAATTTGAGAGTCCAAATACATCTAGTCTTCATATTTTTGAGTCCCACGACTCATGTTTTGATTCACACATCCTTGCCAAACCTTTGTGAATCCTTTTGCAACCCAAGAACACAACTTTGGTTTGTTCAACCCTTGTGGAGGAGACCGTTCTTCTTCTTCATTGCAGCCCTACTGGAAAGGGATACTTCCAGCCGCGACTACAGAATCCGATACCCGAGGGTAATTCTTAGTCAACTTGTATTTTCATTGTAATCCGATTGTAAGCCGTTCTCTTACAAATTATAGTGAAAATAAATGGTTTTGCCCCTGAGGGGGATTTTTCCTTAATTGCATGTGTTTGAATGTTCTTGCGTAGATTATCAATTTATTCAATCACATACTGCTGCATGTTTAGGGTTTATTTGTGTTAAAAGGGTTTTATATATAACTTGATCATTTGAACGCGAGCACACACACGTTTCTCAAATCAGACCTGGACCTGAGGGATCGATCGATCGACCCCTACCTTCGATCGATCGACCTCCCCTGATTAAGTAAAGTTGTTTCTTTTTAAATGTTGATTCTTATCCCTAACCTCTGGTGAATCTTTGGTGATTATTATTTGAATATTTTGGGACTTAGAAAATATCAGTAGACCCTTGTTAAGATTTGAATTAATTGGATTTAGTTTCAAATGATTTAAATGATGAAAATTATATCGAATGAAATTTCGGTTTCTAGATTCGTTTGTTAATTTCCGAATGGTGATGTATGAGGATTTAAGATAGGACCAGTAGGGATGATTTTATATAATACCTGGGTATCCTTAAGTTTACAAGAGGGTTTAATCATAAGTGAAAGAATAGGTATTTATAAGGGATTTGAAACTATCGGTTTTAACCTTAATTAAAATGAGAACTAAATTCGTAGTAGTTCGGGAGAAATAAAGGTTATAGACCAGTAGGAAATTAATTACTTCTTACTGAATATAAGATGAGGGAAATCCTATTTGAATCTTGTGAGATGGGAGTTTAGAACTCATTTGGTTGAAAGAGGGTATGAGGTTATCCCGATCGCATAGTTGAAGTTTTCGGACCTCCTCGATCGACAAAGTTAAGTAGTAGTGTATTGGAGGGGTTCCTTGTTTGGATTTCGCTTTGCGAGACGCTCCGCGCATGAACCTTAACAACGTCGGGAGTGGAGAGATGTCATAGGATGCGAGGATAATTAAGTATGTTATATATTAATACGTGGAATTTAAAAGAGATATAATACTACGTATGGGAAATATCTTAGGGAAGTGATAATTACCTTATTGATATTATATTATAGGTATGATAATACCTATTTGATTGATTAATGATTTATGTGTATGACATTCCTAGCTTACTTGCTATCGGTGGGAGGTTTGCACGTGAGGGCAGTCATATCCTGATGAATCCATGGGATCTTTGATTTGTCGCTCGAGAACATAGGTCTATGAAAGACTTATCGGGGAGTTGATAAGTCCGCTGACTATGGGTACGTAGGTATATGCGTGACCCATGGATACGAGAACTATGTTCGCCTCCAATTTGTTTGTTGATTTTTGTGGTTCGTGGAATCTTACCGAACCTTTAGTCCCTTATTCGGCGACCTGGGATGATGGGATATGATAGCAGAGTAATGCATTGCACCACAGCTGTGACTCAGGGTGCCGTATTATATATGAATATATATATAATGGATTAAATGAATGAATGGATATTTATTATGGTTAAATCTATCTACGGTGATAATTGTAGATAACGGTAAATAGAGAAAGATAATGGGATTAAGATGATAAATTTTTATGCTTATAGAATTGAAAAGATTAATTCATATTAATGAGAAATGATTCATGTTAATGAGCAATGATTCATATAAATGAAAAATGTATAAGAATGATCATATAACGTATGGTATGGGACATACGGGGATTATGATATGGGAATGGAATTATAATATGGAGACTAGAAAAGAGGAACCATTAACTAGGAGGTTAATAGGAAACGTTAAGTGTGCACTCTAGTGGAGAGGTGAGAATTGCAAGTGAGAGTTGGATCTAACATGTACATAATAAATGCTTTATTGCACTTGTTAAATACTTGCTGTTTTAAAAATACTCTACACATTCGGGCTCTGACCCGTTTCCTTGCATATTTTCTCTTCTATTGTATCTCTATATCAGGTGTCCAGCAACAGGGACGCCAACCATAGTTGATTGTGATGAGCTATGGAGCCATGGAAGTTTGCTTAGACGCTTATCATCTTTTTGATTCACAGTATTCTTAGTTAGGGCATGTCGCCCAAAAGGATTTCAGTTATCATTTTCTACTGGAGTAAAATATTGTTGTATTTTGTCTTTTAATACATTTAACATTGTTGTGATTATTGTAAAGGATTTATATTACTTGGGAATGTTTATTCCAGTTGCATTTAAGTTCTTTTGTGTTATTTATTGTGTTACTAGTTTTGTAGAATAAAAATATGTTGTGTTATTCTTAAACTAAAAATGGTTTTGTTGAAATTTAAAATTTGGAAAGTTTTTAACACCAGCTTATTTGGGTATTGGGTGAGTTGTAAATGTTTTCGACAGTGATGCTAAGAATGAGCCAACTGTATATTCTATTTTAATTTGGTATGGGACTGGCCACCCGATATTTAAATAGGCGGGGTGTTACAGGTGGTATCAGAGCATCAGGTTCTAGTGTCCTTTAGGATCTGTACGACTTATTGTGTCTTCAGCTTAGCGTTCTTTGATGTAGAGCCCTATGAGTAGGATTATTACTCTTCTATTTACGCTTACGATCTTCAGCTATTTTGAGATATCAAATACTGATAGTGTTCTCTCATTTCAGATGCCTCCTCGACGTGCACCTCAGCCCGCCCCAGCTCAGGGAACAATTACTGCAGCTGAAGTTGCTGCAATTGTCGCGCAGGCAGTCAATGCTGCTGTAGCTGCTGTTCAACAGGCTCCCGCAGCGGCACCGGTTGTGCCACCCGCGCAAGGGCAAGTGTTTCCTATTGCATGGGAGCGAGCGAGGGATGCCTTTCAGAAAGCGCACCCACCTGAGTTTCAGGGAGGATCAGATGTTGTGACTGCTAGCCAATGGAAGAAAGATATCCAACGACACTTGAGAATGATCGAATGCACTGAGGTTCAACGTCAAATACTAGCCACATTCAAGCTAGTAGGGGCAGCTTTGCAATGGTGGGAAGCTACGACCACTATGGAGGAGAGGGACACTATGACTATCCAAGACTTTTGGATACGGTTTGATGGGAAGTATTTTCCTTCCGCCATCCAGACAGAGATGAGGCGGAAGCTACTTGATTTGAGGCAGGGTGAGAAAACTGTGGCGGAATATGAGGTAGATTTTACGCGATTAACTAATTTGGTACCAGCTGAAGTACCTACTGAGGAGAGGAGAGTCCTAATGTTCACTGATGGGTTGAACTATAAAATTCGCCAACATTTTTTGGGGAATCTTTCACTACGTACGTATGCAGATGTTCTTAATGCTGCAATGCTTCACTGCCAAGATAACCGCTTCCATAATGAGGGTGTCAAGCGGGGGTTTGGGTCAGGCCTGCAAGGCAAGACTATTGGGGGCAGTTCTAGTGGGACTCAGCCAGGGCAGAGTCATCAGCGTCAGAGTGAGCAGGGTTCCCAGACAGGGGACTATGCTAAGCGTCTGCGATCTGGAGATTCTCGATTTGAGGATAAAGGTGTTGGGCAAGGACAACAGGGCCATCAGGGCCAGAGACAGGCTCATCAGGGTCAAGGGAAGGGAGGTAATGGCCAACAGGTTCGGGGACAACAGGGGCAAGGCAGTGGAAAGTTTGCGGGAAAATGTTTCGTGTGTGGCAAATATGGCCATAAACGTCAAGATTGTCCTGAGAAAGACAAATTCCCTCAGTAACAACATGCTCGACAGGAGCCACAGGTACCAGTGTTTCCACCAGCTGCTCTTCCAGCTCCAGCTCCGGCGCTAGCACTACCTCCCATTCCAGCAGCACCCGCACAGCAGGGTCAGTACGGGCGTGTATACAACGTCCATCAGGCAGTGAATCAACAACCACCACCCGCGAATGAGGGTATGTTTTCTATCTAAGGATTATGAAGCGTATATTGATTTTGATACGATGAATGTTGTGAGGGCAAAAGGGTTGCTAAACTTAGCCTATAGCACTGTTATTTACGTAGACTCACTGAGGGGTGTGGGACACCTTTATATTACATGTTATCACTGGGGTTTGATTTTTATCATGGGATTACTTACTTTGAGCATGTTCGAGTGTGATTTGACTATCGGCGTGCATTGACTTGTGGTATATGAGAGCATATGTCTGCATCTTGTCTTCTATAAGAGAGTAGATGCGTAGACTCTATTTGAAATCGATAAAACCTAATTTTTGTTTAAATCCATAAACCTGATATTTATATATATAAACAAAATTTTTATACATTATTGACTAAGGACCTTAGGAGTTTCGATGACCGACTACTTTAGGAAGTAGTGTATCGGGGTGGTTCCTTGTTTGGATTTCGCTTGCGAGACACCCCACGCACGAAACTAATAACCGTTGGGAGTTGAAATAAGTTAGGTCTTTAGTATATGAGTTTATAACCTTTGCGAAACTTTTACTATTGAAAGTGGTACGACAGGGTGTATGGGCGCCCTGGATGATTGTATGGCAGTAATTTTCATAATTGTAAAAGGTAAGTAGTTGGAACTTCCGGATTTATTTGTTCAATGTGTGAGGCTCAGTTTTTCCCAAAGTTTGTCACGAGGACGGTATAGGGAAGATTAGGAATCATCTAAATTTGATTCAGTTGCGACTATATGGTGAGGCTTGGTGTATAACATCGATAGGGATTTTGTTAATGTACTGTATGGGCGGCACATCTTGGATTTCTTGCGATGTGAGATTTATACACGGAGTTGACCTTACCGGTATGACTTATATTCCTGAATTTCGGGACGAAATTCTGTTATAAGAGGGGAAGTATGTAATACCCCGTAATTTTAAATGACTTTTTAAAATGGGTTATATTTTAAATTAATGGATTAATTGGATTTTATTATTAATTAATTCATTTGGGTCTTATCCGGACTGTGGATATTAAAATGGATGATTCTGAATATTACTTAAAGATATTTAGGTAATATATGAATGTGATGTCATTGAGATGACCGTATGATATAAATTCGGTAATTTACATTTTTTAGTCAGACGCGGTATGGGACGTGTCGGGACTAGTTTATTAAATTAAAAAGGATTTTAATTTTCTTTCGACCTTATAGTCATTTCGACTGCGTAGTTGCGTCCGAAAGGTTCGAAATAGTCAGAAAAGTCTATTTGGATGTTAATTTTGAGTCTCGGGTCATTTGGGAATGAATAGACAACCCGAAAGGGCATTTTGGTCACTTTGCTAGGGGGGATGAATAGTGATTTCGGATTTGGAACTAGTATATGTATAGGTAGATTAAGTGAATGGGAGTTATTCATCTCCTCTTCACAAATAGAGCAGCCATCTTCTTAGAGTGAGAGTAAGAGTGCTTGGGAAGGGAAAAGTCACTTGGGAAGGAGAAGAACTAGAACCAAGGTTCACCACCACCAACCACCACCGGAGTTTGACCGGAGAAGGGACAACCAACTGAGATAAACTACACCAAAGGATTAGACCTACACAGGCAAGTGTTTAATAATAGCAAAATAAGTTTGTATATTGTCCATGTTAGATTAGTATGAAAAGAAAAGATTATTCATGTTTGGAAGAGATAATGGATCATTAAATGGATTTCTGGAAAACTGAAATGATATAGGAATTTAACTCATGTGTTAGGATGATAATAATCCACGAATTAGTCATGAATCTGTTGAAGAAATGATGGAAACCATTGATGTGTTCTTGAAGAGGTTATGTTAATAAATTTCTGGGAATAAGGAGATAAACATGCTTTTTAATCCAATCCTTTGATGATTCTAGGATGTTTATAGTATTGGAAATCGTTCATATATGTTGATATATCATGTAGTAAAGTTTATAAGTCATTTGGGATGTTTAAATGAAGGTTTAAATGATCAAAAGTTGCTAAACCCGTAGTTGCAGAAAATGCAGAAAATCAGACCTGGACCTGAGGGATCGATCGACCCCTACCTTCGATCGATCGACCTCCCCTGATTAAGTAAAGTTGTTTCTTTTTAAATGTTGATTCTTATCCCTAACCTCTTGTGAATCTTTGGTGATTATTATTTGAATATTTTGGGACTTAGAAAATATCAGTAGACCCTTGTTAAGATTTGAATTAATTGGATTTAGATTCAGATGATTTAAATGATGAAAATTATATCGAATGAAATTTCGGTTTCTAGATTCGTTTGTTAATTTCCGAATGGTGATGTATGAGGATTTAAGATAGGACCAGTAGGGATGATTTTATATAATACCTGGGTATCCTTAAGTTTACAAGAGCGTTTAATCCTAAGTGAAAGAATAGGTATTTATAAGGGATTTGAAACTATCGGTTTTAACCTTAATTAAAAGGAGAACTAAATTCGTAGTAGTTCGGGAGAAATAAAGGTTATAGACCAGTAGGAAATTAATTACTTCTTACTGAATATAAGATGAGGGAAATCCTATTTGAATCTTGTGAGATGGGAGTTTAGAACTCATTTGGTTGAAAGAGGGTATGAGGTTATCCCGATCGCATAGTTGAAGTTTTCGGACCTCCTCGATCGACAAAGTTAAGTAGTAGTGTATTGGAGGAGTTTCTTGTTTGGATTTCGCTTTGCAAGACGCTCCGCGCATGAACCTTAACAACGTCGGGAGTGGAGAGATGTCATAGGATGCGAGGATAATTAAGTATGTTATATATTAATACGTGGAATTTAAAAGAGATATAATACTACGTATGGGAAATATCTTAGGGAAGTGATAATTACCTTATTGATATTATATTATAGGTATGATAATACCTATTTGATTGATTAATGATTTATGTGTATGACATACCTAGCTTACTTGCTATCGGTGGGAGGTTTGCATGTGAGGGCAGTCATATCCTGATGAATCCATGGGATCTTTGATTTGTCGCTCGAGAACATAGGTCTATGAAAGACTTATCGGGGAGTTGATAAGTCCGCTGACTATGGGTACGTAGGTATGTGCGTGACCCATGGATACGAGAACTATGTTCGCCTCCAATTTGTTTGTTGATGTTTGTGGTTCGTGGAATCTTACCGAACCTTTAGTCCCCTATTCGGTGACCTGCGATGATGGGATATGATAGCAGAGTAATGCATTGCACCACAGCTGTGACTCAGGGTGCCGTATTATATATGAATATATATATAATGGATTAAATGAATGAATGATATTTATTATGGTTAAATCTATCTACGGTGATAATTGTAGATAACGGTAAATAAAGAAAGATAATGGGATTAAGATGATAAATGTTTATGCTTATTGAATTGAAAAGCTTAATTCATATTAATGAGAAATGATTCATGTTAATGAGAAACGATTCATATAAATGAAAAATGTATAAGAATGATCATATAACGTATGGTATGGGACATACGGGGATTATGATATGGGAATGGAATTATAATATGGAGACTAGAAAAGAGGAACCATTAACTAGGAGGTTAATAGGAAACGTCAAGTGTGCACTCTAGTGGAGAGGTGAGAATTGCAAGTGAGAGTTGGATCTAACATGTACATAATAAATGCTTTATTGCACTTGTTAAATACTTGCTGTTTTAAAAATACTCTACACATTCGGGCTCTGACCCGTTTCCTTGCATATTTTCTCTTCTATTGTATCTCTATATCAGGTGTCCAGCAACAGGGACGCCAACCATAGTTGATTGTGACGAGCTATGGAGCTATGGAAGTTTGCTTAGACGCTTATCATCTTTTTGATTCACAGTATTCTTAGTTAGGGCATGTCGCCCAAAAGGATTTCAGTTATCATTTTCTGCTGGAGTAAAATATTGTTGTATTTTGTCTTTTAATACATTTAACATTGTTGTGATTATTGTAAAGGATTTATATTACTTGGGAATGTTTATTCCAGTTGCATTTAAGTTCTTTTGTGTTATTTATTGTGTTACCAGTTTTGTAGAATAAAAATGTGTTGTGTTATTCTTAAACTAAAAATGGTTTTGTTGAAATTTCAAATTTGGAAAGTTTTTAACACCAGCTTATTTGGGTATTGGGTGAGTTGTAAATGTTTTCGACAATGATGCTAAGAATGAGCCAACTGTATATTCTGTTTTAATTTGGTATGGGACTGGCCACCCCGTATTTAATTAGGCGGGGTGTTACAATTTCCTCATAGGCATGAGATAAATTAGAAGTACTAACTTGATTAGCCATGAATGTAGTGAAGTTAGGTTCACGTGATGATTCATCCCCAAAATTTACTGACTCGACGTCACTATCGCTATATTTTTTACAAGAAAACAAATTTAGCAATCATGTTCGGAGAAAAAGTTTCTCCTAGGGCTCTTACATGTGCTAGCAAAATTCTTAATCAATTACAAAGATTTTGGAATTCTAGAACGAGAAGGCTTTAAATTTTGTTTAAGTGCCGATTTTTCCTCTTGAGTTAAGAACGGAGAAGAATCCTTTTGCGAGTCTTTAGTTCTGACTTTTTGTTTTTCTTCATTAACCACATCTTGAGTGAGGATTATTAAATCTTTAAAGATGCCTAAAATATCAAAGGAATTACTCACTTGAGAGTTGAACGTTTGGTATTGAATTTTTTCATATTTGTTCCAAATTGGATCTTCAATAAAATCATGCATTTGGGCAAATTTAGCACCCATTCCTAAATCATATTTTGGAATTTCAACATATGGATTAATTTCAGAATTGGTTCCATCCTCTTCAACCAGCTGAGCTGACCTCCTTTCATTTAAATTTGGAATGTCCTTAAGAGGTGGCATTTCATCTTCAAATTGTCACCCGTCAATCTCTCAATTATTAATATCAACTAATTTTTTTAAATTTGTGGATTGGATACCACTTTTTTGGGGGTATGATCACACAAAATTAATTCCTTATTTTTAAAATTCTCTATTGTTTGATCCAAAACAAATGGAGACAGATTCTCCATAATATAAGGAGTCGTTAACTGATTTTGATAGAATAAGTACAACTGCAGGGAAAGAGTTCATGAGCTTCGTGGACGCATATTCAGGCTATAATCAGATCTTCATGGACGCTGAAGACTCAGACAAGATAGCCTTCATTACTGACAAAGGGACATATTGCTATAAGGTTATTCCTTTCGGTTTGAAAAATACGGGGGCAATATATCAACGTCATGTGAATAAGATGTTTGAAAACTAAATAGGCAAGACTATGGAGGTGTATGTAGACGATATGTTGACGAAGAGCTTAAAGAGATGCACCCATGTGGCAAACCTAGAAAAGACCTTCGATACCATGGACTTGTACAAAATGAAACTCAACCCTGCAAAGTGTGTCTTCGGGGTAGGAGCTGGGAAATTTCTTGGATTCATTATCAATCAGAGAGGAATAGAGGTGAACCCAGAGAAAATCAAGGTTTTGCTCGACATGAAGACACCGAGTAGTATCAAGGACGTTCAGAGGCTCACTGGAAGAGTAGCTGCACTCAACAGATTTATTTCTAGAGCGACGGACAAGTGTCTTTCATTCTTTAAGGTGATCATAAAGGCCTTCGAATGGGACAGAGTGTGACGAGGCTTTTAATCAACTCAAGTCCTACCTCGAATCTCCATTACTCTTATCTCGGCCCATAGTAGGAGAGAAGTTGTATGTTTATCTAGCAGTCTCTGAATCAGCTATAAGTGCAGCTATAGTACAGGAAGACGTTGGGGTCCAAAGGCCCATATACTTCAACAGTAAGGCCCTTCAAGGGTCTGAACAGAACTATCATCGGATGGAAAAATTAGCCTATGCTTTGATACATGCTTCGAGGAAGATGAAACCCTACTTTCAAGCCCATTCTATGGTCATCCTCACTGACTCCCCACTAAGACAGGTCCTCCATAAACCTGAGAAGTCGGGTAGATTGATGACATGGGCCATTGAGTTGGGAGAGTATGACCTTACTTATCAGCCTAAGGTGGCCATCAAAGGACAGGCACTTGCAGATTTTGTTACTGAGTTCACATGGGAAGAGGCCGAGGTTGAGAATAACTTAGAGACTGCAGAGGGCTCAAACATAAACGTCTTTCGAGAACCGAAAGAGGTTATATCCAAGGGAGCCAGAGATAGAATAACCAAGAATGAGGAAGATCGGTACCTCTTCAAGCAAAGAATCATGTCAGAAGGAGGCTTCTCATCAGTTAAAGACATCTGGAACCTCTTTATTGATGGGTCTTCTTGCGATAATGGAAGCCGTGCAGGGCTAATACTTTCAGCTTCGGATGGTACCAATGTTGAGTACGCCTTGAGGTTTAACTTCAAAGCATCAAACGACGAGTCAAAATATGAGGCCATGATAGCAGGTCTCTCATTGGCATAAACTCCTAGGGTAAGACGACTCCTACTTCATAGTGACTCGAGGTTGGTTGTCAATCAAGTGTTGGGGGTTTATGAAGCCAAGGATAAAAGGAGGCCAAATACCTGAAGAGGGTGAGAATGATATTGGGAGGTTTCGAAGAGGTAAAGATGAAGAGAATACCTCAGCAAACAACATCCACACAAATGCATTAGCAAGGTTAGTTTCGGTAACAACGACGAACATAAGAAGGACTATTCCAGTCGAGATCCTGACTAAGGCGACCATTGAAGAAGAAGAGGTTAGTAACCCTTGCCTCAATTTGAACCTAGGGGACTCATGGATGGATCCCCTTATCAGATACATCAGAGAGGGAGAGCTACCTGAATTAAAGTTAGAGAGGAGAAAACTAAGGTACAAAGCTGCAAAGTTCTCCATAATAGGAGACGTCCTATATAAGAAGGTATTCCTATTACCTCTCCTCAGATGTGTTTATCCCATATAAGTTCCCCGCGTCTTATAAGAAGTACATGAGGGTTCTTTCTCCAGTCACATAAGAGAAAGACCTTTGGCCAAGAGGATTATTAAGCAAGGATACTGGTGGCCAACCTTGGCCAAGGATGTTGCAGCCTATGTGAAGAGGTGAGACAAATGTCAAAGATTCTTCACTTCTCCCCATCAACCTCATCAGCCTATGACGTCAATCAGTTCCCCTTGGCCATTCGCAGTATGGGGAATTGACTTAGTAGGTCCCCTGCCAAGGGCTGCAAATAATTACCAATTTTTAATAGTTGCCATTGATTACTTTTCCAATTAGGTAGAGGCAGATCCGATGATAATGATTACAGAGTAAAAGACCTTCTAATGCATTTAGAAGAACATCATATGTAGGTATGGCCTCCCAAACACCCTCATCTCGGACAACGGAATCCAGTTCAAGAATTTTTCCTTTGAAAAAATATTATGAAATAGTTGGGATAAAGCAGTTTTTTCTCTTCTCCTGGCCGACCTTAGGTAAATGATCAGACCGAAGTCACAAACAGAACAATCCTCGATGGAATCAAGAAGAGGTTACAAGAAGCTAAGGGAAGATGGACTGAAGAGGTTTATGTTATGCTATGGGCCAACAGAACAACGACCAGGACACCGATAGGGGAAACCCCATTTATGCTAGCACATGGCTCAGAGGTCATCATACCAACAAAAGTAGGACTCCCTACTCACAGGGTTCAGACTTATGACCCTGAGAAGAATGGGGAAGAAAGAAGACTCGACCTAGATTTGATTGAAGAGAGAAGGGAAGACGCATAAATCAGGCAGTTAGCTTACCAGCAGAGAATAATAAAGTTCTACAATTAAAGGGTAAAATCAAGACCCATAGCCGTGGGAGACCTAGTACTGAAGAAGACATTGCAGAAGGTAAACAAGCTTCACCCAAATTGGCATGGTCCTTACAAAGTGATTGAGGAGGTTGTACCCGAAACCTACAGGATAGAAAACCTCGAAGGGGAACCTTTCTCCAATCCTTGGAATGCTGATCATCTAAAAACGTATTACATATGATGTTACAAGAGTTTTTATGTAAATGTATCATCCTATGAAGAGATTATTAATGAGAAGATCAGTTCCTGTGTCAATTCTTGGTTCATTATGCTCTAAGTGGTAAAATTTATGGGGATAACATCTTAGTTGATGACCTCAGACCTTATAACATCATAATTTGGTGATAAGGTCTGAGGTAAGACATCATACCTGGATGACCTCAGACCTTATAACATCATAATTTGGTGACGAGGTCTGAGGTAAGACATCATACTTGGATGACCTCAGACCCTTGACATCATTAATTTGGTGAAAAGCTATTTATGGGGATAACATCTTAGTTGATGACCTCAGACCTTAAACATCATTAATTTGGTGAAAAACTATTTATAGGGATAACATCTTAGTTGATGACCTCAAACCTTATAACATCATAATTGGGTGATAAGGTCTGAGGTAAGACATCATACTTGGATGACCTCAGACCTTAGACATCATTAATTTGGTGAAAAACTATTTATGGGGATAACATCTTAGTTGATGACCTCAGACCTTATAACATCAAAATTTGGGGACAATGTCTGAGGTAAGACATCATACTTGGATGACCTCAGACCTTAGGCATCATTAATTTGGTGAAAAACAATTTATGGGGATAACATCTGTTGATGACCTCAGACCATATAACATCATAATTTGGTGACAAGGTTCGAGGTAAGACATCATACTTGGATGACCTCAGACCTTAGATATCATTAATTTGGTGAAAATTATTGATGGAGATAACATCTTAGTTGATATCCTATGACCTTATAACATCATTAATTTGGTGAAAGGTCTGAGGTAAGACATCATCCTTGGATGACCTTAGACCTTAGACAATTATAAGGCTTATGAAGACTCTATTATATTGAGACTCTTTGAACACACATATGCGTGACATGGAAAATCATTCAAAGAACATTCAGCAACTAAAATAAATAAAGCCCTCCTCAGAGGTTGATATAGACTAAAGTTAAGAGTTACAAGATACAAGGTAATTGCGTTTGCAATCAGAGGTTATAATTTAAAATGCATAATAAAAAATTACAAAAAGCTTCATAAAAATGGCCTAAGGGTCTGCAACTACGGTGTTGGTATCCTCGGCCTCATTCCCTTGGCTGATATTGGCCACCTGTACCCCATCATCTTAGAGGTTGGCACCCTCAGTCTCTGTATCATCCAAGGGCGCAGTCTTTGCAGGAGCATCATCTTCCTCCTCAACCTCTTGAAGGGCCTGAGCAAACTGAGGGTTGGCACCCTGACTCCTTCTCTTTAGCAGCCGCCCATTTGCCAGTTGCCTTAACACCTCTTTCAAGTTATTCAAAGTCAAAGTTGATAAATTCGTCAAAGACTTTATAATCAGCGAGGATCCCCTTTGAAGCATCCTTAAGGGAAACTTTCACTGTAGCATCAACTTTCTGCTCAAGAACGTCATCCTCGACCTTCAGGGCAGAGGTGTGTTCCTTATTAAGCTTGGAGATCTCTTTCTCCAACTGCTTAACCTTCTTATCAGACCCTTCAAAGGCATACTTCAGATGATCCACCTCTGCATTCAGAGAGTCTTGTACCTTCTCGGCCTCTTTGCCTTTCTCGATGAGGGGCAACCTCTTTAGAGTCTAGTTGGCAAGCTGGTGCATAGTAATGATGCCCTGCAAATTAAGAGTCAGATGTGTAAGTTTAAATTCAAAGCAGAGGTTACACTTTGGAATTAAATGGAAATTCAAATCTTACCTGGATAGACCTGTGAAGGCCAAACTCAGCCAATAAGGGAGTATCCATAGAGTGGCAGAAGCGTTTGTCAGCATCAGTCATAAAAGAGCCGATGGCATCCAACGCCTACGCAATATGGCCTATCAGACTGTCATTGATTTTAGCTGCTCCAGACAAGCAGCCAATGCATCATCAGAGGATATGGGGATGGATTTTTGGGCTTTAATTTTCCTCTGATACTAAGGGGAAGAAGTTATAGTCTTCCTCTTCCTTATGACGTCGACCTTAGATGTACCGACACTCTGCTTCGGTGGGGGAGGAGGAGGAGCATTCAGGCCTGCCTTCTTTACCAACTTTGTAAGACTTGGGGCATACATCTCCCAAATATCGTCTGAAATGCCTTCAGGGCGTTCTGCAAAAGTAAAGGTCAGAGATTAGCATATCAGAGGTATTACATAATTAGAGGTACAACTTGTGGGAAAATAAACACTTACGGAGTTCAGTCAGAGGACTCCCCCCAAGTCTAGCCTCAGAGAGGTAGTATGGGGTCATCAGATGTTCGAACTTGACCAACAGACCATGCACCCCTGATCTTAAAGGTCTTTCACTTTCTGGAGATTATTTTGACTCAACCCAGGGTCGGCCCTGGCAGTCATTAACACCTTTTCCCATCTCAAGGGTATCCTCAGCTCTAAGTTTGAGGAGGGGACACGGGGGCTAAAATCCCATGCCCCTGAGGTGAAGAAATATCTCGATTTCTAATTGTGATTTGAAGTTTGGGTAACCTGCAACATCTTCTTAGTTGACTTCAGAGCTAAAAAGTGGTAATAACTTGGATGATTCCTAGTAGAGGAAGGGATATAGCATCCATAGAAGACCTGGATAAGAAGGTCTGAATGGTGGACTGCCCTCCATAAAAGTATTTCTCCAATTATCACCCTCCAGGAGTTAGGGGATAATTGGGAGGGGGCTAAGTTTATATAGGATAATATGGCCCTAATAATTGGGTGGATGGGAAGACGAAATCCTAACTTGAACATCTGCTCGTACAAGCATATCTCACCATCTCGACCGTTGAAAGCCCTCTCTTCCCTCAGAGGTCTCTTAAGTTTTATAGAGGGTCCTATGGAATACAGATGTCTGAAGACAAGGAGGTCGAGTTCGCTGACAGTGCTCTCTATCTCGGCTGCCTCTAAGGTGTCAACATCACTCTCACTATCATCATCCTCATCCTGCTCAACGTCGGCTAGAGTAGATGAGGGATTACCATCAGGAAACCTCTAAGCAAACTCAGCCCCTGTGGCATCCAACAGGGGACACCATTAATGGGAGGATGAAAAGCCATGTTTAGCTCGATAGCTTCAACGTCTGAAGAAGTTCGGGATGTGCTAGACTCGTTGTCGGACGAGATACGACTCGAAACCTCTGCTTGGTCAGGGACCTAATACTGCCTAATGGAAAAGTCCATGGCCTCTTAAAAAGAGTCCATAGACATAGGGTGTGAGGTGGACGACTCTGACTCAGACATGGGATAGGTTCAACTGGGACCTGTGCTGACTTAACTGGTTCGGTTGGCTCAGGGTATATGACCTTCAGAGGGGGTGGAAAGATAGGTCTGAGGGGGAAGTCCTCAGCCCTACGAGATTCCTCTTGGGCTCGCTCTATTTGCCTAATCTTTTCCAAAGTCTTCTCTCTAAGAGAGGGGAATTCTTCTAAAAGCTGATAAAGGGGTCTGAGCATAGGAGGATGACCTAACACCTGGGATATTAAACCAGGAACAAGCAACTTGACTCGACTTGACTAAGGATCAAACTATTAACTTTCGAGCAAAAAACGGTCAAGAACGAAGGCACTGGAAAACTCTTAAAGTCGCCAGAAAACTCACAAATAGACCGAAAAACTCTTAAACTCGCTGAAAAATGCAAAAAACAGGAATTAAAGGCTGGAAAAATGGAGAAGAAGAGGTAATAGACGATACCTGATGGAATGCGAGGAGAAGAAGGGAAAGGTTGGCAAGAAAATCCACCAAATGCACCCTTAACCGAGCTCTTGTAGAGAGAGAAAGAACAGAGAAAGCTTAGGCGAGAAAATAAAGAAATGAAGAAGAAGGAAAGGAAAAAGGGTTAAAACCCTTGAAATTCACTTGCACGCATCCCAAGGCCCATCATTACCTTGGGAGCCCAAAGGACAATTGACATCATACACTTTCCAGACACGCTGCCCATTTCAGTCATTAACAAGTGTCAAAGGAATATTGGCACAAAGAAGAAAGACCTCGGAGTTTTACACCCCATAGTCACCTGTTTCCACATGTAACTAAGTGCTAGGGGGTGATTGATACGCCATATATGTACCCAACAGCTCAGAGACATCAACCGCGACCAGGGTGATGGCCAAGGTTAGAAGGGCCTTAGATTGGCAATCAGCGGTCTCGTCCCCAGCAAGGTCGGCCATGGCCGACGTTACTAGTTGCCTCATAGTCATGCAATAGTTGAGGCCTTCATGATCCATGGGGGTAGTTATTCATCAGGTCATCTAGGGTTGACAACCTCAGTTGGGTGCAAGTCGAGGTTATAAGAACTACACCATCATCATAACCAACCTCGACAGAGAATCAACCGATGTTCCAAATCTGCTCCTGCATAACCTCGGCCCAGGCCGACATTATGACTCCACTTGTCTTACCTCGGCCTCATATTAGCCGAGGCCACCATGATTAATCCCGGTTTGATCAACAGCCAGACTTCACCAACCTTGTACTCTTTTAGGCCGAGGTTAGTACCAATCGAAGATAGTCGAGCCTTTATTCCCATATGTATGACTGGGAACACGTGTACACAATCAGTTATAACAAATCAATCCCCTCACGTGGGTGAATATTTCATCATCATTCTCTACATGTGACAGTGACATATGTCTTCATCAGATTGGCTAGATCAACACACACATGCTCATTGCATGCATAGGGGGTGCATTACACCCCCCACATACTATATATACATGCTCATTGCATCCGAGCTGAATTTCCTCAAATGTGATTTAGATCCGATGCCCCATAAAATACTGTGAACTCATGGCCAACATCCTCCTCGAGCACGTTGTCGAGCCTCGGATCTCCATTGGCAGCAACCTTCTCTTCCTTCTTCTCCACAAATTTGTTCAAATGCCTCGTTTGTGCCAACTCTTTAAGGTGAGCTTTGAGAGCCTTGCAATGCTCAGTTTTGTGCCCACGCTCTTTGTGGAAAGCACACCGTAGTGCGTTATTCCTTTTCGAGGGATCTCCTCCATCTTTCTGGGCCATTTAACGAATGGTTTATCTTTGATCTTGGCTAGGATCTTGTAGATTGGTTCTTTAAAAATAGTGTTCACCGCCTGAAATGCTTTCAAAGCATCGCTTTTGTTCCCGTTCTTGGGACCACCTTTTCCCTCATTCTTACTTCCTTTCTTCTAGTTCTCAGCTTTATCGCCACTCTTTCCGGTGAACTTGGCGCGACCACTTTCCCATGCACTAAGGCGAGTTACATCCTTGACTTTAGCATACTTTTCGATACGAGCCATTAGGTCGTCAATGGTTATGGACTTCTTGTTAGTGAGGTATTAGTACAAGAGTCAGGAGCTAGGTAGGCCAATTTTAAAGGATGCCTCGGTGACCTGCTCCGAGTAGTCCTTGACCTCGTTTAACAGTTCCCAATATCTTTTCACATAGTCCCTGAAGCTTTCTTGTGGCGTTTTCTTCATTGTCAACAGGGCATCCATCCTCTTTGTATGGGAGCTACTGGTGATGAAGCGAGCTGTGAAAAGCTCTGCAAGGGACTCAAAGCTCCTGATGGATCTGTAAGGGATTCTTTTGAACCACTTCTGGGCCACATCATGCAATTTCAAAGGAAATATTTGGCACATTAGTGCGTTCCTATGGTTCCAGAGAGTTATGGCCTGCTTATACTACCTAACATAATCGATAGGGTCAGTCTTTCCATCGTAGATCTTGAATTTAGGAATTGTGAACTTCTTGGGGGCTTTTTCTTCCTCTATCTCCCTTGAGAAAGGGGATTTCATCTGGATCTTTCCTTCGCCTGGCTATCTCTCTGGTCAATCTGTCACCCCGGTGTTCTGGGTGCTGGTCCATTTCTCTCCGGACCAAATTTCGTATGTCATCGTTTCCTCAAGCTGGATTCCTATAACGGTGAGCTTTTTGCTGTTGCTCGAGTAAGTCATCATCCGACCTGTGTTCCTCGAATCTCTGAGATCCACGTTTAGGGCTCCGTCCTCGGCTGCGAGACTTGTTCGCCTGAGGGATAGGAGTGCGATATTGACGTTGCCTGGTGCTACGGTGGAGTTCTTTCTCCATCCTTTCCAATCTCCTTTTGAGGCGAGCATTCTCAGATTTTTGCTTGCAAGCGACCTCAGCTTGCTCTTAGAGCCTAGCCTCATAGGCATCGATTAACCTGGAGATATGCGTGGACCTGGATGGTCCTTGACTTTCTTCTTAGGCTTATCGTTCTGGGCGAGACCTATGATCTGAACGTCGAACATCAGATCTGATCCTGCGAGGGGCAGGCTGCTCTTGGATATCCCCTACTTGAGGGGCATTGCTATTGTGACCAGACATTCCAAATTCTTTGTTGGTGAGGAATTTCTTAAAGGAAGACAAACGTTTCCCACAAATGGCGCCAATTGTGGTGACAATTAAGTTCAACACAAAATAACAAGAAAAGGCAATCACCAGAATAAATAAGTAACGTAAGGAATGTCAATCACACAATACAAATTTTACGTGGTTCAGCAAAAATGCCTACGTCCACGGTTGTGCTCTCAATATTATTTCTCTTTACTCTGGGGAGTGTTTTATAGGAGAAATAATTCATGCCCTTTGCCCCGGGTGGAGGGCTTGTAATATACATGTTATTTCGAAGAGTGGAGGAGTGGGAATCCCCCATGTTAGCTCACAATCCCTAGAATATCCCTGAAGAGAGGTTTTAGGAACTACTGGGTTAAAACTAAGTTGATTGAGGCACAGGGCCTTTGTAGACTTTGGGCTGCGTTTGACTGCGCTTCTCATCTGGGCCCAAGTGATGAATTGAGGTACCCGCAGTACAAGGTCAATGAAAGGTGAGAATCATATCGCTTAGATTAATCATGCGCCGCAGGACAGGGACCCATACCGGGGAGTCACTTTGTGATGGGTCCCTGTCCTGCGGGAACAACTAATATTGCCATGCTCTGGTGATGTAGTGTGAAAAAATTCATGATTCTCTATTATTATCTTATGGAGATTTTTTATTTTTGTATGCCAAGTAAAGGGCATACTACCACTACGAGGGATAATATAAAAATATAATGAAAATAAAAATAGCATGGAGCATGAAGATTACACTAAGGATGGTGATAGAGATGCATGTGAATCTACAAGTGAGTGAGATATATGTGCAAGGTAAGAGAGTGATATGGGAATAGTGTAAGTGATCATGTGAATATAATCAAGTGAAAATGTGTTCTAGTGACACTAAGCATGATTCATCTACACGTGGTGTGTGAAATGTGTAAGTAAGCATGGAGATATATACAAGTGAGAAAAGTGAGGGTGTGTGCTAGTGAGGCTAAGCATGGATAATCTACAAGTGGTGTGTGGAGCATGTAAGTAAAGGTGAAACTACATACAAGTATAAGTGTGTGAAGTGAGTATGAAGAATATATACAAGTGGGTGTAAGGTGAAATATGGTGAGCATGTATAAGTGAGTGAAGAGTGATATATACATGAGGAGAAAGAATGGTAGAGATAAGCATGAGGTAAAATCACTGTTCTAAAAAACCCGCCTAGGCTCCGCCTAGGCACGCCTAGGCTTGAGGCTTGGGAGAAACGCCTCGCCTTAAGATTTTGACGCCTTATGCTTGATAAAACCTTTAAGGTGTACTTTTTCTCTAAAAACAACAATGCTTTAGTGAAACGATATCGCCTTTTAAAGATTTTTTTACAAACCGGACCATTATCTCATCCAAAATAATCAAATAGTATTTTTATTTACAAATATTCAGACATATTTTTATGATATGTACAATTTTAGTATTTTAATAGCCTTGTTATGGTTAAAAATATTAAAATACATTAAAAAGACCTAAACGCCTTTTCACGTCTTTTTACGCCAAGGCCCGCCTAGGCTTCTAAGGCTTAAGGCTTGGCCTCCACGCCTCGATCACGCCCCGCGTTTTTTAGAACCTTGGGTAAAATACACAAGAAGTAATTAAAGGAGTAAAGGGAACGTATATGTGGTATCATATGTACACATGTAGAAACACAGGAGAGTAAATAATTAACATTCATGTAGAAAATATAGTCCAGTCATCTAAAAAGTCCCCTACAGTGTCACCACTATGGCCATCCGTCTCTGATTCCTCTGATGTGGGCTTAGGCCTCAAAGTTGGGATGCGGGGAGAAAGAAAGAAGGAAGAAGTTTACCTCCCTCCCTCTCTTTAACCTATTTTGGCCTAGCACTGTGGGTGATTTGAGGATATGGAGGTCCTCTTTTTTCCACTCTTTTCGTCATCTTCGCAGTCCAGGCTCGGATATAAAATTGGTCGTCATCAAATGGCATTGACACGAAGAGATATAGTCGCCAAGATATTTTTCTCAAAACAAGCAAAATAATATCTCCGCCTCGAGATAATGGCATCAAGTTTACACTAATTCATGCAAAACCAAATGATTCGAAGGGTCTGGGGACTATGTTACGGAATGGGAAGTTATTAGGTACCCCTTCCCCCCTTTTGGTCTTTCACGCGCTATGTTAAACTTCTCTTTTTTCTCCATGATGTGTGTACATGTGTATAATATAAATAATGGGAGAATAGAATTATTCGACTCGCATCATTGAATGGACGGAGAAGAATCATCTGTAGGAGTGTACCCAAAAATATTAATAAACATAAGATATGAGAGTTTGTTGAATCACGAATCGCTATGAAAGAGAGAATGTGCATGTCGGACGAGAGACATGTATAAAGGTGTCCAAGACTCATTAAAATAGATATAATATAATATAAAATATTTGAAATGAAAGGGGAGGACTGGAATCTTGGGATTGGCCCAAGACGCCTACGTGGCCCAAGGGGTATCAAAGTTCATTTAGTTCGAAAATAGCATAGGAGTGGGGTTGAACCCATAAATCCAACTGTAGAACTTCTATTATGTGTTTTTGGAGATAAGTGTGTTTAAAAGTGAAAATGTTAGAAAATAGAAGTCTTACTTTTGGAATTTATGAGTAGACTTTTTTGTCTTTGGGGGGGTTTTATGAAAATAAGTTATGTGCAGTAATACTAATAGAAAAGTGAGAATTATTTGATGTGAGATAATAAAACAAAACTAGAAGATGAGAATAAAATGGATAATATAACTTAAATGAATAAAACTAGAAAAGAATTAGGGATGGACCTCCTTGTAGGTCTTTGTTGTTGAATTTGGAATGTAAGTATGCTAGTTTTTGTAGTGGTATGAAGGTAATATGATAGGGTGAGGTAATAGGTAAGTGATGTAAGAAAGTGAGGTTAGGGGATGTAGGAAAATGAGCTTTTTTGGAAAAGAGAAGGCTCTGATTTCGAGAGAATGTTTGACGACTGCTGAAAGGGTACCTCTTTCTAAGGGTTACGTCATGGATCTTGTATAATGTAATTTAGGGTTGGGGGTGTCGATTGGCATGTCCCTTGGCTTGCTTATTGGCATAGGGCCTACCTTGATGAGCAAGGAAAAGTATTTCATGTCGCTAGGCAGGGTGTCTGGGGTGCCTATAGGCAGTTCGAAAAAGATCTTCCAAAAAAAGGGCATAAAATGCAAGCCTTGAGTTCAAATCACACACGGTCGGGACCGCTGGAAATGGAACTCAGAGCCCTTCAAGAATCCATTGAACCACTCTGAGTCCTAGAGTTAATCAAAGTTATATGGGGCTCGAATGCACACGAATACCCTTTGGAGTGAAAGGGGACGTTCGTGTGAACTGTGAGGCCGATTTTTGCATGGAATGGACCATTGGAAAGGTAATTTAGTGACCTTCGATATCTCTTTGAGCTTCGCACAATTTCGAGAGTTACCAAGGTCCAATGGGTATCGAAAATGCCTGATGTTCATTTAAAGTAAAACAATTGGTTTGAGCAAACCATAAGTCCAATTTACGCATGGGATAGACCATTAGAAAGGGGTTTTAGGGTGATTCAAGGTTTCACTGATTTTCACTCAGTTTGCAGAGATGATTGAACTCAAATAGGGCTTGGGAGCATCCGGTAGTCTATAGATCAGTAATTGGAGTAAAATGGATCATTCGTATAGATCGTGATGCTGATGAGCACCGGGATACACTATTGGAAAAGGGATTTAGAGACCTTCTAGTTTTCATTGAAATTCGTCGAGGTTGGTGAGTATCATGGATAAACAGGGCCCAAAAGCACCTAGTAGCCTCTAGATCGATAATTAAAGTAAAATGAATCATTCCTGCTGACCCTGAGGTCAAATTATGCATGGGATTGACCATTGAAAAGGGTATTCAGAGCCTTTTGTGGTTTCATTGAGGTTCACTCCGGTAGGAGAGTCGAACAGAATCAAATAGGGCTCGAGAGTGCTCAATGGCCTCCATATTAGTACTCAGAGTATGATCTAGGGTTTATAATGAGCGAATGAGTGTTAGGGACCTAAGTTGGTTCTTATGGAGGTACTAGGATGAGATATATACACTGATGATTCTCTATACTTATAAAACAACTGTAGTTAAAGTTTAGGTTTTTGTATTTAGAGTTTTCGATAACAACGACTAGCCTCTTTACACGATCCCTCAGATCTATCTCAATCAAAAGGACACGAATGTCGGGTAATGGTGTTTCTTATAATATCATTGATTTAGTAATTTGTAAACACTTTTGATTTTTTTTATTTTTACTTGTTTTCTATATTTGCACCTTTGAGCTCTAAGAAACTTGAAAAATGGTTGCGTGGAAAGTGTTTGGTTAAGTTTTGGAGAGACCTATTTCGGCAAATAATATCTTACTCTACAATTTTTTATATTTGTAATGGTAATGGTTCTCAAATTTATCATAAGAATAATTTTCAAAGCCCCCCAAAATCGATGCTTTTTGGTGAATACTTGCAAAAAAAGAAAAATGAAAATTATTAAATGACTTTAAGTGAGTATTTACAAAATCAAACAAATGATTCTTGGATAACTAAGGAAAGAGATTTTTCGAATAAAGGGACCCAAAAATTTTACGATAATGGTTTTTGACATTATTATGGTATTAGTTCTCCTAACTATTATACCAAAAACTCTTAAAATTCTTATAATGAAAATTTTGAAAAGAGATATGATAATATTTTTCAATTTTTTTAGTTTTGGTGAATTTAAACTATAATCAAATTCATTATGTGCGCATATTCAGAATCAAATAATGAAAAATCTGAAAGCTATTAATGATAGGAAAATCATTGTTGTGATAAATAATTGTATACATTATTTGAAAAAAATGATGATTTCTCTTTTGAAACTTTAAAAAACAAGGAATGTTTTGAGGAAAATGGGAAATCCAATGATTTTGATCAAAGTAGTACTATTTGGAACGAACCATTGTTGTTTTGGCCCAAGTCATTGAAGAGGACAAAAATGGATAGGAAATGGAAATTGAATCGCTTACCAATGTAATGATTTCCTCCTTGAAAAACAAAGATCAGGTGGATTTCATCTGAAATAATTTTTAAAGATCAATTTATTGAAAGAGAATCTTTCTTCGTTGAAATTCAACCAATGCTTGATGATGATAATTCTATCAAGGTTAATTTCTTTCCTCGCTAATTTTTTTTACCGTTATCGAATCATTACAACTGCCACAAGAATCTCATGAAAGTCTTGAGTAATTTGCCCGATTCTTGTCAAACAATTATTTTTTTAAATGCTTTTTATATGTGGCAATTTTTGACAATTAATGGTACTCAATGCACATAAGATAAACATGAATGAATGTAATAGAAAGTAATGAAGTCACAATATATATATATATACATATATATATATATATATATATATATACATAGTTAGAAAACATGCCTACGTTCATGGGGTGCTAGGGTTTATTCTTTATTGCTCTAGAGAACCGATCAGAAAATTTATATTATGGCTACTCCCTCGATGTAAATACTTGTAAAGTATTAAAATTCGGTCTAAGAGTGAAAAATATAGCCACCTTAGGGAGACCCTAAAATTTTCGAGCAATTCTAGTGTCCAAAATTACACAGGCATATACTCGGCACAAGTTCTCAAGCCGTACACCTATGATTGATGAAGAGTTCAAGTTCAAGTAGAATCATTTAAGTTCATCTCTTTAATGAATAATTATGATAAGATATCAGTACAAACTCTTAAGTATATCTTATAGAGCTTAAGACTCTCTTATGCTCTTCTATAAATGTTAACCTACCCCCATGAAGGGGCATGGAAATTTGTAATGTCGAGCAGTATTATAACTCGACCGATTAGTTTATAAAGAAATATATAATAAATATTAGCACCCTATTGACGTATGCTTTTTGCCTAACCACTTATACCTTATGTTGTATGTGAGACCCCATTACTTTTTGTTACATTAATTTCTGTTTGGCTTGTATGCATTAAATATGACTACATATAGGAAATTACTAACAACACATTCTGTGATGGCATTTGCCCTTACAAATGATCCTCCTGCTATTCCATTTGAATTTTGTGGGGAGAAAATCCAGGCTTTCTTGGGTATCATTTTCACTTTTCTGCGCATTAAATCCAAAAGTCCCATCATTTGTAAAAAAAAATTCAATGGAAATTGTTACTTTCCCCCGCCCAAAACATACCTCTCGTTGCATGCAAAACTCCTATTTTTTCAAAGGACTGAAATCAAATGACAGATTTATATTAATCCCTCAAACTCAACATATTTTATGGGTGGACCCTCAAAAATTCAACTTCTAATGTATAGAAGTTGAAATTTTTATTTTTACACAATAATTTGTTTTTTATTTTTAATTATTCCCTAGTATAATTAGTAAGACAATTTTGTTCTTTTTTTGTTATGCTCAGTTCTCACATATTTTGTAGAATAAATGGGCTATAACAATCATGGGATTGCTCGATATTGGGTGGTATGTTTCTCTCCTCCTTTTTAACTTGTGTTTGAAATCACGTTGAAGACAAATTTGGGTGTGTGAGATTTGATTTCCATTGTTTTTTGAGTTTCCTTAATTGTATAAATGTTCTTCCTAGGAATGCTTTTGTTGTAAGAATCAAAATTTTCAAAAATACTTTTTCCTTTTGTTTTGGCATTGTTAGGTTGTTTGCTTACTTGTATTCGATGTTTTCATATATTTGTTCCTCTTCATTATGTGAACAATAATTCATGTTTAGATATTTTTTGTTGATTATTACCTAAATTTTTTAATACAATTTATATGATGGAAAACTTCATGTGTACAGAAATTTTGAATCATCAAACACATTCCAAAAATACATGCGTATGTTTCATTTAAATCAATTATAATTCGATAACCATGCGCTCATAGTGAAAACTATTTACCTTGTGAGCTTTTGATCATATTCTTCCTTTTAAGTACGCATACACTAACTCTTTTCTCTTTGAAAAATTGTATTCATGTCATTGGTGATCTCATTATTCTTATTTTAGTCATTCGTTTTGGATTTCATGGTGAAATTCAAACTTTAGGATGCTTATTGATATTGTGGAGATCGAAGAATTATGTGAACCCTTGAAAATGAACATACACTATCTTTCCTATTAATCCCATATTAACTTATCTCTCCCATTAAATACATTATCTAGTAAACCCCTTTGAGCCAATAATATAACCCTTCATTTAATCATGCATATCATATAACCAACTCGATATTGGATTTTAAACCATATAAACACATTTCTTACCTTTGTTTAGAAACATGCTTGGGAAAGAATGATGATTTGTTATATAGTAGAATTTTAGCATGTGAGTTGGCTTGTTTTTTTGTGTTGTTACAAGAAAATAAAAGAAAACGAAGGAAATCAGGAAAAGTGAGAATTTAATTGTTGTTGGAATAAATAAAAAATCAATTCTTATTTTTTATATTCATTTATTAAGCCTAATTTGAGAAACTTATGTTCCATTTTATTTTTAGAATTTATCATTATTCCATGTTTTATCCCCCAAACACTTTGAATCTGTAATTCTCTTCATTCTTACACGTCACCTAACCTACTTTATAGCCATATGAAAGTACTATGTGTTCCTTGGGTAATAATAATTTTGAAGTCAACATAATTGAAATGAGAGGCTAGGGTTTATTTCGCATCTTTTATTTAACGATATCTTTAATGAGATTATTATTTCCATTTAAAATCAATGTTTTTCATTATTGTCATTTGTTCGGATTTAAATAGTTTTAATCGAATCAGAAATTATATTCATGTCGCGCATAACACACTTTCATGATTTTAAGATATGAAGTATTGCCAATAATTTTTCTAGTGTAACAACTATCACGTGCTAATGTATTATTAAAATTGTTTAATGATATTGAGTTTCTATGTGGAGTGTGGTCAATTATTCTGAGCAAACTTGATGTTTGTGGGTTTCCTTCCTGAAATCTATCACGAGAGAAAACTCATCCACTAGGGTAACCTAGGGGTAACGTCTTATTATGTATGCAAAAAGCAATCGTATAACCCACGAAAATGGCTTTTTATTAATGTTATATAATTATATTTTAGTTGGCCTGTATCTTTTCACATTTTCATTCATCTTTATTGCTAGGGACTAGCAATGTGTATGTTCTTGGGTGTGATTAGTAATGAATATTGCATTTAACACCCTTTATTCTAGCACATTATAGCATTATCATGTCCATGAATTCCTATATTGAAGCGTTTATATTTTATAACCTGTGTTCTTGATGTTTATATGTTTTTAAGATTTATTTGAGCTTTTATAAGTCTTGGGGATGTGAAGTTTGAAGCTGGCTATGTTTTTGAAAAGTTTCCTTACAAGATGCAACTTTAAAGGAAATTTCATCATTTAAAACACCCATATTTTTTATGGTATATAATTATCGATGTGTGCATAATGAAATTATATTCACTTGACCGCTGACCGTGCATTATTTCAATCCCATATGAAGATGATTTGGTTATTTTTAATGGTTTTGACATATTCTTCAATTTTAAGTGTATTTTAGTAATTTAAACTATATAATTGAATTCTAATTGGGTGAATTCAAACATTGTAGGGAAAAATCTTCCATCATCCATAGTTTACATTGAGTATGTCGTATACCGCTGCAACCGCCGAGGAAGCTCACAATCATTTGTTCAAGGCTATGGATCCGAATATCAGGTTTCTTCAACAACGAAAATTTGCAAGATTGATTTTGGCAAGGAATGCATGTATGTTTCGAAAATGTTTTACGATTGTGTTGAGATATTTTTTGAAACTGTTTTTTTATCAAAATGAGGCATTTTTCATAGTTAAAATATTATTTGGAAGACCTGTAGGCGAGCTTTTTAAATAATAATTTTCGCTTCCGTCGTTCAAACGACAAAGTGATGTCATTCAAACGACATTGATATGCCATTCAAACGACCCCTTATAACAAAATCTCATGTTGTTTGATAGGTCGCGATATAGATCGTTCCTTTATTGCGTTAAACAACCCTACACTGTTTTTATTTTTTAAGGACATTTTTAGAGTCGTTCAGAGAACATCTAACATCGTTCAATTGATAGGGAATGTCGTTGGAACGACGTGCGCCGCCTCAAAGTATTTTGTGTTGTTATAAATACCCGTTTTGGAAGACTTCTTCATTAAAACTTTTGCCAAAAGAAAACTGAAAATCTGCAGAATTTTAGTCTTCACTTTTAAGGCACAAAACTTTATTTTTTGATTCACAAATTCATCCCGTATACTTATGCAAATCGTATTGGCAACTAAAACACTTCTTTGTTGAAGTTTATTTTGTAGAGAAGGATTCTCTACTGCTGGATTAATAGTTCTTGCGGAAGATATTTGCTGACGACTACTGTGATTGGGGATACTTGAGTGTATTCAATGCTGAAGGAGGAGCTGCGGTTCTTGAGGTTCTTGCGGGAATCTTTGTTGATTTTAGGCTGCGGTCTACGTGGATTTTCTTTCGGAAATTCATTACAGATTTCTTGTGACACTTCGTACGAAAAAGGGGGAGAATATAATCTCTACTTGTCGGGACACTCCGTATTTATTTTCTTTATTCTTTTCCTTGTATATTTCGAACAAATAAAAAGGGGGAGAACAAATTATGAATTATGGGAGAGTGAAAGTTTGAATTTTGTGGGAGATTTTGAGATTTACTTTATTTTAATTTCATTTTAAAGTCTTTATGTCACAAAGGTATTTGTTTTATTTATTATGTGTATGACTTTGATGATTATTTGGAAAGCACACAAAAAGAAGAGCAGATAAAGCAAAGAGATTTAAAGATATTTAAAGTTGTAGATTTTTTGAAGACTTGCATTTTTAATATCTTTCCATTTTTGGGTTCATGGGAGTGTATTATATTTTTATAGGATATTTTATTGATAATTCGTATTGTTTTTATTTTTTACCAGCATAGACATAGGGGGATATTTGTAAGAACAAACTTTCTATCGTCCATAGTTTACATTGAGTATGTCTTATACCGCTACAACCGTTGAGTAAGTTCACGATCATTTGTTTAAGATGGAGGATCTAAGTATCAAGTTTCTTCAACAACGGACATCTACAAGATTGATTTTGGTAAGGAAAGCGTTTAAGTTTCGAAAATGGTTTACGATTGTATTGGGATATTTTTCGAAACTATTTTTTTTTATCAAAATGAGGCATTATTCTGAGTCAAATTATTATTTCGAAGACCTATAGGAAGGATTTTTAAATAATAATTTATCGCTTTTGTCGTTCAAACGAAAAATTAATGTCATATAAACGACCCCTTCTAATGACATCTCATGTCATTTGATAGGTCGCGAGATAGGTCGTTCCTTTATTGCATCAAACGACCCTACACTATTTTGGTTTTTCTAAGGTCGTATTTATAGTCGTTCAAACAACATCTAATGTCATTCAAACGATAGGGCAATGTCATTCGAACGACCTGCGCCGCCTCAAAGTATTTTGTTTTGCTATAAATACCTGTTTTGTAAGACTTTTTCATTAAGAGTTTTGCCAAACGAAAATTACAAATCTGCAGAATTTTAGTCTTCACTTTTAGGGCACGGAACTTTATTTTTTGATTCACAAAATAATCCCATATAGTTTTTTGAATTGTTTTAGAACCCAAAACACTTCTTTGTTGAAGTTTCTCTTATAGAGAAGGATTCTCTACTGCTGGATTGCTAGTTTTTACCGGAGCTATTTGCTGACGACTGTGGTCATCGGGGATACTCAAGGGTATTTAGTGCTAAAGGAGGAGCTGCGGTTCTTAAGTTCTTGCGGGAATCTTTGATGATTTTAGGTTGCGATCTATATGGATTTTCAACAGGAAATTCATTGCAGATTTCTCTATGTGATTCTAAGTTGCGATTTACATTATATGGTGAAATAAAGGTTTTTATCCGAAAGGTTTTTTTTCCTCTGAAATTGTGTTTTTCCCTGCATGATTTATTTAATTAATGCTTTGAATGACTTGGATGCATGAATAGGGTTAAAAGATAAAATTGGTGTAAATAAATTTGTTCTTATATTTAGTTCATAATAAAATTGTGAAATTTTGAAAAAGGTTGTCTTTACCTAAAGCACACACAAAAGGGAATTTACAAACTTTGTGTCATTTTAAGTATGTATGAGGAGTTTTTGGTCTTGTTAATACAGAGGTGTGAAAATTAGCTTGAGGGGGCAACATTGGAAACTCCCACCCCCACCTAATTAAATCAACTTGAGGGAGCAACATTTGAAACTATCACCCTAAACTTATCAATTGGCTATAGTCGATTGATACGTTCCTAATAATGACATTTTTTTTTGGGGGGGGGGGGGTTAATTCCCTTTTTGGATGGGTATTTAACGGAGGTAGGTTCTTATTATAAAGGGGGTTCATTATCTGTTAGTCTTTGGTAGTTTTGGCTTGTTAGGAGGTCATCTCCCTCTCTCCCCGGGTTTGTGTTGCATGCTTACTATTCATCTTCTTCTTTCATTTTTAATGTTTAATAGTTAGTTCTAAATATGAATAACCTTATTTGTTTTTAATACAAGTAACATAGTCTTGTTTTCTCCCTCGATTTCTCTCATTAATTGTTATTGTTAACTTTAATATGAATGTAATTAAAATGTATTGAAATTGTTGAATTTACCTTCGATATTTGGTTACTTTACTATGGTAGGATGGTATAGGTTTGTTTTAATGGATTAATTTCTCTTGATTTTCACCTATGAACCTTAGTGGGGTATATCATGTAATCACTATATTTTCTACCTTTCATTTGTGATTTCAGGAGTATTGTTGATGCCAATGTCATATTTTAGCTTTTATGAGAATCTAGGGAGTTACATCCTATGTTTTAGTGATTGTTTAAGTGGGTATTAACCTTATTTAAAGCTTTTCTAACCATGTAACCATTTATGCAATGTATTCCATGTTACGGGATATTATTCTCACCATATAACTTCAATTCTTGTCAATTAATTTTGATTCAATCCTTGACTAGTGTTAATGGTAGTGTAAGACCATTTTAATCCAAATATCAAATGTTTATTTGTCTAGGAATAAATCCACACAATTCTAATAACTTTCTTGGTGGATTTGATACCCAAACTAGTTGTTATACTTATAAAATAAGTGTAGTTAAAGTTTAATCTTTTTGTACTTAGAATTGGACTGATAACAACGACTAGTATCTTAAACGACCGCTCGATTTTCCTTTAATCGCAACTTTATTTTATCCAATAAAACTTTTAAGAAATAGGAGAAAGAGTTTTGTTTCTTCATATGTGACCACGTAATCCACCACTACGAACTTCAATGATTATAGGTTTCAATAATGAACATTCGAAAATATATATAGTTAATCGTGAAAAAAACATCTTATAGAAAAAGTTTTTGGTATATACCTCTTGTAAATTCTTCAAATATTTTTGCCAAGTATGAATCATCTTTGTAAACTTCGTTTAAAACTTCGAAGCCTAATACTTACACTTTCATACTAATAAGCAAGGAATGTCTTTGGTTTAATACATCAAATTCTTGTTGTACTTAAAATCACCATAATCAGAGAAAAAATGAATTCTTCTGGCATGAGGCCGTGTTTCCAAAGATCCAAAGTTTGAACAGTAACATGTAATTCGTTGTCATAAGTTTAATACTTTTTACAAAAAAATCTTAAATTATCACTAAAATAAGAATTAGGTTGCCCTTAATTAGAAATAATAACTACAATTCCAATATTCGATGCATAACAGTCAACTTTGAAGACCGTGTCAAAATTCAGGAGTGCAAGAAAAGGAGCTCAAGGAATCTTATACTTCACTATCTGAAAACTCATTTCTCTGCGTCACTCCTTTGAAATTTCCATTGTTGAATAACTTGATGATTGGGCCAATAATGGTGTCAAATCTTTTAATGAAGTAATGAAAAAAAAACAAGTCTAAGAAGATATTACGAACGAAAGTTGGAATAAGCCAAATTTTAATTGCTTCAATCTTTCATAGATCCACCTTTATTCTTTCACTTGGCATAACATAGGCTAAAAGGTGGGGCTATTTGTCCAAAATTCACAGTACTTCAACTAGAATACTATTAATGTCAAAATTAAAAACTTTCCAAAAATGCTCTGTATTTTGAATATCAACTCGTTCTAGGAAATAACATCAGCGGAGTAAACTTTAAAAACATAATAAAGTATTAAATAAATGTGTAATAAGACACATAAAAGTAAAAGAAGAAATAAGTATTCTAAATGGCATCCCCATTAATTCAAGAAGTGCATCCCATAATTTAAAGTGGTCTTTCATATCATTAGATTAATATGACAGATGGGAAAGATGTACTCGATGTTGATTATGTTTACCATATACTATCAGAAAACATGTGCCAACATCTGTCTTTATTTAGTGTAAAAAGAGTCATGAAAACACATTCAAAAACGTGTATAATGGTCCGGTATTATGGTCAAATGTAGAATCCGTAGATGACGTCAGAAACAAGACAAATTAAATTTAATCCAATTTTATCTTAATTAATTAGGAGAAGAAAAATATCCAAGATAATGAATCAAAATCGAATCAAACAACCAACAACACGAGATATGAGGAAAAACCCTTTCGGGAAAACACACTTTTCAGCACTATTATAACAAAGGTATTACAAAATCACGCAAACTAACTTACAGGCTTAGGCTCCAATTAGTATCTCAGTTATGACTCCTTCCTTGATGAAAACACAAAGTCATGCAGATCTAAAAACACCCCATAGCTATCTCCACTTACCTCAGTACTCACCGATCAGCCTCAGGAAACTATATCTTCAGGAGTGAAGAATCAATTCCACATGGATATAATGATGTGATGTGTTCTTCAGTGTTTGATAAAATGATCACAAAACAGGGAACGGGTTTGGATTTGGAAAACCAAAGAGTTTGATCAAAAAATATATTAAAAAAGGATTGCAAAGAGGATCAAGTTTTTTTTATCTTTAAATAGGGATAAAAATCTCCAAAAGATAGACTTGAAAATATTGCAATGAAATCAAGTAAAAAAATTTGCATGCTCATTCGAACAGACTGGACCACATTCAAACGACCTATGCAATCTCATTCGTACAGTATAACATGAGAGATCGAATGACATTATAGGGAGATGAGAAAAATGGTTTGTTTGAAGTTTCATTCAAACATCTGATAACTAACGAGTTCAAGAGACTCATTTTAATGACCCTTCATAACTCGTTCTAACGAGATGCCTTAAAATGATATTTTTAGAAAACTTGTGAAAAATATTTTTATTTGAAACACTTTTAAAATACCCATTAACATGATGATTGCACAAAATTAACCTCATATACATTGTTTGATGATTGTAATGGTGATCTCAAGTGTTCGATCTTCGATGGTCGCATTCGGTCACTAACTTGTCTTTGATTGAAGCTCTTCAGAATGTACACAATGATATAGAGGTGTAACAAAATATGCCAAATCAAAAACATAATGAGCAATTATCATTTTTTCTCTTGCACACATGGACTCTTTTTTTATAGAGCAAAACATTTTCCTAATAAATCACCAACTTCACTTTGAAGCTCCTTATGTTTTTCAAGATTGAATTTGTAGGTTGCCTTGTTTGGGGTGATCGTACTGGGTACAAAATCAATACAATGTTAAATGGCAATTGTTAGAATCAGGTCTAGTGGAATTTCTTTTCAGAAATCATATTGAAACTAAAATAAAAGAGGTTTAATTAATAATGAACATCTAATTTTTTTTCTTCATTTTCCTCTATTAAAACAAGAGCATAATATTTTCTCTTAGAAATCCTTCTCAAATTTATCCATTGAGAGGAAATGAATTTCACTCTCAATAGAAAATTCAGAAGTGCTATTTGGTTTCAAAGATACTAATATGAATTTACCCTATATTGAAAAACATATTTGTGTTCTTAATACCATCTTATTCCCATGCTCCAAATTATGTTCATGGAAACAACCTTCAACCCTATTCTATCTTACGACATGTCAAAATGAAGAATTGAAGTTGACATATTTTTTTTAATCTTTATCTCATTTTTGTTGCATTTCCATGAAGTCCTTAAATAAATTCACCAATTTTGGAAGATATAATGGAGCAAATTTTATTCATCCACATTCATTGGAGAGAGACTTTGGTGCAATACAATAATTTCTTCATGTTCAACATGTGTTCTTTCATAATCATTTCAGATTGTCCACCAATGAATGGATATATCTCAATTTATTCTTCCACACGTTCTTGAGAGTCAAGATTATAAAATTTCTCATCCTTTTCGAATGGATTTTCATGAAATATTAGTTATTTATACAATGTATATAATGTTTCTTAATTGTCTTCTTCTTCTTCTTCTTCTTCTTCTTCAAATTCAACATTATTTCCTTTCAAGAAATAAATACCACAATACTCACATTGTGGAACAACATGTACAACATCAATATCTCAATCTTTTCGCTAGTCTTTATACCTTTCTTCTTAATTATGGTGAAAAGTTTGTTCCTCCAATTCTCGATAAGAGAAGGTAATTTTCTCCTAACCCACCTTCAATGAATCATTCTTTGAACCCTAACGCGATTCATCATGTGTCAAAGATTCCAAGAATTATAAAATCTTATGAAGTTGATGGACTTATCTCCTCAAATTATCACTTCCAATATCACATAGTCCTTATTCGCATACTAGTTCATCAACATTCGGTGCACGATGACGAGGGTGGCCCATTATAATAATAACTCTTATACTGAATTGTCACCAGATAAAAATGGAAGATGAAGAGAGATGAAAGTACAGTATTGACATAGGGTTGAAAGTAGATTTCAAGTAAACACCATTTTTTAATTTTTTAATTTTATCTTAGCACCTATAAAACCAAAGTGTTATGTAAATAGTTTTCCAATTTAAATATTGAACTAAACATGAATCTAGGTGATATAAGAGTGAGAAAAATAATAAACTAGAACATGACAATGTACGAGGAAAAACCCACAATGGAAAAAACCTCGGATGTCACAGTCATAAAATTCCACTATGATATAGGTCTATGTACAAGAACAACGTAAACTTACTCAACGAATTTAAGCCTTCAATCATTAATCCACTTCCTTTGTCCATGCTAGCCACTGTTCGATGCGTTCCAGCAGTTAACACAACGAAGGCGCTTTCCCATGACTCGATATCCTATCAATCTTACTTGTCTATATACTAGTTAAGACATCGCACAACATAAACATCGTTTCCACCACTCATAATGCTCTATAATATGTAGGGCAAACAAACTTTTTGTGACACAAAAGCGATCTCAAACAAACATAAGATTTTGAAACATGGATCTCATATGTTGGGAGGCTCAATATTTGTCTACTAAAACTGTTTCCCCCATCCTCAATCTCTCGAAAAATCTTTTCCAGGAATTTTATTTATAGAAAACATTAAAAACAAGGTGCCATAAAAATCGTGTAAACTCGTTAGAACGAAACACGGATGGTCATTCGAATGATTTATGAAATCTAATTCAAACGAGATAACCAAAATCATCTGAACGATTTGTGATGACATCTCACTGCATATCCGAAAAATCTCATATTATCCTCGTTTGATTCTCCCTTAAATGAAAGATCACTTCTCGTTTGAACCAATCAAAACCTTATTCTACTGACTTCAAGAAATTCATTTAAACGACAACCAAACTTCTTTCGAACAAATCTATAGAAAAAAATTATTATTTCTTTTAAAAAATCATTTTACAGAAAATTACCACAAAAATATTTTTAGTACAACACCTAAAAGTATCAAGGGGTCAAACTAAATTCGCATCCATACCTCTTGAGATCCCATGGACCTTAAAGACGAAACTCATTATGAAAACACGATACCATCATGAAGTCGCTTTACATGGATGTTATTCTCTTCAATTACACATCTTAGTCTTGAAGGATAAACAAACTCGAATCCTAACCTATGACTCAAACATGTTTTTTTCAAATCGAATAAAGCTAAAATACAAAAAAATTGACTGGAGAGAAAATTTATCATTAAAATATCCCCTTTTGGTTATTCCTGGATAAAACTTAAAAACAAAAGGCTATTAAGATCACTAAGACTCAATCCCAATCCTAAAAGAAAAAAGTACAGATGTTTAACTGACGCAAACTTCAGTAGCTTTGCGTTTATGAAACTTTTTTGTATTGTTAATAAACTTGTGCAATCAACATACCTTCATATGGAAAGAGAATATACCAATATATAAACCGTTTATGAAATAAAATTCCCCTTTTATTAGACATCCCGTTGAGGCTTGATGTTTCCCCTTTTTTGTTCGGTAATTGACGAAGGTAAAGTGCACAATATAAAATAACTTTCCTCATAAATGTGAAATATGCAAACATGAAGCAAAACAAGTAATATCATGCGATGGTGTGAAGTGTAACACAATGATTAACAAACTTGGAAACACAGTCACAAATAATCCAAACAATGAACAAATGATACCAATGTAATCAAACAAAAGATACCAATGTGATCATTATAGCATGTTAATTTGACACAAAATATGAAGCGTATGAAAAACATATATTAAATGCAACACACATAATCAAAATAGCCACACATACGCACATATGTATATACACACTCATATAATAATAATACATACGCATATATCGGTATAAAAACCATAAAAGATGCAAAACACATTAGCTTTTTACACTCGTATGGCACAAATATGTCTAAATGAAATGTGCTAACTAATCTAGGGGTTAAACAATAAAATAAAAGAAATATGTCCCAAACAATTTAGATATGTCCAAGAAATTCTATTTGACAACGTTAAAATATGACACTTTAATTTAGCCTCAATTGATAAATAATGAGCTAGCCACTACACCAAATCTGTTGACTTATCACGGTCATTGACCGTGACAAGTCCAACTTGTCAAGGTCAATGACCGTGACAAGTCTGGGGGTGACAATATTTGTTGTCACAGACTTATCGCGGTCATTGATCGTGACAAGTTCATTAGACTTGTCACGGTCATGTCATGATCAATGACCATGACAAGATTAGTCACGGTTAATAACCATGACATTTAATAAAAAATTGTCACGGTCAATGATCGTGACAATTCTGGGCAGAATTGAAAAAACAATTGTTGGGCAGTATGGCCACTGCCACTGCCCAACAGTATATTTGTACCTGTCATAGCAACATTGTACCTGTTCAAACATCATATATCCAAATAACATAGAGATAATGCAAATATACATTCAAAATAATATGCATCACGATATAATTCAAATGTAACAACTTAAAACAATTCTATTCAAATAATGTCACTACATGTCTGGGGTGGGTCTAAGGAGGTGAGTAGGACACACGATATACGAATTGATACACCCAGAAATATACATTGTGTCACATTGTTCTCGCAACCACAATGGGGAGTTCTCCTTCCCGGGTATCACATGAGTAATGAGCACCTTGGCCTCGATTTCTTAAAGTAAACATCCATGAACTGGCATACCCTGGATGGTATTCGGGCCCCTCAACCCCCGCCCTATTCGCTGGCCATCAAATATGTCATGTATAAGCATCCCCGTCAAACCAAATGTCGACATCGGTCGGTCGAAGGGAGACAAATAGGGGACTAGATCATCAAAGTCTGCACGTGTCGGTGATGAAGCAGCGAGGTTCACATCCTCGTCTTCCTGCACCTCCTCCTCCACAACCTACTCTCTCCCTTTCCCCTTACGGTTTTCGCCCAACGAACGCTTCATAAATGAGAACATATCTTAGACCATCACCTCCGAATGGGACAGTTTCGCATCATGTGAGTCCACTGTTCGAGCCAACCCGATGTTGCTCGTCTCCAATCTGATGATCCTAGATTTGGTCACCTGCGATCTCACCCCTTGTCCTCCCCTTGCGATCAGTGCCAAGTACTTGACTGAGTGCATCTATGGACAAAGATGCCTTATCGGCATTAGACTGCAACTCATGCACTTACTTAAGCTTTGCCTGAAACGACAAAAGCACATGATTAGTTAAATAAGTAAATAAAAAAATTATAATATAATTAACAGAAAGTAAACTGTCAGATTACTTACAATCGTGGACACGACAATTGGGGACACCTCCTTATCCTTCCCCTTCTTCGTCCTAATAGCCACATAAGTATCGAGCCTATATGGCATACCCCCAGGACCACTCCCCATCCCCTGAAATAAAATAATGCAAAATTAGTATCAGCTTCGCAAAGTAAAATAATACAGAATAACATATTTCTGTAATTATAGAAAAAATAAATCTTACCATCATCCCATGCTCCACCTCGGTGTAAAAAGTTCGGCCGGAGTAGTGCACGTACGTCTTTTTCACCTAATTTTCCCTCCCCGATTGGCAAGATGCCAATTGTCGCTCCCCGATATCATTGTCAATGAACTTTTACCATTGTGCCAATGTGATCGGTTCCTTCGGCGGGACGGAGGCACGCCATCGGATAACGGAGTCTCGGGTCTTCCCAAAGTACTGGGTTTGCATATTTTTCTTCCACATCTTGTGTTGCTCCCTCGACTGCTCTAAGATGGAATTGCGTAGTTTTGGGTCCAGGCTGAATTGTTCTTGTCCAACAAATACAATGTTAGCTGCGAATAATCTTAGTTCCTGTCCAACAAATACAATCTATACTCAGGCATATATTCTCGAGTATAGATTGATGACTCCACGGTGATGTATTCCTCTGCAACTGATCCTGCAATGTATCACGTATTCTTGAACACTTATGTCAAAGAATGCTGCGGGAAAGTACTTCTCCAACACAAAAATTGCTTCGGTCACCGCAAATTTTGCGGCCTCCTAGACCATGCCCTTCTTGTTCAGTTGCATTCCCAGTTAGGGTCTTCTTATGCTTGATATTTTTAAATTTAGGATTCTTACCAGGCATATAAGGTCCATATAAAGAAGATTTACTTTCAATTTCTGAACCCGAAAGTTATCTCGGCAATAGCCTATGTTCAACCCCGCCCGATAAAAAATTAGAACCTTTCTCAATTCTGAAACTATGAGCCGGGGGTAAAAACCTCCTATGGCAATGGTATACATTTTTTAAGCTAGCGGATAGACAAAGAGATTCAGTCTCCTCTCCATAAATAGAACACCCTAAATAACTATGTACCACAAACCGGATACTGTCCCATAACACTACACCAAATCAAGCTTTTAGTAACAGACTACTTTTTTTTATTACTAACAGTATTTTACCATTACTGCTTCTCACAATAAGTTACCGTTAGTAATATGAGTCAAGTGTTAGTAATATTAGTTCAATATTTTAAAAGTAAAAACAAAAAAACAAAAATAAAATTTTCCTCCCAATCAAAAGAAACTATCCCCGAATCCCACGCACCCAAACAAAAAGCCCCACAACCTTCTTCTCAAAACTCCCAGCCTCAATCTCGTACCCTACCTCTTCTTGTCCCGAGAGTTCTTCTCAAACTCCATCGTTGTCACTATAGCTGTCACCTAGGGTTTCTCAGACTCTCGGCCTCTTTTCAAACACCATCGCTGTCATCTCAGAATCGTGGGTTTCACAATTTGGTGATGTTGAGGTAAGCCTAATATTATGTATTTGTATAATCATTGTCATCTGTAGTATTATGTATATGTTTATACTATGTCCTATTCAGATTTGGATATTTTGTGATTCTGGATTAGGGTTTTGAGAGGAAAAAATTTAGGTTTTGATGCATTTATCCCCATATGGTACATTTCTTTTGAGATTCAGTGTTTATATGTTGCACTTAATAATATTGATTTATATATTTTGTTCAATTATTATTGTCTCCACATGGTATAAACATATTTGATGTTCCTACAACTTGGTGGTTGATTCATTCGAATGGCGACAAGACTGTGGTGGTTGTGTATTATTATTGAGGGTTATTCGTGGTGAACACAAAATTTATATATTTTCCTTGGAGGTAAGCATTTTGAAATTTCAATTTCCCCTGTTTTTTATATGTCTCTACTAATCTTATCAACCATCTGCATTTTTTTTATTAACCATGTTGGTAGTGTTTGCTAAAAAGGCTAACAGACTTGTATTTTAATTATATCTATGTTTATATTGCATGTGTATATTAGAATGCATGTTTTTATAATTATTTCTCCCTCCACCCTAATTATTAGAAAGTCTTTGTGTTTTCTATGGATTGTTGCTAGCATCATGATTATTATTCCATAATTTATTAATTTATCGTACATATATGTTATTTCAAGTTTTTTTATATTGAAAATATGTTTTTTTGGGGACTTCTGACATGTCGTGGTCAAATAAAATGATGGAATGTAACAATAACAACGTGAAGGAGAGAGCGGAATGGAGAGGGAATTAAAGAATCCCCCATTACTTTTGACAGTAGGGCTTGATTGGTTTAGCAATCCTCACCGACGAAATCTTCTTTGGCACATCTCGCCCCTGAGTTTCAGGTTTGGGGTACTCTCTCTCTCTCTCTCTCATGCGCATGTATGTATAGTTTTCTTGGTATTAGATTGATTGTAACAGTTTCAGATCTATGCATTTTTAAGCATTGAATTTCTCTCATACAAATGATAACATGTTTGTTATCACTAAAGGTTGTTTGATTATTTCTTGGAATAGTTAGGATCTGATTGAGTGAATGGGAAAAAAATATTGAAGCTAGCTATAACATTAATTCTTAAAGATTCACAAAACTTAGTTGGAATGTTCTTTTCTACGTTCTTTGGTATGACAATGTTTGGACTTTGGATATATTAATATTGATATTTTGTTTTCTTAATTACTTCATCACGAAATGAGTTCAATTACATCTAGGTACTCATCGGTTAATGGCTCAATTTCTACACTTTCATTTAAAATTGATTTTTATTATTGTCTTTATTTTGATTTTCTTCCCACGAAAGTAGAGTGTCTCCCAAATGTCCTTATTAGTATCACAAATTAATGAAGTTCACCATCAACAATAGGGACTGTAAACGAGGATTTTCTCTTGCTAACTCGCATATGTTTATTGTTCTTCGAATCCTCTTCCAAATATGTTTCAATGCATATTCATATGCTCTTTGACAACATTCATTCTAATAATTATAGTTCAATGTAGATTACATCTCCATTCACCACTTGATTCTCTGCAGAATGTTTGCCTGAGCCTGAGAGCCCATTTAAGCTAGACCCAAGACAAATTAGAGTGTGTTTCTCTCAAACAAATTATAGCATTTGAAGTACCTAATAATTGGCTTTCACTACCTATTATGTTTGTTCATTACCTATTATGTCTCTTCAGTATCTATTATGTTTGTTCATTACCCTTTCCTCCATTTTTTCTGAAGTTCATTGTGTAGGAAAAAACACATCCCCAAACATTATTCTGTCTATTAACCTAAGGGCGTCGACGTATATGTTTACCATTTCATTTATTGAAGTTTCATATTTTATCAATTAGGGTGTCGACATTATTCTGCATATAACATAAGGGTGTCGATGTGTCGACGTATATGTTTACCAAACATCATTCTGCATAGAAAATGATTTCACTTTGGCAGCAAATGTGTAATAAGCCTACTGATATAATACATAGAAGAAGTATGGGGATAACGCCTCATGATGTATATAAGATTCATCCTCAAAGCTTATCGAATGGCACAAAAAAGAAGTATGATTATTGGCCTTATGTTGTATACAGGATTCATCTTGTTTCAATGTCACTTTCTTTATAATTTACATAGGGTTTCTATTTACATATATGATATATTTATTTATACAATAAGCCTCAACCCAATAATGAGAATCATGAATAACATTTTCTATGAAATCGTCTATGAGGGCCCCAAACCTTCTTTATTGTATAATATGAGAATTTAAGCCCTTGAATCAAGGTCTTTTTACTTTTCTTATACACACTTATAAGTGTTAACATGATTACCAATAAGCTTCACATAAAAAGAGGCATGGGTTTAATGGAGTTATGCAATTTGCTCACCCAGCATGCTACTAAAATTTCAGGGTTGAATGTGGATGCTATAATTCATGGTGGGATTAGGAAGTTCACGGATGAAGTTGGGTGGTTGTGGACTTTGTTGGTCGACTATTATATCAGAAGGAAGTTAGTTGAGAAGGCGAGGGATATTTTTGAGGAGAGGATGACTACGGTTGTCACAGTGAGGGATTTTAGTGTAATTTCGATGTATGAGAGCCACAATGATATTGCCAACGCTAGAGTAATCTTTGATAAGGAAGTACAAGTTAACTACAAGGCTGTGGATAATCTGGAAAGTATTTGGTGTGAAAGGGCTGAAATAGAATTAAGGCACAAGAATTTTAAGGGAGCGCTAGAGCTGATGAGGCATGCCACCGTAGAGCCGTCAGTCGAGGTCAAAAGGAGAGTGGCTAATGATGGCAGTGAACCAGTTCATATCAAGCTGCACAAATCCCTTAGGCTCTGGAGATTTTATGTGAATTTGGAGGAGAGCCTAGGTTCCTTGGAGTCAACTCGTGCAGTTTACGAGCGGATATTGGATCTAAAAAGAGCCACACCCCAAATTATAATAAGCTACGCTATGCTTTTGGAAGATCATAAATACTTTGAGGATGCATTTAAGGTTTATGAGAGAGGCATGAAGATCTTCAAATATCCGCACGTAAAGTACATATGGGTCACTCATCTTTCTAAATTTGTTAAAAGATACGGGAAATCAAAACTGGAATGGGCTCGAGAGTTATTTGAGCATGCTGTTGAAGTGGCCCTGCTGATGTAGTGAAGCCATTGTATTTATAATATGCTAAACTAGAGTAGGATTATGGTCTGGATAAGTGAGCTATGAGTGTATATGATCAAGATATAAAGTTTGTTCCAGCTATTGATAAGTTGAGCATGTACGAAATCAGCGTAGCTCGTGCTGTTGAGATATTTGGTGTTTCGAAAATAAGGGGAATATATGTGCAGGCGATCTAAATGGGCCATGTTCCAGACAATGATGTAAAGATCATGTGCATAAAGTACGCGGAGCTTGAGAAGGGCATGGGAGAAATAGAGATCACGCTTGTGGAATATACCAACATGCAACTGATTTTGCGAACCCAAGATCTAATGCTGACTTTTGGAACAAATGGCATGAATTTGAGGTGAACCATGGAAATGAGAACACCTTCAGAGAAATGATTTGTATAAAAAGGAGTGTTTCTGCATAGTATAGCTAGACACATGTCTTTCTTCCTAAGTATCTTACGCAAAAGGATCAAAATTCGAACCTTGAGGAAACAATGGCTTCTTTGAAGAAAGATGGGGTCCCTGATGATGAAATGGATGCTCTAAAAAGGCAGTTGTTACCTGCAGCTACAACAGCCAATGACACGGCCACCAAAGATGGCACTAGGACACTCGACTTTATGAGTGCTGGAGTGGAATCACAGATAAATGGGGGGGGGGGGGGGATAAAGGTCACTACAAAAGATGAAATCTGATTCATCCACCCTTAGCCAGGTAGCTTTTTTAGATCCTTTATTTTATGTGTTAGAGGAGGAACAATTGGTGTTGAGTATTGTTAAAACTTGTGGTGGAGTTCATTCCGAAATGTTCCAGGAATGAATGCTCAATTATATATGGTTTTTTAGATCCTTAATCATGTACATTTTTTTGCAGTGTTTCAGGAATAAATGCTCAATTATATATGGTCTTTTAGAATCATATAAATATCAGCTAGGGACAATGTTGATGACAATTTACAAAAAAATTCATGTGTATGTTTGTCCCCATCCCCTCCACCCCCCCACATATAGATGTGTATATTTAGTTTTTTTTTTTATGTTTTAGACTAGTTCATTTCACTTTCACAAACTAATATTAACTGCTTTTAATGTGTCAGATATACTATTTCATAGATATTATTCCAATTTTAGCCACTTAGCAAATGTCTTATTGCTGCGAAGGACAACCAGTAATTCCCAGACTTTCTATCTCCATTTGGGTATGTATATAAACATGTCTGAATATTTTTTGTATGGGGAGGCCATAAATTTTGTGATTCGTGTAATCATATCTACCATCAACTTATCAAAAAATGTAATAAGGTTTAGTCTTCAATTCATTTAGTATCCTGTCAAATCTGGACTTGGTTATTCCGACATACAACATTCCTACCTTCAACTTTTTATTCTATATTGTTTTATACTTCATTCTTTTTCCCTTCCCTAGTTTAGTTGCCTGCCTTTTGCCCTTGAATGCCACTGTATAATTTCCTTATCTTTGCAGGATATCGATTGCAGGACCTTAAATACATTAGAGAACATGCCTACGTATCTTGAAAGACATGTTGTTGACAAGTTCTTTGAGAACTTTAATGAGTTCAAAATGGATGGACAGGCTAAAGAGCAGAGGGTGGAAGGTTACAAAAAATTTTCTCTGGGCGAGATCCTGGAGAATGTCAATAATTCCTCGCAGTTGTCTCCTTCAACTTATCTCGTTTATAATTTAATAAAGCAATCAAAGGTCAGTAGTTATTTTTCCTTCTGTTATATGGAAAAAGTTTCTATCCTGAAGTTTAAGATAGGCTTGTATGCATATCTGATAAGATTAAATTCAAAACCCTTTAATAGTGCTACAATACAACTATATACTTAAATTCAAAACCCTTTAATATGTAACATATAATGTGTTCATTCATCTACTTGTTGTCTCAGAAAATGTCAATTGGGTACTACGCAAAGGCTGCACCTCCAACTGTTACTATGCCTCGCTTGAAACACGCCATAGTGGCTAAATAGATTAGTGGGTTCTTGGATGTTGCATTTAATTTTTACAAGCAAGCTCTTTTAGATGACATAATCGGTTGGTGGATTTTTGAATGTCACTTAAAGCAGGGCTGTCGTGCTCCCAGTAACAACATGGTGCGAATTTCCTTTAATCAGTTGTTATAGCTGCAACTAGAATCGCAACAATCTCGGCTAACTTCACCTCACTTAACATAGAACTCAGAAGCTCAGGCCCAAGCATGTCAATACCATCTCTGTTACGATCAACTTACTTTAATCCAAACTTCTCTTTACCACAACGTAGAGGTAATTTGTTTCCAGCTATTGGATTATCCACTACAGATAATTCATCTACGTTACTTAATTTTCAGTCTGGAAATTTTTAGTCCGGGAATCTGAATCTCAACCCTATGTTGCAAACAGTTGATATCTATCACACTGGGATTGGCTATGGCAGAGGTAATACGCAAACCATAGCACTCTGGAATGGGCTATGGCGCGGTGTTATTCATGTTCAAGGTGAACAAGAGAGGATACTGTAAGATAGCATAAAGACGATGAGTTTTAATGATTTATAATGTTCGTATACTACATGTGAAGCCTTTGTATTTTTAATTTGCTATATTTGTTTATTTTTTAAAATTATTAGAATGGCTATATTGTCTTTGACCTCTGCCCACATATGTTATGGTTATTGTGACTACCACCCCCAAACTTTGAGTGTTGAGCTCACAATTCATATAACGAACGGATAGAGGTCAAATATCAAATAAATCCTTACTAGAAAGGTAGTTTAGCTTAATTACCCTATTCAGAAGAGTGAGGGAATACAAAGTGGTGATCAAGTTTGTGTGCAACAACTTGATATTCAATGTGAAACAAAGACCAAGGTTCGTAACATGCTAATTTGGCAACGTTTCACTCTTTTTCTTCGTATTCCCTGTTTTATTTGAAAAGGTCTTTACAATTATGTGAAATTTGGAAGATGACTATATGTCTAGAAACTGTACAATAACCATGTAGTAGGGTTAATCTATGGTTTTGTTGTATTATACATCAATCTTAAATGTTGAAACAAAACGTAATCGTTTATAATATGAAATAGGGAATAAATATATTATTACATGCTTTTATTTTTCCACAGATTTCTTCATTGTATAGGATTTTGAAAATCTTGAGCAAAAGATGTGTTTGTCAAAATAACCTCCTTTGATACTATTATAAATTAATTAGGAAAGCACAACAAGATATGATGCCCCTATTTTTGTGTTTGTGCAATTAATTTTGTCGGTGGATAATTTTTTGTACTAAATTAATTTTGTATGACTAAACGTTGATATTATAACTAATATGATAATTTTATTAATTGTACAAACACTTAATAATTAGGAAAGCACAACAAGATATGACGCATGAGATTACCCCCTGCTTCTGCCTTAGCATGCCAAGTAATTGCCTCTGTTATCCATGTTACTGTGAAAAATCGCTTTAATCTAGGCCCAACGGGAAAATATTTCAACACTTTTTGAGGCACTTTTGACCTTGTGCCTTCCTTGCCAGTATATTGGACACATCTAGGTTCATCGCATACCGGACAATGATCGAGATTTTCATACTCTTTTCGGTATAGTATGCATTCATACACACAAGCATGAATCAATTTATACTTCCCAAACCTTTCAAACTGTTGTTCATAACAGGATATCTATTTGGAAGCGTATTCTCCTTAGGTAGTAAGCCCTTCTACTAATTAAGAATTCTTATCACGCTATTTCCAGATAACCCGTACTACGTCTTCAAACTGTGCAAACCAACCATGGCATGTAAAGTAGTTTGATCTTTCTCACAGCCAGAGTATAACAGTTGGGTCGCCTTAAATTTTAAACTTTGGTAGTCATCGTCAAGGTTTATCGTGATATCTTCACGAGCACCTGAACCTTGTACATCACCAGTAACCTAATTCTCCTCCGCTTTATTGTAATACCCCGTATTTTTATGACTTTCAATTTTGGGGATTTATTAAATTTAATTAGAGATATTAATTTAATATTAATCCAAAAAATCATTTAAATACTTAATAGCGTGATGAGAGTTAGTAATTATTGGAATTTTGTTGTAAGTTACTTTATGAGTAAAGTAAGAGGTGTAATTATATTTAGTAAAATTATCATGAGAATCTAATTTGGTAATTTTAAACTTATCGGGATGCGCTTGTGTCGTGTCGGGATTAAATTCGAACTATAAAAAAGTGAATATGTTATAAGTCATCCGTATGATCATTTTGAGTGCGTCAATGTGTCCGAAAGGTCAAGATAGTCAAAATAATGTACCCGGGGGTTTAGTTTGGGTCTCGAGAATTTTTTAGGCCTAATTAACATCCCGGGAGGGCGTTTTGGACATTTTATATTTTTGGGCATGAAAACCCACGAAATTTCTAAGAGTATATCAGATGGTAGGAGTCATCTTCTAGGGTTAGAATATCCTTAAACCAAAGACGGCCATTGGAGAGGAAGAAGAGAAGCTTTCCAAGGAGTTCTAGGCCAAGAACTCCTCCGTTTGCACCGCCAAACTTTAAATCGCGCAACAAGGATCACAACCACACCAATATCTTCACAAATCTGAACCAAGAATTCCCAGGCAAGTATCTATCTTGCTCTATTTCAGTTAATGCTTCAATAATATTAGTTTGGGATTGATTGGGACTAGTTTTTGTGAAAGAAAAACCTATTTTGGAGACTTGAAGTTGCATGATGTATAGGTAATAGATGTATTCTCGAAATCAAATTCACATGTAGAGGTTGAACCATGAAATTACAGTAAATTAGGAGTATGAAATCTGGTGAAAGAATGCGAAGAAACTAAACAAAGAAAATATTAGGGTTCTTGATATTTTTATGGATTATGCCCCATTTAATTCGTTATTCATGATGAAAATCCGCATGCCTGACGTAGAATACCACTTATTTGAGGATATAACACTTGTAGTACAAATTGTTGGGAGTTTGGTAATCAAATATATTGGTTTGGATGATTTTGGAAGAAGAAACCCGTAACTGGAAATTTTGCAGATTTGCCATACTTGCTTGATCGATCGATCGATCGAACACCTGCCATAGATCGATCGACCCCTTCTGGAAAATTCACATTTCCCTTTTAATATGTTATTCCAACTTAAATGATTAGACATTCTTGTATATTAATGTTAGAACATTTTGGGATATAAAGAAGACCAGTAGGACTTTATAAAAATATGGAACCTTTAATGTAAGACGAGATTAGCCTTTCACGGGGGTGTTTTACACATAAGGGACAATGGGAATATGTGTTAAAGGGTGAGACTCGTAAGGAAGTTACGTTGTAAAATAAATGAGTACCTACTGAAATTACACTTGGGGAGATAGGAATTCACGAGTGTTACGTAGTAAGTTGGAATAATCCCATAGATAAGAAGAAGAGACAAACCGTTATACGTGATAACCTAGTAATGTGTAATAAGAATAAATATCATAAGTATGGGTCATGAGAGTGTACCTAATTTGATATGGGAATGGTAGTATACATATATGAATGTGTTTATGCATATACTATATACGTGTGAAAATCATGCCCGCGCTACTTAATATCCCTGAGGTTACCGCGCTGGGATAGTCTTATCTCGATGGGACCTTTATGGGGGATATTGACTCGTACCCTAGAACATAGGGATCCTTGGTACAGGCTATCGGATCGATTGTCAGACGGTCCTAAGAGACGTGAGGGTATGTGCTGACCTCTTAGTGACTTGGAACTATGCTTCGCCTCAATTTGTATGTGTTTTGTGTTAATACAGTTCGAGAGTGATTCTGAACTAGTATTTCCCTTAGTACGAGTGATACGGGGACTGGATAGCAGAGTATGCCCGCACCATAAATTTTATGTGGGGTGCCGTTAGAATATATATATTATATGAGTATTTAATATATATATATTTAAACTTGAAATTTGCGAACTATCTACTGTGATTAAAGGTAGGTAAGTAATGAATAATTAATTCAACTTGAATATAAGTGTTTAAAAGGTTTAAGGCGATACTGAGAAACTTTATAATGAAATGAGGCTTATATGATAACTTTGCTGTTAAATAAAATTAACTTTCTTAACATTAGAAATTGTCGGCATGAAATCTTGAGAACTTAAGATAAGTATAAACTGTTGGGAGTATTAGTGCGATAGGTGTGCACATTAGAAGAGAGGTGAGAATTTCTCAAGGGAGTGCCGCACTAATATGATGGTTGCATTAGCCGGTAAGCATTTTAAATACTTGCTAAACTAATTTAAATTGTTTTACAATCGGGCTCTGACCCGTTTCCTATTTTCTCTTCTCTCTTGTATATATATGTATATATTACAGGTGCCCAGCCACAGGGGCGTCTGGCATAGAATCCTTTGGATGGAACGTGTTGTAGCTTAGGTGGGAGTTGCAGGCCTCTTGATTAGACGACCTCATTATTGATCCAGTTGGGAATTTGTTGCCCTTTTTCATTATTCAGTTGGTTTTATCAGAGATTGTTATTTGTTTAGTTCCAGTATTTATATTTTTTGATGGTTATTGTCAGGATGTTTATTCCTTGAAGTTTTAAAGTTGGAATTAATTAGTTGGATGTTTAATTGTTTGGATTATTTGTTCTAGTATAGTTGTTGGGTGATTCTTAAACTATGGAATGTGTAAAGTTTTAAATGTTGGTTTTTAAATGAAATTTGGAAATTGATGTCTTAAAATGGTTTTGTCACTTAGCTTAATTATTTAGGGTGTTTAATTGGAAAGTTATTTTTGCGACTGTGATGCTAAGAATGAGCCAACCGTTAACCTTGGTTATAATTTAATAAAGGACTGATCACCCGGTATTTAATTAGGCGGGGTGTCACAAGGTGGTATCAGAGCATCAGGTTCAAGTGTCCTTTAGGATCTGTACGGCTTATTTCGCTTTCAGCTTAGCGTTCTTGCTATAGAGCCCTATTTTAGGACTGTTGTATTCTTGCTTTTATGATTACGTCTTCAGCTATTTGAGATTTAATAATAACTGTAGACTAATAAATTTCTTTACATTTCAGATGCCTCCGAGACGCGCACCTAAGGATAGGCGTGCCCAACCCGAGAAGCCAGTAGCTCCGGCTCAGAGAACGATGAACGCAATCGAGGTAGCAGCTATCGTTTCTTAGGCGGTGAATGCCGTGCTAGCGGTAGTGCAATAGGCTCCACCACAGGTTCAGGCAGTGGTGTCGGTACCAGCACAACTTCCATCTGCGTGGGAGTGAGTTAGGGATGCCTTCCAGAAGGCGCATCCCCCAGAGTTCATGGTTAGTTCAGATATTATCGTAGCCAGCCAATGGAAGAAAGATATCCAGAGGCATCTGCGCATGTACGAGTGAATGAACGTGCAGAAATAGTTGTTGGCTTACTTTAAGCTGGTGGGGGCCACTTTGCATTGGTGGGAATCCACTACCACCTTGGAGGAGAGGGATATTATCACTATTCAATCATTTTGGATGCGGTTTGACAGCAAATACTTCCTATCCGCCGTGCAGACTAAGATGAGGAGGAAGTTACTAAGTCTGAAGCAGGAGAATTCGACTGTTTCTGAGTATGAAGAGGAGTTCACAAGACTTCTCACTATAGTGCTAGATGAGGCACCCACTGAGGGAAAGAAGATACTATTATTTATGGACGGGTTGTCTTGGAGGATCCGTCAACACCTCATAGGCAACCTATCACTGAGTACCTACACAGACGTACTCAATGCTGCTTTGTTACACTGCCAAGATCATCGCTTCCATCTGCAGGGAAGCAAGCGAGCAGGAGAGTCCAGCCAGCAGGGCAGGACAGGGGGTAGTGGTGCTAGTGGAGCACCGACATCTCGGGGGCAGACTCATCAGCATGAACAGAGTTCCCATCAGGGGGACCCTGCCAAGCGTTTTCGATCAGGTGACTCCAGGCAGGGCCAGACTAATCAGCAGGGCCAGCATCGTCAGCCGCAGGGTCAGCAGCAGGGCCATCAGGACCAACAACATTTTCAACAGGGCCAATAGCGGGGTGGTAACGTCCAGCAGGGCCGTAATCAGCAGGGACAGAGGGGAGGAAATTTCAGAGGCCGATGCTTCGGGTGTGGTAAAAATGGCCACAGGTGCCAGGATTGTCCAGAGGGAGATAGGGCCCCACAGCAGTAGGGTGCCCGTAATGAGCCACAGAGGCCACTTTTTCCAGCCGCCCTCCCAGCACCAGCTCAGGCATCATCCCTACCATCCATTCCAGCAGCTCTAGTGCAGCAGGGGCAGTTACAGTACGGACGTGTCTATAACATCCACCAGGCAGCAACTCCACAGGCACCACCCGCGATTGAGGGTACATTTTCTATCCATGGTACTATGGGTCAGGTTTTATTTGATACTGGGCTAACACACTATTTTATAGCTCTCATTTTGCGAATGCCTTAGGGTTATTAGCCACAGTAGAGAGCACGGTGACGTGTGTAGACTCGCCCCTAGGAAATGGATTGTTAATTTTCTTTATATGTCGAGGCGTGGGAGTAGATATTGGTAGCTTGATCTTACCGGCAGACATGTAAGTCTTAGATATGGATGAGCACGATGTTATCATTGGCATGGATTGGCTCGCAGCATACAGATCCATGATAGATTATTTCGGTGGGAGTATTGTCTTTGCCATTCCGGGGTAGGAGATGTTTATGGTGGCGATGCCTCGCCTAGAGTGAGGTTTTACCGCTCACTTGTATTACATAAAGGAGGATACCTCTAAGGAGGTCGTGATTCCCTTAGACTCGATCCCAGTTATTCGTGAGTATTCTGATGTATTTTAGGAGATACCAGGCCTACCCCCCAGTCGAGAGATAGATTTTATCATAGATTTATTACCGGATACTCAACCGATAGCACGCGCTCCATACCATATGGCTCCAATGGAAATGCGAGAGTTACGAGATTAGATAGAGCAGCTGTTAGGTCATGGCTTCATTCGTAGGAGTACCTCACCTTGGGGGGCTCCAATTTTATTTATGAAGAAGAGAGATGGTTCACTGAGGCTATGTGTGGACTACCGGGAGCTGAACAAGGTCACGATATGGAACAAATATCTGTTGCCTCGAATCGATGATCTGTTCGACCAGCTGAGGGGAGCAACCTTCTTTTCGAAGATAGATTTGAGGCCAGGATACCATCAGTTACATATTAGGGAGCAGGATGTTTCGAAGACTGCTTTCTTGACGAGATATGGGTCCTATGAATTCAGAGTGATGCCATTTGGACTCACAAATGCTCCATCCGTATTCATGGACTTGATGAACCGAGTGTTCAGAAAGTTCTTGGATCAGTTTGTCATCGTCTTCATAGATGACATCCTGATATATTCACATACTGAGGAAGAGCATGTTGAGCACTTGAGACAGGTTCTTCAGACTCTACGAGAGCATCAGCTGTATGCTAAGTACGAGAAGTGCGGGTTCTGGTTACAGGAAGTACAATTCTTGGCGCATGTTGTTTCTGAACTGGGGATAGCGATTGACCCGAGTAAAGTGTCAGCAGTAAGGGAGTGGGGACATCCCACGACACCGACATAAGTACATAGTTTCTTGGGGTTAGTCGGGTACTACAGGAGATTCATTCAAGGGTTCTCCAAGATAGAGGGTCCATTGATGAACCTGACTCGCAAGGGGGTACCATATGTTTGGGACGATACTTGTCAATTGGCTTTCGACGAGCTGAAAGACAAGCTTACTTCAGCACCAGTCCTTGCTTTACCTAAGCCGGGTGTGGAGTATCTGGTTTACACCGACGCCTCCTTACGGGGACTCGAGGGAGTACTTCAGCAGGAGGAGAAGGCTATAGCTTTTGCCTCTTGTAAGCTTAAGCCGCACGAGATGAATTACCCTACACACGACCTAGAGTTAGCAGCGATCGTCTTTGCATTGAGGATATGGAGACACTATTTATTAGAGGAGAAATTTCGCTTGTTCACAGACCACAAGTCACTACAGTACCTGTTCACTCAGTGAGAGCTGAATATGCATCAGCGCAGGTGGTTAGAGTTTGTGAAGGACTATCAGTTTGACATACAGTACCATCCGGGAAAGGCCAACGTAGTTGCTGATGCGTTGAGCCGTAGACCGATAGACGATGTAGCAGACATCTGGAGAGCAAAGTGGAAAGAGTTGGGTCACCAGGACGCAGTAGCCTGTTCCTTCATATCTGTCATAACAGTGACACCCGATATTGTTACGAGGGTAATACAGGCATAGACAACGGACTCATTTTTCCAGGAGCAGATTGTACGGCTTTTAGCTGAGGCTGCTGAGTCCTATTCTGTTAGTTCCGATGGAGGTTTAAGGTTTAATGGGAGATTGGTAGTCCCAGAAGGAGCAGACTTACGTCATGCAGTGATGACCCAGTCTCACGCGTTCCGATTGACGGTGCATCCTGGGGGAGATAAGATGTACCAGGATATGAGGCGACAATACTGGTGGAGTGGGATGAAAAAGGATATTGCTGATTTCGTGTCCAAGTGTTCTACTTGCCAGCTGGTAAAGGTGGACCACCAGAAACCGTTGGGGTTGCTTCAGTCGTTGGAAATACCCGCGTGGAAGTGGGAGAGTATTTCCATAGATTTTATTACTGGGTTACTTACATCACAGTGAGGCCACGACTCCATCTGGGTGATTGTGGACCGTTTGACCAAGGTGGCTCATTTTCTGCCAGTACGGACAGACTATACCACGGGCCAGTATGCTCAGTTGTTCATTGCTGAGATTTTCAGATTACATGGGGTGCCCTTGGATATTGTGTCAGATAGAGACAAGATTTTGTGTCGCGTTTCTGGGAGAGCTTTCAGGAGGTCATGGGTACAGAGTTGAGGTTGAGTTCAGCTTATCACCATAGATATATGGACAGACAGAGCGTACCAATCAGATGTTGGAGGATATGCTACGCATATGTGTCCTTGATTTTAGGGGAGGTTGGGAGCCACACCTCCCACTGGTAGAGTTTGCTTATAATAACTCTTATCAGTTCACGATTGGCATGGATCCATTTGAGGCATTGTATGGCAGGCCTTGTCGTTCCCTAACTTGTTGGCTAGAGGTGGGGGATAACAAGTTGCTCGGACCAGAGGTGATTCAGGAAATCTTCACTAGGATTGAGATTACCAGGAGTCACATTCGGGTAGCCCAGGACAGGCAAAAAAGCTACGCCGATGCAAAATGGTTCTTTCGAGAATTTAATGTGGGGGACCAAGTATTACTACGTGTATCTCCTATAAAAGGAGTGATGAGGTTCGGGAAGAAATGGAAATTGGCCTCGAGGTACGTGGGACCATTTCCCATTATCGAGAGGATTGGGCCGGTAGCATACAGATTGGGACTGCCAGAGCACTTACATCGCATTCACGATGTATTCCACATCTCGTCGTTGAGATGATACCATCGGGATGACATGGCCCACACCCACATCGCGATTGAGGAGATTGATTTACAACCCGACAGCTCTTACGAGGAGAGACCAGTGGCTATCCTAGACTATAGCGAAAGAAGATTGAGGTCAAAGGTAGTCCCACTTGTCCGGGTCCAATGGGAGCATCATAATGTGGAGGAATCCACTTGGGAGCATGAGGCGGACATGCATGAGAAGTACCCAAAACTATTCTTGTCAGGTACACCTTATTTTTCGAATTTCGGGATGAAATTCCATTATTAGGGGGGAAGTATGTAATACCCTGTATTTTTATGACTTTTAATTTTGGGGATTTATTAAATTTAATTAGAGATGTTAATTTAATATTAATCCAGAAAATCATTTAAATACTTACTAGAGTGACGAGAGTTAGTAATTATTGGAATTTTGTTGTAAGTTACTTTATGAGTAAAGTAAGAGGTGTAATTATATTTAGTAAAATTATCACGAGAATCTAATTTGGTAATTTTAAATTTATCGGGACGCGCTTGTGTCGTGTTGAGATTAAATTCGAATTATAAAAAAGTGAATATATTATAAGTCGCTCGTATGGTCATTTTGAGTGCGTCAATGTGTCCAGAAGGGTCGAGATAGTCAAAATAATGTACCCGGGGGTTTAGTTTGGGTCTCGGGAAATTTTTAGGCCTAATTAACATCCCGGGAGGGCGTTTTGGACATTTTACATTTTTGGGCATGAAAACCCACGAAATTTCTAAGAGTATATCAGATGTTAGGAGTCATCTTCTAGGGTTAAAATATCCTTAAACCAAAGATGGCCATTGGAGAGGAAGAGCAGAAGCTTTCCAAGGAGTTCTAGGCCAAGAACTCCTCCGTTTGCACCGTCGTCACCGCCAAACTTTAGATCGCGCAACAAGGATCACAGCCACACCAATCTCTTCACAAATCTGAACCAAGAATTCCCAGGCAAGTATCTATCTTGCTCTATTTCAGTTAATGCTTCAATAATATTAGTTTAGGATTGATTGAAACTAGTTTTTGTGAAAGAAAAACCTATTTTGGAGACTCGGATTTGCATGATGTATAGGTAATAGATGTATTCTGGAAATCAAATTCACATGTAGAGGTTGAACCATGAAATTACAATTAATTAATAGTATGAAATCTGGTAAAATAATGGGAAGAAACTAAACAAAGAAAATATTAGGGTTCTTGATATTTTTATGGATTATGCCCCATTTAATTCGTTATTCATGATGAAAATCCGCATGCCTGACGTAGAATACCACTTATTTAAGGATACAACACTTGTAGTACAAATTATTGGGAGTTTGGTAGTCAAATATATTGGTTTGGATGATTTTGGAAGAAGAAACCCGTAACTGGAAATTCTGCAGATTTGCCATACCTGCTTGATCGATCGATCGACCCAAGATCATCGATCGATCGAACACCTGCCATAGATCGATCGACCCCTCCTGGAAAACTCAAATTTCCCTTTTAATAGGTTATTCCAACTTAAATGATTAGACATTCTTGTATATTAATGTTAGAACATTTTGGGATATAAAGAAGACCAGTGGGACTTTATAAAAATATGGAACCTTTAATGTAAGACGAGATTAACATTTCACGGGGGTGTTTTACACATAAGAGACAATGGGAATATGTGTTAAAGGGTGAGACTCGCAAGGAAGTTACGTTGTAAAATAAATGAGTACCTACTGAAATTACACTTGGGGAGATAGGAATTCACGAGTGTTACGTAATAAGTTGAAATAATTCCATAGATAAGAAGAAGAGACAAACCGTTATACGTGATAACCTAGTAATCTGTAATAAGAATAAATATCATAAGTATGGGTCATGAGAGTGTACCTAATTTGATATGGGAATGGTAGTATACATATATGACTGTGTTTATGCATATACTATATACATGTGAAAATCATGCCCGCGCTACTTGCTATCCCTGAGGTTACCGCGCTGGGACAGTCTTATCTCGATGGGACCTTTATGGGGGATATTGACTCGTACCCTAAAACATAGGAATCCTTTGTACAGGCTATCTAATCGATAGTCAGATAGTCCTAAGAGACGTGAGGGTATGTGCTGACCTCTTAGTGACTTGGAACTATGCTTCGCCTCAATTTGTATGTGTTTTGTGTTAATACAGTTCGAGAGTGATTCTAAACTAGTATTTCCCTTAGTACGAGTGATACGGGGACTGGATAGCAGAGTATGCCCGCACCATAAATTTTATGTGGGGTATTTAATATATATATTTAAACTTGAAATTTGGGAACTATCTACTGTGATTAAAGGTAGGTAAGTAATGAATAATTAATTCAACTTGAATATAAGTGTTTGAAAGGTTTAAGGCGATACTGAGAAACTTTATAATCAAATGAGGCTTATGTGAGAACTTTGCTGTTAAATAAAATTAACTTTCTTAACATTAGAAATTGTCAGCATGAAATCTTGTGAGTAACTTAAGATAAGTATAAACTGTTGGGAGAGTTAGTGCGATAGGTGTGCACATTAGAAGAGAGGTGAGAATTTCTCAAGGGAGTGTCGCACTAATATGATGGTTGCATTAGCGGGTAAGCATCTTAAATACTTGCTAAACTAATTTTAAACTGTTTTACAATCGGGCTCTGACCCGTTTCCTATTTTCTCTTCTCTCTTGTATATATATGTATATATTACAGGTGCCCAGCCACAGGGGCATCTTGCATAGAATCCTTTGGATGGAACGTGCTGCAGCTTAGGTGGGAGTTGCAGGCCTCTTGCTTAGACGACCTCATTATTGATCCAGTTGGGCATTTGTCGCCCTTTTTCATTATTCAGTTGGTTTTTTCAGAGATTGTTATTTGTTTAGTTCCAGTATTTATATTTTTTGATGGTTATTGTCAGGATGTTTATTCCTTGAAGTTTTAAAGTTGGAATTAATTAGTTGGATGTTTAATTGTTTGGATTATTTGTTCTAGTATAGTTGTTGGGTGATTCTTAAACTATGGATTATGTAAAGTTTCAAATGTTGGGTTTTAAATGAAATTTGGAAATTGATGTCTTAAAATTGTTTTGTCACTTAGCTTAATTATTTAGGGTGTTTAATTGGAAAAGTTATTTCTGCGTCAGTGATGCTAAGAATGAACCAACCGTTCACCTTAGTTATAATTTAATAAAGGACTGATCACCTGGTATTTAATTAGGCGGGGTGTCACATTTATAAACTACGTACGCATCATAAACTAAATATTCTAACATATTATGATCTACGTCGTCCCCTTCTACATCTGTCCTACTTGTTGAAGGTTGTTGTGACGGTTGTTCGGGGACAAAAGGAACTTTTAATTCACCGTGAAAACTCCAAAATCAATAAATATCTTGCACACCCCATCTTAATAAATGTAGTTCAAATGTTTTCCACTCAAACACCTTACCATTCTTACACCTAGCGCAAGGACATGAAAACTCTTCATCATTATGACATCTCTTTGCGTATTTCACAAATTCATTAGCACCTCTGCATAACACATCCCCCATTCTATTTGTCTCACCCATCCACTCTTTGTATTTAGGATATCCCATCACAGCTACCATAATTAAGCACCTATTAAAGGTAAGAAGCGTATATTCATGGATTAGTATAAACAAAACTTAGATTTATAGTATGTTTCATTTAATTATGTCTCATTATATTCGATTTTTAAATTTCAAGTTCAAATTCAATTTATAATAGAAATTCCTATTTCCTCCATCTCCTCTAAAGGGTGAGTGGTCCTATTCCATTCAAGACCGTATATTTCTGTAATATATTTAACATCTCATGCACATTGTTACGATTTGAAAAAAATTCGGAAGCATATCCCCGTAGTTCTCCAAGTACACGACGTAGATTGGAAAGTGTGAGTGTTATTTCAATTGATCAATTGAAATAACACTCACACTTTCCAATCTAGTATGTACCCGGAGAACATTAGGATACGACTGCAGAACTTCCTCCAAAAGTAACAACTTTAAACCACTAAGAATATTATTATACAGAAACTGTGCAGTCCCAAACTGTCCAAACGGGACAATTTGAGAGATATCATTAAAGGGGTAATGACTATCGAACGGGTCTAAGGGCTATTGAATGCGTACGTATAAGAACTAGAAGGCTAGTATCTATGCCCACTATATGTAATTTTAAGTATGTTTCATTTAATTATAATACTATATATATAGTGTTCATCATATAAAGTAATTTTAAAACAAAATTCAAAAATCCCACCACCATATGGACAAGAATTGAGTGGTTATGCCACTTCTAAAATTAACCAACCGAACATCAATCCACTATAATCCAACCGCAATAGCAACAAAAAATGTGTATCTCGTACCCCTTCTAATTCATCTACTCAATTAATTATTTTCATCAATTAAACTAACAATTAAAGTATACAATTTTTAATTTACTAATTTACAATGAGGGGTAATCCTACTTGCATATGAAAGCGAACTAATTATTAATTTACTAAAAAAATTAAAAACCAATCAATATTTAATCAATCAATTCTTTTACAAGGGGCACTACTTTCATATTAGGGACAATATCTAATAAACTAATAAAAATTTAATTAAAAAAAATTAACAATCCCCGCCCCACCCCACCCCCTTCCCCCACCACACACGCACACACACACACACACACACACACACATACACACACACACTTCCCCCACCCCTTCCCACGACACATGCACACACACACACACACACTAACATATACACCCCCTCCCCCCAGCTCTCCCCCCTCCCCCCACGCACAGGCATGTATACACCACACACACACATGCACATTTACACACACATATATACTCGCATGCACATATACACAAATGGAAGAGAAATAGGGAGAGAAAACATACTAAAATCGTAAAGAGAGAGAGTGCAGCCGCTTAGAGAGAGAGAGACAGAGACAGAGAAATGGTGGGAATAGAAATCGATGGGAAAAAAGAAGTGGGAATGGTTTTTTACTGACAGAAATGTCACGGACAGTTTCAGTAAAATTATCAAGAACCCTAGTTTTATCATAAATTCCTATATTCTCAATCTTTTTCCAAATTTCTTTCTATTAAATCATTACAAATTCGTGGGCGATCCTCTACTTATGCCAAGGGTTCCATACTACATGCATTCCTCCTAAAACATGGGATTTAAATTTCCTAAATCATATAATTCTTCAATAAAACATGTATTTACCAATCCTATTCTAGCATGGGTGAAATATTAACTAGAAATTAGCAAGATAGATACTTGCCTTAAGATTTTAGGTCTGATTCCACGAAATAGACTAGTATAGGCTTGATCCCCTCGCTCCGATCTACGCTTTGGTGGTGGTGGAGGTGTAAATTGGTTAGTTCTTGGCCTTGAATTCTTGGAAAGCTTTTTCCTTTCTTCCTCTCACTGCCGTTCTAAACTTTTGAGAATGTTAACCCTAGAAGGATCACCTAACATCTGTATTAATTCCCAATTTTCTTCATTAACTAAGGCCTAAAATGGAGAATGACTAAATTGCCTTCCCGGGATACCGGTTAGGCCTAAAATCTCCCCGGGACCCAAACTAAACCCACGGGTATACTTTACTGACTATCTAGACCCTTTCGAACATGTTGGCGCACTCGAAATGACCATACATGAGACTTATAATTTATTCACTTTTTTATTATAATAATTTAGTCCCGACATGTCACATGCGCGTCCCGACTTAATTTCCATAATTGTCATATTATTCACTCGCGACAGTTTTAATAAATTTAATTCTATATATTACTTTACTCATTAAGTAATATTCAACAAATTTCCAATAATTTCTAACTCTCGTCACGCTAGTAAATATTTAAAATAAATTTTCGAATTAATATTAAATTAATATTTCTCACTTAAATTTTATAAATCCCCAATTTAAAAGCCATAAAAATACGGGGTATTACATACTTCCCCCCTAATAACGGAATTTCGTCCTGAAATTCAAAAAATAAGGCGTACCTGGTAAAAATAAATCGGGATATTTTTCGCGCATATCTGCCTCGTGCTCCCATGTGGACTCTTCCACGTTATGATGCTCTCACTGGACCCGTACAAGTGGAACTACCTTCAACCTCAATCTCCTCTCGCTATGGTCTAGGATAGCCACTGGTCTCTCCTCATAAGAACTGTCGGGATGTAAATCAATCTCCTCTATCGCGATGTGAGTGTGGGCCATATCATCCGCAAATATCATCTCAACGACGAGATGTGGAATACATAATGAATACGGTGCAATTTCTCTGGCAACCCCAATCTGTATGCCTCTGGCTGTATCCTCTCGATAATGGAAAATGGTTTTACGTACCTCGTAGCCAACTTCCCCTTCTTCCCGAGTCTCATTACTCCTTTTGTAGGAGACACACGCAGTAATACTTGTCCCCCCATGCTAAACTCTCGAAAGAACCAATTTGCATCGGCGTAGCTTTTTTGCTTGTCCTGGGCTACCCGAATGCGACTCCTGATTAACTCTATCTTAGTTGACGTCTCTTGAGTTACCTCTGGTCCGAGTAACTTATCGTCCCCCACCTCTAGACAACAAGTGGGAGAACGACAAGCTCTGTCATACAATGCCTTAAATGGGGCCATACCGATCATGAACGGATAGGAGTTATTATAAGAGAACTCAACCAGTGGAAGATACGGCTCCCAACCTCCTCTAAAATCAAGTACACACATGTGTACCATATCCTCTAGCATCTGATTGGTACGCTCTGCTATTCGTTTGTCCGTGGGTGATAAGCTGAACTCAATCTCAACTTTGTACCCAACGCCTCCTAAAATCTCTCCCAAAAGCGTGACACAAAAATCTTATCTATGTCAGACAAGATACCCAAGGGCACCCCATGCAATCTCACTACCTCAGCAATAAATAACTGCGCATACTGTCCCATAGTGTAATATGTATGTACCGGCAGGAAGTGAGCTACCTTGGTCAATCGATCCACTATTACCCATATGGAATCATAACCCCAGTGTGGTGTAGGCAGCCCAGTAATGAAGTCCATGAAAATGCTCTCCCATTTCCATGTAGGTATCTCCGGCGACTGAAGTAGCCCTGGCGGTATCAGGTGGTCCACCTTTACCATATGATAGGTAGTAAATTTGGACACGAAGTCCATAATTTCCTTCTTCATCCCACTCCACCAGTACTGCCACCTCATATCCTGGTATATTTTATCCCCTTCAGGATGTACTGCAAACCTAGACACGTGCGACTGTGTCATCAGTGCATGACTAAAATCATCTCCCTCTGGGACCACCAATCTCCCATTAAACCTCAGACCCCCATCAGAATTCACTGAATAAGACTCATTACCCTCAACTAAGAGCCGTACAATCTAATCCTAATAGAATGTATTTGCTGCTTGTGCCTGGATCACCCTCATAACAATCTCTGGTGTGACTGTCATAACGGATATAAAAGAATGGGCTACTGCGTCCTGGTGTCCCAACTCTTTCCACTTTACTTTCCATACTTCCGCTACCTCACCTACCGGCCTACGGCTTAACGCATCAACAACCACATTAGCCTTCCACGGATGGTACTGTATCTTGAACTGGTAGTCTTTCACAAACTCCAGCCACCTGCGCTGACGCATGTTTAACTCCCGCTGAGTGAATAAGTATTGCAGTGACTTGTAGTCTATGAACAAGCTAAACTTCTCCCCCAACAAGTAATGCCTCCAAATCCGCAATGCAAACACGACCGCTGCTAGCTCCAGGTCTTGGGTGGGGTAATTCCTTTCATGAAGCTTAAGCTTGCGGGATGCATAAGTTATAGCCTGCTCCTCCTGCTGAAGTACTCCATCGAGTCCCTGTAGAGAGGCGTCAGTATACACCTGGTACTCCATTCCCAACCTGCGTAAAGCAAGAACTGGTGCCAAAGTCATCTTATCCTTTAGCTCGTCAAAAGACAATTAGCAAGCATCATCCCATATGTACGGTACCCCCTTGCGAGTCAGATTCGTCAATGAACCCACTATCTTCGAAAAACCTCGAATGAACCGCCTATAGTAATCGAATAACCCCAAGAAACTATGCACCTCTGTCACTGTCGTGGGCTGTCCCCACTCCCTCACTGCCGACACTTTACTTGGGTCAAAATTGATATCCCCAACTCCAACACAATGTGCCCTATAAATTGTACCTCTCATAACTAGAATCCTCACTTCTCATACTTAGCATACAACTGATGCTCTCGTAGATTCTGAAGAACCTGTCTCAAATGCTCGGCATGCTCCTCCTCAGTCTGTGAATAATTCAAGATGTCATCCATGAAGACGATGACAAACTGATCTAAGATCTTTCAGAACACTCAGTTCATCAAGTCCATGAATATGGATGGAGAATTTGTCATCCTGATCGGCATGAATCTGAACTCATAGGACCCATATCTCGTCAAGAAAGAAGTCTTCGACACATCTTGATCCCTAATCCGTAGCTGATGGTATCCCGATCTCAAATCTATCTTTAAAAAGAAGGCAGCTCCCCTTAGCTAGTCGAACAGGTCATCGATTCGGGGTGACGGATACTTATTTTGTATCGTGACCTTATTCAACTCCCGATAGTCCACACACAACCTCAGTGAACCATCTTTCTTCTTTACGAACAACATCGAAACCCCCCAAGGTGAGGTGCTCCTACGAATGCCGCCTTGACCTAACAGCTGCTCTATCTGATATCGCAACTCCCTCATCTCGGCTGAAGCCATACGGTATGGTACACGTGCTATCGATCGAGTGCCTAACGTCAAGTCGATGATAAAATTTCTCTCTACTAGGAGGTAGTCCCGGTATCTCCTGGAACACATCTGGAAATTCACGAACAACTGGAATCGAATCCAGGGGAATCACAATCTCCTTCGAAGTCTCCTCCTCTATGTAATATAAATGGGTGGAAGATACTCCCTCTGGGCGAGGCATCGCCACCAAAAACATCTCCTGACTAGGAATGACAAAGATAATACTCCTACCAAAAAAATCTATTATGGCTCTATACGCAGCGAGCCAATCCATGCCAATAATGGCGTCGTGCTCATGTATATCTAAAACTAGCATGTCAGTAGGTAAAATCAAGCTACCAATCTATATACCTACTGGATGGGGGCTGCTGGGATGGCGGGTAAAGCTGGCATCAGAGGTGGTGTTGGGAGGCCCAATCCCCCTCTGGGAAATTCTAGTGCCTATGCACATTCTTGTCACATCCAAAACACCTACCCCTGAAGTTTCCTCCCCTCTGTACCTGCTGACCACGGCCCTGATGACCATTACCACCTCGCCACTGGCCTTGCTAAAAATATTATTGGCCTTGATGGACCTGCTTCTGACCTTGTTGTGACGATGTTGGAACTGCTGGCCATGCTGACTGGACTGACCCTGCTGGCCCTATCTAAAACCCCCATATCCCTGCCTGGAATCACCAGATCAGAATCGCTTGGCAGGGTCCCCCTGATGGGAACTCTGCTCACTGTGACGGGCCTATCCCTAGGCTACTAGTGCCCCAATGACACTACCATCTCATGTTTGACCCTACTAGATGGACTCCCCTGCTCGTTTGCTTCCCTATTATTGGAAATGGTGATCCTGGCAATACAACAGAGTGGCGTTGAGTACATCAGTGAAAGTACCCAACGATAGATTTCCTATAAGGTGCTGACGAATCCTCCAAGCTAATCCGTCCAAAAATAGTAAAATCTTGTTCTCCTCAGTGGGTGCCTCATCCAACTTTATAGTGAGAAGTATCATGAACTCCTCCTCATACTCAGCAACGATCATACTTTCCTTCTTAATATTCAGTAATCTCTGCCTCAGCTGAGTCTGCACGGCGAATGGGAAATATTTGCGGTCAAACCACACTCAAAATGACTGAATCGACATGCTATCCCTCTCCTCTAAGGTGGTAGTGGACTTTCACCACTACAAAGCAACCCCCACTAGCTCGAAGGATGCTAATAACTGCCTCTGCACGTCAGTGCACTCATACATACGCAAATACCTTTGGATGTCCTTCTTCCATTAGTTGGCGATGATAATATCGAAACCACCCGACAACTCCGAGGAATGGGCCTTCTGAAAGGCATTCCTGACCCTCTCCCATGTCGTGGGAAGCTGTGCACGCTACTGCCTGAACCTGGGGTGGAGCCTTTTGCACCATCGCTAATGTGGTATTGACCGCCTGAGAAACTATGGTGGCTACGTCAGTTTCGTTGTTCATTCCCTGAGCCGAAGCTACTGGCTGCTCAGGTTGGGCATTCCTATCTTAGGGTGATCGTCTCGGAGGCATCTGAAACTAGAAGTAAGTTTATTAGTCTACAGTTTTATTATCAATCTCAAATAGTTGAAGATGAAAATCGCACAGATAAGAATGCAACAGTCCTAAAAATATGGCTCTGTATCAAGGACGCTAAGCTGAAAGCGCAATAAGCCGTACAGATCCTAAAGGACACTAGAACCTGATGCTCTGATACCACCTGTAATACCCCTCCTAATTAAATACCGGGTAATCAGTCCTTTATTAAATTAAAAATCAAGGTGAACGGTGTGGTTCATTCTTAGTATCACTGTCGAAAATAATTTTTTCATTTTGATCACCCTAAATAACTAAGCTAAGTGTCAAAACAATTTAAAGTATTTTATTTATTAAATTTCGTTGTAAAACCTTCTAAGCATAAACCAATTTATGAAAAACACGAATGATAAAGATACCAATCATCCAATGAAACATGCCAACTAGATTACTCAAATCCAAATAAATAAAACACAACCACTGGCAATGTGATAGATAAAATAATCCCACATGAAAACAGAATACTGAAATAATAGAAGTGTATGAAATCTCTATCAAGTTTAAACAAGAGTCTAGAAATGGGAGACACATGCCCTAACTAAAGTAACTAAATAGAAATCTAAGGAGCCAAAAGAGGAAGCGTCTACTGCTATGACCTATAACTCCCACACAAGCTACAACACGTCCAGTCAAATTAATCTACATAGGACGCCCCTGTGGCTAAGCACCTGTAATATATATATATACACACACACACACACATATATATATATATATATATATATATATATATATATATATATATATATATATATATATATATACAATAGAAGGAAAAACGACAGGAAACGGGTCAGATCCCGATTGTAAAACAATTTTAAAATGGTTTAGCAAGTATTTAGAATTCTTACTCGCTAATATGACAACCATGTTAGTACACGACAATCTCTTGAGAATTATGACCTCTCATCTAGTGTGCACGCCTATCGTACGACAAAAATAACTCATAAGTCTAAGCCTATACTTTTCCCATAATCCATGATTTGCAAGATCCTAAGTCTATGATTAAATTAAGATAACATCTTCTTAAAGGTTATTTAAGTCAATAATGTATTTCTCAATACTGCGGTGAAGTTTTAAATACTTACTACGATTAGGAGCATTTATTCGGTTACTTATCTTCTTACACGCATAGTAGAAGAACTTCAGATATACGAATATATATATATATATATATATATATATATATATATATATATATATATATATATATATATATTAATCACTCATATAATATATATATACTAATCAGCACTCCACATAAAATCTATGGTGCTGGCATACTTTACTATCAAGTCCCCGTATACCTCGTATAAGGGATATACTAGTTCGGAATCACTCTTGTACTGTATTAACACAATATACACAAAATGGAGGCGAAGCATTGTTTCAAGTCACTAAGAGGTCAGCACATACTCTCACGTCTCTTAGGACCGTCTGACTATCATTCTCAGATAGCATGTACCAAGGAATCCTATGTTCTATGGTATGAGTCAATATCCCCCATAAAGGTCCCATCGAGATAAGATTGTCCCATCGCGGAAACCTCCATGATAGCAAGTAGTGCGGGCATAATTTTTGCACAGATATATACATAATATATATACACAAACACTCGGTCATATATATAAGTATTTACATCTTTCAATTACGTTCGCTCACGATGTATAACAATATTTTTAACCATACATAGTACAAATTACCCAACTCTTACGCATAATGAACTCATCTCTTTTCATTCTCAATTATAACCATTTTATTATTACTTCTCGTCCCTAGAAGTGTTTTCTCTTCCTAAAGGTAAATTCAGTAGGTATACCCTCACTCCCATGCTGGTCTAAGTGTTTCTTGAATCCCTCAATACCTGACTTAACGTACGCAGGATCTCTAATAAATGTCATGCCCCCATTATCCCACGATTACACCACGTATAAAATTATATTCACCGGAACATACTTAGACCCTATTGGTCCCCTTCATGACCCATTATGATCTTTAAATGATATCCAAGGGCTCCTACATATTTCAACCGAATTAATTAAAAAGGGGGAAATTATTCAATTTCCAGGAGGGGTCAATCAATCGATGAAAGGGGGTTGATCGATTGATAAGTCGATCGATCGACATTCTTGAGTCGATCAATTGATCGAGCAGTTCTTGCCCAGATTCTGCTAATCCAACTTATGGGTTTCATCAATAAAACTTCTCTAAAACACCATTAACGAATCCCAATCTCCCAAACAATTAAACCAAGTGTTATGTCAACCTATCTGCATGATTTCCTATGTAAAACATGTATGAATTCATCAAAGGCGTGGATTTAAAGGGACAATTTCAATAGAATTATCAAGAACCCTAGTTTTATTATGAATTCCAATGTTCTTAGTCTATTTCCAGATTTCTTTCTATTAAATCATTACAAACTCATGGGTGATCCTCTACATATGCCTAGGGCTCCATACTACATGCATTCCTCCTAAAACATGCGATTTAAATTTTCTAAATCATATAATTCTTCAATAAAACATGTATTTACCAATCCTATTCTAACATGGGTGAAATATTAACTAGAAATCATCAAGATAGATACTTTCCTTAAGATTGTAGGTCTGGTTCCATGAAATAGACTGATATAAGCTTGATCCCATTGCTCCGATCTACGCTTTGGTGGTGGTGGTGGTGTAAATTAGTTAGTTCTTGGCCTTGAATTATTGGAAAGCTTTTTCCTTTCTTCCTCTCACTGCCGTTCTAAACTTTTGAGAATGTTAACCCTAGAAGACACTCCTAACATCTTATATTAATCCCCAATTTTCATCATTAACTAAGGCCTAAAATGAAGAATGATTAAATTGCCCTCCCGGGATGCCGGTTAGGCCTAAAATCTCCCTGGTACCTAAACTAAGCTCCTGGGTACAAATTTCTGACTATCTCGACCCTTCCAGACACGTTGGCACTCTTGAAATGACCATACAAATGATTTATAATTTATTCACTTTTTATTATAATAATTTAGTCCCGACACGACACATGCGCGTCCCGACTTAATTTCCAGAATTGTCGTATTATTCACTCGCGACAATTTTAATAAATGAAATTCTATATATTACTTTACTCATTAAATAATATTCAACAAATTTCCAATAATTACTAACTCTCATCACGGTAGTAAATATTTAAAATAAATTTTTGGATTAATAATAAATTAATTTTTTTTAATTAAATTTAATAAATTCGCAATTTAAAAGCCATAAAAATATGAGGTATTAAAATATATTGTGATCTAGGAGGATTTGTTCATGTTAAATCCGTTTCATGTGAGATTTGTGTGATATATATTGATATATGAGTGTGCATGGGGAAGGGTTCCGAAAGGAAAAATTATCCTTTGTGAGTAAGCCACCATTTGGAAAGGACCTAAAAGAAATACGTGGTCCAAAGGCCTAAAAGAAAAATATGGCATTAAGAGAAAATTATTTCCCAAGTCTTATTTTATTTTGGTATATTCATTCAAATAAATTATATGCATATTTTGAGGGAGTTTGGATGGTATATCAACGGTTTCGCACAATAACTTTGTATCGTAATTGCGTTATCTTATCATGACTCTATTGATTTGTAGAATCACCAATATGCTAGGCTTGTATGCATTGTGCTTGTTTGTTCATAGAGTTCAATTTATCTTGTCACATAAGGCTAAATCTGAGTTGATAAAGTTTTTCAATCAAATGAGAACTTCGTGAACATGTTTAAGTGATTGGTTAATTAATTGGTATCTTGTTCACACCCCTTCACTTCCGTTTTCATATGACACATTTATGCTATAAGAGTGTAGAAAACTCATGTTATTTTATTTTGTGTCATTTGTGTATTTATATTTATATATGTGTGCTTATGCTTATTTTGTATCTAGTGTGTATTCATATATGTGATATGTTGTTTGTTTTGAGTCTTTGCCATGTTAGCTAATCCATTCTTGCTTTTAATTCATAATTGGTGTCTATCTTGTTGCAAATTTTGGTTGATATTCCATGCTAATATTGAATACATTTTAGTTGGTATAATTTTTTTCGCATCATAAGTTGGTAACTATTTACACTTGTTGTGGATTTGTTATCTTTTAATATAGCCCATATGCTTAAATGTTTTTATCACTTTATGCACCATCATGTCTTTACTTGTTTTCCATATTTTGTATCCCTTGTTTCCATTTGAGGGGGAGAAATAGTATTGCTTTAATTGGGGAGAAATACGTAAAGTTTTAATTATTTATCCTTTGTCTATTCCTGAACAAAAAGGGGGAGACATGATATCTAAACCTTTAATTTAGGAGATCTAACTTAGGGGGAGACGTCACCTTTAAGTAGTTCATTATTTGATAAAGGGAGAGAATTAATGTAGGGGGAGCATTTCTTTAAATTGCATTTAATATTTTGATATTCCCTATGCGTTTAATGGTTTGCTTAAGTGTGCAGGAATTATCCTTTTAGCGGGCAATTTTTCAACAGCAAAGCCCATCCTTGGGTGGTGTCAATAGTGTCCATATTTTTTATTTTTTATTTGGGTGGGATGTGTGTCTAGACGGTCTTGACGGCCCTTTAGAATTTTTGGTTTGGTTTTCTCCCGGAATATCCAAGGGGGAGATTTGTAAGGACACAAATTTCCAATTGAGCCTTATGTAGTGTTGGCTCAATTCCAGACAAAACAATTTGAGTCATAGGATAGAGTTTAAAGTGTATCCATCCAAGCCCATGACGATTTTGTTGAAGACGTAGCGGCCCAAATTTTAAAGCTTTATCATTGTCTCGTTTCTAGTGCCTCATTTTTACGTCATCAAGTTGAGGATTCCATTGTCTCCAAAAGGTATGAATGCATTTAATATATATAGGAGACTTGGAATATTTTTTATGGGTGTTATTTTAATCTAAAATGACTTTTTAGTTTCAGAAAATATTTTAGAACTTTGTTTAAAAGTTTTTGGGCTTACTATTGAAAAATAGGATTTTTTTATTTTTTCGTTCGAATTGTCATTCGAACGAGTTTGCCAACGAGTTTCTCAAAATTCTCTGTTTTTTCATTAGAAGTTTTATTCTAACGACTCATTAGAACGAGTTTATCAAACGATATTTTGTCCTGTTTTTCCCTCTGAAATATCATTCGAACGACCCTGCGCGAGAAAAATTCTTTTTAGCAGTTTTTGGAAACCACCCACTAACCCACTTGTTTTGTACCTACTTTTAACCATTTCGTGGGAACAATTTTGAAGAACTTTTGAGTGTTTTCTAAGTGCTCTAGAGAGAAATTTTTCCCTACCAAAAGTTCAAGTTTTGACTGTTTGATTTTTATGGCTTAAAATCTTCCAAAACACCATTTTACACTCATAGTTTGTTTTAATCCAAGTACCTTCATATATATATTTGTTTCTTGGAGTGTTTGGCATCTTTGGTTCATCTCTACACCATTAAAGAAAAGAGTCTGGGTTCTTCTCCACCCAAAAGGAGTTTGTTTGCGTGTTACGGTGTTCCCACTTGAAGAATGGCTTCGGGTGCGGGTTGACGGAGACCAAAAGCCTCATTGGTGGATTCCAAGATTCCGGCAGAGTTCGATATTGCCGACTAGGCGGAGGTAGTTGCAAGAAGACGTGCCAAGGCTTGGGCGGAGTCAAGTCGTGTGTAGTAAGTCATCTGTCGTGTAATCATAAAACCATACTTAGTGGACTTAAGGCTAGGGCCGTCCGAGGTTTTTCCCATTTAGGTTTTCCTCGTACATCGGCGTGTAGTGTGATTGGTTTATCTTTATCTTGCAAAAACCACTTAGAACGCATGCTTAGGATAATTCAAGATAAAATTGGTTTAATTATCACTCTAATATAATTTAGTGCTTAAAATTAGTTTGGGTGAAGTTTAACTTAATTTAATTCAAGTCAAGATAATTTTAATTTAATAAAATTTTATTTGGCCTAAATAGTAAAATGAATTAATCTTGTTAGGCAAATTTTAGGACTTGGGTTAAATTAAATTTATTTAAGTGAATATTTATGTTGGATTAGTTTTATTTCACTTTAGTTGAGTTTATTTTTAATTTGAAAGAAATTAAAATTTGAAGGTTGTGTGTGTTGTGTTGAACCATCCTATTCCGCAATTTAGGAAATTAATATTTAATTGAAAAGCGATTTTTGAAATTCGGGGGCTATCAAAGAGTATGGTGTAAACAACTTCCAAAACAATTTATTGGGATAAAATACTTTTTTCGTGGACAAGTGATTGCATTTAGCATATACAACAAGATGTTAAATCCCTAGATTACCTAGTAGGACAAGTGGTGTCTCATGAGGGTTTGCAGTGACTCAAATAAAATAGGATCAAATACCAAAAAGTCCCTCCAACATTTTTTAATACACATTTAGTCCAAGCCTTTTATTTTGTACCAAAAAGTTCCTTGTTCTCTTATCTTTAAAGGTCCGTGCCAGCGGTATGGTGAAGGAGTTTTTGGTGCAAAATTAAAAGGCTTGGACTAAACGTTTGTTAAAAAAAGTTTGAGGGACTATTTGGTATATGGCCCAATAAAATATCAAAATAATTAAAAACCGTACAATTTTAATTCCTTAAAAATGATCACTTTAAATTTTTATTCAAGAATCTCAATTCACAGGTGTGTATGCGCGATGCCAAAAATCAAACCGCTATTTTCCATCGATTGATCATTACGTTACTTTTTGAAAATTCGTTTTGATTCAAATTCTCACGGGATGCTCTCATAAACGAATCTCTCAAAATGAGGCTTTGTGCTCTCGTTGTGCGTGATATGAATATTAAATGTAATGGACACGAAGTCATGCACACAAATTGAAAAACATAATTATATGGGTAAAAAGATCTCATCAACGGATTACGGTCATTAGAAAATGGGAATTATCGTCTTTTGTTCAAACGATTTAATCTCTCTTATTGTCTTTTCGTATTTTAGCTCTCCTCGTGGTAATTAATTTCATCATTCAGACTCGATTAGAACTGTCACACCGTAAACCCAAAACCATTGTTATCACTTCCATTTATAATAATTAAATCATAATCTTTTTCCCATTTGAAATATATTTCATTTATCAATATTTTCATGCATAATGTACATACTGAACATAATCCCGTTCTTTGTACGTTAACGTAATTAACATCAGAGTCATAATTAAGCGAACATACAACACCATGATTAATTATTATAGTTATCAAGCTAAAATACTCTAACTCACTATATACAATGTGTGAGTGTAGTAAAATCCTTAGTGTGGCAATAACAAAATCCCTATATCTAAACCCCAGTTCTTTCTAACGGTGCAGCTTTCAAAATCACCGATCATATGGTATCCAAGTTGTCATCGTACAAACCTGTAAATGTTAAAACATAAACATTAAGCTTCTTAAGGTACTCCTTCCCCGCAATGAAAAAATAGTTCTATATCAAATTTGTGGATATAAAATCCAAACAATACTGTCCGTTATGGAAATAACAAATCCTGGAAAAGAAGTTCCAATAAATCCTTGTCATAAGACAAAACAAATAATTGGATCTTTATCCAATTCCAATCATGGATAATAAGACCTAAACAATCCTGGATTATAAGGTCCAAATAATCTTGGATATTTGAATATCCAAATAAATCTTGAATACCTAAGTATTCAAACTAATCATCTCTTAGAGCTATATTCATATCCATCATATAATTTTCATATCTATATATGAAACAATCATAAGTACACTCACCTTGGCAATTTAACAGGCTTTTCCTTTGCCTTTGTATAGCACTTGTTCAACCGGTTCTTCTTTCCTTACTATCATTCTTACAATATTAGTATCATTATGAGAATACTAACAATCCAAAGAATAACTTAAACATAACTCAATTCATAAGCATCATATGATTCCATTCAAATCATTTATCATAAATGAAGTTCCATATAAATTTATGTTAAGATATTTAACATATATAACTCATAGTCCAAACATACTTTAATTTCTTCTTGGTAATACAATCCTTATTATATTAGGTTCCCAATACAAAAGACGACACGTCATTTCAAGTTTCCTAGGGAAAGATATGGCAATTTCTTCACAACATAGTAAATTTGCCATATAAGCTCCTCCAGTATACCGTTAACTTCCAAGAATTTTCATAATTTTTATACATCATAACTTTCTATGATATTCTATTTAATTTCAATAAACATATTTAATAATACAAAATTAAAGTTTGATAATTTTCAGAGTTCATTCGCTATGTCAAGAAAAACTTGAAACACAAGGTATGCATACTCACTCACACTTTTGGCCCAGATTCTACACCTCAACTTCAAACTATCACACAAGATTTATTTCTTGGTATTTTCACATAATTTTTGGATATAACAAGTATATTTAAGTTTAGTTTCATATCCAATTAGAATCAATCGGTTCCATTGTGTATTCACAAAGATACATCAGTTTGATCAACATAATGATTACGCCCTTAGTTGTACAAATTCGACATGCTCCATACATACAACCTACACCTACCCATACACATACAACAAAACGTATCCCCTTGTACCCAAATATGATCCTTAACCTCATATAAAACAACATATACCATATTAAAAGTGTAAATTTACAAATTAAATCTTACCTAAGCACCCTTGGATACATAAGTTCGTTTATCTCTTGATTATCTTATTTAATCCTTCACTTATTCACCCTAACCCCTCTTTCTTTCATGGAAAACCATTACCCATTTGAAATTCTCATATCAATGAAGAATGAAGGATATTTTAAGGTCTTTAAGTCGGCATAAAGTTACATCACTTTGGTCCAATTAAAATATAACATGTGGTGTTATATAAGACAAAATATCATTCAAAGCTAAATGACTACTTTACCCCATGTTCGTAAAAATATTATATCTTCTCACTCGAATGTCACTTTACCCCATGTTCATAAAAAGATGATATCTTCTCAATCGAATGTCCGTTTGATGAAAAGTTTCTTGTGTTACAAACCTAATTCATATATATACAACTATCTAGGTTTTACCTCAAGTCAATTGTTATATTATAACGGTCAAAACTTGTCTCCAACATGAACATTCCTATCGAAAATTTCAACATTTTTTGTTTGTAACAAATTTGATATTTCATACTTTATGAAGGTAGGATTACACTAAAGATAATAATCTAACATCATATATATTAATAACACAATACCCATTTCACATAAGGAAAACACGATTCAAACTCTAATTTATCATAATTATATCCGGGTTGCCACAACTCTCCCCCCGTTAGGAAATTTCATCCCCGAAATTGACATACCTTGGTTGCTCAAATCAAACAAACACGGATAATGCAGCTTCATGCTATCCTTAGTCTCCTAGGTAGATTATTTTATAGAATGCCTTCTCCACATAAATTTCACAAGTGGGATCACTTTGGATCTCAATATTTGTTCCTTCCTATCCACTATAGCAAGTGGTTCATCCACATAGCTCAAGTCTTCCTTCAACTCAATAGGCTTTTCAGCCAATACATGTGCAGGATCCGCTACATACTTTCTCAACATGGAAACATGGAAAACATCATGTAATTGGGATAACTCCGATGGTAATGTTAACATGTAGTCAACCATCCTAAATTTCTCAAGAATTTTATAAGGTCCAATGTAGTCTGGACTCAATTTCCCTTTCTTTCCAAATCTCATAACTCCTTTCCACAACGATATTAGAAGAAAGATATAATTCCCTTTCTGGAATTCCAAATCTTTCTGTTGTTTATCCGCACAACTTTTTTGTCTTCTTTGAGATGTTCTCATTCTATCTTGAATAATCTTCACTTTTTTAGTGGTGACTTCAATCTTTGTACCCTCTATATTCCTTTCACCAACTTCACCCCAACATACTAGTGTATGACACCGTCTACCATACAACGCTTCATATGACACCATACCAATAGTAGATTGAAAACTGTTGTTATATGAAAATTCTATCAAAGGAATATATTCATCCGAATTACCTTTGAAATCAAGCACACAAGCTCTAAGCATATCCTTTAAAATCTGTATGGTTCTTTCAGACTGCCCATCCGTCTGAGGATCAAAAGCCGTTAAAAACAATAAGTTAGTACCCTTGAAAGACTGCAAATTATCCCAAAATCTGGATGTAAAAGTAAGGTCCCTATCTGAAATAATAGATACAAGTGCTCTATGCAATCGAATAATCTCATTAACATACAATCTAGCATACCTATCAACAATATATATAGTCTTGACTGCTAGAAAATAAGCTGACTTGGTCAACCTGTCCACCACTACCCAAATTGAATATGACCCCTTCTGAGATCGAAGAAGCCCAACCACAAAATCCATCGTTATATGATCCCATTTTCATTCCGGTATTGGCAATAGTTGAATCAAACCCGCAGGTTTCTGATTCTTGAGTTCTTTCAACTCAATAGATGTCATTTTATACAGTGCCATAGAAAGAGGGGTTGTCCCCGATTCTAGTTCAATACTAAATTCAACTTTTCTCTCTGGAGGTAACCCAAACAACTCATCAGGAAACACCTCTAGAAAATGTCGTACAATAGGAACATCGACTATTGTAAGGCCGCCTTCTTAATGTCAAGAACATATGCAATAAAACCCTCACAACCCTTACTCAATAATTTCCTTGTCTGAATAGCAGATAACGCAACTGGATTTTTTTTCTTTTCCCCCACAAATTTAAATTCGAATTCGCCGGACATTTTTAAAATAACTTCTTTACGAAAGCAATCCATACATGCCTGGTATTTAGATAACTAATCCATTCCCAAAATTATTTCAAAATCAGAAATATCTAATGGAAGTAAGTCTATAACTGTATCTCTAACCCTCACAATCAAAACATAATCACGAAAAACATATTTAGCTACAATCATATCCCCCATAGGCATGGAGATACCTAACCCCACATCTAAACGAGTACATGGTCTATTCAGATATATAGCAAAAGAATAGGATACGAAAGAATGTGTGGAACTAGGATCAATCAAACATAAGCACTTATATCAATAATAAAAAGTGTACCTATCACCACATTTGGAGTAACCTGAGCCTCTTTCATAGTAAAGACTCGTCAACCTGGCCTAGAACCACTTGTTTGTCCTTTGCCCACACTTTTCACTCCACTGCCGAGAGGTAACTATGACACCCCGCCTAATTAAATACCGGGCGATCACTCCTTTATTAAATTAAATCAAGGTGAACAGTTGGTTCATTCTTAGCATCACTGTCATAAAAATAAACTTTTCCAATTTAACACCCTAATTAATTAAGCTAAGTGTCAAAACCATTTTCATACATACTTTCCAAATTTTAATTAAAGAAAAATCATTTATTTTATTGTCAACATTCAATAACTAAGAATCACACCACATTAAATTCTGCAACATAGTCCAATTAATTTAATACATTCGTTAATCGAATGTCAACATACGAAATCTAAAGTCACACATCCAAATTGAATAAATCCCATAGTAACAATGTTGGAAAAAAACTGAAATACAAATGTCCAATAACAACGGAAATATGGAAAGAGCTACACATGCCCAACTAGATGAAAGTACTAAGAGTGGATCCGAATGAACGAAGTCGTCTAATCAAGAGACCTACAACTCCCACCTAAGCTGCAGCGCGTTCCTGCCAAGAGATCCTAAGCAAGATGCCCCTGTAGCTGGGCACCTGTAATACATACATATATATACAAGAGAGAGAAAGAGAAAAAGAAAACGGGTCAGAGCCCGATAGTGTGTTTGATTTAAAATACGTTTAGCAAGTATTTAAATTGATACAGGCCAATGCAACAACATATTAGGCGACACTCTCTTGAGAAATTCTCACCTCTCTTCTAATGTGCACACCTATCGCACTAACCTTCCCAACGGTTTATCCTATCATTTTATCACACTAACCTTTCCAACAATTTTGCTTATCTCAAATTATCCATAAGATTTTAAAACCAAACAATATCATTGTTTAAAAAGATACTTCCAATTAGTAACAACTCTCGTTTTAGCTTCATTAATATATAAAGTTTCCCAGTGTCATATTATACTTTTCAAACAAGTATTCCCGATTTATAGTCCAGAATTATTTCTCACTTACTATATCACAGCAACAGTTTAAATTTCCCAAATTCAGATATATATATTAAGCACTCGTATAATATATATATTCCAACAGCACCAACATACAAACTATGGTGTAGGCATACTCTGCTATCCAATCCCCGTATCGCTCACACTAAGGGATATACAAGTTCGGAATCACTCTCGAACTGTATCAACATATATACACAAATAAGATTGAGGCGAAGCATAGATTCCAAGTCTCTAAGAGGTCAGTACATACCCTCACGTCTCTTAGGACCGTCTGAACTATCGGTCCGATAGCCTGTACCAAGGATATCTATCTTCTAGGGTACAAGTCAATATCCCCCATAAAGGTCCCATCGAGATAAGACTGTCCCAGCGCGGTAACCTCAGGGATAGCAAGTAGCGCGGGTACATTTTTCACACGTATATAATATATGCATACACAACCATATAAATATACCACTTATCATTATATCAATATAGGTTTCTCTCATCACCCATAATTACAATATTTATCCTTAATTTTCACATTAAGTATTTTTATAAGGGTTCGTCACTAACCTTAACTCGAAGGGTTTCCCCAACTCATTTCGTGACACTCGTGAACTCTATCCTCACAAATATGAAATTCAGTAAGTGTCTTTATTATGTTCCAACGTAACTCTCTTACGCACCTCACCCTTTAATTCATAAATTTACCAACCCTAAAGTAAATATCCCATAAATACCATTCTCGTTGAAGATTAAAGGTCCCAACATTTATTTATATGCCCTATTGGTCCTCAATGTCTCCCAAATCATTTTATTAAGAATGCCCAAGAATTATATCACGATAATTTGAATTTAACTCATTTAAAAAGGGAAATAGGAGTCTGCCAGGAGGGGTCGATCGATCGAGGTTTGGGGCTCGATCGATCGAGCCTTCGATCGATCGAAGCTCTAGGCTCGATCGATCGATCAAGCAGGTATTTCGATTTTCTGCATAATTGCAGTTACGGGTTCTACCACTTTTCTTCATCCAAATCCATGTTTTCCAACCCCAAACGTCCCAAAAATTCTACTACTAACATTATATCAATATACCAGATGTTTCCAACATAAGGCATGTGTATTTTATCATTTAAACATGGATTTTCAACCCAAAATTTTATCTAATCATCAAGAACCCTAGAATTTTCTTAAACAGGTTTTTAACAAATTTTCTCCAGAATTTCCTTCTTATAATCATCAAAATTTCGTGGTTAAATTCCTCTACATGGCAAGGGTTTCCAGAATCAACATATAAACCAATACTACATGGATTTTCCTATCACCAATTGGGTTTTCTTCCATATATTTCATCCTTAATCATTTCTAAACTAATATGGAAATTGCACCAACGAAAATAGCAAGATAAACACTTGCCTGGGATTTTCAGAAGTCTGGATTGCGGCTGATTTTGGTGTGGTTGCGTTCCCCTTCTCGCGATCTACGCGTTGGTGGTGGCGGCGGTGCAAACCGGTGACTTTTTGGCCTTGAATTTCCTTGAGAGCTCTCTCCTCTCTTCTCCAATGGCCGTTCTAGGGTTCTGAATATTCTAACCCTAAATGACTAACCTAAATGGCTGATATAAGTTGCTGATTTTCGTGGGTTTAATTACCCAAAAATGTAAAATTACCAAAATGCCCTCCTGGGCTACTAATTAGGCCTAAAAATGCCCCGAGACCCAAACTAAATACCCGGGTACACTTTTCTGACTATCTCGACCCTTTCGGACGCGTTGGCGCACTCAAAATGACCATACAAGCAACTTATAAAATATTCACTTTTATTTAACAATATTTAGTCCTGACGCGATACGGGCGCGTCCCGACTCAAATTTCCAAAATTGTCATTTAACTCACTCATGACATTCAATATAACCAGTAATATATATTACTTTGCTCATTAGTAATATTCAACAAATTTCGTATAATTACTAACTCTCTTCACGTTAATAATTATAACATAATTAATTTCCGGATTTTTATTAAATAATTCACTCACATTAAATTTAATAAATCCCCATATTAATATAGCATAAAAATACGGGGTATTACATACTTCCCTCCTAATAACGGAATTTCATCCCGAAATTCAGAAAATAAGGCATACCTAGTAAAAACAACTCTGGATATCTCTCGCGCATATCCGCCTCGCGCTCCCAAGTGGATTCCTCCACATTATGATGCTCCCACTGGACCCGTACAAGTGGAACTATCTTCGACCTCAATCTCCTCTCACTATAGTCTAGGATAGCCATCGGTCTCTCCTCGTAAGAGCTATCAGGCTGTAAGTCGATCTCATCTATCGCAATGTGAGTATGGGCCATATCATCCCGAAGATATCGTCTCAACGACGAGATGTGAAATACATCGTGGGTGCGATGTATATGCTCTGGCAGTCCCAACCTGTATGCAACCGGCCCAATCCTCTCGATTATGGGAAATGGTCCCACGTACCTCGGGGCCAATTTCCCCTTCTTCCCGAACCTCATTACACCTTTCATCCACATTAAACTCTCGGAAGAACTGTTTTGCATCGGCGTAGCTCTTCTGCCTGTCCTGGGCTACCCGAATGCGACTCCTGATCATCTCGATCCTCGCGGAGGTCTCCTGAATCACCTCTGGTCCTAGCAACTTGTTATCCCCCACTTCGAGCCAACAAGCTGGGGAATGACAAGGCCTTCCATACAAAGCCTCAAATGGAGTCATCCCAATCGTGAACTGATAAGAGTTATTATAAGCAAACTCTACCAGTGGAAGATGTGGCTCCTAACCTCCTCCAAAATCAAGAAGACACATGCGTAGCATATCCTCCAACATCTGATTAGTACGCTCTGTCTGTCCATCTGTCTGTGGGTGATAAGCTGAACTCAGCCTCAACTCAGTACCATAGCCTCCTGAAAGCTTTCCCAGAAATGTGACACAAAAATCTTGTCTCTATCTGACACAATATTCAGAGGCACCCCATGTAATCTGACAATCTCAGAAATGAACAACTGAGCATTCTGACCCGTGGTATAATCTGTCCGCACCGGCAGAAAATGAGCCACCTTGGTCAAATGGTCTACAATCACCCAGATAGAATCGTGGCCCCGCTGTGATGTAGGCAACCCTGTAATAAAATCCATGGAAATACTCTCCCACTTCCACGCGGGTACTTCCAATGGCTGAAGCAATCCTGACGGTTTCTGATGGTCCACCTTCACTAGCTGACAGGTAGAACACTTGGACACAAACTCAGCAATGTCTTTCTTCATCCCACTCCACCAGTATTGCCTCCTCATATCCTGGTACATCTTATCTCCTCCAGGATGTACTGCAAATCGGGACCCGTGAGATTGGGTCATCACTGCATGACGTAATTCATCTCCTTCTGGAACCACCAATCTCCCATTAAACCTCAAGCCCCCATCAGAACTAACAGAATAGGACTCAACACCCTCAGCTAAAAGTCATACAATCTGCTCCTGGAAAAATGGGTCTGTGGTCTGGGCCTGTATCACCCTCATAACAATCTCGGGTGTGACTGTCATAACAGATATGAAGGAACGGGCTACTGCATCCTGGTGGCCTAACTCCTTCCACTTTGCTTTCCAGACATCCGCTACCTCGTCTACCGGTCTACGACTCAACGCATCAGCAACTACGTTGGCCTTTCCCGGATGTTACTGTATATCGAACTGGTAGTCCTTCACAAACTCTAGCCATCTGCGCTGACGCATATTCAGCTCTCGCTGAGTGAACAGGTACTGCAATGACTTGTGGTCTGTGAACAAACGGAATTTCTCCCCCAACAAATAGTGTCTCCATATCCTTAATGCAAAGACGACCGCTGCTAACTCCAGGTCGTGGGTGGGGTAATTCTTCTCATGCGGCTTAAGCTTGCGGGAGGCAAAAGCTATAGCCTTCTCTTCCTGCTGAAGTACTCCCCCAAGTCCCCGTAAAGAGGCATCAGTGTAAACCAGGTACTCCACACCCGGCTTTGGTAAAGCAAGGACTGGTGATGAAGTAAGCTTGTCTTCCAGCTCGTCGAAAGCCAATTGACAAGCGTCATCCCAAACATATGGTACCCCTTTGTGAGTCAGGTTCGTCAATGGACCCGCTATTTTGGAGAATCCCCGAATGAATATCCTGTAGTATCCGGCTAACCCCAAAAAACTACGCACTTCCCTCGGTGTCGTGGGTTGTCCCCATTCCCTCACCGCTGACACTTTACTCGGGTCAACTGCTATCCCCTGCTCAGAAACAACATGCCCTAAGAACTGTACCTCTCGCAACTAGAATCCACACTTCTCGTACTTAGCATACAACTGATGCTCTCGTAGAGTCTGAAGAACCTGCCTCAAGTGCTCGGCATGCTCCTCCTCGGAGTGTGAATATATCAAGATTTCATCTATGAAAACTATGACAAACTGATCCAAGAACTCTCTGAATACTCGGTTCATCAAGTCCATGAAAACGGTTGGAGCATTTGTGAGTCCGAACGGCATCACCCTAAAATCATAGGACCCATATCTCGTCAAGAAGGTAGTCTTTGAAACATCCTTCTCTCTAATACGCAACTGATGGTACCCCGACCTCAGATCTATCTTCGAAAAGAAAGTTGCTCCCCTCAACTAGTCGAAAAGATCATCGATTCGAGGCAACGGATACTTATTCCATATCGTGATCTTGTTCAGCTCCCGGTAGTCCACACACAATCTCAGTGAACCATCCCTCTTCTTCACAAACAAGACTGGAGCGCCCTAAGGTGAGGTACTCCTACGAATGAAGCCCTGACCTAACAGCTGCTCTATCTGATCTCGTAGCTCTCGCATCTCTGCCGGAGCCATACGGTACGGTGCGCGTGCTATAGGTCTCGTATCTGGCAATAAATCTATAACAAAGTCTATCTCTCGACTGGGGGGTAGGCCTGGTATCTCCTGAAACACGTCGGAATACTCCCTGACAACTGGGATCGAATCTAAGGGAATCACAACCTCTTTAGAGGTATCCTCCTCTATGTAATACAAATGAGCGGTCGAACCTCCCTCTGGGTGAGGCATCGCCACTACAAATATCTCTTGCCCCGGAATGGCAAAAACAATGCTCCCACCGAAGCAATCAATCATGGCTCTATAAGCTGCGAGCCAATCCATACCAATAATCACATCATGCTCGTGCATGTCTAAGACTAACATGTCCGCAGGTAACACCAAACTACCAATCTCTACCCCCACTCCCCGGCATATAAAGAAAATAAGTGACCCACTCCCCAGTGGTGAGTCCACACACGTCACTGTGCTCTCTGCTGTGGCTAACAACCCTAAGGCCTTCTCAAAATGCGTAGCTATAAAACAATGTGTTTCCCCCGTATCAAACAAAACCCGACCCATAGTGCCATGGATAGGAAACATACCCTCAATCGCGGGTGGTGCCTGTGGAGCTGCTGCCTGGTGGATGTTATAGACACGTCCATACTGTAATTGCCCCTGCTGCACTGGAGCTACTGGAACGACTGGTAGGGCTGGCACCTGGGCTGGAGCTGGGAGGGCAGGTGGAAAAAGTGGCCTCTGTGGCTCATTACGGGCTCCCTGCTGCTGTGGGGCCCTATCATCCTCAGGAAAATCCTGACGTCTATGGCCATGTTTGCCGCACCCAAAACATCGGCCTCTGAAGTTTCCTCCCCTCTGTCCCTGCTGACCACGGCCCTGCTAGCCGTTACCTCCCCGCCACTGGCCCTGTTGGCCCTGATTAGCACGCTGTTGGCCCTGCTGGCCCTGTTGCTGACCCTGCTATCGATGTTGGCCTTGCTGGCCCTGCTGATTAGGCTGGCCCTGCCTATAACCCCCAAATCCCTGCCTAGAATCGCCTGAACGGAATCGCTTAGCAGGGTCCCCCTGATGGGAACTCTGCTCGTGCTGACGAGTCTGTCCATGAGATGGTGCCCCACTGGCACTATTACCCCCGGCCCTGCCCTGCTGGCTGGACTCTCCTGCTCTCTTGCTTCCCTGAAGATGTAAGCGGTGATCCTGGAAATGTAGAAACGCGGCATTGAGTACATCAGTGAAAGTACTCAGGGATAAATTCCCAATAAGGTGCTGACGGATCCTCCAAGCTAACCCGTCAAAAAATAGCATAACCTTCTTGCTCTCAGTAGGTGCCTCATCTGGCACAATGGCGAGAAGTCTCGTGAACTCCTCCTTATACTCCGCTACAGTAAGACTCTCCTGCTTCAGATTCAGTAATCTCCGCCTCATCTCAGTCTGCACGGCGGGTGGAAAATACTTGCGGTCAAACCGCTCCCAAAATGACTGAATAGGAATCGTGTCCCTCTCCTCCAGTGGTAGTGGACTCCCACCACTCTAAAGCAGCTCCCATCAGCTTAAAGGAAGCCAATAACTGTTTTTGCACGTCAGTGCACTCATACATACGGAGATGCCGCTGGATGTCTTTCTTCCATTGGCTAACTATGACAATATCGGAGCTACCAGAGAACTCAGGGGGATGCGCTTTCTGAAAAGCATCCCGAACCCTCTCCCATGCAGATGGAAGTTGTGCTGGTACTGGCACCACTGCCTGAATCTGGGGTGGAGCCTGCTGAACCACCGCTAGTGCGGCATTCACCGCCTGAGCAACAATGGCGGCTACCTCGTTTGCATTCATAGTACCCTGTGCCGGAGCTGCTGGTTGCTCGGCCTGGGCACGCCTATCCTTCGGAGCACGTCTCGGAGGCATCTGAAACGTGAAAAAGTTTATTAGTCTACAGTTATTATCAAATCTCAAATAGCTGAAGACTTAAACGTAAAAGCAAGAATACAACAATCCTAAAAATAGGGATCTATAGCAAAAACGTTAAGCTGAAAGCGAAATTAGCCGTACAGATCCTATGGACACTAGAACCTGATGCTCTGATACCACCTGTGACACCCCGCCTAATTAAATACCGGGCGATCACTCCTTTATTAAATTAAATCAAGATGAACAGTTGGTTCATTCTTAGCATCACTGTCGTAAAAATAAACTTTTCCAATTTAACACCCTAATTAATTAAGCTAAGTGTCAAAACCATTTTCATACATAATTTCCAAATTTTAATTAAAGAAAAATCATTTATTTTATTGTCAACATTCAATAAGTAAGAATCACACCACATTAAATTCTGCAACATAGTCCAATTAATTTAATACATTCGTCAATCGAATGTCAACATACGAAATCTAAAGTCACACATCCAAATTGAATAAATCCCATAGTAACAATGTTGGAAAAAAACTGAAATACAAATGTCCAATAACAACGGAAATATGGAACGAGCTACACATGCCCAACTAGATGAAAGTACTAAGAGTGGATCCGAATGAACGAAGTCGTCTAATCAAGAGACCTACAACTCCCACCTAAGCTGCAGCGCGTTCCTGCCAAGAGATCCTAAGCAAGACGCCCCTGTGGCTGGGCACCTATAATACATACATATATATACAAGAGAGAGAAAGAGAAAAAGAAAACGGGTCAGAGCCCGATAGTGAGTTTGATTTAAAATACGTTTAGCAAGTATTTAAATTGATACAGGCCAATGCAATAACATATTAGTGCGACACTCTCTTGAGAAATTCTCACCTCTCTTCTAATGTGCACACCTATCGCACTAACCTTCCCAACGGTTTATCCTATCATTTTATCACACTAACCTTTCCAACAATTTTGCTTATCTCAAATTACCCATAAGATTTTAAAACCAAACAATATCATTGTTTAAAAAGATACTTCCAATTAGTAACAACTCTCGTTTTAGCTTCATTAATATATAAAGTTTCCCAGTGTCATATTATACTTTTCAAACAAGTATTCCCGATTTATAGTCCAGAATTATTTCTCACTTACTATATCACAGCAACAGTTTAAATTTCCCAAATTCAGATATATATATTAAGCACTCGTATAATATATATATTCCAACAGCACCAACATACAAACTATGGTGTAGGCATACTCTGCTATCCAATCCCCGTATCGCTCACACTAAGGGATATACAAGTTCGGAATCACTCTCGAACTGTATCAACATATATACACAAATAAGATTGAGGCGAAGCATAGATTCCAAGTCTCTAAGAGGTCAATACATACCCTCACGTCTCTTAGGACCGTCTGAACTATCGGTCCGATAGCCTGTACCAAGGATATCTATCTTCTAGGGTACAAGTCAATATCCCCCATAAAGGTCCCATCGAGATAAGACTGTCCCAGCGCGGTAACCTCAGGGACAGCAAGTAGCGCGGGTACATTTTTCACACGTATATAATATATGCATACACAACCATATAAATATACCACTTATCATTATATCAATATAGATTTCTCTCATCACCCATAATTACGATATTTATCCTTAATTTTCACATTAAGTATTTTTATAAGGGTTCGTCACTAACCTTAACTCGAAGGGTTTCCCCAACTCATTTCGTGACACTCGTGAACTCTATCCTCACAAATATGAAATTCAGTAAGTGTCTTTATTATGTTCCAACATAACTCTCTTACGCACCTCACCCTTTAATTCATAAATTTACCAACCCTAAAGTAAATATCCCATAAATACCATTCTCGTTGAAGATTAAAGGTCCCAACATTTATTCATATGCCCTACTGGTCCTCAATGTCTCCCAAATCATTTTATTAAGAATGCCCAAGAATTATATCACGACAATTTGAATTTAACTCATTTAAAAAGGGAAATAGGAGTCTGCCAGGAGGGGTCGATCGATCGAGGTTTGGGGCTCGATCGATCGAGCCTTCGATCGATCGAAGCTCTAGGCTCGATCGATCGATCAAGCAGGTATTTTGATTTTTTGCAGAATTGCAGTTACGGGTTCTACCACTTTTCTTCATCCAAATCCATGTTTTCCAACCCCAAACGTCCCAAAAATTCTACTACTAACATTATATCAATATACCAGATGTTTCCAACGTAAGGCAGGTGTATTTTGTCATTTAAACATGGATTTTCAACCCAAAATTTTATCTAATCATCAAGAACCCTAGAATTTTCTTAAACAGGTTTTTAACAAATTAACTCCAGAATTTCCTTCTTATAATCATCAAAATTTCGTGGTTAAATTCCTCTACATGGCAAGGGTTTCCAGAATCAACATAGAAACCAATACTACATGGATTTTCCTATCACCAATTGGGTTTTCTTCCATATATTTCATCCTTAATCATTCCTAAACTAATATGGAAATTGCACCAACGAAAATAGCAAGATAAACACTTGCCTGGGATTTTTAGAAGTCTGGATTGCGGCTGATTTTGGTGTGGTTGCGTTCCCCTTCTCGCGATCTACGCGTTGGTGGCGGCGGCGGTGCAAACCGGTGACTTTTTGGCCTTGAATTGCCTTGAGAGCTCTCTCCTCTCTTCTCCAATGGCCGTTCTAGGGTTCTGAATATTCTAACCCTAAATGACTAACCTAAATGGCTGATATAAGTTGCTGATTTTCGTGGGTTTAATTACCTAAAAATGTAAAATTACCAAAATGCCCTCTCGGGTTACTAATTAGGCCTAAAAATGCCCTGAGACCCAAACTAAATACCCGGGTACACTTTTCTGACTATCTCGACCCTTCCGGACGCGTTGGCGCACTCAAAATGACCATACGGGCAACTTATAAAATATTCACTTTTATTTAACAATATTTAGTCCTGACGCGACACGGGCGCGTCCCGACTCAAATTTCCAAAATTGTCATTTAACTCACTCATGACATTCAATATAACCAGTAATATATATTACTTTGCTCATTAGTAATATTCAACAAATTTCGTATAATTACTAACTCTCGTCACGTTAATAATTATAACATAATTAATTTCTGGATTTTTATTAAATAATTCACTCACATTAAATTTAATAAATCCCCAAATTAATATAGCATAAAAATACGGGGTATTACAGTAACACTCTGCTTGCTGCTTCACTAGGTGTTGCTAGAGTCTTTGCCAACTGCGAACAATTCTTCTTAACATGACCCACTTGAAGAACATGGTTGCATTCCAGTCCCTTAAGCTTAGGACACTTAGATTTATAATGCCCATCCTCTTTATAAAGGAAATATGTAATAACTCCCATTGGGGCCTCACATCTTCCTAACTTTCTAAATGAATTCGAAGATCCTCCACCCCTGGTACCTCTACTAAATCTCCCTTGGCCTCTACCACTATCCCCACCACCTCTCTGAAATTTATGAGGTTCCATCTTAACACTTCCACCCTCACCTACCTTAGACTGATATGACTCGAATCTTCTTTTCTTAAAACTCTCTCTTCTCGTCACCCCTTGGTTGATTTGTCTTTCTACTATGATGGCTTTGTTCACCAAAGAAGAATAATCTTCTGACTCATAAGTAGACACCCAATTTTGAATGGGCCAAATCAACCCCTCTTGGAACTTACTACATTTCTCTTCCTCATCCTCTACATACTTAGGAGCAAATCTAGACAATAATGTAAATTTAGCGTCATACTCCCTCACAAACATTTTCTCTTGGGTAAAATTTATATATTCCCTCGTCCTCTCCCTCCTATAAACTCTAAAAAAATACTTAACATACAAAGCTTTATTAAATTGAGCCCAAGATATAACATCAATACCTTCCATCCTGGACACCAAATGGTTGCTGGCTTCCCACCAATATTTAGCCTCTCCTTTGAGCCTAAACATAGCCAAACTCACTTTCTGGTTATCTAGAACTTTTATCACTACAAAGATAGTCTCTATATCTCTAACCAACATCTCAGCTTCTGGAGTTTTCAGCTTCAAAAACTTTTGATACATGGAATATTTCATTTCCTTCCTTTGCCTCTTTCTCAATTCTAGCTATAGTCTTTAATTCCATATATTTAGTTTGTCATTCTGCCAGTAATGCCACATTCCTTTCCTGTTATTCTGCCATCCTCAGCATTGCTTGTGCTATTATTTGCATCTTTATAGGCTGGTTATGTTTTCTAACTCTTCCTGCTATACTCTGCTCGATTTCAGTATCCTCGTGTGTATGAGAATCTACTCCTTCTTCTCTATGTTGTTCATTCCTAAGTTCCACCTGTAATTATCTGTAATATAACAAAGTTATAACAACCAATAATAAACAATTTATAATTACTAAACTATTGGTTAGACATAAACAATTCAACAATATCAAATCAAATTAATAATTGTAATCTAACCATCACACACGTCCATAATTTATAACCTAGACGCTTTGATACCACTAATTGTCACACTCCAAACCCAAATCCATTCTTATCACTTCCTTTTATAATAATTAAATCATAATCTTTAGCCCATTTGAAATATAATTCATTTATCAATATTTTCATGCATAATGTACATACTGAACATAATCTCGTTCTTTGTACCTTAACGTAATTAACATCAGAGTCATAATTAAGCGAGCATATAATACTATAATTAACTATTACCATTATCAAGTTAAACCATTCTAACTCAATATATACAATGTGTGAGTGTAGTAAAATCCTCAGTGTGACAATAACAAATTCCCCATATCTAAACCCCAGCTCTTTCAAATGGTGCAGCTCTCAAAATCACCGATTATATGGTATCCTAGCTGGCAGTGTACAAAACCTGTAAATGTTAAAATATAAACATTAAGCATTAAGCTTAGTGAGGTACTCCTTCCCCGCAATGAAATAACAGTTTTATATCAAATCTATGGATATATAATCCAAACAATCCTTCCCGTTATAGCAATAAAAAATTCAGAAACAGAAGTTCTAGCAAATCCTTGTCATAGGACAAAACAAATCACTAAATCTTTATCCAATTCCAATCCTGGATCATAAGACCCAAAAAATCCATGATCATAAGACCCAAACAATCCTGGATATTTGAATATCCAAACAAATCCTGAATACCAAAGTATTCAAACCAATCCAATCTTAAAGCTATATTTATATCCATCATATCATTTTCATATTTATATACGAAATAACCATAAGTACACTCACCTTGGCAATTTAACAGGCTTTTCCTTTGCCTTTGTCCGGCACTTGTTCAACCAATTATTTTTCCCTTCCTATCATTCTTATATTATAAGTATCATCATAAGAATATTAACAATTCAAAGAATAACTTAAACATAACTCAATTCATAAGCATCGTATGATTCCATTCAAATCATTTATCATAAATGGAGTTCCATCTAAATTTATGTTAAGATGTTTAACATATCTAATTCATAGTCCAAACATACTTTAGTTTCTTCTTAGTAATCCAATCCGTGTCATATTAGGTTCCCAATACAAAATATGACATATTGATAAGCACCCAAAAGTGTTCAAATAATACCCTGAATAGACCATTTTTAATTGCTAATTCTTGATAAAAATGGGTCTTATGTGCTTTATTGTCTATTTTGTAGATTGATTGCAATTGTGGTGTCAAAAGTCATATTTCAAGGCAATTTGTAGTTCAAATGGAGCTAATTACCAATCCTGTACCAAACCCAAGCCCAACCTAGCCCAAACTGTCACCCAAACCCTGTGTGTGTGTTGTGTTTGTACTTTTATTTTTTTTTAGATTTTTATTTGATTCATTTTTATTTTTTGATTTATTTAGAATTTTCTAGGATTTATTTTCTAGTTTTATATTTCTTCATTTCGATTTTGATTTTTATTAGTTTTTAATTTTTATCTTTATTTTAGTTTTATTAGATTTTACTTTTTTTTAGGATTTTAGTTTTAATAGATTTTATTTTTTTTAGTTTCAATTTTTATTTTTTTTATATATTAGGATTTTTTTAGTAGATTTTTATTTTTATTTTTTTAGTTAGTTAGTTTTATTTTTTTAGTTGGGTACAAACTCACACACACTTATCCTACACACCACTTACACCAAATCCTACAACTCAGTCACACCCAAATACCATATACCCTAACACACACATAAACATATCACTCACTCACACCCTAACTAACCTACACCTCACTACACACAAATAACCCCACTTCATCTTCAACCCCCACCCCTTTCACTCTCTCTCCTAAAACCTCCATTAACACAACAATACCTCCACACCAAATCAAACGACCATCCACCTTACCTTTCCAATACCGACCTCAACCTGCTGCCTCCACCTCGCCGGCGACCCATTTCTCCGACCCCTGCGATCCCACCTCCGCCGGCTCGATCCATAAAAGCCAGGGCGGACCTATCAAACCCGAACTCATATTCACCAAACCCGAGATCACCTCCTCTACCCACCAACCAAACCCCTCCGAACCAATTTAAACCCGAGCTAATACCCACCATACCATCCGTCGGTTCAAAACCCAACATCCACCATCAACCCGGATGTCAAACCCGAAATCCCAAATCACGACCCAAAGCGGGCAAGCCCGAACTCGATCCGGTTCAACCCGTAATTCGACGCCAACCCGAGTCGCGCCATACCAGCAGCCAGGACTTACTGCAACCCGAAGCTTGATCCGACGACAACTACCCTCCAACCCGACCTCCATTTCACACCTCTCACAACCATTACACATGAAACCCCCCCAAACCCATTTGAAAAAAAAAACATTTCTAAGATTTGCACTATTTTATCACCTGTTAACAAAACAAAACCAAAACAAATAAAATCCACATGTATTAAAAATAATTTAACCCTCTTTTCCCTTATTACCCCCAACTACCACTATTAACCCAATACCCAAAATAACCCCATAGCCAAATCAGATTTGTATTCCCTCTTCCAATTACCCCACTTCCCACATGACCTCACACCTTTCAAACCTCATGTGCACACACCCCATGCTCTTGCATTTTACTATTTCCGAATTTAACCCCTTAGCTCCATGTGCATATAAATGAAGATCTCAAGGCCATTTGAATACCTATCTAGGCTTTTGTAGAGAAAATTTTAGAGAGAGAAACACCTTATATTTTTAATTTTTTTAAGCAGATTTTTATTTTATTTTTATTTTTTTAGAAAATTGTGAGAAATTAATTGTTGAGTGATTCAATTGAGTGTCTGTATGTAATTGAATATTGTGGAAAGCTCAATTTTAATGGATGTTGCTCAATTTCAATGGAGGATTAGAGTCCAATTTTGCATATCAAGGAGACTTGTTTGAAGATTTGTCCTCTCACCCTTCTATTTTATTTGTTTATAGCCTTGATTATTTGTTCATCACGTTTAAAATCATGTTAGGCTAGATACTCTTTCAAAGGGTGGGGTGACTATTATTTTGTGTTAATCTTACTTTAATTAGCTTATTTAAATTAAATATCTCTTTGATGAATAATTTTTCACTCTTACTTTTGTATTTACGCCTCGAGAGAGGGTAAATGATTTTTGAGAAAAAATCGGAATTCTAGTTATAATACTCATTTTAGATTCGAACTAGAGATAGAAGTCTCTCAAGTGAGGTATTATGATTTGAATTTAACTCTAATATTTATTTTCTATGATTTAAACTAGTCTACTAGATCGACCCTAGCGGGTGATCTATTAAATGATGTTCAGATCTACTTTTCAAGAGTTGTAGGAGTGTTAAATTTAATTAACTAAAATGTTATTATTAAAATTACATTTGCAACGAGAGTTGATTTGTGATTTTGATACTAACTTGGGATAATTAATTTTAATAAACAAATTAATTTTGATTAACTAAAATATTTTGAGTCATCCTAGCCCTTGATTGTTCTCACTAATCTAATATTTTAGATTTTTATTTAGTTAGATTTACTTAGGTTCATTTCTATCTCATTTTTTAGCTAGTTGTTTTCATCTTTGATTTAGTTTAGTCTTATTTCACCTCATCTCACAAAAATTGTTTTAATATTGAAAAAGCTAAAAAAAATAGAAAAAGTAAAAATCCCAAAAAGAAAATAAAAGTGAATTGCAATTGTTTTTCCCTCACTTTACCCTCTTGATGTGGATTGATACCCTTGCTTACCTCTACACTTTAGTTTGTTATATTTTGTAGGTATTTGAGGATTTTGATTAACTTGGCTTTAAACAATGACTACACACAACAAGTCATAGTTATCAAATGGCACCGTTGTCGGGGATTGAACCCGGGTCACCCGCGTGACAGGCGGGAATACTTACCACTATACTACAACATCCTTTACGGGACTACTTTGATCATTTCCCATTGACACGCGACACGTGTGAGAGTGATCCCGAGCCGTCTCTTTATGATATTCTTAGTGGATTCACCTCTCTGACGAGTACCTTTGATACTCTTGATCCATCTATGCACGCACCTCCTATTCCATCACCCTTGGTGTCAAGTGTCAAGTGTCGCATATTTTGTCATGCACCCATTGTTCTTATGCCGATCACATGTCCCATGAGTGCCTTTATCTTCCTTATCCATCTGAACCCACCATTGACTAAGTGTATCCATATGACAATGTTTCGGAACCGACCTCGTCCAACTATCACGATGTATCTAATCCCGAGTTGTGTGAGTACCCTAGTTATTCGTGGAAGCCTAATCACCCTTTCACGCAATATGAATCCCAACCCGATGTTGTGGATCCTCACACATTCCAACAGTCATCATGGCAACCTTGTGCACCTTATCCTGATCAGTTCCCTCACTACGTACCCAATGATTATCAGCCATTTGTCCATCACGAAGGAGATCCTTTCGTGTATGATGCACTTGACCCCATTCCACACACTTCCTTTAAGTATTCTCCATACAGTCATGTAAATAGCGAGTTGTGTCTACCTCAACCACCACCACCACCACCACCATCCACATTCGCTCTCGAAAGCCTCTTGCAAAAGTTCATACTCGAGCAAGAGCAAGCCACTCAAATACAAAATGAAGCCCTCCAATGGCTTGAACAAAGATTAAATGAAATTGAGTGTGATCGAGAATCGGACTTCACCCCAAGTCAACCCATTATTGCCCCCACGTGGAGTGATGATGTGTCATCTTGTGCCACTAACTTTGAGTGTGACCAACCCCATCCTCCCGAGAATCTCGAAGTTGAGGCCATTTCTTAGTCCGGGCCTCAAGTTGACACTTGTGTTGATTTATCCATCGATAGTGAGTCTGATCCAATCCCACCATGTCCACCTGAACCCCACTTTGAGGTTCTCATTACTACTCCCGAGATATCCAAAAATATTCTCGAGCTTTTACCTTATGCCCCAATTTCATATGTCTCTGACGTACCCATATCTTTTAGGTTAGCTCCGGCTACGAGTGCTCACCAATGCCTCGAGATAGCTTTAGATATGGTTCCCACCTCTCTTGATATGTATCTTACCCCGTCACATTTGGATCCCCTTGAGCCAAATGTTGATGTAGATTCCTCTATCTCTGATATTGGTGCCTCGTCTTACCCACCCACCACATTCACTGATGCTACTCTTGTGGATAAGTTGATCACTCACTCATTTATTTCCATACTTCCTCCTGCAAGTGCCCTTGAGGATCACTTCGAGCCTCATGAGGAGTGTGTGTCTCCCACTCTTGAGTTGGATCATCTTCCTCCACCATTCATTCCACCCGATCCACCATTTATCCCACCCAACCCACCCATTGTCCCTTCCACCCCACCACCTGGTTTGGATCTTTATTTTACACATTTCATGTTTCCGTCTACCTTTTTAGATCCTCACCTGAAACAATCCCCCTTCCATAAGAGTATTTGTGGTGCTACTCTCCACTTTCGTGACATCGATCTTGTTATTCTATGTCCTACACTCTCTTATGGTGTTGATTTTTCCCATCGACAGCTCCCTGGTGTGTCACGGCGTGACCATTATCATCTCCCATTCATAGAACGGTTGTGTCATTTTTATGAGACCCAGCCCATCACTATTTCCACACCATTTCGCCTCCCTCACTATCTTGAGCACCATGCTTACAGGGCCCTCGTTGCCCTAACCTTTAGGCTCAATAAGGCCCATGACCGGTGCCTATTCACCCTCACCCTTACCCTAATACCCACCCGCCCATGGTCCACCGATGCTTTGCAGCGTGTGTTGCACTTTGCCATACAAGTGCATTGACCCTTTTAGCCTTTATCCAACATGACTGACACTTCAGTCTTGTTTGGGGGTGATTCTCATCACCCATTCTTCTGTCGCCCCACGCTTTCATCATTCTTATCCTTAGGGTGAGATTTCATTGGTCTGGCTGAAGACATTAAACTTAGCGCTACCGGGAGGCAGCTCGTGCTTTCCTGTACTAGTCTCATCATGTTTGGGGGCGGTGTTTCACATCAGCCAATGCTTTACCATGTTATAGACTTGTACACATTTTTTTCTTTATCACTCATTTAAGTTTATTCTTGGCTTCATCTGTCCATTTCAGTAGTAGTTGATTTTGGTAATCTCTTTCCTACCTTATGCTCTCAATTTTAAAAATCAGTTTACTTAACATCGAGGACGATGTTCCTTTTTGTTTGGGGGTGGGGAATTTTATCAAAATCGTACCTCTTTTGAATTTTTTTGATTTTTAAGCCTGATTTTTAAAATTTTCGTGCAGTTTCTTTCATCTCACTTAGTGATGTGAATTTTCTATCATCCATCTTTTAAGTCTAGGAATCAAGCTAGAGGATTTATTTTTTTATAAATAGCTTATGTAATATGTAATAAGGCATTTTGCACCACACACTTATTACGTAACTACGATTTAGAGTTGAAGATTACTACAATTCCCAAGAAACCCTTAAAGATCACTAGTAGAGACTTTAGCTTGTGAGATTTGTGCCTTTCACCCTTTCAGAGTGTTTTACGCAATCTCCGAGTCACAAGTTGATTCAATTTCTTTTGCGTCCGCATTTAATCGTTGTATGATCTCATTATTCTTCATAAAATTTTGGCTGGTTCACTGAGAATGACATCACTTTTGAGTTGAAAGAAACGCGTGTCTTGAAATTTGTCCCGATCACTAGATTTTCACCCATTCATATATCATCTTTCATTTTTGAGAAAAATAGTGCTTTCCCAAATGTAAAATGTCTTTAGTGTTGAGAGTGTAAAGAGAAAAGGAAAAAAAAATAGCAAAAGAAAGAAATAGAAAACAAAAAAAAAAGAAAAAGAGAGAAAAGAAAAGAATGAGAGTTTGTAGTTAGTAGTTAGTTTTGAAATAAAGACAGTTGTTCTTCATAGTACACTCTTATTGCTCATCCATCATACATCCATCATTTCACGCATCCATCCTATATTATCTCACCTCATACCATCCTTCCCTTCGCATTTCCCCCTGACCCATATACATCCATATTTTCCCTAGGAGTTCGGGCAAATGAAAGTCAACGTGGTGAATAACTCGACGTTCTCACTATAGTGATTAGAATTTCTTTCATGAGATCACTTTTCTTTCAAAATTTTAGTTCTTTCTTATATGTGTGTGAGACGTTTGACCTTACTTACATTTAATCACCTCCTCACACACAAGAGAGATCCACTTACCCTAATCTCGAGAGTTCGTTTGAGAGAGCTATATCTCGTGAGATTTTAAAGTTGAAGCGTTGATTCCGATAAGGCAATCTAGGAATAACTCTTATGATACTTAACCCGTTTTGACTGATTCACACTACACACGTTGAGTTCTAGGAAGGATGTGCCTTGAGTATTCACATAGCTAAACTTTTTACACTTCTAGATTATATTTTTCAAAACATTTCTCATGTGATGGATTGTACGATTATTCTATGTCTAATAAGAGATTGACTATCCTTTGCAACTAAAGTGTAAGGCCCTAAAACACGATTAGTAAGGTTAATTATACGATTAAGTATAAGTTATGAGTTATAAGTTATAAATTGGTTATGTGGTTAAATGCATCATGAAAATATGTTTCTAAATGCATCATTATGTTTATAAAAAGTAAGCTAGAGTGTTGGTGCGAAAGTGGCGATGTTTGGTCGCCAAATGTGAAAGTTATGAAATTCTGAGTAAATAATTACTCTTCTGTTCGAGCCCATATTAGGTGTACTAGTTTTATGATTTTGGGAAAACACAAAACATGAAAGTTGTATATGTTTAAGTTATATACTCATAGACACAAAGTGAGAGTAAATCGGGGCCCGAAATAGTGAGTTATGGTGATTTTACGAGGCAGGACAAATCTGCCATTAACGGAATTGTCCTATTGGACCCCTTGCCCAACGAATCGCGTAATACCACCTTAAAGTGGTCACATAGCCACGCTTTTAAGCTTATAAGGCAGAACTTATCATCCATTTCATTTCCTATTACAAGCTTGAGAAAAATATGCTTATGGAGAGAGAAAAACAAAGTTAAGGAAGAATTTCTTTGAAAATTCATCATAAATCGAGGAATTCTCGTGAGGTAATTACATCTTTATTAAAGTTTGTCACATGGATGATTAATATACTTGGCATGTTTTTATTTCTGATTTGGATATATATTTTAATGATACCCATATTGCTGAATTGTGTTGGAACAAGGATGGGTTAAGAACATAGATTAGAACCAGAGCTAGGATCGTAAATGCATACTTTAAAGTCCTAAATTTACATCATCTTTTCGTAAAGCATTTTGATTTAGAAAATCCATGATTATGATGTATATTTCTGCTAAAAACATGTTTATTATATGTTTCCATGAATTATACTCAAGGTCAAGGTTATGTATGCTTAAAAATGTTAAGTTATGCCTTAATGTTGTATTTTGACCTAGTTATGCTAAAAATGGAATAAATCATGGAATACTTATTGGAATTGATTGATTCAAGTTGGAGAGTAAAATACACTCATACATGTATAACATATCTGAAAATTGTGTAAAAATACCAAGTAATGAACCCTTGGTGATAGTTTGAAGTCGTGGTTTAAAATCTGCCCTAAAGGAGCAAGAATGCATACCAAGTGTTTGACGTTTTGCTCGACATAGAAAATGAGCCCTAGAAATTATGAAACATTAAATTTGTATTATTCAATGTGTTTACTGATATTGGGTGGAATATCATGAAAATTTATGTTGTATAAAAATTATGAGAATTCCAGGAAGTTGAAGTTGTGTTGTTGTTTTTCTTGAGAAACGATTTGGAAAAGGCTGTAATAGAATGGGCATAACTTTGTCTAGCAAATTCGTAATTTAATTCTGTAAATTGTGTTAGAACCCTAATTAATTGGGTGTTATATAAATGTGAAGTGTCATATGTAATTCCTCCTTAGTTATTTCTGATTGACCAAATTATGTGATGTGTTACTGGGTTTGATGTTAATCGGTGTATTCAAATACTAACGACATTGACTTGTTAGGTGGGGAAGCAGCTAATACTACCATACCAAGGAAGTAGTTGGTATTAATCTTAGAACCAAATCCAAGGTGAGTGACCTTCCTTATGAAATATAAATTCTTATAATTTCATATGGAAATGTGTAGTTAAACACATGTGTGAAAATGTTTATGGGAGTGATGTTGTATTTATGAAACATATGCATATGATTAAAAATGTTAAGCGATGTTATATAATGATATGGACTAGTGAGTCCTTTATCTAATGTTAAGAACTGTGGTGGGTCCTACGGGATGTGGTGGTCCTGTTAATCCAACTTAAAGGTTTGTGTACTCGGGCCTAATAAAGGGATGTGGTGGTCCCTAATAACTGTGGTGGGTTAATTGGACTGTGGCGGGTCCAGGCTTGCGAGAGTTTCACAATTCCTGTTGGGTTATAGCATTAAAACAAAATAAAAATGGTTATTCAAATTGGTTTTATGTGTGGTATGTGGTCATTCACTAAGCCTTTATAGCTTACACTCCTATAATGTTTTGTTTCAGGTATGCTTATAATTTGGAGTTCACTGCCAAGTTAGGACCTTAAAACGGGGGAGTGACAGATATTTAGTATGGTTTGAATATCCGAATTTCTTTTGTGTAATTATTAAACTAAGGATCTTGGTTATGTAAAGTTATGTTGTACTTATTAGTTATAAGTAAAGGCAGTTATGTTTTCATCTACACATACCTTTGGGAAAAAAAATCTTATGCTATTTTCCTTAGAGATTTAAATTAAAGCATTGTTTAAGCCAATTTATCTCTAATTAAAAGGATGAGTTTATCAAAATTAGGTCGGGGCGCGACAACTTGGTATCAGAGCGTGGTCATTAGGTTCTGGATAAGGCGTGGGGTCTAGATTGGCAGTGGACACTAGAAAGTGAGTTTGTTATGCACCTGGATTTTGACTAACAATGTTAATATTAAATTGCTGCTATTGTATTTTGTTGAAGTGAATTATATCGCAGTGAATGATGGATCCACATGAGCCACATGATGGAGCGGAGGGTGAGGCATCTTATGTTCCTAATAGTCAGCAAGGACATAGACATATTCAAGTGGAGGAACCAGAGGTGCAACAACAACCTATTGATGATGTGGGAAGAATATTACGTGTTGTGGCACAACTTATGGAACAAGCAAGAGGTGGAGAACATGGTGGGGATAGGGACAAATTACATGAGAGGTTCATGAAGTTAAATCCGCCTGCATTTACTGGGACTATGGATCCGTTAATGGCAGAGGGGTGGATTCAAAAAATGGAAACAATATTCAAGGTGATGGAAGTGCGAGATGAACAAAAGGTTTTGTTAGCAACCTTTAGATTGGAGAATGATGCAAAGTTATGGTGGGATTCTACAGAGAGGTTACTTACTATGATTGGGGGAGTAGTGCCAGCAAATCCTCCACCAATTACATGGGAGAGGTTTGTGAAGGTGTTCTTTGAAAAATATTTCCCAAGGCTTTATAGGAAAGAGAAAGAGGAAGAATTTATCACGTTGAAACAAGGGAACCGAACAGTGGCAGAGTATGAAGCTTTATTTATATCCTTATCAAGATTTGCTCCTGACTTGGTGAGGACGGAAGAAAGTAAATGTGATCGGTTTCAAACCGGGCTGAGTGTAGAGATAAAAAGCATGGTTGCTAATATGAAGATCATAGATTATGTGGACTTGGTTGATAGGGCCATGGTGTCAGAAAAGTCAATGAAAGAAATGCAAGCTGAACACTCGAAGAAAGCTAGACATGATGTTATAAGATCATATGGATGGGAGACGGGAACCTCAACTCAAAGTGTAGCATGAGGAGTACCTAAGGGACAAGAATTTAAAAATAATAGAAGTGCACGTGGAAGATTTCAATCTCGAGGTGGAAGGACTGGGATGAATCGGACAGAAAATGCATATGTGTTGGTGTCGAGGGCTATATTTTGTTATAGATGTGGTGGTCAAGGGCACATGTCTCGAGAGTGTATAATAGCTGAGACGACACCTTTGTGCTTCCATTGTCATCAACCGGGGTACTTACGAAAGAATTGTCCAGTGATGGGAGCTACAACATCAGTTGGGAGTGTGGCAGTAGAAGGTAGGAGTTCTACGCAGAATGTACCCAGGGGAGGTAGAGGAGGTATATCGCAAAGTCAAGGCCAAGGCAGAGTGTTTGCACTGACGCAACAAGATGCACAAGCTATGCCTAACGTAGTGACATGTACACTTCCTATTGGTGATAAAGATGATTATGTGTTGATAGATCCTGGTTCTACACATTCTTTTGTGTCTTTGCTTTATCTGTTGCATCTTAATAAACCATTATCATCATTAGATTTTGGTTTAGCTATTGTTACTCTAGTAGGGGGGTTGGTTTTTATTGAGAGGGTATATAGGGAGTGTGTGGTGCGAGTGGGTGAAAAGAGAATTACTAGTTGACTTATTACCTCTCGATATGCGCGACTTTGATGTAATATTGGGTATGGATTGGTTAGCTTCATATCATGTATGTTTGGATTGCTTTAAAAAGGAGGTAGTGTTTCAGTTACCGGGTGAACCTGAATTTAAATTTATTGGGGAACGAAATGTCACTCCAACTTGTTTGATTTCTGCTACAAAATGTTATGAACTGCTAAGGAAAGGATGTGAGGGTTATCTTGCCCATGTGGTGGACGTACTACAAGAGGCTGGAAAACTATCAGATATACCAGTAGTTAATGAGTTTGCAGATATCTTCCCAGAAGAACTCCCAGGGTTAGCACCAGATCGTGAGGTAGAATTTGCGATTGAGTTGGTACCAGGCACCGCACCGATATCTATTGCACCATATCGCATGGCACCTGCATAATTAAAGGAGCTAAAAATACAGTTGCAAGATTTGTTAGATCGTGGTTTTATAAGGCCTAGTGTATCACCGTGGGGAGCCCCAATATTATTTGTGAAGAAGAAAGATGGAACCATGAGGTTGTGCATCGATTATCGTCAATTGAATAAGGTGACTATCCGTAATAAATACCCACTACCCCGCATTGATGACTTGTTCGATCAGTTGCAAGGAGCCAAAGTGTTTTCTAAGATTGATCTCAGATCCGGATATCATCAATTGAAAGTAAGAGATTGTGACATTTCTAAAACTTCTTTTCGTTCCAGGTATGGACATTATGAATTTCTTGTCATGCCATTTGGGTTAACAAATGCACCGGCCGTATTCATGGATTTGATGAACCGTATATTTCACCCATATGTGGATTCTTTTGTTATTATCTTCATCGATGATATTTTGATATATTCTCGTAGTAGGGATGAGCATGAATGCCACCTGCGTATTATTTTACAGACCTTGCGAGAGAAGCAGTTGTATGCTAAATTTTCTAAATGTGAATTTTGGCTAGACAAGGTAGTATTTTGGGGGCATGTTATTTCTGCTGATGGTATTTGTGTAGATCCCAAAAAGGTTGAAGCAGTAATGAATTGGGAAGGACCAACTAGTGTGACAGAGGTGCGTAGCTTTTTGGGATTGGCGGGCTATTACAGGAGGTTTATACCGGGGTTTTCTTCTATTGCATTGCCATTAACTAAGCTTACCAGAAAGGAGAACAAATTTGTGTGGAGTGGCGATTGTGATAAAAGCTTTGAAAGTTTAAAGGGTAAGTTGACATCAGCTCCAGTATTGACTATCCCAGCGGGTACAGAAGGTTTAGTTATTTATAGTGATGCCTCGTATCAAGGACTCGGTTGTGTGTTAATGCAGCATGGAAAGTGTTGATGCAAAAAACTGGACCGAATCCCATTTTTATGATCACAGATAAATAGATAAAAGCAATCCAATCAAGTACATGAGAGACAAAGATTTTTAAAGTGGTTCGGCTATAAGGAAAAGCCTACGTCCACTGTTATTTTATTCCCAGGGGTTTACAATAGCACAATGTGGTGTAGAGAGAGAACAAGGTGTAGATCTTGTGTATAGTGTCTCCCATCCTTGTCGGCTCTCCTTGGTTCTCTTGGATCTCTCCTCCTTTTGGCTAAGGGAATACATGTATTTATAGTGATGGGAGATAAAGAGATTCATTGTATGTAGACATTTATACATTATGTCTACATTAAATGAATCTAATTGTTGAATTGCTTGGTATGCTATGTGTTGTCATCTATTAATACAGTATAAATGTACATTAAGGCTCATTAAATGCGCTGCCATCTTCATTAATGCACATTAAATGCATAATTATTCTTTTGATCTTCTTGGTTGATATGCCGACCAACTCTCCTCGGGTGCCGACTAACACTCCTCGGGTGACGACTAATTCTCCTCGGGTGCCGACTAACACTCCTCGGATATCGAATATTGCCACGTAGGATGACATGTGTCCTTTTCTGATTGGTCCTCGTAGATGGAGAATTTTTGCGTTAACAGAAGCCCCCAATGCTCCATGCTTAATGGTTTACTTGAAAGGATGGAGTATTTATTCTGCAGTGCTGCTCGGTGCTCGTGAAATTCTTGATCTACCTTCTTGATTTGTTCAACATAAAGTGCATTATCTCCTAGATGACATATGATGCAGGCTGATCGGTGGTTGCTAATCTTTCTTTTGAGGAACTCCGTGTGCTATGTATCACCCCTGGGAATTTGGATGCAGCCATGCCATAGTATGCAGCTTGTAGCTTGTCATAATCTTCAAGTATGTTGATCGGTTTGTTAGCCGACCAACTGCCTCCTGTGCCGAGCAACTGAATGCTAACTTTACGTGCTTGATTTTTCTGATTTATGATCCTCTGAATAATTAGTCGAGTAACATACTATCTTTTGAACCCAACTCTTCAATCTGATTAGTACCAAGCTAGTGATGGACTTCGAAACATTTTCATACAACTTCTTCTTCATTATTGGTCGAGACAGTAGTAGCAAAGATCTCAGTGCTGTAGATGCTGATTTTGACTTCTACCTCTTCTCGGGGACGAGCAAGAGGTTCTCGGGGATGAGCAAGAGCTGCTCGGACAGACCATCTGTGATGAACATCAGAATGCTGAAAGATCTTAACTTCATACACTCCCCTTATGCTTTGGATGATCCTCCTGCTGGTGAGGAACCTGTTTTAAAAGCAGAGGGAAAGAAACCAATAGAGTAGGAATCTCAATGTAATAGTTAGTATACATTTTCATTCTCAATGTATTTTGTTTTTGATTTTAATGAAAGACTTTCATTTTTGTTCGCAATCTTAATTGCTATTGTCTTGTAAAATACTCTACATATGTGCATATGTATAAGTTAAAAAGATAACAATATTGTGTTGTTCATCGACCAACTTAGTAATAAAAAAGTTACAAGTATTAGTAATGTTGCTCGATCACTTAATAATAAAGTAATGAGTATAAAAATGTTTAAAATTTTTCCAACCAACCAAGGTTGTTACATTGTGCTCGTCGACCAATTATAGTTAGTGAGAGTTTATCCCCGACTAACCATACTTGGTAAATTTTTGTCTTTTTCATAAAATGTGTCCGACCAACCAAGGTCGATAAATTCTCCTCGTCGACCAACTATAGTTAGTGGGTTTTTATCCCCGACCAACCATACTTGGTTCAGTTTGGAATATTTTATTCTTCGAGGAACTTTTATATTTTCTGTAATAATCTTACCTCCCGACCAACATAAGTTGGCATTTGAGAGCATATTTTGTTTTCAAACCAACCGAGATTGGCATTTTTAAGAATGTTGTTCTTGCCCTTTTACCAACCGGAGTTGGTCATGGGTTTGAACTATCATGTCCACTAACTCTTTTACCAACCGAAGTTGATCACATTAGTGTACGCCTCCTATCCAAAGGAGTATAGTTTGTTCTCGCTATTTTACCAACCGAAGTTGATCAACTATCATGTCCACTAGTTATTTTATCAACCGGAGTTGATCACGCTAGTGTACGCCTCCTAACCAAAGAAGTATAGTTTGTTCTCGCTATTTTACCAACCGAAGTTGATCACGCTCGAACTATCATGTCCACTAGTTATTTTACCAACCGGAGTTGATCACGCTAGTGTACGCCTCCTAACCAAAGGAGTATAGTTTGTTCTCGCTATTTTACCAACCGAAGTTGATCATGCTCGAACTATCATGTCCACTAGTTATTTTACCAACCGGAGTTGATCATGCTAGTGTACGCCTCCTAACCAAAGGAGTATAGTTTGTTCTCGCCCTTTTACCAACCGAAGTTGGTCGTGGGTTTGAACTATCTGTGTTTGCTTTTATTGCTGAGCAGCGTAGTGTTGCACACTAGTATTCCCCGAAAAACTTTCAATAAAAGAAAGAAGATGGCGAAACATCATTGTTTTATTCCAACTTACTGTGCTTCTGAATGACATTATTTAACACGTAATCTCCTTCGTTTAAGTTGCATTTCTTCACCCTCTTGTTGTAGAACAAAGTTGTTCGTTGTTGGTAAGCAGCATTCCTAATCTTCTCTAACCTCCTCGAGCATATCCAAATCCAGTCTTCTCATTAAGTCGCTGACTGGGGAATTAAAATTCAGCACTATGTGTGTTGGAAGACCCAACTCGGCAGGTATTACAGCCTCACTTCCAAACGCCAGCTTATATGGTGATTCTCCAGTTGCAGCTCGGGGAGTTGTTCGGTAAGCCCACAATACTGACTGTAGCTCATTAATCCAATTAGCCTTACTTAGCCTCTTCTTCAAACCATTTAGTAATGTTCTGTTCGTCACTTCAGTTTGTCCATTATTCTGAGGATGACCTGGTGTTGAATGAACCTTCAAAATGTTTGACTGATGACAATAAGCGGTAAACTCCTCGTTATCGAATTATGTTCCATAGTCTGTGATGATGGCAACGACGAGGTATTTGAATCTTCCTCGGGTCGTCGGCAGTGGTCCAACCAAATCAATTCCCACATGGCAAATGGCCAAGGGGAAGTGATGGGTGTCAACAATATTTGTGGAGTTCTTCGGATGGAGGAAAAGCGTTGGCACTTGTCACATTTCTTGGCATAAGCTATACAATCAGCTCTCATCATCGGCCAGTAGTATCCCTGCGTCATCACCTTTTGCAAAAGTGTCCGACCTACTACATGGGCTCCACAGGACCCTTCATGGATCTCTTTAATCAATTCTTTCACCTCGGAGGGATGTACACATCTTTGCAAACCTGCCATAATTCCTCGTCTATACAAAATACCATTAATTAGTACATACCGAGCAACTTTAAACTTCCATTTCTTGGCAGCGAGCTTATCCTCCGGTAATTCTTCCTCCTCAATATATGCTCCGATGGAATCCATCCAAGATGGTCCTAAATCAAGGGTAATAATATTCATCGTCAGGTCTTCATCTAAGCTCCGACTTTCTAATACTTCAATTGGTATCGTTCTTCGCAGCTCGGTACGAGTAGCTGATGCTAATCGGGCCAGTGCGTCTGCTTGTGCATTCTCCATTCTTGGTATTCTGATCAACTGAATGGCATAAAATTCTGCCAACAACTCCATTACCTTTACTTGACCATTATTTCTCCTTTAACTGCATATGTTCCCATCGTTTGATTCACAATTAATTGAGAATCACTAAATACCACCACTTGTTGCGCCTCCATAATCTCTGCTAAATTAAGACCTGCTATCATGGCCTCATATTCAGCCTCATTATTGGAGGCCTTGAATTGGAATCGCAGAGCATATTCCATGTCAATCTCGTCTGGGGTGTTCAAAACAATTCATGCTCCACAACCTGCTGTGCAAGATGACCCATCTACATATAATCTCCATGTAGGTAACTCGTCTTCAAATTTCTTATCTGACAGAGTTCCTCGGTGAAATATTTGTTGTTTCCTTTCATCCTCCCCTGGTATTTTTTGTTCTTCATCGAATTTGATGATCTTTCTACATCCACAAGCTCTTTTACCAACCGAAGTTGGTCTGAGCTTATGTCTGTTGGTCCTGTAACATCCACAGGTCGGTCAGCGAGCAACTTTTGTTCCTCGGGGGTATCAGGATATGTAAATTCTGCTATAAAGTCTGCTACAGCTTGCCCTTTTAATGATGATCTGGGTTCATACACAATATCATATTCACCGAGCTCTATTGCCCAGTACATCAGTCTCCCTGACTTTTCTGTCTTATGAAGGGCTTGTCTTAATGGCATGTCGGTATACACGATGATGGTATGGGCCTGGAAATATGGCCTCATTCTTCTACTTGCCTCAATTAATGCCAATGCCAATTTTTCTAACTTTGGGTACCTGATCTCTGCACCTCGGAAAGCCTTACTTGTGTAATAAATTGGCTTCTGGACTCCATTCTCCATTCTGATCAATGTCGAGCTGACTGCATTCTCTGATACTGCCAGGTACAAGTACAACTTTTCTCCCGTTAATGACCTGGACAACAGTGGAGGTGTTCCCAAATATTTCTTCAAGTCTTGAAAGGCTTTCTCACATTCATCATTCCACTCGAAAGTTTTTCGAAGTGTTTTGAAGAATGGAAGGCATCTATCAGTTGCTCGAGATACAAATCTGTTGAGCGCGGTAACTCGTCCTGTAAGGCTTTGCACTTCTTTCTTCATCGTTGGAGATCGCAGCCCTAATAAAGCTTTGATCTTTTCAGTATTTGCTTCTATGCCTCGTTGATTGACAATGTAACCGAGAAACATGCCTTCTCGTACTCCAAATATGCACTTCGTCGGGTTCAGCTTCATTTGATATTTATCCAGTTGATCAAAGGTCTGGCCTAAGTCAACTAGAAGATCAGCAGCTTTCTTGCTCTTTGTCAGCATATCGTCAACATAGACCTCCATATTGCAACTGATTTGCTCTGCAAAGACCTTGTTCATCAGCCGCTGATAGGTTGCTATGAAATTTTAATAGGCTGCCCGAGCACCTGTCGAGACTAGGGAAAATAATTATTATCATGAGAATAATTATTCAGCCAAACAATATGTGATGTGTATCAGCATAAAATAATAAAAATTTCAAAATATGAAATAATATTTTTGTGCCAAATGTGTGTGAGATGGACAAATTTTTATCAGATATGCATCATAAATAAGATGTAGAGTTATTTAATCTCAAACAACTAATCAGGTATAAGTTGTTGTTTGAAAATTATTTATCACTTGGTTTTAAAAATATTTTTGGGGTGATCACAAGTTAAAAAAGACTTAAGCCCCCTGCTTGAACCCAAGCTGAACTCGTGTTTAAAGAAATATCTAGGGTGCTTCGCATTTTTTAATACCCCAAGATTCTACTGCTACCGACAAACAACATGGATGTTGCCGACCAACATTTAAGGATATCTCAAATTATAGAATATATGGTTGGATGACCAGAATTTCTCAAATCTTTAGATCAAAAAATAACATTCGATGTAAAATTTAAGCCTTAAGAATGTTAATTAAATGAATAAATATATAACCCACTAGATCGTGTGATTTCGACAAAGAAACCTTGTGATGTGATGAATGAGGGGCCAACATATCAAATTTGTGCCGAGAGTCTTGATATGGTCATGATTGTTTTACTGATCCTCTTTTACAAGAGGTGAGTAATGATTTTTCAGGTGAGAGAAAATTATTTTTTATATTGATCCCTTCCTATTCCCTATTTGGAGAGATAAAAATATGCTTAATGATAGAAGTTATTACCAAATTTATATCAAAAATCAATCAATTTGACTTTATTGACATAGATGGAAGATGAACCAAATTAAGTATATAATTCATAAAAGTGAATGCAAAGAGACTCAAACTTGAAGAGAGAGAGAATATATCTGGGTCATGATTTCCATGAGAAGACTTTTTATTGTCTTTAACCTTTTCCCATTCTTTTTTTAAAAATATGATGGGAATTTGAATAGACATCAAAGATCTTACAAAATTTATGATAAAAATTATCAATGAAAATTATCAAATCTTATCATCGTCGTATATATTGGTATATGTAATCATTTAAAATATTTATTCCATGATATAAAATTGAAACTTGAGAATCAAGCAAAAAGTTATGATTTATGAAATCCACTATGTTTCAGATTTTTAAATAAGAATTAATCTAACAGTTATGATTTTAAAATCATGATATGCAATATTTTGCAAATAAAAATTGGACAATTAATTTATGTATATAAACATAAAAATCATGATTGTATCAAAAGATGTATGTATAATATATAGTTGATTATACATATAGAAAATAAAAACTTAGCTTTTGATGGAGAACAATGCTTGTAACACGTTCCCACAGACGGCGCCAATCTGTTGATGCAAAAAACTGGACCGAATCCCATTTTTATGATCACAGATAAATAGATAAAAGCAATCCAATCAAGCACATGAGAGACAAAGATTTTTAAAGTGGTTCGGCTATAAGGAAAAGCCTACGTCCACTGTTATTTTATTCCCAGGGGTTTACAATAGCAGAATGTGGTGTAGAGAGAGAAAAAGGTGTAGATCTTGTGTATAGTGTCTCTCATCCTTGTCGGATCTCCTTGGTTCTCTTGGATCTCTTGGATCTCTCCTCCTTTTGGCTAAGGGAATACATGTATTTATAGTGATGGGAGATAAAGAGATTCATTGTATGTAGACATTTATACATTATGTCTACATTCAATGAATCTAATTGTTGAATTGCTTGGTATGCTATGTGTTGTCATCTATTAATACAGTATAAATGTACATTAAGGCTCATTAAATGTGCTGCCATCTTCATTAATGCACATTAAATGCATAATTATTCTTTTGATCTTCCTGGTTGATATGCCGACCAACTCTCCTCGGGTGCCGACTAACACTCCTCGGGTGCCGACTAATTCTCCTCGAGTGCCGACTAACACTCCTCGGATATCGAATATTGCCACGTAGGATGACATGTGTCCTTTTCTGATTGGTCCTCGTAGATGGAGAATTTTTGCGTTAACAGAAAGGTAATTGCTTTTGCTTCTCGACAGTTAAAGATACATGAACGCAACTACCCTACACACGATCTTGAGTTGGCTGCAGTAGTTTTTGCATTAAAAATCTGGAGACACTACTTATATGGTGTTAGTTGTGAAATTTTTACTGACCATCAAAGCTTAAAATACTTGTTTACACAAAAAGACTTGAACTTGAGGCAAAGAAGGTGGATGGAACTTATAAAAGATTATGATTGCACGATACATCACCATCCGGGTAAAGCTAATGTTGTTGCTGATGCTTTGAGTAGAAAATCTCTAGGCATAGTATCTTGTATTTATTGTATTCGAGTTGACCTGCTGAGAGAGTTAGCTTTAATGGGGGTGGAATTAACTTTGAATGAGTCTTATGGAATAGTGGCACATTTAAATGTTAGACCCACGTTGATAGACTGGATAAAACAAGCACAGGCAGGAGATGTAGAATTGGAGAAAGTTAGAGATAATATGAAAAAGGGTAAAGCAAATGAATTTTCTATTCGGGATGATGACATTGTTATGTACGGAGACCGTTTGTGTGTACCTAATGTGCCTGATTTAAGAAGAACAATTTTAGAGGAAGCGCATTGTTCTTTATATGCTATGCATCCAGGGAGCACAAAACTGTATAGAGATTTGAAACAATGTTATTGGTGGCCGGGAATGAAACACGACATTGCAGATTTTGTTTCTAGATGTCTAGTTTGTCAACAGGTGAAGGTGGAGCATCAGAAGCCAAGTGGTTTACTACAACCCTTACCTATTCCTGAGTGGAAATGGGAGCATGTTACTACAGATTTTGTTATAGGTTTACCAAAATCATCCCGAGCGTTTGATTCTATTTGGGTTGTCGTTGATAGGTTGACTAAGTCTGCACATTTTCTTCCTGTTAAAACTACTTACTCCATGGATAGATATGCCAAATTATATGTGGATGAGATTATCAGATTGCGTGGTGCACCTATTTCTATTATTTCTGATCGAGATCCTAAGTTTACTTCTCACTTTTGGCCTAGTTTACAAGAAGCTTTGGGGACTAAATTGAAATTTAGTACAGCTTTTCATCCTCAAACTGATGGGCAGTCAGAAAGAACGATCCAAACACTTGAAGACATGTTACGAATCTGTGTGTTGGAGTTCAAGGGGAGTTGGGATGAACACTTGCCACTAATAGAGTTTGCTTATAATAATAGCTATCATTCGAGTATTGAGATGGCTCCTTATGAAGCTTTGTATGGGAGAAAATGCAGAACTCCAGTGTGTTGGACTGAAGTAGGAGAACGAAAACTACTTGGGCCAGAAATCGTACAGCAGACTACTGAAAAGATAAATCTTATCCATAATCACTTGAAGGTGGCGCAAAGCAGACAGAAAAGTTATACAGACAACCGAAGGAAAAAATTGAAATTTGAGGAAGGTGATCGAGTATTCCTACGTGTTTCTCCTTGGAGAGGGGTTATGAGATTCGGGAAGAAGGGAAAGTTAAGTCCCAGGTACATTGGCCCTTATGAGATAATGAAACGGGTTGGAGCTGTAGCTTATAAATTGGCGTTACCACCAGAATTTTCCCGGATACACGATGTTTTTCATATATCCATGTTACGTAAGTATGTGTCTGATCCTTCACATGTGTTTACTTCACAACCGATAGAGCTTCAAGAGGACCTAACCTACGTGGAGGAACCAATTGCTATTGTAGATCGAAAGGAGCAAGTGTTACGTAGTAAAACCATTTCACTAGTTAAGGTGATGTGGAGAAGTCAGAATGCGGAGTATGCCACCTGGGAAGGGGAGGATAACATGAAGAAGCAATATCCTCAATTGTTTGGTAAGTTTCTTATGCGTTAAATTTCGAGGACGAAATTTTTATAAGAGGGGTAGAATTGTAAGGCCCTAAAACACGATTAGTAAGGTTAATTATACGATTAAGTATAAGTTATGAGTTATAAGTCATAAATTGGTTATGTGGTTAAATGCATCATGAAAATATGTTTCTAAATGCATCATTATGTTTATAAAAAGTAAGCTAGAGTTTTGGTGCGAAAGTGGCGATGTTTGGTCGCCAAATGTGAAAGTTATGAAATTCTGAGTAAATAATTACTCTTCTGTTCGAGCCCAAATTAGGTGTACTAGTTTTATGATTTTGGGAAAATACAAAACATGAAAGTTGTATATGTTTAAGTTATATACTCATAGACACAAAGTGAGAGTAAATCGGGGCCCGAAATAGTGAGTTATGGTGATTTTACGAGGCAGGACAAATCTGTCATTAACGGAATTGTCCTATTGGACCCCTTGCCCAACGAATCGCGTAATACCACCTTAAAGTGGTCACATAGCCACGTTTTTAAGCTTATAAGGCAGAACTTATCATCCTTTTCATTTCCTATTACAAGCTTGAGAAAAATATGCTTATGGAGAGAGAAAAACAAAGTTAAGGAAGAATTTCTTTGAAATTTCACCATAAATCGAGGAATTCTCGTGAGGTAATTACATCTTTATTAAAGTTTGTCACATGGATGAGTTATATACTTGGCATGTTTTTATTTCTGATATGGATATATATTTTAATGATACCCATATTGCTGAATTGTGTTGGAACAAGGATGGGTTAAGAACATAGATTAGAACCAGAGCTAGGATCGTAAATGCATACTTTAAAGTCCTAAATTTACATCATCTTTTCGTAAAGCATTTTGATTTAGAAAATCCATGATTATGATGTATATTTCTTCTAAAACATGTTTATTATATGTTTCCATGAATTATACTCAAGGTCAAGGTTATGTATGCTTAAAAATGTTAAGTTATGCCTTAATGTTGTATTTTGACCTAGTTATGCTAAAAATGGCATAAATCATGGAATACTTATTGTAATTGAGTGATTCAAGTTGGAGAGTAAAATGCACTCATACATGTATAACATATCCGAAAATTGTGTAAAAATACCAAGGAATGAACCCTTGGTGATAGTTTGAAGTCGTGGTTTAAAATCTGCCCTAAAGGAGCAAGAATGCATACCAAGTGTTTGACGTTTTGCTCGACATAGAAAATGAGCCCTAGAAATTATGAAACATTAAATTTGTATTATTCAATGTGTTTACTGATATTGGGTGGAATATCATGAAAAGTTATGTTGTACAAAAATTATGAGAATTCCAGGAAGTTGAAGTTGTGTTGTTGTTTTTCTTGAGAAACGATTTGGAAAAGGCTGTAATAAAATGGGCATAACTTTGACTAGCAAATTCGTAATTTAATTCTGTAAATTGTGTTAGAACCCTAATTAATTGGGTGTTATATAAATGTGAAGTGTCATATGTAATTCCTCCTTAGTTATTTCTGATTGACCAAATTATGTGATGTGTTACTGGGTTTGATGTTAATCGGTGTATTCAAATACTAACGACATTGACTTGTTAGGTGGGGAAGCAGCTAATACTACCATACCAAGGAAGTAGTTGGTATTAATCTTAGCACCAAATCCAAGGTGAGTGACCTTCCTTATGAAATATAAATTCTTATAATTTCATATGGAAATGTGTAGTTAAACACATGTGTGAAAATGTTTATGGGAGTGATGTTGTATTTATGAAACATATGCATATGATTAAAAATGTTAAGCGATGTTATATAATGATATGGACTAGTGAGTCCTTTATCTAATGTTAAGGACTGTGGTGGGTCCTACGGGATGTGGTGGTCCTGTTAATCCAACTTAAAGGTTTGTGTACTCGGGCCTAATAAAGGGATGTGGTGGTCCCTAATAACTGTGGTGGGTTAATTGGACTGTGGCGGGTCCAGGCTTGCGAGAGTTTCACAATTCCTGTTGGGTTATAGCATTAAAACAAAATAAAAATGGTTATTCAAATTGGTTTTATGTGTGGTATGTGGTCATTCACTAAGCCTTTATAGCTTACACTCCTATAATGTTTTGTTTCAGGTATGCTTATAATTTGGAGTTCACTGCCAAGTTAGGACCTTAAAACGGGGGAGTGACAGATATTTAGTATGGTTTGAATATCCGGATTTCTTTTGTGTAATTATTAAACTAAGGATCTTGGTTATGTAAAGTTATGTAGTACTTATTAGTTATAAGTAAAGCCAGTTATGTTTTCATCTACACATACCTTCGGGAAAAAAAATCTTATGCTATTTTCCTTAGAGATTTAAATTAAAGCATTGTTTAAGCTAATTTATCTCTAATTAAAAGGATGAGTTTAACAAAATTAGGTCGGGGCGCGACATAAAGAATTTTGTGGGTATATTCCCTGCAAACCCTCACGAGACACAACTCGTCCTATAGGGCACCCAATAGGTTTAAAGGCTTATTGGACATGCTAAGTGCAATCGCAAGTGCCCACAAAAGTGGTACACTTTTGGTTTATTATCTTCTTGCTCGAGGACTAGCAACGCTCTGTTTGGGGTGGTGTGATAAGAACCCAAAAGTGTTCAAATAATACCCCGAATAGACCGTTTTTAAATGCTAATTCTCGATAAAATGGGTCTTATGTGCTTTATTGTCTATTTTGTAGCTTGATTGCAATTGCAGTGTCAAAAGTCATATTTCAAGGCAATTTGCAGTTCAAATGGAGCTAATTACCAATCCCGTACCAAATCCAAGCCTAATCTAGAACAAACCGTCACCCGAGCCCTGTGTGTGTGTTGTGTTTGTACTTTTATTTTTTTTTAGATTTTTATTTGATTCGTTTTTATTTTTAAATTTATTTAGAATTTTCTAGGATTTATTTTCTAGTTTTATATTTTTTTATTTCGATTTTGATTCTTATTAGTTTTTAATTTTTATCTTTATTTTATTTTTATTAGGACTAGTTTTTTAAGCAATTCATTTATTTATTTTTTAGTTTAATTAGATTTTACTTTTTTTAGGATTTTAGTTTTAATAGATTTTATTTTTTTTAGTTTCAATTTTTATTTTTTAGTAGATTTTATTTTTATTTTTTTAGTTAGTTAGTTTTATTTTTTTAGTTAGTTAGTTTTATTTTTTTAGTTGGGTACAAACTCACACACACTTATCCTACACACCACTTACACCAAATCCTATACACAAGACACTCACTGTATAAGCAATGTCTAGTCTAGTGCAATGCATGACATACATTAGACTTTCAATAATACTAGCATATTTAAGTTAGTCCATAGCACGCCCAGTATTTTTCATTAATTTGATACTATGATCCACTAGCATAGCAACTGGCTTAAGTTTAAAATGATTATATCTTTTAAGAACTTTTTCTATATAATGAGATTGAGATAATGCTAAAGAATTATTCTTTCTCACAATTTTGATTCCTAAAATCACATCAGCTTCTCCAAGATCTTTAATATCAAATTTTGATGATGGAAACCTACATATTTGAGACTGGACCCAAATATTAATATGTCATCCACATACAAGCAAATAATAACACCACCACCGTTTTCAAATTTACTATATATATATATATTTGTCGGCATCATTAACTTTATATCCATGGGATATTACAATATTATCAAACTTCTCATGCCATTGCATAGGAGCTTGTTTAAGGCCATAAAGAGATTTAACCAATTTACATACTTTCTTTTCTTAGCCAGGTAAAACAAACCCTTCGGGTTGTTCCATATAAATTTATTCTTCTAAATCACCATTTAGAAAAGCAATTTTGACATCCATTTGATGAATTACTAAATTACGAATAAAAGCAAGAGATATTAAAATCCTAATGGAAATGATTCGAGCAACAAGAGCGTATGTTTCAAAGTAATCAATTCCATGTTTTTTCTTATAGCCTTTAGTAACTAATCTTGCCTTAAATTTATTTATAGAACTGTCCGGATTTAATCTCCTTTTAAATATCCATTTGCACCCAATAGGTTTAGCTCCGGGGGGAAGATTGGAAAGAACCCAAGTTTGATTTGACAAAATTGAGTTCATTTCATCATTGATTGTTTCTTTCTAAAAAAACAGCATCCCTAGATGTTACTACTTTATGAAATGTTGTCGGTTAATCTTCTATATTAAGATCAAATTTTATTTTATTCTTAGTTTCATTTAAATCCGCTGCAACCAAATAGATAATAAAGTCGGGCCCATATGTTTTTTCAGTTCTTTATCTTTTACTTCTTCGCGGTTCAACGTCATTTGTTATTTCTGAAGAGGATATTGTTTGCGATTTTTCTTCTGAAGGTGAGGAGTCAACAGTCGGATTATTATTTTCTAAATGTTTAAAGAATTTCACATCCACTGACTCAATGAATTCTTGAGTTTCAATATTTAAAAATCTATAAGTCGTACTGTTACTAGAGTATCTAATAAAAACACATTTGTAAGTCCTATTTCCTAGTTTAGGTTTTTTAGGTTCGGATTTTCTTACATAAGCAAGACATCCACAAACCTTAAGATGTATAAGATTAGGCTTACGATTAAACCATAGCTCGTACGGTATAATATCCTTGTTTTTCAATGGAACTCTATTTAAAATATAACATGCGGATAAGACCGCTTCTCCCCACATCAACGAAGGTAAACTAGAACTGATTAACATTGCATTTTTCATTTCAACTAAAGTCCTATTTTTCCTTTCTGCTGTTCGATTTTGTTGTGGCGTATAAGGCGTCGTAACTTGATGGATTATTCCATGAGTATTACAAAATTGTATAAACTCAATCGGGTAATATTCACTGCTCCTATCGGATTGTAGGACTTTAATTTTCTGATTTTATTGAGTTTCAACTTCTGCTTTAAAAATAAAAAATTTCTCAAAAACTTCATCTCTACTTTTAAGCAAATATGTGTATGCATACTTAGAGTAATCATCAATAAAAGTTAAGAAATATTTATTTCCACTACGAGTCATACTACTCTTCATATCACATACGTCACTATGAAAAAGATCAAGCATTTCTTATTTCCTCTCAACAGATTTAAACGACTTTCTAGTTATCTTCGATTGGGCACAAATTTCACATTTAGCTATGTTATCAAATTTACAATCCGAGATTAAGCCGAGATTAGTCATATTTTTAATACTTTTCTAATTTACATTACCTAATCTACTATGCCACAAAGAAATAGACTCAACCATATAAGCATAACTAATATCATTGATAACATCAATTTTGACCACGACGTTACAAGAATATCCTTTACAATAAATTGGCCATTCTTGGACAAGACAAATTTATCAGACTCATACACAAGTTTGAAACCTCTCTTATTGAGAAGGTCCCAGACACAAGATTTTTACACATATCAGTTACATGAAGTACATCAATTAGAGTAAGAGTTTTTCCAGAAGTTAATTTCAGTTCCACTATGCCTTTCCCAACTACATTGGTGCGGAGATTATTTGCCATCTTCACTTCTTTTCCATCAATTTCTTGATATGTTTTGAATGAAGAGCGATCTTTATATATGTGGACCGTTGCGGCGGTATCTAGCCACCATACACTTTCATTTTCAATTGAATTTTCTTCGCATACAATAGCAATAAGATCTTCAACGTTGTTAGTTTCCTTTGACCCTTATTTTTCCTTAAATGCCTTCTTTTTAAGACGACATTCTCAATTATAATAGCCCGGTTTGTCACAGAAGAAACATTTGCCCTTCTTTTTCTTATTTGCACCATGGTTCTTAAATTCTAAATCATTCTTTGCTTTAAATTTTGAGTCTTTGGTATTCTTTGATTTTTGATCCTCAACCATATTGGCTTTTGAATGACCCTCACCTTGTTCATCCTTATTTTCTCAAATACGAGTATCATCTTCAATACGAAGGTGACGAAGAAGGGATTCCACTGTACAAGTCTTTTCATCATGATTAATTTTCTTCTTAAAGACGTTTCAAGAGGATGGAAGTTTTGAAACAATCACCCCTACTTGAAATTCATCTTGAAGATTAATTCTAGAGGCTTTAAGGTCAGCAACAATCTATTGGAGTTCATGTGCTTGTGCAACGATAGATTTATCATTACTCATTATAAAATTCATATATTTTGAAATCAAAAACTTACGGTTGCTCGCTTCGTCGTTTTGATACTTTGTCTCCAATGCCTTCCATAATTCCTTTACCGTTGAAATCATTCGATGAGCGCTATAAACAGTTTGAGACAAAGCATTGAGGATGTGTCCTCGACACATAAATTTGTCTTATTTCCTCTTCACACGCTTCTGTTTTATTTCTTCGGTGTCTTCGGGTGTGGGCTCGGGAATATGCTGTGACACCCCGACTAATTAAATACCGGGTAGCTACTCCTTTATTAAATTAATACAAAATGCCAAGTTGGTTCAGTTAATAGCATCACTGTCGAAAACATTTTAATGATTACTAACCACCTAGTATTTAAAAAGTAAGTTGTCAATTTTAAATTAAATCAACATGCAATCAAAGAATAATGGAAGAACTAATCCAAACCATAAAGAAGTAATAGAGTAACCAATAAACAATAATAAGTTCGGAGGAAAACTCCTCACCACAATCCCACAACTGACATAAGTAAAACAAAGTATCCTGAATTAAATTACATGCCAACAGTCTGAAAAATCTGAAATAGGAAATGTTTCTAATAGAAATGGGCAACATGCCCTACAACTGATGAATCCTGAATATGGAGTCAAGATGAAAGAAGCGTCTACTAGCAAGGTCATGTAACTTCCACAAACAGCTACAGCTCGTCACCTGAATGAGAATCCTAAGCATGGTGTCCTTGTGGCTGGGCACCTAAAATGGTTTTTACAAAAAGATAGATTTGAAAGCAAACGGGTCAGAGCCCGAAAGTGGAGAGTATTTAAAAATAGCAAGTGTTTTAATAACATTAAAACAATGAATGCAAAATACATGTTAGGACGTGCACTCACATGAAATACTCACCTCTCGACTAATTGTGCACTCCTAACGTATAGCACCCATCGAAGTGATATTCACCTCTAACTAAACTGACATGAAGTCTAACCTTTTTACTCGGTTCCCATTATACATTCTAACGATATCAATTTAATAGAGGTTTTTCTAAAATTCGGGTTCTCAAATATTAGCCATACCATACAATACAGGTTGTCACTTTATATTTTCTCAAAGCGTTTTCGTATTTACACACAATACCACATAAAAGTTCTCATTAATTAAGTGTATATTATTCACGTCATAAATATACAATACAAGCACCCCGAGTCTAAGCTGCGGTGCACACATACTCTGCTATCAATTCCGGTACATCACGTACATAAGGATCACGCATTCCGAATCTCTCAGGAATCATTCTCAGATAACAACAATCACAAACAATGGAGGCGAACACAGTCACATCACATGGGTCACGCACATACCTACGCTCCCACGATCAGCAGACTTATTAACATCCCAATAAGTCCTTCTCTGACCTATGTCCTCGAGGTAACCAATCTAAATCCGGGCAACACAAGGATTAGAAGGCCTTAAGCGAATGTAAACCTCCCGTGATAGCAAGTATGGTAGGTATGTCATACACATAAAATCATATACATATACTAAGTATGCACACATCTTAGTAATCACCATAGTTTATTTGTGGTACACTTCTCATTCTCATACCAACTTATACTATTACACAATTTACATAACCCCGGTTAATATGATTATTCAAGCCGTCAATTGTTCTCACATCGTAATAGGCACTCACGTCCTAACCCATAATTTCCATTTGGTTCAAATCACCCTTCTATGTTTTACTCCTCATTATATCCCAATTATCCCAAATATATCAATTAATCATCAAGGAAAGGTCATCTCTACATATAAACAAGGTTACGGGACACGCGAAATCAAAACAGGCCAAAAAGCCTAAACTGTCAGCTCGTTAGAAGTCTCGTTCGAACGAGGCTGTTCGAACGAGAGTTCGTTCGAACGAAGTGGGCTTTCTAACGAGATCTCGTTCGAACGAAAGGCATCGAACGAACATCACCCTCGTTAGAAGTCAAAGGTCAACTCGTTAGAAGCTCGTTCGAATGAGCTCGTTCGAACGAGCTCGTTCGAACGACCTGGGCAGGCCTTCTAACGAGAGGCCAATTTCGAGCCCAGATTTTCCCTATTTCGTTTTTCCAACTTTTCTTCCTCTCTAATCTCATCTAAACATCAATCCAACAATTTTTCAAGGTTTCTCATCGTCCCTAAACATACTTAGGTCATATACTAACGTGTTTTGTGGGGTTAATTCATTCTAAACATCATTCAAATATCAAATCTATACATTTTCCCCCAATTTCAAGAACATGAACCCTAGAAATTCTTAAATCCCCAATGAGCCTAATTAAATCCGTTTTTGTTTCATCTAAAATATATTATCATCAGATTAATCACCTACATACAATTCTACATGCAATTCCTCATCAAAATACAAGTTTCTAATTCCAATTTAATGGGTTTTCATCAATCTCCCAAAAACAATACAATTTTATCAATTTCCTACGCATGGAAGAAGCATTCTCTGCAACTAATGAAATTAAACCACTTGCCTTATGTATATCTCTGATTTTGATGTCGAATTGATGAATGATTCTCTCTCTCTCTGCAGAATTCCCCTCTCTCTCTCTCTCTACAAGTCTTCGTCTCCAAGGTGACAATGGTGGCTAGGGTTTGCCTTAGGAAACTTTTGGAACTAATTCTAATAACCCCCGTAGCCCATTGGGTCATAAGGTGTAGTTAGTGGGTAATTACCAAATCAGATTTTCAATTCCTAATTTTCGTTGGTTTTAATTCCCAAAAATCCAAAATTACCAAACTACCCTTATACGTTGCCGGCATGACCTAAAAATGCCCCGGGACCCAAACTAAACCCCCGGCTAGTGTTTTCTGACTATTTAGACCCTTCCGGACGCGTTGGCGCACTCAAAATGACCATACGGTTAATGGAATTTAAATTCACTTTTATAATTAAAATAATTATATTCCTGACGCGACTATCACACGCGTCTCAACAAAATTTCCAAATTGCCGTATTTCAATCTCACGACAAGTTTCATAATTCAATATTCATATATATAGCCATATATACTCATTAAAATCAAATACCAACTCGCATCTCGCTAGTATTTTTATCCGGATTAATTTTCAATTAATACACATTTAATTTAATTAATCCCATAATTAAATATCACAAAAATACGGGGTATTACATATGCTCAAGGTTTTCATCTAAAATGTATGCTAGTTTAAGTGATGTAAGGAAGAACATAACTTTCTCTTGCCAAGTGTTGAAATTTTTGCCATCAAAACGGTTGAGTCGGATTAAGTCTTGACTCATGACTTGGATAGATTGTGCCACTGTTCCTTCCATTGGAGTAATAAGAAAATATTTTTGCCTAAAACTGTTGGATTTCTCCTATGGAAATAATAAATAATTAATTAATTCTAAAAGGCACGTTCTGGGAATGCTATCTTTTAGGAAAAATTTCTCCCAATCTAGTTGAGAAAGAACCGCGAGTACACATTGGGTTTAATTGAATCTGCCTTCAGGATATAATCTAGTGTATGAACATTTGTTTCATTCAAAGTATGGACTATTTGATCAAACTGAGAACACTCTGAATTTGTAATCTGATAATGCCAAAATATAGAGGACGGAGAGAGGAGAAATTATCAATTTTCGGTGTCCAAAATAGATGCCTGGAACTCTTTTTATAGCCATTTATGTGACTATTTTTTAACAGTCACAGCTTTTCATATAGCGACCCAATAGCTGTTGGATCGTGTCTATTTGGAATAGCTTTGATCTAACAGTTCAGATTAGGCGTTCTATTGTAAGCGAATGGACACCCCCTACACGAAACGCTACGAGTTCCTCTAACGGATCAGATCAAGTCGTTTCGGATTTTAAACCTCTTGATCAGATCGTTTAATCACAGCGAAGTGCCAAGTGTGCGTCAAAGTGCGCAATGCGCCCATAGTTGCCCAATCGCCCTTTCGTGCGTTGCGTGTCGCGATTGGTGGTGCTTAAGCACCACCGCAATGCGTGGGATCGAAACCCCTTATTTGACTTGTCAACTAAGAAGCTTGGTTGACCTTTAGTTAATATACCACCACTTTTGTGGTAATCTTCCAATATGGGATAATGTGGGACTTTGAGCACTCCCATATCTTTCACACCCATTTGCTCATGTTTCTTCCTTCTAAAATAAAACCCAAACTATGTTTAAAATAAAACACCAATTAATATAATAAAATTAACAACTAAATATTATATTATATTATATTATATTAATGTTGAAATTTATCCAACAGGGAGATGTAGCCCGAGAAATAGAGACGATTTGGGGTTATTCTTAGTATTCTTAGGGTTTGCTGCAAATCGATCTTTTATTTTGTCAATCCCATCTCTTTAGGAATTAATCCAGTTGCAAACAGTTATAAAGAAATCATTTGTTTATTATCATTCACACGTAGGCTGTATACTCTAAAATTCAAACAATTTTAAAGAACATTTACAAACTCGTATCCTTTTACGAACTACTGTTGGCATGTAATTATCCAAACACATAACTTCCAAATAACATTTACATAAACAAACAGAGATTGAACTGATAAGAAATTGAAACAGAGGAGTAAACTGAAATACATAGTTACAAAACATTCATCAATTAAGATATCATACTTGACAAAATCCAAATGGGAATACATGAATAACAAAAAACATTCACCAATTGAGACATAATATTTAACAAAATTCAAACCACCGACATTGACCATAATATTTAAAAACGAACCTTGAATTTTGAAGAACAAACCACTGGTAGTGCAATAACAATATTATTTAGGGCTCTTGGTGTTTTATCTCGACAGTTGCATCTTTGTTGACGTAGCTATTGGGAAGTTCAATCATTCATACAGAGGAAGCTGGAGGGTTGCATTTTTTGTATAAATAAGTGTGGAAGTTGAAAGGGTGGATGCTTGGACAGATATCAAAGGGTGGATGGTTGGCTCGGACATATGAAGAGACGAATCGAGCAAACCATTTCCATTTAATGGTATGTGCTTTAAGTAAGAACTCCAAGAGTTTTAACACTTCCAAACTAAATAGTGCAATGTACATCAAGACCTTCCCATTTTCTCTCATCTCAGCTTACAAAATAAATAAACAAAACATGGGTTTGGGTGTGAAATTGGTTGTGGTGATAACCATGCTGCTCAATTTTTCTTCATTAAAAGTATCTAACGCAGTTGTTTACGAGGTTGGGGACACTAAAGGTTGGACCTCTATGAACGTTGATTACACGGAGTGGGTTGGTAATCGCCAATTTCACATTAATGATATCCTCCGTGAGTGTTTTCTGCTTCTCTTATATATATACAAATACATTATAATCTTCGATTTCATACTTTAATAAAAATTTATCAGTGGTGACTTTTTGTCAAATAAACTGATAATATTGTACTAAAGTAAAAAAAAATCCATAATTCTTATTGGTATGTATATATATATATATATATATATATATATATATATATATATATCTTTGTGTTTGTATTTGTGTTTGTTATTTTACTTTTGTTTGTAGTTTGTGTTGGGTTATTGGGTTTTTTTCTATCATGCCATGCATCAATAATTCTTGTTTTTTTTAATTTAATACATTATAATCTTCGATTTCATACTTTAATAAAAATTTATTAGTTTCATCACTAAAAGTGATCATTGGTGACTTTTTGTCTAATAAACTGATAATATTGTACTAATGTAAAAAAAATCCATAATTCTTATTGTTTTTTATAAATAAATTGCAAAAGAATAACAGTCTTTTTTAAATGGAACGTTTCTCTATTAGAAATAGATGTCTATTAGAAAAAAATAGTTATGTCTCTTAAACTTTAAATCGTTGTTGACTTTATTTTTTTATGGTGTTAGTTCTCGGACAAAGCATGGGTTTTAGACATAGTATTAAAATCTTAAAATTCACAATGAAACTTGCTATTCATAGCACACACTTGACACAATTGATAGGAATTGCGTTGTAAATTCTACTTGCTATATGACTCGTACAATTCAATTCCACTACGTTTAATTGATATATATATATATATATATATATTCTTTAATTGTTTATGAAAGTACATGACCATTCATATTACGGGTTTACAATTTTACTTATCAAATAGAGAATATCAATGAATTTAGGCTTTAATTGCGTTTTATTTTTTTCGTATTATGTTTCAATGTTATACTATATTTAATATAAGTGAAAACTCAAAATAGTAATAACGTGTCATAAAATGTTATGCAACACAACACAACACGAAATCGACTAATCAGATCAATCAAGAGATTTATATATCATATTCATCTCCTCTTGTATTTTAATATCATCCCATATTATGCTCTTCTCCTGGATTTTAATTTTATTAAAAAAAAGATTTTGAGAAAGAGTGAAGAAAATAGTTATTATATATCATTTGCAAATGGTCATTAATCAGTGAACTTCACTTTCATTAGATTATGTTATGTTGAACTATCATACATGATATGTTAAAATAATTTTAGATTAAATATAAATAATAATATTTCTTCTTTGTCATATCTCATAAATGTCATTGTGCACAGTTTTTCGGTACTTGCTAGAGGATGACAACAATGTGATGCAAGTTGATACAAAAGAAAAGTATTTATCATGCAATACGACGTCCCCTCTTACCACTTACACAACATGAAATGACTCCATCACTCTCAAGAATATCGGATACAATTACTTCATTTGTGGAGACCTCACTAATTGCATGGTCGGACAAAAACTGGAAATCAATGTGGTTGAAATCGCTTCAGCATCTACATCTTCAGTTGGTATACCGTCTCCTGAAGTTCCAACAACTCCATCTTCAGGTCCACCTACTTTACCCTCTCCTCAAATTCCAACGGCTCCATCATCTCCAACTGATATACCGTCTCCTCAAGTTCCAATAACTCCATTTCCACATTCTTTACCATCTCCTCAAGTTCCAATGGTTGCATCTCCGACCACTCCAACATCTCCTCAAGTTATCACAGCGCCATCTCCACCTCCATCTAATTTACTATCTTCTCATGTTCCAAAAACTCCACCCCCACTTACTTTACCGTCGATGACCCCCTCTCCATCTCCATTACCATATCCATATCCCTTTGGAGATGGAGAGGGAGTCATCGAGGGTAAAGTAAGAGGAGGTTGAATCATTAGTGACTTTTTGTCTAATAAACTGATAATATTGTACTAAAGTAAAAAAAAATCCATAATTCTTATTGGTATATATATATATATATATATATATATATATATATATATATATATATCTTTGTGTTTGTGTTTGTTATTTTACTTTTGTTCGTAGTTTGTGTTGGTTTGTTGAATTTTTTTTATCATGCCATGCATTAATAATTCTTATTTTTTTAATTTAATACAATATAATCTTCGATTTCATACTTTAATAACAATTTATCAGTTTCGTCACTAAAAGTGATCATTGGTGACTTTTTGTCTAATAAACTGATAATATTGTACTAAAGTAAAAAAAAATCCATAATTCTTATTGGTATTTATAAATAAATTGCAAGAGAATAACAGTCTTTTGTAAATGGAACGTTTCTCTATTATAAATAAATGTCTATTAGAAAAAAATAGTTATGTCTCTTAAACTTTAAGTCGTAGTTTTATGGTTTTAGTTCTCGAACAAAGCATGGGTTTTAAACATAGTGTTAAAATCTTAAAATTCACAATGAGACTTGCTATTCATAGCACAGACTTGACACAATTGATAGGAATTGCGCTGTAAATTCTACTTGTTATATGACTTGTACAATTCAATTCCACTACGTTGAATTTATATATATATATATATATATATATTTTAATTGTTTATGAAAGTACATGACCATTCATATTACGGGTTTATAATTTTACTTATCAAATAGAGAATATCAATGAATTTAGGCTTTAATTGCGTTTTATTTTTTTCGTATTATGTTTCAATGTTATATTATATTTAATACAAGTGAAAACTCAAAATAATGTTAACGTGTCATAAAATGTCATGCAACACAACACGAAATCGACAATGTTTAATCAGATCAATCAAGAGATTTATATATCATATTCTTCTCTTATATTTTAATATCATCCCATATTCTTCTCTTCTCTTGAATTTTAATTTTATTAAAAAAAAGATTTTGAGAAAGAGTGAAGAAAATAGTTATTCTATGTCATTTGCAAATGGTCATTAATCAGTGAACTTCACTTTTAGTAGATTATGATATGTTGAACTATCATACATGATATGTTAAAATAATTTTAGATTAAATATAAATAACAATATTTCTTTTTTGTTATATCTTATAAATGTCATTGTGCACAGTTTTTCGGTACTTGCTAGAGGATGATAGCAATGTGATGCAAGTTGATACGAAAGAAAAGTATTTATCATGTAATACGACGTCCCCTCTTGCCACTTACACAACAGGAAATGACTCCATCACTCTCAAGAATATCGGATACAATTACTTCATTTGTGTAGACCTCACTAATTGCATGGTCGGGCAAAAGGTGGAAATCAATGTAGTTGAAATCGCTTCAGTATCTACATCTCCAGTTGGTATACCGTCTCTTGAAGTTCCAACAACTCCATCTTTAGGTCCACCTACTTTACCCTCTCCTCAAATTCCAACGGCTCCATCATCTCCAACTGATATACCGTCTCCTCAAGTTCTAATAACTCAATCTCCACATTCTTTACCCTCTCCTCAAGTTCCAATGGTTGCATCTCCACCCACTCCAACATCTCCTCAAGTTCCCACAGTTCCATCTCCACCTCCATCTAATTTACTATCTTCTCATGTTCAAAGACTCCACCTCTAATTACTTTACCCTCGATGACTCCCTCTCCATCTCTATTACCATATCCATATCCCTTTGGAGATGGAAAGGGAGTCATCGAGGGTAAAGTAAATGGAGGTGGAATCATTGGAATATGAGAAGATGGTAAATTAGATGGAGGTGGAGATGGAGCTGTGGGAACTTGGGGAGATGTTGGAGTGGAGATGAACTTGAGGAGAGGGTAAAGAATGTGGACATGGAGTTATTGGAACTTGAGAAGACGGTATATCAGTTGGAGATGATAGAGCCGTTGGAATTTGAGGAGAGACTAAAGTAGGTGGACCTGAAGATGGAGTTGTTGGAACTTCAGGAGACGGTATACCAACCGGAGATGTAGCTGCTGAAGCGGTTTCAACCACATTGATTTCCAACTTTTGTCCGACTATGCAATTAGTGAGGTCTCCACAAATGAAGTAATTGTTTTCGATATTCTTGAGAGTGATGGAGTCATTTCATGTTGTGTAGGTGGCAAGAGGGGACGTCGTATTGCATGATAAATACTTCTCTTTCGTATCAACTTGCACCACATTACTGTCATCATCTATCAAGTATCGAAAAACTGTTCACAATTACATTTATGAGATATGACAAAGAAGATATATTATTATTTATATCTAATCTAAAATTATTTTAACATATCATGTATTATAGTTCAACATAACATAATCTACTGAAAGTGAAGTTCATTGATTAATGATCATTTGCAAATAACATAAAATAACTATTTTCTTCACTTTCTCTTAAAATCTTTTTTTAATAAAATCAAAATACAAGAGGAGCAGAATATGGGATGATATTAAAATACAAGAGAATAGCAGAATATGATATTATAAATATCTTGATTGATCTGATTAGACATTGTCGATTTCGTGTTGTGTTGCATGACATTTTATGACACGTCAACACTATTTTGAGTTTTCACTTATATTAAATATAATATAACATTGAAACATAACACAAAAAAATAAAACGCAATTAAAGCCTAAATTCATTGATATTCTCTATTCGATCAATAAAATTGTAAACCCGTAATATGAATGATCATGTACTTTCATACACAATTATATATATATATATATATATATATATAAAGAGAGAGAGAGAGAGAGAGAGAGAGAGAGAGAGTGTGTGTGTTAGGCTCTCCAACATACCTCATTAAACATACCTATGAACATACCTATTTTTTTTTTTTAAAAAAAAAAAACATAATTTTGAGTTAATATTTTTTATATGGATTCATGATATTTCAATGTGCCCGTATAAAAATATTCAGATCAAAATAATGTGTTTTGATATTTTTAAAAAATTGGTAAAAAAACTGACAATTTTAAAGAGTAAAAACTAACAGTTTTTTGACTTATTTTTTAAAAATAACAAAAATTATTATTTTCAATTGATTTTTTTTATAGGGGCACATTGAAATATCATGAACTCATATAAAAAATATCATCTCCAAATTATTTTTTACTATTTTAATAAAAGGTTATGTTGCTAAGAGGTATGTTCGAAAACTCCTATATATATATATATATATATATATATATATATATATATATATATATATATATATATATATATATATATATATATATATATATATATATATATATATATATGTTGCGCTATCAATTAAACGTAGTGAAATTGAATTGTACGAGTTATATAGCAAGTAGAATTTACAACGCAATTCTCATCAATTGTGTGTGTGCTATGAATAACAAGTCTCATTGTGAATTTTACGATTTTAACACTACGTCTAAAACTCATGCTTTGTCCGGAAACTAAAACTATAAAAAAAATAAAGTCAACTAAGACTCAAAGTTTAAGAGACGTAACTATTTTTTTCTAACAGAAATCTATTTCTAATAGAGAAACGTCTCATTTACAAAAGACTGTTGCACATCCTCTTGTAATTTATTTATAAATACCAATAAAAATTATTGATTTTTTTTTTACTTTAAAAATTTACTAAATTCTAATAAACTAATATTTTTTTTATTAAAGTATGAAATCGAAGATTATAATATACTAAATTAAAAAAAAAAAGAATTATTGATGCATGGCGTGATAGAAAAAAACTCAATAACCCAACACAAACTACAAACAAAATTAAAATAACACACACAAACACAAAGATATATATATATATATATATATATATATATGAGAAGCAGAAAACACTCACGGAGGATATCATTAATATGAAATTGGCGATTACCAATCCACTACGTGTAATCAACGTTCATAGAGGCCCAACCTTCACTGTTCCCAATCTCGTAAACAACTGTATTAGATACTTTTAATAAAAAAAAATTGAACAACATGATTATCAATACACAATCAATTTTACATTCAAACTCATGTTTTATTTATTTATTTTGTAAGTTGAAATGAGAAAAAATGGGAAAATCTTCATATACATTGCACTATTTATTTTGAAAGTGGCAAACTCTTGGAATGCTTACTTAACGCGCACACCATTAAATGAAAGTGTTAAAACTCTTGGAGTGCTTACCAATGCCTAGAAACATTACTTCCATGGTATCGGAGATGAGTTCGAGGGTAATTGTGGCCTTTCAGTAATGACCTTGTCAATATAGGTATCACCAGGAAACCAGAACCAGTCAAATCTCCGTTCCTTCCATTTCTCCTGGGGGGCAGCCGAAGCCTTGTCGAGACAAAACAACAATTCGAAGGGATCATAGGCTAACAAGGGTTTTTCTGGGCCACACAGCACAAGGGGTACTCTGATCTTGGCTTCATCTCCAGCGTAGAAGAGATTCCCGGGGCCGCCATCGTAGATAACGCTTCAGATTTCTCCATGGATATGGTCTCCTTCGATTTCGTTGATCACCACCGAATACAACCCAAACATCTGATATCCTTGTGCAAGACCCGAGGACTTCCCTTCGTCTTTGGCCGCTCGCTTCCTACCGCTCATAATTATGGTTTGAGAGAGAGATCAGCTTATGGTTGAGATGTTTGCTTCGTTCGTTCTAGGGCTTGTTGGTTCGATCAAATTGGGGCCAAACTACGCGACCTTATATATAGTACGTGTTTTGTCCTTTTGCCTTGTACGTCGACCCGTTTGTATTCTTGTTGGACACGCGCTACAATTGACTTTGGGCATATGACTTAAAAATGCCTTCTACAATATATATATATATATATATATATATATATATATAAGCAAATAAAAAAATATAAACTATGAATGACAATTATTGACAACTTAATCATTGATTGATTTATATTTTAGTACTTATTTGTTATACCAAATATGAACACGATTCAATTAAAATGTGACACGACACAATATTATACAAAAAAAATTTATAACTGTTTGAATTTTAGAGTATACACTCTACGAGTGAATGATAATACACATTTTGCTTTTTTTTGCGGTTTTGATCCTTGATCATTATCGTTTTGATGGTATTTGTGATACGAAGGTCATTGTTGGGTTCGATCATGAGATCTACTTGCATCTAAATTCATAACAGATGTCGGTAAATGTTATTCTGAGAATAGATCCAATCAAATTTTGATTGGTTCCAATTTCTTCATACTCAAGTATAATATCACCTTGGTTCTTAAATTTTGAATCATTCTTTGCTTTAAATTTTGAGTCTTTGGTATTCTTTTATTTTTTATCCTCAGCCATATTGGCTTTTGAATGACCCTCACCTTGTTCATCCTTCTTTTCTCGAATACGAGAATCATCTTCAATACGAAGGTGACGAAGAAGGGATTCCACTATACAAGTCTTTTCATCATGATTAATTTTCTTCTTAAAGACGTTTCAAGAGGATGGAAGTTTTGAAACAATCACCCCTACTTGAAATTCATCTTGAAGATTAATTCCAGCGGCTTTAAGGTCAGCAACAATCTGTTGGAGTTCATGTGCTTGTGCAACGATAGATTTATCATTACTCATTCTCAAACTCATATAGTTTGAAATCAGAAACTTACGGTTGCTCGCTTCCTCGTTTTGATACTTTGTCTCCAATGCCTTCCATAATTCCTTTACCGTCGAAATCATTCGATGAGCGCTATAAACAGTTTGAGACAAAACACATAAATTTGTCTTATTTCCTCTTCACACGCTTCTGTTTTATTTCTTCGGTGTCTTTGGGTGTGGGATCGGGAATATGCTCAAGGTTTTCATCTAGAATGTATGCTAGTTTAAGTGATGTGAGGAAGAACATAATTTTCTCTTGCCAACTGTTGAAATCTTCGCCATCAAAACGGTTGAGTGGGATTAAGTCTTGACTCATGACTTGGATAGATTGTGCCAATGTTCCTTCCATTGGAGTAATAAGAAAATATTTTTGCCTAAAACTGTTGGATTTCTCCTATGGAAAGAATGAATAATTAATTAATTCTACAAGGCACGTTCTGGGAACGCTATCTTTTAGGAAAAATTTCTCCCAATCTGATTGAGAAAGAACCGCGAGTACACTATCGGTTTAATTGAATCTACCTTCAGGATACAATCTAGTGTATGAACAGTTGTTTGATTCAAACTATGTACTATTTGACCAAATCGAGAACACTCTGAATTTGTAATCTGATAATGCCAAAATATAGAGGATGGAGAGAGGAGAAGTTATCAATTTTCGGTGTCCAAAATAGATCCTGGAACTCTTTTTATAGCCATTTATGTGACTGTTTTTTAAAAGTCACAGCTTTTCATATAGCGACCCAATAGTTGTTGGATCGTGTCTATTTGGAATAGCTTCGATCTAACAGTTCAGATTAGGCGTTCTATTGTAAGCGAATTGACACCCCCTACACGAAACGCTACGAGTTCCTCTAACGGCTCAGATCAAGTCGTTTCGAATTTTAAACCTCTTGATTAGATCGTTTAATCACAGCGAAGTGCGAAGTGCGTGTCAAAGTGCGCAATGCGCCCATAGTTGCCCAATTGCCCTTTCGTGCATTGCATGTCGCGATTGGTGGTGCTTAAGCACCACCGCAATGCGTGGAATCAAAACCCCTTATTTGACTTGTCAACTAAGAAGCTTGGTTGACCTTTAGTTAATATACCACAACTTTTTGTGGTAATCTTCCAATATGGGACAATGTGGGACTTTGAACACTCTCATATCTTTTACACACATTTGCTCATGTTTCTTCCTTCTAAAATAAAACCCAAACTATGTTTAAAATAAAACACCGATTAATATAATAAAATTAACTAAATATTATATTATATTAATGTTGAAATTTATCCAATAGGGAGATGTAGCCCGAGAAATAGAGACGATTTGGGGCTATCCTTGGTATTCTTAGGGTTTGCTTCAAATCGATCTCTTATTTTGTCAATCCCATCTCTTTGGGAATTAATCCAGTTGCAAACAGTTATAAAGAAATCATTTGTGTATTATCATTCACTCGTAGGCTGTATACTCTAAAATTCAAACAATTATAAAGAACATTTACAGACTCGTATCCTTTTATGAACTACTGTTGGCATGCAATTATCAAACACATAACCTCCAAATAATATTTACATAAACAAACCGAGATTGAACTGATAAAAAATTGAAACAAATGAGTAAACTGAAATACATAGTTACAAAACATTCATCAATTAAGATATCATACTTGACAAAATCCAAATGGGAATACATGAATAACAAAAAACATTCACCAATTGAGACATAATATTTATCAAAATTCAAACCACCGACATTGACCATAATATTTAAAAACGAACCTTGAATTTTGAAGAACAAACCACCGGTAGTGCAATAAAAATATTATTTGGGGCACTTGGTGTTTCATCTCGACAGTTGCATCTTTATTGACATAGCTATTGGGAAGTTCAATCATTCATACAGAGGAAGCTGGAGGGTTGCATTTTTTGTATAAATAAGTGTGGAAGTTGAAAGGGTGGATGCTTGGACAGATATCAAAGGGTGGATGGTTGGCTCGGACATATGAAGAGACGAATCGAGCAAACCATTTCCATTTAATGGTATGTGCGTTAAGTAAGCACTCTAAGAGTTTTAACACTTCCAAAATAAATAGTGCAATGTACATCAAGACCTTCCCATTTTTTCACTATCTCAACTTACAAAATAAATAAACAAAACATGGGTTTGGGTGTGAAATTGGTTGTGTTGATAACCATGCTGCTCAATTTTTCTTCACTAAAAGTATCTAATGCAGTTGTTTACGAGGTTGGGGACACTAATGTTTGGACCTCTATGAACGTTGATTACACGGAGTGGGTTGATAATCGCCAATTTCACATTAATGACATCCTCCGTGAGTGCTTTCTACTTCTCTTATATATATATATATATATATATATCTTTGTGTTTGCATGTGTTATTTTACTTTTGTTTATAGTTTGTGTTGGATTATTGGGTTTTTTTCTATCATGTCATGCATCAATAATTCTTGTTTTTTTTTAATTTAATACATTATAATCTTCGATTTCATACTTTAATAAAAATTATCATTAGTGACTTTTTGTCTAATAAACTGATAATATTGTACTAAAGTAAAAAAAATTCATAATTTTTATTGGTATATATATGTATATACATATATATATCTTTGTGTTTGTGATTTTTATTTTACTTTTGTTCGTAGTTTGTGTTGGGTTATTGGATTTTTTTTTTATCATGCCATGCATTAATAATTCTTGTTTTTTTTAATTTAATACATTATAATCTTCAATTTCATACTTTAATAAAAATTTATCAGTTTCGTCACTAAAAGTGATCATTGGTGACTTTTTGTCTAATAAACTGATAATATTGTACTAAAGTAAAAAAAAATCCATAATTCTTATTGGTATTTATAAATAAATTGCAAGAGAATAACAATCTTTTGTAAATGGAACGTTTCTCTATTAGAAATAAATGTCTATTAGAAAAAAATAGTTATATCTCTTAAACTTTAAGTCGTAGTTTTATAGTTTTAGTTCTCGAACAAAGCATGGGTTTTAAACATAGTGTTAAAATCTTAAAATTCACAATGAGACTTGCTATTCATAGCACACACTTGACACAATTGATAGGAATTGTGTTGTAAATTCTAGTTGCTATATCACTCGTATAATTCAATTCCACTACGTTTAATTGATAGCTCGGAATATATATATATATATATTCTTTAATTGTTTATGAAAGTACATGACCATTCATATTACGGGTTTATAATTTTACTTATCAAATAGAGAATATCAATGAATTTAGGCTTTAATTGCGTTTTATTTTTTTCGTATTATGTTTCAATGTTATATTATATTTAATACAAGTGAAAAACTCAAAATAATGTTAACGTGTCATAAAATGTCATGCAACACAACACGAAATCGACAATGTCTAATCAGATCAATCAACAGATTTATATTTCATGTTCTTCTCTTGTATTTTAATATCATCCCATATTCTGCTCTTCTCTTGTATTTTAATTTTATTAAAAAAAAGATTTTGAGAAGAGTGAAGAAAATAGTTATTCTATGTCATTTGCAAATGGCCATTAATCAGTGAACTTCACTTTCAGTAGACTATGTTATGTTGAACAATCATACATGATATGTTAAAATAATTTTAGATTAAATATAAATAATAATATTTCTTCTTTGTCATATCTCATAAATGTCATTGTGCACAGTTTTTCGATACTTGCTAGAGGATGACAGCAATGTGATGCAAGTGATACGAAAGAAAAGTATTTATCATGCATTACGACGTCCCCTCTTGCCACTTACACAACAGGAAATGACTCCATCACTCTCAAGAATATTGGATACAATTACTTCATTTGTGGAGCCCTCACTAATTGCATGGTCGGACAAAAGGTGGAAATCAATGTGGTTGAAATCGCTTCAGCATCTACATCTCCAGTTGGTATACCGTCTCCTGAAGTTCCAACAACTCCATCTTCAGGTCCACCTACTTTACCCTCTCCTCAAATTCCAACGGCTCCATCATCTCCAACTGATATACCGTCTCCTCAAGTTCTAATAACTCAATCTCCACATTCTTTACCCCCTCCTCAAGTGCCAATGGTTGCATCTCCACCCACTCCAACATCTCCTCAAGTTCCCACAGTTCCATCTCCACCTCCATCTAATTTACTATCTTCTCATGTTCAAAGACTCCACCTCTACTTACTTTACCCTCGATGACTCCCTCTCCATCTCAATTACCATATCCATATCCCTTTGGAGATGGAGAGGGAGTCATCGAGGGTAAAGTAAGTGGAGGTGGAATCATTGGAACATGAGAAGATGGTAAATTAGATGGAGGTGGAGATGGAGCTGTGGGAACTTGAGGAGATGTTGGAGTGGAGATGAACTTGAGGAGAGGGTAAAGAATGTGGAGATGGAATTATTGGAACTTGAGAAGACGGTATATCAGTTGGAGATGATGGAGCCGTTGGAATTTGAGGAGAGGGTAAAGTAGGTGGACCTGAAGATGGATTTGTTGGAACTTCAGGAGACGGTATACCAACCGGAGATGTAGCTGCTGAAGCGATTTCAACCACATTGATTTCCAACTTTTGTCCGACTATGCAATTAGTGAGGTCTCCACAAATGGAGTAATTGTTTCCGAAATTCTTGAGAGTGATAGTGTCATTTCATGTTGTGTAGGTGGCAAGAGGGGACGTCGTATTGCATGATAAATACTTCTCTTTCGTATCAACTTGCACCACATTACTGTCATCATCTAGCAAGTACCGAAAAACTGTTCACAATTACATTTATGAGATATGACAAAGAAGATATATTATTATTTATATCTAATCTAAAATTATTTTAACATATCATGTATTATAGTTCAACATAACATAATCTACTAAAAGTGAAGTTCACTGATTAATGATCATTTGCAAATAACATAAAATAACTATTTTCTTCACTTTCTCTTAAAATCTTTTTTTAATAAAATTAAAATACAAGAGAAATGCAGAATATGGGATGATATTAAAATACAAGAGAATAACAGAATATGATATTATAAATCTCTTGATTGATCTGATTAGACATTGTCGATTTCGTTTGTGTTTCATGACATTTTATGACACGTTAACACTATTTTGAGTTTTCACTTATATTAAATATAATATAACATTGAAACATAACACAAAAAAATAAAACGCAATTAAAGCCTAAATTCATTGATATTCTCTATTCGATTATAAAATTGTAAACCCGTAATATGAATGATCATGTACTTTCATAAACAATTATATATATATATATATATATATATATATATATATATATATATATATATATATATATATATATATATATATATAAAGAGAGAGAGTGTTAGGATCTCCAACATACCTATGAACATACCTATTTTTTAAAAATAATAAAAAAAACATAATTTTGAGTTAATATTTTTTATATGGATTCAAGATATTTCAATGTGCCCCTATAAAAATATTCAGATCAAAATAATGTGTTTTGATATTTTTAAAAAATTGGTAAAAAAATTAACAATTTTAAAGAGTAAAAACTAACAGTTTTTTGACTTATTTTTTAAAAATAACAAAAATTATTATTTTTAATTGATTTTTTTTATAGGGGCACATTGAAATATCATGAACTCATATAAAAAATATCAGCTCCAAATTATTTTTTACTATTTTAATAAAATGATATGTTGCTAGGAGGTATGTTGAAAAACCCCTATATATATATATATCGCGCTATCAATTAAACGTAGTGAAATTGAATTGTACGAGTTATATAGCAAGTAGAATTTACAACGCAATTCCCATCAATTGTGTGTGTGCTATGAATAACAAGTCTCATTGTGAATTTTAAGATTTTAACACTACGTCTAAAACCCATGCTTTGTCCGGAAACTAAAACCATAAAAAAATAAAGTCAACTAAGACTCAATGTTTAAGAGACGTAACGATTTTTTTCTAACAGAAATCTATTTAGAGAAACGACTCATTTACAAAAGATTGTTGCACATCCTCTTATAATTTAGTTATAAATACCAATAAGAATTATTGATTTTTTTTACTTTAAAAATGTACTAAATTCTAATAAACTAATAAATTTTTATTAAAGTATGAAATCGAAGATTATAATATAGTAAATTAAAAAAAAAAACAAGAATTATTGATGCATGGCATGATAGAAAAAAACTCAATAACCCAACACAAACTACTGACAAAATTAAAATAACAAACACAAAGATATATATATATATATATATATATATATATATTAGAGAAGCAGAAAGCACTCACGGAGGATATCATTAATATGAAATTGGTGATTATCAATCCACTACGTATAATCAACGTTCATAGACGCCCAACCTTCACTGTTCCCAATCTCGTAAACATTTGTATTAGATACTTTTAATAAAAAAAAATTGAACAACATGATTATCAATACACAATCAATTTTAATAAAAGGATATGTTGTTAGGAGGTATATAGGAAAATCCATATATATATATATATATATATATAGAGAGAGAGAGAGAGAGGCAGGCTCCTGTGCACACTAAGTTTGCACACTAAGTTTGCACATTACCTTTTAAAAGTAGTAAAAAAAATATTTTTGAGTTGATTTTTTTTGTGTGATATTTAAACATTTCAAGGAACCTATATAAAAAAAATCAGCTCAAAAAATTTTTTTTTGCTATTTTTAAAAAATCGGTCAAACTTTCGCAGTTTTTAAGCCCTTTAAAAACTGCGAAAGTTTGACCGATTTTTTAAAAATAGCAAAAAAAGTTTTTTTGAGCTGATTTTTTTTATATGGATTCCTTGAAATGTTTAAATATCACATAAAAAAATTGGTGTGCGCCAGCACTAAGTTTGCCTACTTTTAAAAGGTAATGTGCAAACTTAGTGTGCAAACTTAGTGTGCACAGGAGCCTGCCTATATATATATATATATATATATATATATATATATATATCGCGCTATCAATTAAACGTAGTGAAATTGAATTGTACGAGTTATAGCAAGTAGAATTTACAACGCAAGTCCCATCAATTGTGTATGTGCTATGAATAACAAGTCTCATTGTGAATTTTAAGATTTTAACACCACGTCTAAAACCCATGCTTTGTCCGGAAACTAAAACCATAAAAAATAAAGTCAACTAAAACTCAAAGTTTAAGAGACGCAACTATTTTTTTGTAACAGAAATCTATTTCTAATAGAGAAACATCTCATTTACAAAAGACTGTTGCACATCCTCTTATAATTTATTTATAAATACCAATAAGAATTATTGATTTTTTTTTTTACTTTAAAAATGTACTAAATTTTAATAAACTAATAAATTTTTATTAAAGTATGAAATCGAAGATTATAATATACTAAATTAAAAAAAAAAACAAGAATTATTGATGCATGGCATGATAGAAAAAAACTCAATAACCCAACACAAACTACAGACAAAATTAAAATAACACACACAAACACAAAGAGAGATATATATACATATATATAAGAAAAGCAGAAAGCACTCACGGAGGATATCATTAATATGAAATTGGCGATTACTAATCCACTACGTATAATCAACGTTCATAGACGCCCAACCTCCACTGTTCCCAATCTCGTAAACAATATTAGATACTTTTAATAAAAAAAAAAATTGAACAACATGATTATCAATACACAATCAATTTTACATTCAAACTCATGTTTTATTTATTTTGTAAGTTGAAATGAGAAAAAATGGGAAACTTACCAATGCCTAGAAACCTAACTTCCATGGCACCGGAGATGAGTTCGAAGGTAATTGTGGCCTTTCAGTAATGACTTTTTGTCTAATAAACTGATAATATTGTACTAAAGTAAAAAAAAATCCATAATTCTTATTGGTATTTATAAATAAATTACAATAGAATAACAGTCTTTTGTAAATGGAACGTTTCTCTATTAGAAATAAATGTCTATTAGAAAAAAAATAATTATCTCTCTTAAACTTTAAGTCGTAGTTTTATGGTTTTAGTTCTCGAACAAAGCATGAGTTTTTAACATAGTGTTAAAATCTTAAAACTCACAATGAGACTTGCTATTCATAGCACACACTTGACACAATTGATAGGAATTGCGTTGTAAATTCTACTTGCTATATATATATATATATAGGGAGAGGATCACAAGTGGACCTAAAAAGCGGACTTTTTAATGGACCTTAACAAAAAACACTTAACAACCCATTAATTTTAATTACTTTGTTGTATTTGGTCCGCGCCAGCGTCAACGGACATGCGTGTGACCCGAGACCCCCCCCCCCCCCACCTACCCCCCCACCCACACCCACACCAAGGTAGACCACTAGTTAAAAAAAAAATTCGCTGGCGCGGACCAATTACAACAAAGGTATTAAAATTAATGGGTTGTTAAGTGTTTTTTTGTTAAGGTCCATTAAAAAGTCCGCTTTTTAGGTCCACTTGTGATCCTCTCCCTATATATATATATATATATATATATATATATTCTTTAATTGTTTATGAAAGTATATGACCATTCATATTACGGGTTTATAATTTTACTTATCAAATAGAGAATATTAATGAATTTAGGCTTTAATTGCGTTTTATTTTTTTCGTATTATGTTTCAATGTTATATTATATTTAATACAAGTGAAAACTCAAAATAATGTTAACGTGTAATAAAATGTCATGCAACACAACACGAAATCGACAATGTCTAATCAGATCAATCAAGAGATTTATATATCATATTCTTCTCTTGTATTTTAATATCATACCATACTCTGCTCTTCTCTTGTATTTTAATTTTATTAAAAAAAAGATTTTGAGAAAGAGTGAAGAAAATAGTTATTCTATGTCATTTGCAAATGGTCATTAATCAGTGAACTTCACTTTCAGTAGATTATGTTATGTTGAACTATCATACATGATATGCTAAAATAATTTTAGATTAAATATAAATAATAATATTTCTTCTTTGTCATATCTCATAAATGTCATTGGGCACAGTTTTTCGGTACTTGCTAGAGGATGACAGCAATGTGATGCAAGTGATACGAAAGAAAAGTATTTATCATGCATTACGACGTCCCCTCTTGCCACTTACACAACAGGAAATGACTCCATCACTCTCAAGAATATTGGATACAATTACTTCATTTGTGGAGCCCTCACTAATTGCATGGTCGGACAAAAGGTGGAAATCAATGTGGTTGAAATCGCTTCAGCATCTACATCTCCAGTTGGTATACCGTCTCCTGAAGTTCCAACAACTCCATCTTCAGGTCCACCTACTTTACCCTCTCCTCAAATTCCAACGGCTCCATCATCTCCAACTGATATACCGTCTCCTCAAGTTCTAATAACTCAATCTCCACATTCTTTACCCCCTCCTCAAGTGCCAATGGTTGCATCTCCACCCACTCCAACATCTCCTCAAGTTCCCACAGTTCCATCTCCACCTCCATCTAATTTACTATCTTCTCATGTTCAAAGACTCCACCTCTACTTACTTTACCCTCGATGACTCCCTCTCCATCTCAATTACCATATCCATATCCCTTTGGAGATGGAGAGGGAGTCATCGAGGGTAAAGTAAGTGGAGGTGGAATCATTGGAACATGAGAAGATGGTAAATTAGATGGAGGTGGAGATGGAGCTGTGGGAACTTGAGGAGATGTTGGAGTGGAGATGAACTTGAGGAGAGGGTAAAGAATGTGGAGATGGAATTATTGGAACTTGAGAAGACGGTATATCAGTTGGAGATGATGGAGCCGTTGGAATTTGAGGAGAGGGTAAAGTAGGTGGACCTGAAGATGGAGTTGTTGGAACTTCAGGAGACGGTATACCAACCGGAGATGTAGCTGCTGAAGCGATTTCAACCACATTGATTTCCAACTTTTGTCCGACTATGCAATTAGTGAGGTCTCCACAAATGGAGTAATTGTTTTCGAAATTCTTGAGAGTGATAGTGTCATTTCATGTTGTGTAGGTGGCAAGAGGGGGCGTCGTATTGCATGATAAATACTTCTCTTTCGTATCAACTTGCACCACATTACTGTCATCATCTAGCAAGTACCGAAAAACTCTTCACAATTACATTTATGAGATATGACAAATAAGATATATTATTATTTATATCTAATCTAAAATTATTTTAACATATCATGTATTATAGTTCAACATAACATAATCTACTGAAAGTGACGTTCACTGATTAATGATCATTTGCAAATAACATAAAATAACTATTTTCTTCACTTTCTCTTAAAATCTTTTTTTAATAAAATTAAAATAAAAGAGAATAGCAGAATATGGGATGATATTAAAATACATGAGAATAGCAGAATAGGATATTATAAATCTCTTGACTGATCTGATTAAACATTGTCGATTTCGTTTGTGTTTCATGACATTTTATGACACGTTAACACTATTTTGAGTTTTCATTTATATTAAATATAATATAACATTGAAACATAACACAAAAAATAAAACGCAATTAAAGCCTAAATTCATTGATATTCTCTATTCGATCAATAAAATTGTAAACCCGTAATATGAATGATCAGGTACTTTCATACACAATTTTATATATAGGGAAAGAATCAAGTGAGGTTCCAGTTTGAGGACCCTGAATGAGGACCATTTTTTTAAAATAGTAAAAAAAAAAAATGGGTTGATTTTTTTTTTATGATTTTTAAACATTTCAATAAGACCATAAAAAAATAATCAGCTCAAAATGATTTTTTTTGCTTTTTTAAAAAAATCGGTCAAATTTTGTGAGTTTTTAAGTTGTTAAAAACTGACAAAGTTTGACCGATTTTTTTAAAATAGTAAAAAAATTCATTTTGAGCTGATTTTTTTTATATGGCCCTACTGAAATGTTTAAAAACTATATAAAAAAAATTAGCTCAAAAATATTTTTTTTACTATTTTATCAAAATTGGTCCGTGTCAGCGGTATGCAAACAGAGGTCCTCATGAGATCCGCTCTCTTTATATATATATAGATAGATAGAGAGAGAGAGAGAGAGAGAGAGAGAGAGAGAGAGAGAGAGAGTTAGGCTTGGAAAAGTGTGGATTTTCAAGAACGGGAATCTTATGATATGTTGGGAATCTCGTATGATAATCATCCACGTTTGAAACGTATCTTAATGCCTGAAAGTTGGATAGGATGGCCTTTACGTAAGGATTATATTTCCCCCAATTTTTATGAAATACAAGATGCTAATTGAATGATAAGAAACTAATCTTCACTTCTACAATTCCAGAGATTCAAGGTTTTGTTCTGGAACATACCTATTTTTTAAAAATAAAAAAAAACATAATTTTGAGTTAATATTTTTTACATGGATTCATGATATTTCAATGTGCCCCTATAAAAATATTCATATCAAAATAATGTGTTTTGATATTTTAAAAAAAATGGTAAAAAAACTGACAATTTTAAAGAGTAAAAACTAACAGTTTTTTGACTTATTTTTTAAAAATAACAAAAATCATTATTTTCAATTGATTTTTTTATAGGGGCACATTGAAATATCATGAACTCATATAAAAAATATCATCTCCAAATTATTTTTTACTAATTTAATAAAAGGATATGTTGTTAGGAGGTATATATATATATTATATATATATATATATATATATATACCGCGCTATCAATTAAACGTAGTGAAATTGAATTGTACGAGTTATAGCAAGTAGAATTTACAACGCAATTCCCATCAATTGTGTATGTGCTATGAATAACAAGTCTCATTGTGAATTTTAAGATTTTAACACTACGTCTAAAACCCATGCTTTGTCCGGAAACTAAAACCATAAAAAATAAAGTCAACTAAAACTCAATGTTTAAGAGACGCAACTATTTTTTTCTAACAGAAATCTATTTCTAATAGAGAAACATCTCATTTACAAAAGACTGTTGCACATCCTCTTATAATTTATTTATAAATACCAATAAGAATTATTGATTTTTTTTACTTTAAAAATGTACTAAATTTTAATAAACTAATAAATTTTTATTAAAGTATGAAATCGAAGATTATAATATACTAAATTTAAAAAAAAAAACAAGAATTATTGATGCATGGCATGATAGAAAAAAACTCAATAACCCAACACAAACTACAGACAAAATTAAAATAACACACACAAACACACATAGAGATATATATACATATATATAAGAAAAGCATAAAGCACTCACGGAGGATATCATTAATATGAAATTGACGATTACCAATCCACTACGTATAATCAATGTTCATAGACGCCCAAACTCCACTGTTCCCAATCTCGTAAACAATATTAGATACTTTTAATAAAAAAAAAATTGAACAAGATAATTATCAATACACAATCAATTTTACATTCAAACTCATGTTTTATTTATTTTGTAAGTTGAAATGAGAAAAAATGGGAAACTTACCAATGCCTAGAAACCTAACTTCCATGGCGCCGGAGATGAGTTGGAAGGTAATTGTGGGCTTTCAGTAATGACCTTGTCAATATAGGTATCACCAGGAAACCAGAACCAGTCAAATCTCCGTTCCTTCCATTTCTCCTGCCTTAGCCTTGCCGAGACAAAACAACAATTCGAAGGGATCATAGGCTTTCTGATCTTGGCTTCATCTCCAGCGTAGAAGAGATTCCCATCGTAGATAACGCTTCAGATTTCTCCATGGATATGGTCTCCTTCGATTTGGTTGATCACCACCGAATACAACTCCAACATCTGATATCCTTGTGCAAGACCCCAGGACTTCCCTTCGTCTTTGCCCGCTCATAATTATGGTTTCAGAGAGAGATCTGCTTATGGTTGAGATTTTGCTTCGTTCGTTCTAGGGCTTGTTGGTTCGATCAAATTGGGGCCAAACTACGCGACCTTATATATAGTACGTGTTTTGTCCTTTTGCCTTCTACGTCGCCCCGTTTGTATTCTTGTTGGACACGCGCTCCAATTGACTTTCGGCATATGACTTAAAAATGACTTCTACAAAATATATATATATATATATTATATATATATAATAATATATAAGCAAATACAAAATTATAAACTATGAATGAAAATTATTGACAACTTAATCATTGATTGATTTATATTTTAGTATTTATTTGTTATATCAAATATAAACACGATTCAATTAAAATGTGACACGACACAATATTATACAAAAAAAATTTATAACTGTTTGAATTTTAGAATATACACTCTACGAGTGAATGATAATACACATTTTGCTTTTTTATGCGGTTTTGATCCTTGATCATTATCGTTTTGATGGTATTTGTGATACAAAGGTCATTGTTGGGTTCGATCATGAGATCTACTTGCATCCAAATTCATAACAGATGTCGGTAAATGTTATTCTGAGAATAGATCTAATCAAATTTTGATTGGTTCCAATTTCTTCATACTCAAGTATAATATCACCTTTGGTGCATTTGTTTGGGTATCAGGATAAGATTTGAGATCCATCGGTTTTTATTCAGATCGTATGAATCTGATTAAATTTTTATCCAACGATCAATGCATATTTTAGATTGTTTGGATTGTTTTGAATTATAAGAAGGGGTAATAGTTAACAAGCCTCGTTGACTTGGTCAATGATGTAAAAGGTCATTTGACTTAGTCAATGGTGTCAAATGTTCTATTTTGCCAATTCAGCGCATTAAAATGACTAACATACTTCAAAAATATTTTTGACAGCTAATTACGACGTTTTTCACAAAAAAAAATCAAATCTTTAAAATTGCATAACCTCAAATCTAAAAGTCCAAAATTCACAAAATTATATATATGGAATTTACTTGTCAAGATCTATCAAACATCCAAATTTGAAATTTTTTGACGAAAAAATCGAAACAAATAAATTTATTATTTCTGTAAAACCTCCATTTTTTCAGGTAAAAACTCCATTTTTTTCAAGGAAAAACCTTTTCTTCATCTCCAGTGATCGTGTCGCCGGCGCAAACCAAAAAAATAAAGAAATCGACGAAGAGAGAGAGAAACGAGGAGAAAGAAACACTCCGATGAGAATTTCGATGAGTTTGGGGTGGGGGTGGGGCAGCTAAAGAGAATGGGGTTATGTGTTTATTTTTAGAGAGAGTGAGTGATTTTAAAAAGGACTTGGCGTATTAAAAAAAAGGAATCTTAAGTATTTAGTCCTATTTATAATGATTTATTTATCGCCACTCCCATGTTTTTATTTTTTTAGCTGTGGGTCCTATATGGGACAAGTGTCATTGTCTACAAAAGAAGGATGGATAGTTACAGGGATGTTATAGGCGGTTTTGGGTGGTTATGGGACTTTTTACAATTTTAAAAATACATGGGAGTGAAGCCTAAATACATCTTTGTAAATGAGACTAAAGAAAAAAAATCTATAAAAAAAATATTCAGATTTGATGCATCATTGACCCAATAAATGGGACTAACCGGTAATAATGCCTTATAAGAATTGGTTCATAGGTGATTTCAACGCATGTGGGTTCATGTTTGCTTATTGGATCGGTGGTTGTCTCATGGTTCATTTCACGTCTGACCTGACCACGTAAAGTGGTACATTTCAGCTTTATGGCTATATTGGATTCACTTCTTTACAAAAAGGGAATTTGGTTTCTCGGTTGCAAAATTATTTACTATCAACTTCATTAATCTGACTGTTGGAATAGATTATCCAACGGTTTAGATGTTCTTTGTTAGTTTGCTGGTGATAATGATCATAATCATTTTTCAACAAATTTCTCATGGTAGGAAGCAACATCATCGATTGGATTTTAAATTCAATTTGTTTGCTATCTGATCAACGGTTTATAATTTGTTGGATTTGGATGTTCATAAAAAATGCACATGAGGTTGGCCTGCATTTACGAATACACGTGAGTTTATTAGCTTATTCTACGGAAGCATCCTTAGTTATATTACTTAATTGCATTGTTAAATGAGTCATCGAATATGACTTATTTTTACAGCAACATCATCACGCTTGATCTTTTCGTAGCTACCCTCCACGCCCACAACATCCCCTCTATCGAGCTCGGCATCTCCCACTACACCCCAAACAAACCAAACAATGCAACCCACAATTTCCAGGTAAATTCACAATGAAATTATATATGATCCACCGACACATGTACACAAGATACAATAATCAATTAACGCCTTCATCCTCTGTCTTAGATTATCGATGGTTAGGATCGTACTTTTTGTAGTTGTACCAAAGAGGAAGTCCATCTTCAATGGCACTCGCGTACGCCAATACTTCTTCCAAGGGAAAGAACTCCCTTCCTCGCCTACCAGTAATGAATAGTATGATCTCACTGTGAATTTTCCCTCTTTTCCACCTTTCCACCGTATCTCATCTCTTGATCACTTTGGCAGGCTTGCCCTCCAATTACTCCATAATCCTTTCCACCTCCTCCAGATTGTAATCATTAAACTGTCGCCTAAAAGACGAATTTCAAATTCCTCTCCCTCTACTATACCCCACATAATCTGCTACCGAATGTCCACCGCCAAGTGATGTTGCACTAGGAATCTATCCGTCAGCATAAAGTCTACACATCAAGGGGCATGCCAAAATCGCACTCTATTTCCGCACTTAACCCGAATGTCACAAAAAAATTACTAAAACTGTTCCAACCTCTCAAAAAATGCTTCCACAACCCCGTACCATGGGGTGCTCTTGACTGACCTGATCTTGATATGAATAAGGACACTTTCATAACTTTTTAGTCTTTGATTCTTTTTAGTATTGCATTGTATTTTTCTTGTAATTTTCTTTTTTAGTATTTAGAGGTGGGAAGGACATGTGGCATTAAGGATATAATTATAATTAGAGATTTGCTTAGAGCCCAAGCTACTTTCCACCTATAAATACTCTTTTGTAGCCCCATTTGAGGCAATCTTCCCTTTTGAGATATATTGATTTAATAGAGTTTAGATGAGAATTATCTTCTTCTTGCTCCCATTTGACGTCTTTTACGTCAATTGGTATCAGAGCCTCATTAGTTATACCCGTTATTATTGTCGTTGTTGTAAAAAAATACAAAAATCGTAAAAAAATGACAAATGGGTCCAAGAAGAAAATACACCCCCGTGGAATCTTCTCATGAGCGTCTTGAGGAGATTATCAACCGGTTAATAAATTGGATGGAGAATTTCGACACCCATCTTCCTCTACCAAGATCCACCACCAGCTGTCCTCGTACCGCTCCGGCACCATCTCAAAGCCCTAACCTTAATTCCCCAAATTTAACTCATTCCACACCCATACCACAAAAAAAATCTAATTCTACAAACCTTAACTTCCATTATGATCGAACTAGAACCACCTTAGGCAGTAGGGTTCCATCATCGCCACTGACCACCCTCCATACTTCTTTGACGGCTTCATCCCGACCCGCACACTACCCGAGCGAACAGATCAAGTATCTCAGTCAGTCGATCTGCTCCACTGAGGTCGTACATTATCGATCGGACCTCCACACCCTTCGCTGGTGGAAAATTCCCCGATCTGGAGCCCTAGTCAATTCATCGAGCCCACCGGAGATCGCCTAATGCCGACCGACTAATTACGCCCTTGCCCGAGGTAGTACACCTCCGAACCGGGGTCAATCCACTCTTTCGATGATGGAAAAACACTCTCCAACAATCGCAGAAATCATCCCTGATCTCCGGCGTCCAAAGGGTTCAGAACTGATCCACTTTCCACCAATTGACGACGTTTAAAGGCGTTTCGATCTTAATCCGCCAATTAAGAATTCAAAAAACCAGACGACGTGTCCAAATGTCATGATCCCAGTGCTAGATTACCCCATAATGATCATTGACAAAGATTTTGAGCAAAAAATCCTAGGATTTCAACCCCCTCGTGTCCAAGAAATAATACAAGCAAACCCTAGCCTCCCCATCCACCCATTTGTGTTTGGAACCCATCACACACCTATGGCTACACTTATAACCCTAAACCAACACACTCCCATCCTCCAAAATTACCAAGAAACACCTAAGCACCCTCCACCACCACCCAAATTTCTATGACACCACAATTTTCCATCCCCTCACCTTCCATCACCTCACATCCTCTTATCACATTTACTCGCCCCAAACTACCACACAAACCCCACCACTACCCACCATGACCCTCACCTCTAACACATTTCAAACTACCCATGCCACCACCCTTAGAGACACCATGAAACCCACCATTTTCCCCCCATACCCGCAGCCCCACCACCGCTATTAACAATCCTACATCCCACATTGCCTTTCCTACGCTTTCTCCCCACCTATGCTCCACACTTCCCCACCCACGGTACACCTGAGACATGTTCCCCATCTCCATTCCATGTGGGATGCACGCTCTGCCCATTCTACCCCTGTTGATTCCTTTGAGTGGGTATATGAGTGGATTTGACACACCCCAGCCCAGTTACTTATAATTAAGTTTGAAAGTCAAAGTGAGTCAAATCATAATTACCTAAATCAAACCATATTCAAGAGTATCTTTATTCAATTATTAACATGAAGAAATAAAACTAAAAGCCTTTCAAAATTTTAAGGTAATTATGCTCACTCTAACTTACTAAAAAGATAAGTAGGCTTAAATTACCCCATTTACGTTTGACCAATTCATGGTTTTATGCATCCCTTGCTAACCCCACCGAACTCCTAGATTTGGCAGTGATATCACAATACCTGAAAAATATAAACATAGGAACCATGAGCAAAATAGCTCAGCAAATGCATCACTACTACACTATTGCATAAAATTAAATGCAATAAATTATATCTCCGTGATGATATATGCATACTTATCCGGCCCATTCATAAAGAATTACCAATTATATACTTATCCGTCTCATTCATAAAGAATGACTAACTTATCTGAATCATGATTCACATATCCTGTCTGCAATAGACAATTCTCCCCCATTCCTAGTCGAGGAGTAATCCCTTGTCTTTAATAGACAAATCTTCCCCATTATTGGTCGAGGAGTAACCCCTTGTCCTTAATAGACAAATCTCCCCCATTCCGGGTCAGGGAGTAACCTCCCATTTCGGTAAACTAAAATGAACAAATTCATAATCAATAATATTATGATTAGATCCGTAACCATGTATAATACCTCTTACCAGTGAGTGATATTCATATCTTATCCATAACTATACATAATACATCTTACCCATGAGTGATATTCAAATCGTATCCATATCCATGTGTAATACAACTTACCCGTGAGTGATATTCAGATCATCTCCATAGCCATGTATAATACATCTTTTTACAGTGAGTACACTCACCTTGGCCACTTCATGTGTTTTTCCCTTTCCTTTATCTGGCACTTGTTCAACCGGTTCTTCTTCCCTTTCACATATAAATTCTTAAAATATTAGTATCATCATAAGGATATTTCCAAAGAATGACTTAACCTTAACCGAATTCATAAGCATCATATCATCCCATTCTAATTATTTATCATAAATGAAGTCTCATCCAATTTCATGTTAAAATATTTAACATATCCAATCCATAGCCCGAACATACTTTAATTTCTTCTTGGTAATCCGATTCTTATCATATTAGGTTCCAAATATAAAAGACAACACATCATTTCAAGTTTTCTAGAGCAAGATGTGTCCATTTCTTTATTACAAATCAAAATATGCCCTATAGACTCTTTTATTGTTCAGTCAAGTTCGAAGAATTTTCATAATTTTTCTGAATCATAACTTCCTTTGATATTTCACCCAACATACATAAACATATTGAACAATACAAAATTAAAGTTTCATAATTTTTAAGGTTCATTTGCTATTTCAAGAAAAACATCGAACACCTGGTGTGCATACTTACACCTTTGGGGCAGATTTGATATATGAACTTCAAACTATCACCAAAGATTCATTTCTTGGTATTTTCACATAATATTCGGATATGTTATACATATATGAGTCTATTTTCATATCCAAATATAATTATTCAATTCCAATAAGTATACAAAAGTTATAGGAGTTTGAATACACTGGGTTTCCAATCGAATCAATATACATGATTTACACGTTCAACTTTCTTAAACCCGCATCCATCCATATGTATACCTTAAAACACGGAAGTTTAGTAAACAAATGATTATTTATATCATTTTAAATCAATAATTCTAACAATATAACAAGATTTACTGGTAGAATTACCTTAGGGATGTTTTCGTAATTTCATATGGATTTTTCTTCAATTTTTCCTGGCTTTTCTCTTCTTAAACTTCCCGTTTCTCTCTCTTCAGGACAAACTCTCTAATGGATGAGTTTACTGAATAATAAGGTTTCAAGGGGCTTAAGTCGTCCAAGCTTGCCCCCTCCCCCCTTCCAACTAATGAAATTCATCCATTTGTTATACATATAAGACAAAATATCACTTAACCAATGGACAGATTTTCCCCTGCTTCGCAATTCTAGCATAAGTTCTTGCTCGGACCTCTATTTTACACACCGTTTGCTGTGTTACAAACTTAACTCATATATATACAACTATCTAGTTTTCACCTCAAGTCAATTATTATATTATAGTGGCCAAAATGAGTCCCTAACTCGAACATTCCTACCGAAGACTTCACAAATTTGTGTTTATGAGTAATTCAATATTTCACAAGTTATGAAGGTAGGATTAGACTAAACACAATAACTTAACATTATATATTCTAATAACACATTATACCCATCCCATACGGTAATTATGATTTAAACATAGTTTATCATAATCATATTCGGGTCGTCACAATCACCCCCCTAGAAAATTTCGTCCCCGAAATTTAGGAGGAATTTCACTTACCAACCAATTGGGAATACTATTTCCTCATACACGACAAATCTTGTCTCATATCATCTTCAATTTATTTGTCACTTACATACAAGAATAGTCATCTAATGATTTCTTATAAATGGAAGTCAATTCCTAAATTATCTATTACTTCATACCTTCACTCCTATGGTTCATCCTTATTATCGTGTAATATTTCAAATAATACATATTCTATTACAAGACTAACTTCTTGTATTTCCTTTCTCCTACTTCCATTCAATATTTCAATTCATAAATATCATATTACAAGACTATCTTATTATGTGTCATCTTCTCATCTTCCATTAAACACCAAATACATGTGTTTGACCCTAACTACTATCCATATCATTTATGATGTTTAAGAGTATGTTAAATCTCGTCCTTACAATTTCTTAATTTAAATATAGCCTCACTACAATTCATATATCGTAACTGAACAATCATTCACTCAATGTTTATTCTTAACCAAGATTTCATATTCACTTTCACGTATATTATGTAGTCATACACTATGAACTTAATCTAACTTCTCATTATATTCCCTTTTTCAGTATCATTTGATTGTTCTTTAACTAAACATACAATGACCTTAATAATTCATTTATCCAACACAATAATTTTACAATCATAATCTTACCCCAATCCTTATTAACATTATTGTTTATGCAACATTATCAATACACTCACGTTACCCATTTGGTAACATGGATGTAAACATAACATCACCACTGAAAACTTTAACCACACATACCATCCCCATAATACTTATCTTAACTATTATATGTCGTGTTTCTTTCAAATAACTTGAACAAATACCTTAATGTATCACATTATGGTATCTCACATAACATCTTATCCTTACACATACTTCTTGGTGACTCCGTATAATGTCAATCATAGTCATTATATTCCATACTCGTAATGATAGCACGTACGTATAATGACAAATACAACTCAATATCCACCCAAACCAGTTGTCAAGATTCCAATCCGATTAGCATCTTTCCCATACTCATACACAACACATACTCTTAAAAGGGCTCCCCAATATTTTTTTTTAAACTTCCAAATTTTTAACACCTTGTTTCAACTTTATTATTCATATTAGCATTTCAAAACATTACAAGGGTAATATCCATTACATATACTCATACTATTAAAGAAGTACATCACAACTCTTATTACTATTTTCTTCTACTTATCATAATTCAATATGAACCCATATTCGAATCAATTATTATATATTGATTAGTAATTGAATTTAAGACCATTTCACATATTAAAATTAAACATATACAACTATTATTACTCACTTCACCTTTACCATGTGAATCATCATTTTATTCACACTCTGACAATTAACTATCTCATCCTTTAACGGAATATGGGTTCTCGTACCTCACTCTCCCATATAACTGGGCACACATTAAACCATGATTTATTAAGTAACACAACTCAAGTCTACATATTCCAGTATAAGAAGAGATTACTTCCAATACTTCACAATTTTGGTATACCACATTTTGTCTTTAAAATTTTTCCTTCAATAACATGTTTGTCGATACCACAAATAAAACAATGCAATGGTTCAAATTAAAATACCTGTATTCGCTGTCATCCCCGAATAAACCTTAACATCTCATTTCCTTTCCTGGAAGATCCTTACATTTCAAATCCCATATAAACAATATATATGTATAACTAAAAGATGTTAGTCAGTAAAGCCAATTTGCTTATGACTCAAAACAATTTCTACTTCCACTGCCAAATCTAGGCGTTCCTCACCCCAGAACCTCTAAAACCTAGGCTCTGATACCAAAGCTGACACACCTCAATCCAGTTACTTATAATTAAGTTTGAAAGTCAAAGTGAGTCAAATCATAATTACTTAAAGCAAACCATATTCAGGAGTATCTTTATTCAATTATTAACATGAATAAATAAAACTAAAAGCCTTTCAAAATTTTAAGGTAATTATGCTCATTCCAACTTACTGAAAAGATAAGTAGGCTTAAATTACCCCATTTACGTTTGACCAATTCATGGTTTTATGCATCCCTTGCTAACCCCACGCAACTCCTAGATTTGGCAGTGATATCACGATACCTGAAAAATATAAACTTAGGAACCATGAGCAAAATAGCTCAGCAAATGCATCACTACTACACTATTAAATCATATCCCCGTGATGATATATGCATACTTATCCGGCCCATTCATAAAGAATTACCAATTATATACTTATCCGGCTCATTCATAAAGAATGACTAACTTATCTGAATCATGATTCACATATCCTGTCTGCAATAGACAATTCTCTCCCATTCCTGGTCGAGGAGTAACCCCTTGTCTTTAATAGAAAAATCTCCCCCATTCTTGGTCGAGGAGTAACCCCTTGTCCTTAATAGACAAATCTCCTCCATTTCGGGTCAGGGAGTAACCTCCCATTTTGGTAAACTAAAATGAACAAATTCATAATCAATAATATTCTGATTAGATCCGTAACCATGTATAATACCTCTTACCAGTGAGTGATATTCAGATCTTATCCATAACTATACATAATACATTTTACCCGTGAGTGATATTCAAATCGTATCCATATCCATGTGTAATACAACTTACCCGTGAGTGATATTCAGATCATCTCCATAGCCATGTATAATACATCTTTTTACAGTGAGTACACTCACCTTGGCCACTTCATGTGTTTTTCCCTTTCCTTTGTCTGGCACTTATTCAACCGGTTCTTCTTCCCTTTCACATATAAATTCTTAACTAGGTGTAAACCCGCGTGATGCAAAAAAAACAACATGCAAAAATAAATAATAACTAGGTGTAAACCCACGCGATGCGCTAGCGAGATTATCGGTGGAAGATGATCTAATTTTGACTTTAGTAAGTGATGAATAGTAATTTACGTGCCACGTGAGTATACCTTATTTGCATACGTAAAAAAAACCTAACAAATTAGAAATAAGGACATCAAACTTTTATAGATTTCATAAAAAAAATGCATTATCATAAAAAAAGGGAAGTGGCTACCATTGTAACTTAAGCTATTTATTAATCTCAATTCCCAAAATCGACCAACAACTTGTGCTATACAACAAACACAAACACAACATAAACAAAAACCATAGATTCAAAATCAAATCTTTATAGGCATACGGAAACAATAAAGAGACCAATTATGAATGAAGAAGCATGAGCAAATAATTTGGGTGTATTTGATAACAAAGTTGAAAAATGACATAAAATTAGCTTATTATCCTGAGTATAAATGTGACAACCCGAATATAATTATGATTAATTATGCTTAAATCATGCCTAGCTTATGTGATATGATTAGTGTGTCATTAATACACGTGATGTTAATTTATTATGTTTAGTCTAATCCTACCTTCAAAAAGCATGAAATGTCGAATTAGTTACAAATACAAAATTTTGAAGGTTTCGGTAGGAATGTTCATGTTTAAGGCTAGTTTTGACCTTTATGACATAACAATTGACTTGAGGTGAAAACTACATAGTTGTAGACAAGTAAGTTATGGTTGTAACACAACAAACGGTGTATGAAACGTAGGTTCGAGTGAGAAGTTATCCCAAAATTACGAAACAAGGGCAAAGTAGTCCATCCGTTAAGTAGTATTTTGTCTTAATATGGCAACAAATGTTTTATTCTCATTGGTTGGGAAGGGTGGTGCTTTGGCCGACCTTAAACCCTTATAATTACCTCTTTATTCATCCAAAATGCAGCTATGAGAGATTGTAAGCTTAAGGAAAGAGAAGTAGGAAGTTAGGAAGAAAAAGTGAGGAGAAAATTGAAGAAAATTCATAGAAAATTACGAAAAAGCCCCTAAGGTAATTCCAACCATGAATCTTGCTATTTTTTCTTTCATTTACGATTTATATGATATAAATCCTTGATTTTTTTATTGAACTTTCATGCTTGGGTGCATATGTATGGATATATGCATGTTTAAGTTAAGTTGAATGTACAAAACCCTAAAATTGCTTTGTTTAGAAACTCTGTTTATTCAAACTTCCATATATTTTCGTGTACTTACTGGAATTGATTGATTCAAATTGGAGATTAACCTGGACTCATATAGGTATTACATATCCGAAAATCATGATAAAATACCAATAAATGAGTCTTTGGTGAGAGTTTGAAGTTCGGATATGAAATCTGCCCTAAGGGTGAAAATATGCCCGCCATGTGTTCGGTGTTTTGCTTGACATAGCAAACGAACCTTAAAAATTATGAAACTTTAATTTTGTATTTTTAAATATGTTTACTGATGTTGGGTGAAATATCATATAAAGTTATGATGTAGAAAAATTATGGAAATTCGTGGAAGTTGAATGAACGATAAGAGGGCCTATAGGACAGATTTGCCATGTGGTAAAGAAATGAGCATATCTTGCTCTACGAGACCTAAAATGATGTACCGTCTTTTGTATTGGAATACTAATATGACAAGGATTGAATTTCCAAGAATAAATGAATTTATATTTGGTCTATGATTTGGATATGTTTAATATGCTAGCATGGATTTGGATGGAACTTCACTTGTGATAAATGATTTGAATGGAATCATGTGATGCTTATGGATTGAATTATGTTTAAATCGTTCTTTGGATTATTGATATTATTACGATGATACTAATATTTTAACAATGATAGGAAGGGAAGAAGATCTGATTGAACAAGTACTGGATAAAGGCAAGGGCAAAGCCAGTTAAACTGCCAAGGTGAGTGTACTTATGATTTGTTTCATATATAAATATGAATATAGCTCTAAGAGCGGATTTGTTTGAATACTTCGGTATTCAGGATTTGTTTGGATATTAAAATATCCAGGATTTGTTTGGGTCTCATGATCCAGGATTGGTTTGAATACTTTGGTATTCAGGATTTGTTTGGATATTAAAATATCCAGGATTTGTTTGGGTCTCATGATCCAGGATTGGTTTGAATACTACGGTATTCAGGATTTGTTTGGATATTCAAATATCCAGGATTTGTTATTGCCAACGGGCAGAATTATTTGGATCTTATGATCCAGGATTTGTTATTGCCAACGGGCAGAATTATTTGGATCTTATGATCCAGGATTTGTTATTGCCAATGGGCAGAATTATTTGGATCGTATGATCCATGATTTGTTATTGCCAATGGGCAGGATTGTTTGGATTTTATATTTACATATTCGATATAGAATTGTTATTCTATTGCAGGGAAGGAGTACCTCACTAAACTTAATGCTTACGGTTTATATTTTAACAATTTCAGGTTCACACGCTGCCAGCTAGGGTACCATATGACCGGTAGCTTTGAGAGTTGCACCGTTGGAGAGAGCTGGGATTTAAAAATGGGATTTTATCGTTGTCACACTGAAGATTTTAATATACTCAGACATTGTATATATTGATTTAGTATGGATTGGGTTGATCATAGTTAATCACGGTATTGCATGTTTGCTTAATTATGACTCTGATATTGAATTTTATGATGTAAGAATAATATTATGTTCATTATGTAGGAAAATATTGATGAATGAATCATATTTCCAATGGGCTCAAGATTATGATCTAATTATTCCAATAACAAATGATTAGTATGGATATTGGGTTTTGGGGTGTGACAATAAATAACTTTGGGTGTATGGATAATTAATGTTTTTCATGAAAAATGATCAAACTATGAAATAATTATCATTATTTTTATAAAAATATATATAGTTCTATAAAAAACTTAAAAAACAAATGTATATAAAAATTATTAATCATGGATTCCTGCCCGGTATTCTGATCCATTTTGGGAGGTGGAAACTTTGGCTATTGCATCATTGAAAAGTGGGAGACGGGATAAAAAAATAGCTTTATTAGAAACAAATATAAATTTGAGTCAAAGCAGAAACAACGTATATGGGCATGCAATTTTGACAAATGGGTTCTCAATAAATTTGTATTGCTTAAACTTTGTACACTTTTCTTGAGGATAATGCAACATAAATATTCACAAACACAATACCAAGCAATGAACTAACAATAGCAATTAACTATAGGCAAAATAAATAATTAGAAACATTATAAGCTAAGCAATTCAGTGTTTATGAATATATGAGATGTTAACTACCCTGGAAAAAAATTACCATTAATGGAGCACAATTATTATGCTTGTATAATATATTTAAGGCAATATGAATTTTTTTTAATAATGAAAATAAAAGGTTGTTGAAAATACTATCCAATTAATCACAACCCATGAAATCAATTAACTATAGAAAACATAAACAATTACAAACTTTATAACTTAAGCAATGCAATGCTTGTGAATATATGAGTTGTAAACTACCCTAAAAAAACAATTACCCATTAATGGGGAAAAACTATTATGCATGGATATATTGTAGGCAATATAAAAAAATTGATTTAGATTTGACCAATTTCCCTACCCATGACCCACATAAATCAACTCATGACCATGATGGTTATATTCTCACTTCCTTAGTCTATTTTTTTTAATTAACATCTAATGAAAAAACTGTATTTAAAAGTTTTAAATTCAAGTGAGTGGCAATGAGGCATTGTAATGTGAATAGAGTTAACTGTCATTTCTTTATTTTTGCATGCTTTCCATATTTGTGGTATTCTTCTCGCTACAAAAAAAATAAATATAAAAGACCATTTTCCTTTAAACTATTATAATTGCTAAGATCATTCCCTTAGTGTCGAGTAGGACAAAAAAAATTTATGAATTGTGTCTCCCATAATCCAGTGTATTGAAAATACTTTAAATAATTTGGGCCTCTTCTTCCTGCAGAATTCAAGCCAACCACACATTAAAGGCTTCACCACTGGTATAGTCCAAAAACACACCTTGAAATCATATGTGGTAAACAAACATAAACATTTCATGGTAAACCAATGATACTACTTTACAACACAGACAAAATAAAGAAACCAAGGCAAGATGATAATAACAAAAAATAAAAACGTTTCAAATCTGTAAAACTCCGAGTCTGAACACAAAAACCAAAACTCTAAACAGATAAGCCACTAAGACTTGAATATGCTCAGCCGATTTCACAAATGCTCAACAACATCCAAAGAGATAAGCCACTGCAAATTTAAATATGTAAGATTAAAAATAAAATAGAAATGTGATGATTAAGTTATCCCTTCCACCCCCAAATCAGATTTCACTGCACAAAGCCTCAAAATAGAATGCTAACATGATTAATACCATAAAAAACTATTTGATCCCCCAATCCATAAATCAATCCAAAAGAGAGAGAAACAAATCGTATACCTCGACTCGAGTTCGTAGTGAAAATCTGCAAATAAAAACCATTTGAACTGCAAAACCTAACAAACATGATTAATACCATAAATACCCTAAAGGGGGCAAAGATCAAGATAGAGTGAAAGCGATACCTTTTTACGTGGTGGGACCGGTCCAGAACGATCCCAACATCTCAAAACCCATCCCACAAAAACCAACTCCGACCTTCTCCTACCCACTTCCAGCATAAGGAATTACCGACCCCAAACCTGGAAGCCCTAAACCATTACTCCGACGACCTGTGACCACAGTTTCATAAACTCCGGTCATCATAACTTTCATTCAATCACCGACAAACAACCAAACCCGATAAACCAAATCTAATACCAGAACCCAGAAAAAATGAAAGTTGCCACCGCTGTATAGAGGAACACAACTAAAAAAATTACAATGATAACTGCATATAAACAACAACACGAATAAAGAAGTAAAATGAGCAACAAAAAAAAATCAACAATGTTGAGATGGGTTTAAACATATAAAAAACACCAAATGAACGAATCTAATAAAAAAACAAAAATACAGCATACAAACATCTAAAAAAGTAGATATATGTGCAACTGGATAAAGGAGTATATTTGAAATACTTTTACCTTAGCTGAAGATGAGAGAGAGAGAGAGAAAGACTAAACTCTAGAAAAATAAATAGTCAAATTTTGAGATTGGGCAATTACACTATGATAGAAGAAAAGGATATATTAAGCAACAGGGAAGGGATTGGAAACGGTTGGGATGTCTTTGGGATGGAAAACGTTTAGGTTATTTAATGAGTGAGAGACTAAAACTTTTGGTTATGCGGATAAGGGGAGATAGAAGATTTGATATGGGTTTTTAAGAGAGAAATGAAAAGGCAAAGGGAAGAGGAAGAGGAATATGAAAGAAGAGAAATAATTGGGCGGTAAGAGATGTGAAAGGTTGGTTAGAAGGAAGAGAGAAAAAGAAAATTAAATATGAGGTGTGCCATGTGGATAGGTTCTTTGTTCAGCAAATAAATGCCTTGTATAGCATTTTATAGTAGTATAGAGATTAAACCATCACATAAACTGGTAATGGAATCTAACACAGATGAATAATATAAATAAAGATGACCGACACAACTATCGGTTCAACAATAAAATACACCAAAAATCTGAAACAGTAACCTGGATATACAATGCCTGATAAATAACTGAATACCAAATCTGACGGCAATATGCCCAAATGAGTACTGAAGTAAAGTCCCTACACTAGGAATGAATAAATGAAGCATTCATAACAAAGTCTTGCAACTTTCACATGAGTTGCAGCTGCGCATCCCTCGAAAGAATCCTCAAGTTGGGAGTCCCTGTGGCTGGACACCTAAAATGTTTTGAAAAAGGTTTTGACATGGGCCAGATCCCAATTAAACATTTTTTAAAATATTTAGCAAGCAGTTAAATTGCAATAATTAGATATGCATGTACACTTTTCATATTTAAGTTAGTGTCGCACTCACTTGAGGTGTAGCTCACGCCTCATTTAATGTGCACACCTAACGCTTGCCTTCTAACCATCCTAGTTAAGCCTCCCCCTCCTAACTAGCCGCATCACACTTGTTCCTATCGCACTACTCTAACCCGAGTATTCTTACTTTTATTATTAGGTTATCTTCTACTCAACTTATTAATCGGTTCAACTATATTAGTTCATATAACGTTTACACTAGTTATATAAGAAATTACCTTGTTAAATCATATAACTTTCACACTAGTTATGTAAGAAATTACCTTGTTAAATCATATAACTTTCACACTAGTTATATAAGAAATACATTCACACTTATGTATTAATCCCGTACATTATTATCTACTCGTTTTGTATATGTACTAGTATACTATAGCATTCACACACATGTTAAGTATAATATCCATCCTCCCGAGTAAGGACTCACCAGGTGCTTTATCTAAAATGCTATCACCCCAGGTATACTCATCCACTCGGACAACCCAACCCAGTTAGCTCCCCGAATCAGAGAAAAAAAAATAAACGTAGCGGAGGCGGCCATAGTTCTTTCACCGAAAGTGAAACTGAATCATACCCAAAGCGGTTCACCTCTGAAAAATAATCACATAATAAAATCCTGAACGATACTACTAGAGAAATACCTTTTTACGACGGTTTTAGAATTCAAATTTATGTCCATTTTCATTAAATTGTCATAATAAATAATATTATTTCATAATTATGACCCTTTTTGCATTTAAACAATTAATTATGACATGCATATACTTGTTGGGTCATATTAATATGATATTTTATGACCGTAGTATTTTAACTGTCATAAAATATATTTATTTGATATGACACTTTTTTATGTATGGTAATATTAACTCTAATTTATAAAATTAATAATTTTTTTAATAAACTTATGTAATTATTTATGACAGTTTCCAATTGAAAAACTTAGCAGGAAACATGTATAAATTAGAGTCTTACGCATCTCAAACTATCCACAATTACATTCGACGATAAAAATGGAGCCACAATCCGACAAGCATCTCATCTTCAATTTCTCATTTTCAACCTAGAATACAAAAAGTCTCTGAGCAACATTGGAACAACAGCAAGAAAAAAGCCGTCAAACCCCTCGGTATCTAGTTAAGACGATTGTTCAACATTGCTGAGTGATTTCACATACGATTTTATTCAAATTTGGCTATACTCGTATTACTTTCTTCTTTTTTAATATTGAATCAGAGATTGTTCACGCAGGTACATATCTAGTAAACTATACTCGTATGATTGTATTTCAAGATTCAAGGTAGAGTTCAGTTTTGAAACAACCAGAAGGGAGAGATAGGATTCAAGATTCAAGTTCACGTAGGTACGATGTCTATTTTTATGTATTTTTTCTGTTTTTTATTTTTTTATTAGAAATTTGGTTGGAAATAATTTTTATTAGTCTTGGAAATAATTTTTTTATTACTGGAAATAATTTTTATTTGCTGAAAATTCTTTACTATTGCTGGAAATTATTTTTATATGCTTGAAATATTTTATATTGGTTGAAAATCTTCTTTTTATTGCCTGGAATTATTTCTATTTGTGGGAAATAGTTTTTTATTTGCTGGAAATTATTTTTTATATGCCGAAAATAATTTATATTGTTGGAAATCATTTTTTATTGCTCGAAATAAAAAAAAAACATGCATCTCGATTAGGAGTGGCAAATTATCACACGACCCGATAACATGACACAACCCACACGACTTTTTAGCGGCTTTGGATAAAGCCTTAATGAATATAGGTGCTTAACGGGTAGACCCGCTAAACACGATAACTTAGTGAATCGGGTTTGGGTTTAGCCATTTAGTTTAAATACATGGCACGACTTGTTAAGGCACGATTTGAACACGATCTAAACATGGTAGGAACCCGATAAGACACGACACGGTACACACAAAATTCTTAACGAGTCGGGTTTGGGTAGATGTGCTTTTGACACGAACCCGGTTAGACCTGGCACGAAATCGACTTGACAAGACACGACCCATTTCCACCCCTAATCCCATTGATGAAATTAATGACACGACCCATTTCCATCCCCAATCCCGAGGATGAAAGTAATCATTTTTTATACGCTAAAAATAATTTATATTAGTTCAAGGTTACACTGTGTGTGTTTCGGTTTATTCCCTCTATATCGTGCGTGTGGGAGTTTTGGTTTACAAAATCTTTACAAATTTTGCATGTTCAAAATTTGTAATTCAAACATCAAGTTACAAAATTTAAATTACAAATTCTCATTCTTGACGAATCCGAATCCCCTCGATTTGTCCGTCTCATTGTCATTAATGATCTGAAAAAACATTCAACAAAATTTGAGATACATATTGGTTTGGTTAAATTTAGGGCATGTTTTTACTGTTCTGAAAATTATGTTTAAATTCTATTTTTTGGAAAAAAATTTATAAAGTATCAACATCACATGATATACAAAATGGCTCTTATGCACATGAAAATGTTTGCTAATTTTATGTTCCCTAATGTTAACATGTATGTACGTTTTTACCAATCTATTAATATATATTTGTTCTATTAGGAATCCCATTTACTTAATTCTAGACATGATTAGCAATTTTCTTAACGGTATCATTAATTTTAAACATTAAACTATGGTATTTAGATTTCGAGATATTTACATGCATGTGATATTAGACATGATTCAAGTGCCTCTCCATTTGTAGATTTTAGTGTGCACGTTAATGAAACTCCAGCGCTAGAGGTGGAACCATTCTCCGTCCTTGACCCCTTAGTTATAGGCTGGGCTCTTCCTCCTTAAGGTTATCATAATAGATCTGTTACAAATAAATATGTGCAAAGAATCAACATGAGTCTTCACATATATAAAACGAATCTATATAGATATAAAATGAATCTTCACAAATATGATATGAATCTTCACAAATATAAAATGAAGCGACATTGGACTGTTTTTCTAATTTAGTTTTATGTGTCGTTGGCACAAACTAATCATTTCCTTCGACTGAGCAATATCTACTCCATTGAAATAACAAAAGAATCCTCAACTTTTAGCATGGAATTGTTCACTGAAACGAAGCTTCAAATCTGTTATATACCTAAATACTGATGATAAGAGCAAAAGCGTTAAATCCATACTGAATAACAACCTCACTCATGGTTCAAAGTCAAGGACGATATCGCGACGATACAGCCGAGTTGACTAGGTATCGGTACCCACCAATTCGATTCTGAGTTACGAGTTGAGTTTTCGATTATTGGTGTGAATCGACACTATATTGGTAATTTCTCGAAAGTATCGGCTTATATCAGAGATATCACGGCAGAATCGGCCCATATCGGCGATGTCACGGTAGTATCGACCACTAAGCATCAATCTCTCTATCTCAGCTTCTAACTCACTCAATTGAGCCTTGATTTTGTATTCATGTCACAATCAGAGCAATCGCTTTCAATTCAGTACAGGATATATGATGTTTCGTGATCGCAAATCGGATTTTTTGGGTTAAATCTCTCATTTCTTTTCTTGTAGTATTACTAAAGGGGTTATCTCCCATTTAACCTTCTTTTTGTATATGCTTAATTTGTATTAAAATGTATCATTATTCAACTATCCTTAAAGTGTATGATTATTTACATTATATATATCATTAATTAGTAATAGGTATTATTATAACATTCACAAAGAAGATATTACTAAATATATATTTTGACTTAGAAAATGTTATGCATACTAAATGATGATTCAATATAAACAATTAGACAATGTTATGCATATTAAATTATGATTTTGTACTTTTCTAATTAAGCCATGTTATTATTCTTATTTTTTTAAACTTTTCTATATTTTTTTAGTTCTCTAAATATTGTATAGATGCGTATCGTCCGAGACCGAGACTAATACTGATATAGAGCCAAAAATTGAGCATCCGCGTCATAGACCAATACCGCAACTTTGAACCATTCCCTCACTAAATATATCAAACCAATAATGTGGCTACTGTTTCAAATCTTATAAGTCTTTACACAACCAACATACTACCTGCTCCTTCCTAGAAGAAAAGTATCCAGGTGGTTAAGCCATATAAACTTCCTCATGCAGGTCCCATGTAAAAAAGCATTGTTAATGTCCAATTGGTATAATGGTTTTGAATAAGCTAACTAATTTAAGTGGACAGTGCATCATGTGAACCAAAAAACATGGAGGGACCATCTAAATTAATTATGAAACACTGATAGGAGAACTCCCACACACTTGATTACAGTGAGTTGGTCTTCCCATTTATCCCGAGTGTATGCCCAATACCTCCACAATAGTTAAACTTCCAACCAAGCCTTATATTACATCCATTACAACGTTCATTTGCACTCCGAATACATGTTTAAATTAGTTATAGAACAATAAGAGAGTTGATTAACTATTATTCATGTGTATCAAGCGTGAACTTATAATCTTATTAGCATTTTAGAATTTTCCTTCATAAGTTCCCTAGAAAGAGTGAGGAGTTTCCTTACTCATTTCCCAAAATTTTTCAAAAACATCTAGGACTTATTGACATTTCCCTCCCACGTCCTAACTCGTGGAATTTTGACTTGAGTAGTGTTCGCCATGGTTTAAAATATTTTAAATTTAGTTTCATCTAAATAAAAGTGTTATAGGCTCTGTTTTCATCTTATTGTGGTCAACACAATATTGTATCAGAAGGTATAAACCGCGTTGAATTATTGGGGTGGAACATTAGAGTTGGATTAATTGGCCTTTGCATGTTTTGTTAGATAAGTCATGAAAAAACATACAATATCGATCAGCTGACATCCAATTTACGCTACACACCAGCTTACTAAAGCACATCACCAAAGCTCAATCAACCATCCGATGCCCAAATGATGGTGCATGTCGGTCGGCCAATGCTATGCACCAAGGCAAGTCGGCCAATCGATGCTTAAGCGATGTTGCGTGTCGGTTAACCAACACACAACACCACTAATAGTTTGACCAGAAGATGCTAAATGACATCGCACACTTTCCCTCCGGCATCCAAATGACGTTGCATGCCTGCCGGACGACACCCAAACAACATTGCACATAAAGCACCAGGGCAAGTAGGCCAACCGATGTTCAAATGATGCTACATAGCGTCCAGTTGACACATATCCCCAATGAAATTTAGTCCAACCAATGTACAAACGATGTTTCATGCTGATTTGTTGATGCCATGTACCGAGGAAAGTCTTCAAACCAATGCTCAAACGCTGTGGAATGTCGGCCACACCCGACACACAATACCAATGCAATTTCAGCCAGTCGATGCAATCGACACTTCAATATAATTTAATTTCAGTATACCAATTTAATTTTTATCCAACCTACAATTATCTTTAGAAGGTACTGGTTTTATCAATACAATTAAATTTCAGTATATTTATTAATTTTTTCAACTTTTTATAAATTTTGATTAATGATTTTAGTTAAATTTGGATCCTTTTAGTTAAATTTGGATCTTACAGTTCAATGAAGTTAACTATGATGTTTTTTGAGGTTTTAGTGTGTGCTCGTATGTTTTTGTTAGCTAGAACTGTTCTGTTCTGGTTAGATTATGGTTTTGTGATTTATATGATCCATTTCTCTTCTATACCTTGAAAATGTGTCTTGTCTAGGGCCAAGATGCCTATCAAACACAATTTCTCAATTATACTTCCATATGCCCATGCCAACAATATTTAGTTTAGCATGTATCGATTAGTAGGGAGTTTTTAGTTATTAGGGCCGGTTTGGTTTGCAACTATTATTAGAGTTTTATATTACAGTTTTATTTAGCATTAAGGGTATTTTAGTATTTTTTTTCTTTTTTTGTTAGGTGATTGGAGTAGGTCATATATTCTCTTTCATTCTTCTCATTGTATTGTATTCTAGTTTATGTTAATATGAAACCCTAGCCCCTCTTCTCTTTTCCATTGATTGTAGATCTTTGATATGTTATCAACTATAATTCTATTTTTTGTGTTTAAATACAATTCTGATAAAAATCTGCATTTAATAACTTGTTTCTAAACACTGAATTGTAATATTTCTGTGTTATAATCAAGTTTTTCAGAAAACAGGTTCAGGGTGTTTTACAATTTCTATTTTTTATTTTTCAACTCAGAATTATTCATTCGTAATATTTTAATGCATTTATACCTTAATATATATATATATATATATATATATATATATATATATATATATATATATATATATATATATATATATATATATATATACACACTAGCGTATGCCCGTGCCTGAAGGCACGACAAAAATTGTCCAAAGTACGTAATCGCGAACCGACGAAAAATTTTCAAAGTTCGTAATCGCGAAATAACAAAATGTCGTTCCCCAACAAAATAAAACAAAGTGTTATTTTAAAAAAATTGGTCATGATCTCCCTTGTTTATAGGACTATCTACCCTGCTTAACAAATAATAAATTGTCCAACACCATTCAAATAATCTAAATTCATCAAACAAAGTCCATATAACATGAAATATATTATATTCATCAACTGAATTCACATTGCCTCTAATAAAAAAGTGTCCATTTAAAAAAAATTGGACATAGTCTCCTTTGTTTATTAGACTAACCACCCTCTTAAGCGATAACAACAAATCCAACAATATTAAATGATAATAAATTCATCTAACAAATAATTCAACGAAACAAACTTCATAACAAAAATAACATATATATCAACTTAGGTCCAAGGGCTTTAGACGGATCTTTTTTTTCTTCATCATCCTCGCTGAATGAGTATGCCACATCCTTAAAAGCTTTAGAGATTCTTGAGACGATAACTTGTAGAGAATTTTGACCGAGAATAACTGTATATCCAAGCAATATAGAAAAATTATGTCAAAACTCTAAAAAATGTGCGAAATAAAATAACCAATATCATATCTAAAGAATAGAAAAGACCATACATTTCATCCGCATTAGTTTGTCTATCGAGACCCTGAAACATGTCGTTCCGAATCTTGTCCATGAGTCATCTGTCAATAAATATACATATTCACAAAGTGTTAATAGATAGGGAAATATGGAGCATTCGTGATGTGAGTGATGTTTACGAACATATGTGGTACGCACATATTCTTATGTTTCCATGCCACATTCCTACGATGTAATAATAACTTTCAATTTGTTACTAAATTTATGTCCGCATATAGCTTGTCCAAATTTAGAATAACCCACTCTTAACATGGAAAACACTAAATTAATATAAATCCAATGGGAGAAGAATAAAAATCTGAACACACCCCACACCCATGTATGTATATGCATTTGGTCGTGTTTATTTTTGTTAATTACCTTGATAGAGATATTGCAATTTAATAATTAAAATGAGGAGGAAATAAAGAAACATTGAATAATAAAAGAAAATTCAAAAATAAGAATTTCAAATTATAATGAAACAATACCTTACATCAAAAAATTTATTAGGTCCCCCAAAATGAATCTTCATTGTAACAAAGAACTTTAGCCAAATAGCATGCATTTTTATTTCATCCATTATTCAATTACCTGCAAAATTAATTTTTTAGATAAAAAATCAATAAAAAAAGCATCATCCATGAACTAATGTAGTTACCACATTTGATGTAGCAAAATGGGAGAAATTGTATAATTCTTTAGAGTCAAAACATGGGTGCGATAGAGACCTTAAAGTTCTACAAAGTTTGTCTAGCAAATTTCTCACCACAATATGAAGAACAAAATTATTTCGGATACATACCTCATTTCTTAAAAGCACCGATAAAACTCCCTTAACGCCACGTCGATGTGCCCTATCCCCTATTTGGAAACAATTCACCTTATTCTTAATCTGAATCCAGCTAATTCCCATGGGTAAGTAAACAATGTGGATCCTGAGAAGTTTATTTCAAACTAAAGTGGAGTGTATGAAAGTGAAGAAAGAACATAACCTAGAAGTATGCATATATACGCTCTGCAAATATGCATATGCATATATCCACCTGCATATACGCAAATTGCACCAAGAAATATAGAACAATTCGGTCATCGTCATCTTCTACATATCTGTCAGAAGAATACTAGATCAGGACTTTGTCAACTAAGAAGTCAAAGTGTAACTAAGAAGACAAATTTTAGTTGTACGTAGAATTCAGAAAATAGAGCACGCACCTTTAGATTGTGGGTATGTTAAGATTTTTTATTCTTAAAGCTCTCTCCCTTTATTTTGATCAGCTGCAACAGCTAGCAGTTATTGAAATTGCGCAACTCATCTCAAATGATGCTAAAATCTTACAAAATGACTGACATTTTTCTTGGGTGGATCAATTGGACATGGTTCATTACTTGTAGGCTTAGTTTGCTACAATTTCAGGAAAGACACATTAAATAGTTCATTAAATATATAACACAACAATGGAAGAATTTGTAAGCATCCAAGACAACTGAATAGTAGATGCAACTGCAGCTTCCAAGGGTACAAAACCAAGTGGGAATTCAGCATTCAGAATTCTGAATTTTAATACCTCCATTGTACAAAACCTTCCTTATTAAGGCATCACACCCCTTTAAAATTATATTTGTACAATGTGAACACACACCTTTATATTAAGGTTTTCTGAATTCAACAGCTGCAGCTTCCAAGTGGGAAAACCAACTGAATAGTAACAACCAAAAATCAAAGGAGTAAGTTTCATACACCATTCTTTATCAAACACTTAATAGGCTAAATTTTATCACCACTTTGTCTAATGAATCAACGGAAGGAAGTTATAGCTCGAAGAGCCTATAACAAAACTTGGGTGGTGAGATTTGCAAAGGCTCTCTTAATCTGTAAGTCCCATGTTAAGTGAGTAGATATAATGACTAAATAATTAATTTACTCATTTTCACAAACTATTAATTCCACATCATGAGAGGGACAACAATGTAACTCTGAGTGATATACATTTACTCTAAATTGATAATTGAAAATGAGTAAAAGGTCATTAGAATGATGATCACAGGTGTTAAAAATCTTCAATAAGGCTTTGTTTCTAAATTACTTATCCCTAGAATTTTTTTTTTAATATTTAAATATGATAATTGCAATTCCTCAATGAGAATCATAGGAGCATCTTGATATTCAGAATCGGATAGAGAAATAACATTAGGGAGGTAAAATTCTTCATAGTAAGGTAACTCAGTACCTCTAGGTGAAAGATTACACTTGTCCATCACCATGGCCTCATTGCTAGATATGTCTCCTCTTTTGATCTTCTCAATTTGTTTCACAAATTTTGAAGGGTGAAATGAATATTGATGTGAAGGCTTCTAGGGAAGTTCTTGGATTTGATTTCTTGAAGGACTCCTCTTTATTGAATCATCATTTACTTATGGAGTTGGATCATTATTCAAAGAAATATTATTTTCATCCACACAATGGATCATTATTCAAACAAATATTATTTTCATCCACACAAATTGTAGGAGGATCTTGAATGAATTCTGGAACAGGTTATTGAGTAATGACTTCAGGATCTTGAGGATCTTGAAGAGGAGGTTGTTGAGTAATGACTTTAGGATCTTGAAGAGGAGGTTGTTGAGTAATGACTTTAGGATCTTGAAGAGGAGGTTGTTGAGTAATGACTTTAGGATCTTGAAGAGGAGGTTGTTGAGTAATGACTTCAGGATATTGAGGATCTTCAAGAGGCTTTTTCAAGATTATGGGATTTTGGGGAACTTTGGCTTGAGTTTTTGAGGTTTGGGATTCTTGATGATTCAAGTTTCAGTGTCATGGCCTTTCCTAAGACAGCGATAACAATAAAGAGGGACATTTTCATGCGAAATTTCTTACCAAAATCCTTTAGCACCTGATCCAATCCAAGCTTTGGCAGGGTGTTTGATGGTGATATCCATCTCTACACATAACCTAGCCAAGCTAGGTCTCTTTGGAGATACAGTGTATCTATCCAACTGTAGGAGTTTTCCAATAACTTCTGCAATTGAGAATAAAGAGGATTTTGCAAAGAAATGGATTGGTAAATTGGAAAAGTTAATCCAAACAGGAGCAATACTACTCTCAATGTCTAGTCTAAAATTTGAATTTGATGTCATTCTTACACATTTGTTCTAATGATTCAAATTTACATGCTAATGTATGGAAAGAGGAAAGTAAGCCCAACTATCTTCTGTATAAACTTTTAAATAAAAAAAGCTTCTATGTTATTTGGTAAATAAAATAATAATGAAAATCAGAATAAAAAACTTTAGATTCTTCGGTCTCCCCACCACCACCACTGCCCCTTTCTTCTCTATTTTTGGTAATAAAGGATTCACTTATAAAAACCTCTGCTGAACTGTCTGTCCTACAATTTAACCACAAAATGGCATTACAATGGTTACAATATGTAACCATAAAATGGCATTACAATGGTTAAATAAATTATCATATAACTACAAATGCTCAAGCATATGTTCTCAAGTTCTTTAAGAGGTAAATTTTCTTAAGAATGCGATATAATATGCACCTAATTAAATTATTATATATGTGTTGAAGTGTTGAGAATTCAGTAGTAAATGTAGCAAATCTTTCAAAGTTCTTTAGGAAGTATATTGTATCAAACACATATAATGGTACTGATTTTTTTTGTAATATATGCTGGTTAGGAATTGTCCAGTTCTTCATAAATTTATTAGGTATTTAAAAATTTTAAAAATAATTCCTTCAAAATCATTTTTTCCAGAAATTCAATAACATTGTAAAAACTTCATAGCAGTGCTAATAGTACTATAGTTTTTTTGAATTCCACAAACTATGAATTGCACATCATGAGAGGGACAACAATGCAACTCCAAGTGATATACATTTACTCTAAATTAGAAAATAAATCCATATAAGAATTATTAAACATAAAGCAATAATTCCAGGTTCAGGACGCGTGTTTGCAGCATATATGCCTTTATTTCTATGCATATTGGAGCATATATGGCAGTGCATATATACAGTGCACGTGTGTGCGTGCGTGTTTGTGTGTGTATCTGTACACGTATTGTAGTGGCATGCCTGATAATTAATGCTTTGATCAGATTCGTTAACTGGAGCCCCTTCCTCCCTCCCAATAAACCACACCACCAAATGTAGGAATCACAAAAAGCAACGAGTCTTTAGGTACCTGAGAATATAATAAGGTTACGAGGGAACTTCAATAGATATCATGTTGGATGGGAGCATAAAGCATCCATCTACCATAAGAATGGCAAATAAACTGAAAAGAAGGTATTCACAAATGTTAATATAGTAACGATTTTACGAAGAAAAAAAAAGGATAGAAAATAATCTTTGATAGTATAGTCATGGAAATGATTCCACATGCTGAAGCAGAAACTCACAATCAAGTATTTCGTGATCCCAGAAAAATCAATATCAACAACAATGTGAAATTTGTACACGTTGCAATGGTTGAATTTAACACCATCACGACCCCAATTGATGCATATGTGTACTATCACCAAGAAAGCTAAGGATACCATTCTGGACAGTGTTTTCGAGTTCATCAGTTTCATCACCAGCGAGTATGTTATTGTGATTAAATGAAAAAAGACACCTGATATAGAAAGAGAAGGAAAAACACCTGCTTAAAAAAAAATGCTTGTGACGAAATGAAAAAACTTCTTGCACATAGTTTGAGCCCCTGAGTGTAGTTAGAATTTATACATAATTTATTGCACACGGTTTTGTTCCCCAGCTTCACATCTACGTTCCAAAACAATGACTATAAAAGCTAATTGGACTTTAGTTTGTAAACAACCAATCCTCCACCCTTTCTCCAAAAAAAAGTAGTTCATAAATAAAATACAAAATACATGTACAACAAAAAAATGGGCATATAGTATTGCCCAGGATGAACCTATGCTGACCACAAAACCAAGTCAAGCCTTATTCCTCAAACACGATTCATATGAACTTAATTTCTGCACAGGTTGAGTCATGACATCTGCTCAAATTATGCACAGGCCGAACCTAACATCCTCCGTAACTGAGTAGGATATCACTTTAATATTGTGATTAAATGAAAAAGGACACCTGCTTGTAGAAAGAGAAAAAAGACACCTGCTTAAAAAAACACCTGCTTAAAACATCATCTCTGTATTTGTTGTTTAAGAAGAGATTTTCTTCTCAAATGTACAACAACCCACCAAGCTTCGGACCACCCTCTTCCCCTCCTAACATCTCTCTTCCCTTCGGACCAAATTGGAAGGCTTGCTGGGAGATGAGTCCCAAATACCTAAAAGCCTTGACCAAACACATAAATCGAAGAGAACTTAAAGGAATTCAACTGATTAAAACATTTTTAACAGTTAATTCAGCTGATTAAAATATTTCAAAGGGGGTCAAAATGATTACCATACTGAAATCTTTGATCGTGCCTATAGCAAACAACAAAAGACCTTCCACAAACCTTATTCTATCATTTGTTCGAAAAAATATCTAAAACCAATGCATTAATCACACAACATATAAATAAGTGTAGAAAATAAAGCAATTATAGGACAGTAGAATCTTTACTGCAGCTCCGAGAAGTAATAGAGAAGGAACCCTAACTCCAACCTCAACTTGTGGTTGCAGTCCAAGTGGGGGTCTGATAAGATAGAGAACCCCTGTTTTGAAACTGATTTGAATATGATAAGACATCTTGAAGGCAAACGTAGGAAGAGTTATCTTACCAAATCTTCATCTCCCGCAAATTGCTCCATCGAGACCTCCTATCTTCATTCGCTAGAGAATTTCTTCTCCATTTTTCAGCAAATACAACACCGCACCCTATAAAAATTTATATGAAAATTATTAGTAGATAATACCATGGTTGTTAATATTAAGTGTATAGCTGGTATTAACAGTTGGTAATAGCTGTTAACATTAAGTGTATATCAAGTGTAATACCATGGTTGATAATACCATTTTTTAGCAAATACAACAACGCACCCTATATGAAAATTTTTATTAGATAATACCACGATATGTATAGCTGGATCTATCGGGTTTTTCCATGTTCCGTTGAAAACTGGAGTGTATCGGGTGATACATATCGTTGATACAGTAAACGAAAACTTGCATAGGTGTTTGGCATTCAACATTGTATGTTTGACACACAACATATACGTGTTCATGCATTGTGTGTGTCAAAATTCTAAATAATGTCAGAAATGAATGTGTGGAAACCCAAGCTTTGCTAATGGCCATACATTTCAAAATACCAACCTTTGCTAATGGTCATACATTTCAAAATATCAAGCTCGTTAAATGAGAAGCATTCTAACATGTTCTTACTAACCTTACCAATCCCTACGGAAGATGAATATAGAACTAAGCCACCTTTGAGGCAATCTCGTAGAATTATACCCAAATTGGAAATCAATATCCATCCCTGTTTAGGCAACCAAAATGCAAGCAATAGTTGTTATGATCTACTCTTCACTATATTTTATAAAAGATAAAAACAATATAAACAACACAGTCTGTCGAAAGTTTCATCAAACACCTTATCTACACTATGTAAATAGCATACACTTCAAATGATCTACGCAACAGTACCTATTCATTTCAACTGTATCTATTGTAGTTGTCCTATTATGATAAATCTTCTAATACATCTCCCAAAGAAAGATATTAATAACATGATACATGAAATAGGGGATTATAAACGTAGTTATACACCAAGAACTTACAAAAATCTCCACACATCCCAAACAGAACAACTAAAAGAGCACCTCAATAAAAGAAAAGAAAAATTATAACTAAATAAAATCTACACCTCACATTGAATAAGAAAAAATGGCTTTTGTTTTTTATCGAACAATTATAGACCTCAAAATAAACAAAAAAGATAGTGATATCAAATAATAAAGCGCTGTACTTTTGTTTTTTGCAAAATTAGACCAAATATCTGTAAAATTAATCTGCAACTCCAAATGTTTACACCAAATATCTACACACACATCCAAAATGTTTACACCTACTTATTACGTGGAAAAAAATTTAATACAAAAATAAACCCTAAAGGTTTTATTGGAAATCTCTAAAAAACTAAAATACAGCATAAATAGAGAGTTTACCAAAGAGATCCAAGATTCGAAACCTCAGAAACCCAAAATTTGAACACAACATACTAAAATATGAGATTAGTGATTTAAAAACCCTACAAATATAAAATCTATCACATATAATGAGATTAGTGATTTAAAATCTATCACACATATTGAATACTTTAATAGACATAAAATAGCAGTACATGTTCACAAAGATAAGAAGCAACCAAAAACCCAACGTATTTGACTGTATATTTCTTCACCTGTCGGAGATGGTCTTCTGCGATGGTCTTTGATACTCACAGTCGTCGATTTGGGTGGTTGAAGTAAGATTCTTTACCTAAGCAACCAAAAATTTAAACACAAATTACTGAAACCAAAAGTGAGATAGTATAGCTGAAATCGAAAGTGAGATAGTATACTTGACAAAAAAAAACTAATTTTCAACCAAAAAAAAACTAAACCCAAATGAAAATGGTGAGAGATAGCATACCTAATAGGAGAGCATGATAGAATCGAGAGAAGAGTGTGCTAATGACGGGGTGGGTTTTTGTGATCTTACGGGAGAGAGTGGTGAGAACGTGAGAGTGTCTTCTAAAAATACCCTCATTTTCAAATTAAAGGGTAACTTTGATGAGAAAAAAAGAGGGGGAAACCAAAAAAGTGAGGGGTAGATTTGTAAAAAGGAATGGGATGTGATCTGAACCATTAAAATGTGTAAAAATGTGTAAGGAAGTGGCACACATCTTGACCATTAAAATGTGTAGACAATTCAAAAACTTCCCTAACTTATTTTATATATATATATATATATATATATATATATATGTTTACCAATTTTGTCAAATTTTCAAAAAACTGTTTTTAAAAACAAGTTTACCAAATGCACACCAATAATTATAAACACAAAGAACTGAATTTTTTAAAAACAGTGTTTAAATCAAGTTTTCTGAATACAGCACCATACGGGCCCTAAACCTTTTTGGCATGTCACATGATTTATAATGTGCCAAAGATATCATTTTTAATGTTGTATAGTTAGTAAGAAGTTTTTAGTTATTACTTCCACTTAAAATAATCATTGGTAGTCTGATTTAAAGTCCATGCCAAATAGTCATCTTGATTGTCAAGTGGCAGCTGGAATTATTCTATCTTCCCATGAATAAGAGGGAATTTAGATGAGAAATCACAAGGTATATCCTAATTACCCTCTTTAATCTATTCACACACCGTTTGATTATTATAAGGATAGTCTAATTTGTCTCTCATTTGGTTTGCTATAGGTTCTCCAATCTATATGTCAGTCCAAATCTTTATATTTTTTCCAATGCCAAAAATCCATTAAGAATGGAGAATGATTAGGCTATAAGCTTCTTGATAACCAGGTTAAATAGAGATGACCTTGTAACACCTCTTCTATCTAAAAGGATTAAATCTATCATTCAAAAATTTAGGCCATGTAGACTTTTTAAAACAAGTTTACCAGGCAAGTTTGAGGATGGCAGCCTTATTAAGACATTGGAAGCATCGTAAACTGATACAACCTTCATTGATAGGAGCACAAACTTTATTCTAATCCACAGTGACCAACTTTCTTTTAGAAGTTGAACCATAATATAGAAAGAATCTAACCCAAGCTTGCATCTTCTTTAAGAGATTTCCAGGCCATTTATATACCGTTAAATTGTATATAAGAATAGGTTGGACCACAAGTTTGATCAGTTAAAGCCTACCAACAGTAAAAAGCATTTTATCTGGCCAACTATCAAATTTGGTCTTAGGTCTGTTTGCAATTGATTGTAAATTTCTTCTTTTAGGTTTTCCTCTAAAAATAGGGACCTCTAAGAAAATGTGTCATTACCTTATTTGATGCCTAGGGTGTCTCAAATATCCTTTCTTCTGCTTTGAGTACCTTTAGTTAAGAACATAGTACATTTAGCTTTATTAATTCTCTGACTAGAACAATTTTCATGGTCTTTTTTTTAACAACTGTTTTGAATGAATTATCTAAGACAATGTAGGTTTTTTGTACTATATTCAAGAGAGAATTAATAAATCTATTCAAGAGAGAGATGTACTATGAAAATTGAGTGGGTTAAAAGTTCAGTCTGAAAATTGAGAACAAGTCTAGCAGGGAACCCAAGTGTGGAACTCCCCCCAAAGGTCCAGAAATGATAACCGTACATTTTGGATCTCTTCTACTATCTTGTCAGATACAAAGTTTTGCTGGCACATCATTTGCTCTAATAGATGAGCCTTCCTCCCAGCAGTCATTGTTCTTTCTACTTCCAACTCTACTTTTCTTCTCAATTCCACTTGCACTTCCTCTTACAAAATCTTCATCTCTTCTTCCTTCAGTTCTGTTATGAATATAGATTGCTGGTATTCAAGAAATAGGTTTTCAAATTTAGTCCTTCCATTCTCTTTCATTTCAAGTACAACCTCCTTCTCTTTGACAATGTTCTCTAGCTTGTGATCCATATCCTCAATAGACCCCATAGCTTTCTTTATTTCCATTTCTACCACTTGTATTTCATTTCCCACCTTCTCATATTCCTGTCCAATCCTGCAGTTTCCCTTTTCAGGACCTCAATCTTTTAACTAGCCCTCTTCATTTCTAGTTGTAGCTTTGTTTTTTCTACTGTGGATTTCAGCAACTCGGTTTCTCTACCACCCAAATGCCACGTTTTCTGTGAGGGTTGAATCTCTGTTGTGTCAACGTTGTCTATGGAAAGGAGAACCTTTTCACTATTCTGTCTTCTTTCCTCTTCCTCTATTTTTAATTTCAAGTTTGTAACAATTATTTTCACCTCATTTTCAGATTGTTGAATCTTCCTCTGAGCATCCACGATTTCACAGCGAAGCATTTACCTTCTCCCTTGCTTGAATTTCACGTTGTTCAAAGTAACCAGCAGACGAAGAAAAGCTTGATAGTGTGTATTTAATTACCATCAGTTTTTTGTTGAATAAAACACTTCTTTCCTGCATCGCAGAAGAAACTAGCTCGCATGATGCGTATTCCTTCTCCTTCACCCGAATGCAGTCACCTAATGCTTCGATTTCTCTTGTAAGCTTCTCAATCTCTATAGTTGCTCTCTCAAGCGACCCAAATAAATTGAGAGTTGGTGTAGAATTCAAAAGCATTTCTTGGGCTTTTTCTAGTTTTTTTCTCACCAAATTTAGATCATTTGACATTTTTACCATGGTCGTATTTGATGACTTTGCATCCATTTCCAAATCACTGCCGCCAATTTGACTCTCGAGATCTGTTAGAGGATCCTCAGGACATTGAGTTTGCCTATCCTCTGTAACATATTTTTCTTCCTCAAAGCTTTAAGGTTCATCTAAATCAAGATAATCATTTGTTCGTGGACTTCTAGAACATTGGTTGTTGTCATCGTGCACAATGACTTCAAATAAACCAGAATCCTCTAACAAAACCTCTATTTGACAAGATATCGTAGAATTGACAACATTCTCCGTGCAATTAAATTCCCCTTTGTCTTCAACAACCTTATCTCTATCCAAAGAAAACTATTCTTTTGAATCCATCTCGCTGTTGCATGGCTTTCTCATAAAGTCCCATTAATTTATCATTCTCTTCGTGTATTTCCATTAGTTGATGCTCTAGGCTCTCGACTTACTTTTTCATCCCCAACTTCTCTTCAGCAAATTCATTGAAGTGATTGTTGTGATCTTCGGTGTTGTCTTGTTGAGAATCTAGTGTTATATCTCTGTCTTTACTGTGGTTTTCTACAGCTGCTTATTCATAGAGTTCGATCAACTTATTATTTCGTCAATTAAAACCTTGAGTTTCATCCTGAGTTCATTATTTTCTTTGGACAAGATGATTGTTGTTTCATGAGCTTTAACTTCTCTTTGCCTTGCAGCTGCAATGGCATCCACCATAGTTCTAAGCTCTATTTGATCATTCAAACTGATATTGGGCATGTGATAAGATGTTAGCGAAGAGAGCTCAATTTACAGTTTCTTTGTCTCTTCCTTCATAGCTGCTCTCAATGATCTCTCCGCCTCTAGCTCAGTTCACAAAAGTACGATAATGTGACGCTGATTCCTTATTGGACACCAGTAGATCACTATCACTCTAAATATCCATTGATAGCTCTGAAATTCCTTTCTTTACAATTGACGAATCTATCTCATGCATAAGTTTCCAATCAAGAAAATACAGTAGAATAAACCTAAATTTTCATAGTCTTCAAACACCTTCAGTATAGTAGAATAAACCTCCAAAACCATCAGGTTAAGGTGCTTCTTTGGAGTCTATAGAAAATACAGTTATTTTAATTTTGTCAAATATGGGGATATCTTTCATCATAACATTTTCTTGATCACTAACCAAATGAGGAATCACATTGTCAACAAAATATTCATGTTGAATTGAAGAAATTAATTTAAAAGGTCTTGGACCTGTAAGAGTAATAGAACTTGATTGAAATAGCAGTGGGTGATGGTCAGATCCACTCTTAGGCAGACCAGTATAGGACACATTATTTCAAACATCCACCCAATCATGTATACAAAGAACTCTGTCAAGTTTTCTCTCCACATTAGAATTCAAACTTCTTTTCTAAGTGAATAATATCCCCTTAGAAGTAATCTCAGTAAAGTGACATTCATCTATCACTTTGTTAAATCATTAGAAGTAAAAGCATATGGAATTTTATCACATTTGCATTCATGTGCCCCCTAACACAATTAAAGTCTCCAATGGCCATCCAAGCAAATTCAAAGCATATGGAATTTTATCACATTTGGATTTTATTAATAACAAGCAAATTTAAACCATAAGTTCTGAAAAACTATTGGAATAAGATCTCAAAACAAACTTTTGGCTCATAAATACAAACAAGTTCGGCCCAATTCATCACCCTCCTGTCATGAGATTGTCAACACTACTTTGTGGCTCTTATATGTCTTCATGCTCCATAGATTCTCTGAATTGTCAATGCTACTTTGTGGCTTTTGGAAGGTTAGTTTAAAATTACATATTTTTTTTAACTTGGACAGGTTGTATGGTTCAGTTTTTCTGAATGTGTACCAAGTGTTGGTCAAAACGAAGGCAATGAGCGCATCTATTCTGTTATGGTAGCTAAAATATGGTTCATAGGTATATTTTATTTTATTTTAGTTTACTTCCTTATGTGGTCATTACATTGGTAGAGAATGCATTGGAGAAGTTGGAGCCAATTTAGTTTAGTTTAGTTTAGTACCTTTTAATAGTAATTAAGAAGTTGTACTTATACTAAGATTTTTTACTGAGTGCACATGGTTTCAAAAGTGTCTGGGAAATAAAATGTTACTCGGTGCACATGAGCTTTATCTATACACACTCTTTATAAATAGCAACTTCAATGCAGTAGATATATATAATTCATCATTATATAATCTTCGTTATGTGGTACCCCCTAAGGAGGTCCATACACATCATATTTGGTTATTTTCTCTATTGGTTCCAGAGGGGGATGAAAAATTGTATCTTTACAGAGTCTGAATCGATACTTAATTGATTTTACAGATGACTGCAATGTGTGATGTGTCATCCATAAAAACTGCGATAATTTATGAGTTGGAGCCAGTATGGGGTGCTGGTTTTGCATGGTTTCTCCTTGGTGAATGGTGAGGCATCTACGGATGTAGTGGGGCTGCTCTTGTGCTAGGTAAATATATTTCATCTGTTGGTTCTAATTCGTTATTTTTCTTGATAGTTAAGAGTACCACATTTGACGATGAAAAGGATTAATGGCTAATTTTGCTAACGGGAAATTGATTCTATTTCACACACTACATTCAGGAAGGGTATTTTCAGAGTTTAGCCTCTGATTTTTCATTCTGCTTTATTTTCGAAAATTACTTATCATAGTGTAGCTTTCTTTGAACTTTACATTGAATTCATTTAGAAATATGAAAATTACACAAATCAAGATTAAGTAGCTCTAAATTATATATATTGGTAAATTTACATATAAAGCCTTATAAGATATGTCAAGAGCATTGTTGGTTAAGTCGCAAGGTGCATTCAACTTCATGTGAGCATTCTCAATAATTGGCATAATGTGTTGTTGGATAGGTACCAGGACTAGTTGTCATTGGTAATGGAATGGTAGGGGATTTTGTGTATGAACTGGCTCGTGTTTGACATGAACACCTTATTGGTGAAATTATTAGGTTAGAAGGAGATTTTAAAAGGATTCAAGGTGTTTATCTTTAATACTAACTCAACGATGATATTCCCTATTGAGGATGTTATTTCATCATTTAGCATAGGCATTTATCAACATCATAAATTTTTTGTTGACATTTAGGTTTAGGAGACATTTAATTGTTATTGATGAAGGTACTGAATGCCCGGGGTGGGCTTTATATTGTTGATGGTGAATGCCCGGGGTGGGCTTTAATTTGTTAATGGTGAATGCCCGGGTTGGGCTTTATATTGTTATTGTTGATTAAACACGTCATGTTTAATTTTGGATTATTAAATTTAAAAGGAAACTTTGCCGAAATTTTCATTAAACCTTCCCCATTTATCTCTTCCTTGCCTTAAAAAAATGAAGTAAAACTTAACTTTGAGATTATGCAAATGTTTTGTGATGCCCATGGTGGCCTTTATATTGTTGTTGATTGTGAATCCTAAAAGTGGTCTTTATATTGTTATTATTAATGGTGAATGTGCGTATGGTGGTATATGTATTGTTATTGTTGATAGTACATGCTCGCAATGGGATTTTTACAGTTGTTGTTGTTGATGATGATGATGTTGAATGTCCGAGGTGGGATTTATATTATTGTGGTTGGTAAAACATGTCATGTTTAATTTTGGATTATTAAAAAAACAGAAGAAACTCTGCTGAAATTTCCATAAAATCTTCGCCATTTATCTCTTCCATGTTAACAAAGAATAACGTAAAAATTAACTTTGAGATTGTGAAAATGTTTAATTGTGATGTCCGTTTGGGCCTTTATATTGTTGTTGATTGTGAATGCCCGGGGTGGAATTTATTTTATTATTATTGGTAATGAATGTGGACGTTGATATTTATGTTGTTATTGTTAATAATGAATGCTGGGGGTGGGATTTATATTATTGTTGTTGTTGTTGTTGATGCTGATGATGCTAAATGCCTGGGGTGGGCTTTATATTATTGTTGATGGTGAATGCCCATATTATGGTTGTTGGTTAAAAATGTCATACTATTTTGGATTATTAAAAAAATAAAGGAAACTCTGCTGAAATTTTCATGATACTTTCCCCGTTTATCACTCCCACGCCTTAATAAAGAATTAAGTAAAAGTTAACTTTAAAATTATGCACATGTTTATTCTTTGATGCTCGATATTATATTAGAATATCATTATTGTTTGAGCTATATTCTTTATATGGTTAATCTGTTTTAATTATTAACTGCTATTTGTTTCCTTCTTTTGTTCTGATATTGATCCCGTTGTTGCCTATTGCGTATCCGATGTAGTTGTTGCTAAATTGGGTTTTCATGCTACACGAATGGAGCTAATGTTGCAGTTTAATTTGCTAGTTTTTATGTCTATAGTATAGGTCGTTTTACATATCTTTTTGTTTGTCAGTTGGTCAGTTGGTCAGATGTCAATGGGGAAACTGTTGGTGCATATTTATTTTCTTTAATTTAAAATATTAATGACATTTTTTTATACTTATTATTCAAGTTATGTTGGTACTTGGAATTTGCTATTTCGAGTATGAAAATTTATGCTTTGATTTGACAAATCGTAGTTTTGTGCATAACATGTTTGGGATATTGGAATAGTATAATAGAATTCAACGCAAAAAAAAAAGAAAGAAAAAAAAACTTTTATGATGGTTTAGAGTTCACATATAATAACGGGTATGTTATATGACTGTTTTATGTACGTTGTCATTATAATGAACAAAGTAACTATCATAATAGGTACTTTTTATGACTATTTTATTAGCATATGTCGTTTACATAAGTTTATAATGACGGTTCAATGAACATGATATTATTGTTAATGACGGTTTAGACGAAAAACTTTCATAATATGATGGTTTATTATGACGGTTTTGCCAACACCAATTTTATTATGACACATAACATTATTGGTAATGACACTTTGCATAAAAAATTATCGTAATATGATGGTTTATTATGACGGTTTTGTCAAAACTAATTTTATTAAGACAAACAACATTACGACAGTTTTTAAAGCTTTGAAAACCGTATAAATAACCTTTTATGACCCTTTTTCCGTCATAAAAATGTCTATTTCTAGTAGTATGACCTGGGGACTATACTCACTCTGCATTCACTAGCCAGGGAATTCACCCACATCACACAACCTCCTGTGATAGTACTAGAGGGGTATGCTTTCACATAAATATCATTCATACCGATATTTATAAAGTACACACACACACACACACACACACACATATATATATATATATATATATATTCACCCGTAGCACTATCCCAAAATACCCAATTCTATATCCCGACTTGTAATTTAATTAATCTCACATTAATTATTTCTCATTCAAGTTGTATCACCCAACTATAGGATCACCCAGACTCACTCATTCGGTCCGTATCTTCATCTCTTAAAATTTATTACACAAAATCCCACGATTTAGTTTAACACCCCCTTGTCAAATTTAATATTCAATAATTTAATATATAACTCTATAATAAATTAAACTGGCTACCCCGTACCTAACTCCATAGCACTCCGCCTAAAAATATCCGAGTCACAACCCCGGCTCCTAATTCCATAAGAATTAACTTACATTCATATTTTTATTCAAGATACTAAGCACATCTCAATCCATCCCGTATCCTAATTTCATCCGAAATTTTCGTTCGAATACGTTCATATATTTTCGAGTGTTGTTCATCCTAAACACTCCTAAATCTATACCCCAAATTCATTCCCATACAATTCCAAGGTGAAAATAATGTTCCTGAATATTTTTCATATTCCTACACTCATCTATGGACATAAGATCTATCAATGGGTCATGTCAAGTCATGTTCATGTCATTTTTATCCTGTTCGGGTCTTATTGGGTTCGTGTCTAAACGGGTGACTTTTTTATCGTGTGAAAAAATCATATCCAAACCCGACCTGTTACGTTAACGTGTCGTATCGTGTTCACTCATTAATACCCATTAAGATAATGAATTGTTTTGAATTGTATACAAGTTGACATATTATCTCATTTTTGAACTCAAGTAGAGCCATTAATTCATTGACATTACTAAATCTCTCATTTAGTAAAATTCATTATGATTAAATTAACATTATGCTACATAATTTATTTATAAGTTCCAAGAGTATATCTTATTTACTTAAATTAATGGGTCATACTGGGTCTTATCGGGTATTAACGGGGGAAGGGGGGCAACACTAACCCGACCCGTTAACTATCGTGTCTTATCGGGTTGACACTGATATGACCCGAACCCATTAAGGGTCCACCCATTAACTTATAACTTCGTGTCGGTTCGTGTTGTGTTATCATATCGTGACTCATTTTTCCAGGTCGAAAATCCCAAAATAATCCAGATTTGATTTCTCCCAAAGGATTTCGGTTTCAGACACACTTTGGTAATAAAATCATAACTAATTAAAAAAAAATACAAAATCAGCGGCCACGCGTTCGTAACGAAAAGATCTATCTCCATATCCAAAACCTAGGGTAGTTTGAACGAGATAAAAATATCGTTGGAACGAGATACCTATCTCGTTTGAACGACTTTACAACGTCGCTCTGTAAGGGCATAATTTTTATAAATGTCCATCTCATTTTTGTATGTAGTACACCGATACACCATCAAGAATGTTCATGCTCATATTTGCCTTAAAGACGGATCCGAATTACAAGAGGAAAGCTTCTAATTTCTGGTGATTTTTTCAGGCCGATCTGACGGGTATTCCAGGCGATCCGGACCTTTTTTATGGAAAACGATCTGGACCGCATTTCATTGATCCGGACCTTTTTATGGAAAACAATCCGGACCGCCTAAAGGAAATCTTTCTGGTCGAATTTAGGCACCAATTCGGACCAGCCTCCCAGGGGCGATCCGGACTGCCACACCAGATAAGCTCGAATCCTATCAGATATGACAGGCTCGAAAATTCTTTATAAGGGTTATTTTGGAGCTGTTTATTTTAAGTCTTTGGAAAAACGTTTTGAAGAGTCAAAACTCAATAAGACTTAAAGTTTTGATGTTCCAAACATCATTTTGATTCACAAATCATTCATTTATCATTTGTGTGAATCTCTAAACCCTCAGTGGATCGTTCTACTCATCTGGAGTAACTTTGTTGAAAATCTGTCTCTTTTCCATTGTTGACCATCTAGAGTTCTTGCGGGAGGTTTCAGCCGACGACATCAGAACCAACACCTGAGGGTATTTCATATGTCACTCATGTTTTCATTATAACCCGTGTAAATCAATTATAGTGAAAATAAAAGGTTTTAACCCTTTGGGGGATTTTTCCTCATTTATGTGTTTGTTTGTGATTGAATGTTATTGCATGATTATATTATCTCCGATCGCACCTAGATGAATGTTTTAGGATTTAATTTAAAAACTGAGTTTAATTAAATAATTTATTTTTTGAACATAAGCGCACTCTCAAATTGGTATCAGAACGGGTTACGCTAATTTATCGCGTGATCCTGATTTTTCAAGGATTTATTTTTTCTGATACAATTTGACTTCTCACGTTGTCAAATTGGTATCAGAGCGAGTTACACTAAAAAACCATTCCCTTTTCTTAACGGGTCGAGAAAAATTTAACGAACCTAAAGATATGATGACCAGCTCTACGGGTCAAGGTCAATTCTGTGTACATAAAGTTATAGCGACCAATTCTATGGATCGAGGTCAATTATATGGACCATAAGTTGGGATGACCAATTCTGCAGGTTGACGTCAATTCTGTGGACCTAAAGATATAACAAATAATTTAGCAGGTCAAGGTCAATTCTTCGAACCTAAAGTTACGATGACCAATGCTACGGGTTGAAGTCAATTCTGCAGACCTAAAGTTGGGATGACCAATTCTACGGACCTAAAATTATAGTGATAAATTATATGGGTTGAGATCAATTATGCGACCAAAAGTTGTAGCTCGCAATTCTACGGGTAAAGTCAATTTTGAGGACCTCAAGTTGTAGACACTAATTCTGTAGGTCGAGGTCAATTATGTGGACCTTAAGTTATATCGACCAATTTTATGAGTCAAGGTTAATTTTGTGGACCTAAAGTTGTAGCGACCAAGGTTGCGTGTCAAGTTCAATTATGCAGACCTTTACGAGGGACGACCAATTCGGCAAGTCGGGGTTAATTTTGTGGATCTAAAGTTGTACTGACTAATTTTATCGGTGGAGTTCAATTCTGCGGACTTCAAGTTTTTACAACCAATTATGCGGGTCGAGATCAATTCTGCGAACCTTTAAAAGGGATGATAAATTTTGCTGGTGCAGGTCAAATCTGAGGACCTAATGATATGTTTTATGGGGAGTGTCTCCGTTGGGGAAATATGTCAACTTGCGATTTTGCTGGGAAGGAGTAGAGTGCTTTGGTGAAGCTCACTTTGAATTCTTGTTTCCATAGGGGAAGGTGTAGGGGGTTTTTGGTGTTGGCACACCATTGGTTTTGCTAGGGAAATTTTGATTATAAAAGTTAGTACTGTTGGTCCTCCTTGGGATTTCTGAGAGTTTGTAGGTGCTCCAAAAGGGATTTTTCTTTGGAGAAATAACGTTTTGGACTTTAAGCGGATTTTGGGGGATTTTTGTGAATTTTTTGGGTAATTTTTGAATTTTTCCATCATTTTTGGGACGAAATTTTGAGGGGACTCCCTATCAGTAATCTTTAAGATTAATTTTCTTTTCATTTCCTTGTAGTCCTTGTTTGGTTTCTCTTTCTAATTTTTAAGGTTCGTATTTTGCAAACGTGGTTTTATGAGCTAAAATGGCTCAACGCAGGGTTGGTTTCCCTGAAGGAGAGTGGCCTAGATGACTTCTGCAGGATAACTAGTGGAGGAAGTCGAACAAACGTTCGAACCAACCCTTGGATTTAAAGGACATATAAAAGGTTCTCAATGACCTAACGAGTGACCAGTTTAGCTTTTTTGTCCTTTGATTCATTCTAAGCTTTTGGAATCTTTATTTTTGGGCATTTATTGATTGTTTGTTGGAGATATAGGTGGCATTTTATCTTGGAGTCTTCCTTCGAGTGACGCAAGGGCTACGGGTGTGCACGCACATATGAGACAGTTATTAGCGCATGAGTTTGGGTACATTTGGTACCTCGAGGAGAGAGTGGTACATCAGATTATAGAGGGATAGGTGAAGGTCCCACCATCATCACACCCATAGAATATAAGGAAATTGATAGAGATAACAGACGATGTCAGGGCGGTGGCGATGGAAGAGGAGCCCTACATGTTCTAGACTGAATTGAAAGTGGGTTATGGATACCTAGACTTCGTGACCAACTGGTTGATTCCTCATGCGTATATGACGTGGAGAACATGCCCAACCTTCTATACCTATTGGGAGAGGTACTAACGTGCCAACGTCGTTAACCCATAGCATTAGAGGAAGTGTGGCTATAGTGGTGGGGGAGGGTTCACTTCTTTAGGTTTTTTCTCCCTCTTATCATATTCAATTGAGTGACGGGACGGTGTTGCTAGTGTGTCATCTCCCTCATACGCCGTTGGATGGGTGGTGGGTCTTGATGATGATGTTCTCCATCCTTGGGTATACTCATTTCTTTCTCTTTTATTTCTGGTTCCTGCTTTATTTTTTGTTCTTCACTGACTTGCTTGATTTTTTGTTGTTTTCCTTTTTCTTGTAGACTGTACGTGTGTCAACCACCTAGTTGAGGGACATTAGGGATTGGATAGCATCGATGTCAGCCAACGTGAGGAGGATAAAAACCGTTATGTGGTGTCACGGGCTACAATAGAGGAGATTTCTAGTTCCGAGAATGGAGGGTCTACCGTTCGTCGTAGGGGAAACGCGTGGGCCGCGAAGGTTGACCGTTTATTCTGAGAGGGTCTTTTTAGGAGGTAACGGTAGTTTCCCATTATTTTTCTTTTTTTTTGTTGTTCTTTTCATTTTTCTTTTTCTTACTCTTTTTACACAAGAGATGTAATAAAAAGATGAATATAAAATGCATTTTTTTGGTATTTATCTTTATTTGGTGACCTACTCTATATGCACTTAATTTACTGCTCAGGTTTCTCATTTTTTACGATGGTAGAGATAAAATTGAAAAAGGGACTCAAAATAAAAAGGATAATGTTTATATTTAGAAATTACATATAGAAGCAAAAGTAATACTTTTTGAAAAAGGGATAACATGAAGATTTGACTATTTTCAAAGAAATTTTTTATTTTGGGAATTGATATTTTGTAAAAGGGGAAAAAGGGATTTTTCTAAAATAGAGGGGTTGTCGATAAACATACCCCTTGACCTGCCTATTGACATGAGGGCCATCTCCAAATCACTCCGTTGTCTTTGATATCACATTCTACATACTTTGGGTACTATGAGGGCTGAGAAATTGGTGAGGCTTTGAATGGCTCGTCTTTTGTGGGAATTTTTAGTATAAAAAGGAATTTTGAGTGTGTTTTCTTCACCATATTTCATATTATATCATCTATATATTTCTTCTTCTTTACAAATGTCTCTCCAAATGTACGAGACTTTTCATCCTACCTTGAGAGTTTAGATGTAATGTGCCTCTTTAACGTTGACTAGGAAACCTTTAGTTTGCATCGAGTATCCTTATGGCATAATCATGACATAGATTGGAATCTTATAGAAGTAGTGGTACAGTTCTGTTACCCTTGAGACCACATTTTTAGGTTCATCTTTGATGAGGTGTGTCCCACTTATGAGGAGTTTTCTGCGATGCTGTGTGTCAGCCCCAGTGCAGCGATTACTATGTCCGACCTTTCTCATTCTCCCAGAGTGTCTTTGGTGGAGTTTCTTCATATATCCTCCTCAGTTTCTCGGCCATTAGTCCTTAAAGTAAATATCGTCCTCCTCATAGTTATGAACTCAGTGTGCTGGAGGGATTTTTTTGATTGTGGTTTTGCCGGAGTTGTTGATTTGGGCCTGATTGCTAGGCTTTTGTTGGTGACAGGTGACCTGATGGCTCATCCTCAGGTAGCCACAATAGGGGCGTGGATCTCATACCAATGTAGTCTTGCGACAGTGACGGTAGAGGAGACTTTAAACAACCTAGATTCTTGGAAGGAAATTATGTCTGAATTTTTTAGGGGGAGCCCTGTCGTGTTGTTCATCCAGCTTTTTGAGAGATTTGACCTTACAACCCCTCTTGAGTAACCTATGTCGAGTGTTCCTAATTTCTTTACTCGGCCCTTCTTCAGTTTCGTCCCTTCAATGGAGAACTAAGTTAACTAGTTCGTGGAGCACAAGGCTTGATAGCTTGGTTGATCTGTGCCATGGAGGGGGGATTTGCATCTTATTTTCCAGCTAGGGGAATACTAGTATGTGTGGTTAGTTGATCTTCGCCAGACTTCCTTCTACTTTTCTTAGATGCTTTTATGCCAAGTAGGATAGGAGAAGATCATGCGTCCTCGTATAACTAATTTATTTTTGGTGGAGGAGATGATCAAGTCCTTGAGGATGATTTTGTGTTCTCTATGGCAGCATCATCGACCGTGTATCCATCCATAATATTTTGTTAGAAGGTCAGGGTTTGTCTCCGGGTATTATTTGAAGTGGTTATGGAAATGGGTAGTTGGGACAATTTTGGAGGAGGATATTGGGGACATATGGCTTGTTGCTTTTGATACCATGGAGGAAGGTATGGTGGTTTCGTCAAAGATTTTCAAAGCATACCGTCGCATGGAGTGTGTCCGAAACACTAATCAAGAGTGGGAGACTTGGGGCCTCTAACAGAGGGCAATGATGATGAGGCAAGATCACCTAGTAACTGAGGACAAGTTTTGTGAGGCTTTTTGTGTTTGGGTTAGGTGTTTTGATATATTTTTAGAATTTTCTTTGTGAAGTTAGTTATTAGTAGGGACTAGTAGGTTATAAGGTAGGCTATAGGTTTCTTTTAGAACGTGGGTGATTTGTTTGACTCCCATTCTGGTATTTCTTGTAATAATTATATTTATTGATTTGAAATAAAAGTAGTTTTGGCATATTTGTTGTGTCTTTTAACGAATTTTGTATTTGAATTGCTTATACTAATCAATAAGGAATACAAATCCTTTTGTTTGTGTCAATGATGAGATGGATAAATCCGCATAAAAGCCTAATAGGATTTTGGCGTCAATAAATATCCCAGAAATTACGCGTGAAAGGTCGTAAGCACGGGACATACATGATATGCCCCGTCAAATCTCATAGGCGTAATAACTAGGACAACGCACCTGAAATAGACCCGTAAACACCGTCACCAAAACAAAGCAACGCGTCAACCCGAGTGAGTTCCATTCAATCATAACCTAATTTAAATTAGCTAGAAAGCATTGTAAAAACGCGATAAATGAAAGTGTGTAAATAAATGCGATAAATCTACACTAGAAAGCAAGTAGATCAAAGCATGTAAACTAATTAACAAAGCATGTAAATATAATTATCAAAGCAAGAAATAAGTAAATACACATTATATTAATGGAGAGGATGATGAATAGTGCAACATTCAACCAAAATGGGGTATCAAACCAAGAACAATTGAAGAAGAACTCTCCAAAACCCTCAAACCCTAAGCTATTCTAAGCTAAAATCTATCCTAAACTAGAATATTTGATTATTACAACAAAAAAAATAAAGGAAAAAGAAAATATAAGGCAAAATATCTCCTAGAAACAGGGGATCGATCGATCGACCCAAGCCATCGATCGATCGATGGTGAATAAATTAGCCCACTGTCGAGAAGGATCGATCGATCGATCCTTTTGATCGATCAATCGATCAAGAAGGTATCAGCCAAGGTAGCTTACTACATTCCTTTTCCTCCTCTTCTTTTGGTTTCTTATTTTTCCTTCCGCTAAAACTCCTGTAACTTCTTCATACGAACTCGGAATCGAGCACCGTTCCCGGACACGCGGAGCTTGCGAGGAGGGCTACAACTTTCGTGAGATGTTGGGCCAGGTTCCCAAGCTATAAAACGACTAAAATCGGGAGGAATGTGTACAAAAATCGAGAGGAATGCGTCTGAACTTCACACTTAGCATCCAAAAACCTATAAAAGCTCAATTAACCCCTGCAAGACATGTTACCATAGAAATACGAGGTTGTCTGGTTAACGAGCATAAATATAGGGAATAAGATACCCGAGGGGGCTAAAATGCATCGGTTCGAGGGATGAAATACGCAATATTTGCATATGATCACACCCCCTAACTTACACATTGCTAGTCCCTATCAATGAAATAGGATGCAACAAGAACTACAAGCAAACCGAAAGCAGAGGATAGTACAAAAGTATGGTATAAAAGCAAAAGGCCACTTTCGTGGGTGATTCGATTGCATTTAGCATATGCAATAAGCCGTTAAACCACCAGGTCACCCTAGTGGACGAGTGTCGTCTCGTGAGGGTTTTCAGGGATGGTACCCACAAACATCACATGGTTTCCTCAAAATATGCCCAAACCAACATGCGACAAGCCCAATAATTGCGAAAAGGATTTCATACGCATTATTAACAAAGTGAATGAATTCAAACAAAAGTAGAATTCACCTCATAGAATTGAAACCTTAAAATGTGGGAGGGGAACGAGCACATGCAAAGTGTGATTTGGCAAAAACTTATATAAACCGGATAAAAATTAAAGTAAGAATATATTCAATCCTTACGGCTATTACACTCATCAAGCGAATTCACTCGAAACAGGGAGGTAACACACGGAACATGCGGGCCTAAAGAGTAAATGTAAATGGAAATTAGTCTGCACACATGTCTCAAATGAAGAACACTATATATAAAATGGAAAACATAATATCAATGAAAGGATACCGCACATTAAAAGAGGCAAAATGCATTTTCATAGATTATCAAAACTATTTCAACTTTTAAATTAAATGCACCCTAAGATCACATATGACTTATATAGGGTTAAAATGTAGGCTAGTCTAGGGTACGAAACGAATGATATGTATGTACGGATTCAAAGTGTTCGGAATGAAAACTCGTGATAATGGGAAAATTCAGGCAATATCGAAATTGGAAAATGATTTCCAAACGGCATTAGATATATCATCAGGGAGAGTAATCAAAGCTTATTGAACTATATACATGACATTTACAACTTTCTCTTTCTTTTCTTTTCTTCTTTTTCTCATGTTTTCTTTTGTTTTCTTCTTTCTCTTTTTCATCACTTTTTTCACATCTCTTTTCTTTACTTTTCAAACTCTCATATGCCCAAATTGCAACCGGCATCATAACAACAACATTCAATCCCACGTAACATTCCAAACAAAGGTATGGAAAGTGTATATATGGGATAAAACTCAAATTTAGAGTTAGTTATGGGATTTTGGGTTATGAAATGAAAGGCTATATTTAGCCTCAAGAGGGTTAACGAGGAGAAACATAGAAGGTGAGGTCAAGGTCAATATGGGTGATATAACAAAGAGGGTCTATGATCATTTCCAAAAGCTTACGCAATTCTCGAGTCAAAACAATATATGAAAATCATGCTCAAGTAACACATTTCAAGTATGAACTCAATTAATGAACGGTCAAATGAAAGAATAGTGAGATTACCAACAAATTCAACGTTTTCAAAGAGGAAAGAATAGTGTATAACACTCACAAACGACGAAAGGTACAAAGCTTACTCGGTGTAAGTATATACAATGCAACAAAAGATTACCGAGTTATAAAAATCTTAAACCAAATCAATATAGCAATAAAAACGCATGTGCTCATGGGATTAAAGTTTAATTCATGAAGTTATTCACAATATCAATAATCTAGACTAAAGACTAACAACTTCTAAAATAGAGAACATGCATCATTGTGTTGTCAATTGGATCGGGCAATTTTTTAAATTTATCATCGGAAACAAAGGGAAAATGCCCAAAAAAGGAGAAAAAAAGAAAGAAAAACTTTTTGAAAATTTTGAATTTTCTAAGAAAAGTATACTAAGTAACTAACATGTGAGCAAAAACATGGACTAAATAAGAAATGGATAGAATATCCCACACCCCCTAACTTAAAACTTGGCATTGTCCTTAATGTGAATTAAGAACCAAGTCAAAGAGAGGAAAAGAGCGATATTACCCAAAATTGGATCGATCCCCATAAGAACAAATCCAAAGAATCTACAAAACAAGTTAGTACCGAGCATAGCAAAAAAAAATAACAAAAAGTTAACTAATTACACTAGACTAAATTAAAAAGGAAAGTAAAAATAAAAAGAAAGAAAGAATAAAAAGCTAGCTATATACAACCTACTATTTAGACTTCACACTAACTGTACACTAGAAGTCTAAATAGCTGAGGGTCCACCATAAGAACGATTTGACTTTGGAGGATAACCGGTTTACCCTCACATACAGGCATGCCCTCCGATAAATATGAATTTCGTTTGAACAACGGAAGGCATGTGTAAGGAGAAGAAATGAACCATCGTCAATTAAAATTTTTGGAGGGACGATGGGGGGTTTGGATTGAACGGGTGACAAAAACATGTGGGGACCGAGAAAAGATGAATATCCTCCCAAAGATTTAGCAAGTGTAATGGGAGGTGGCGCACACAAAGGCAAAGATGCGGTTGTGGAGGGAGACTCGAGCAAGTACTCCTCATCGGCGAAAAGTTTTAAAACATTAAAGTTTGAAACTGAATCATCGAGTACCTGTGACGGTGTGATAACAGAAAATAAAAATGGGGATGAAAGAAATTCAAACTCATGAGATGAATCATCATCGCATGAAGATTGAGTTTCGAAGGAAATAATATCATTTTCAATGAAATGTTCTTCTTTGGGAAACATTCGATATACGTCAAAGGTACGTGTGGTGACAATTAAGTTCAGGAAAAAATAACAAGAAAAGGCAATCACCAGAATAAATAAAGAACGTAAGGAATGTCAATCACACAACACAAAGTTTACTTGGTTCAGCAAGAATGCCTACGTCCACGGTGGTTCTCTCAATATTATTTCTCCTTACTCTGGGGAGTGTTTACATGAATTATGAGTGCCCTAAGATTGACACCTATATAAGGTTTATGCATTTAGTGAGTTAGTGGAAGTTTTCCCCTTTTGCATGACTTCCGTGATATACCTCTTACCAATAAGGGCAACTATTCATTAGTACATGTGGACAAGCCATTTGATAAACCTGAATGTACATGAATTGCCTCACAATATACCTCATGGGGACGGTACGTGTGAGAGCAAATTTGATATACTCGATGTTGGTGAACGAGTTCCCTGATATATGCCTTCCATCATGAGTTTGGTCAAGTAGTACAATGCGAGGGGAAACATTCGATATACGTCGAAGGTACGTGTGGTGACAATTAAGTTCAGCACAAAATAACAAGAAATGCAATCACCAGAACAAATAAAGAACATAAGGAATGTCAATCACACAACACAAAATTTACTTAGTTCAGCAAGAATTCCTACGTCCACGGTGGTGCTCTCAATATTATTTCTCCTTAATCTGGGGAGTGTTTACATGGAAAATAATGCATGCCCTTTTCCCTGGGCAGAGGGTTTGTAATATACATGCTATTTCGGAGAGTTGAGGAGTGGGACTCACCCAAGTTAGCCCACAATACCTAGAATATCTCTGAAGAGAGATATTAGGAACTACTGGGTCAAAACTGAGTTGATTGAGGCATAGGGCCTTTGTAGACTTTGGGCTGTGTTTGACTGGGCTTCTCGTCTTAGCCCAAGTGATGAATCGAGGTACCCACAATTACCCCTAAAAATTTTGGGTCACAATTTGGGCTCAACATTTTTAAATGATTAGTTTTAATAGCACTTCTGTGATTCATATCATATTTTTTAACTGAAGTGCCCTTTCTAAACTGACTTCGACGACAGATTGCCTCATTTCTGGTGCATCATGATTAGAAAGGTATAAATCCTTTTAGAGAGGTCATTTCTCGAATCGTCACTTTTCATATCTCTTCGCATTTTCTCGATTTTTCAAAGCTTTCGCTGTAGTTCTTTTTGCTCCCAGGTTTTGTCTTCTATCTTTAAGCTTTTTTCATGTCTTCCCATCGTCCCTGCTTGTGACCTTGCCTCATCCCAAGCTGACATTTACTTCGTAAGTCTTTCTCACTTCTTTTCTCTGCTTCCTCTACTAGTATTTCTTCATATTTGTTACTAGGGTTTTTCTTTTTCAATGAAGAAAATAGGCAATAGATCGATTACTGAATTTAGGAAGTACTATAACATTCCATATTGTGTGAACATTAAATGTGCCCCTATCCCTCGTAATGTCAGAGAAGTTGAGGACGGTCACTGGATTCATGTCCTCTTATTATCCCAGGGGGGTCGCACTTTTCCCCTAAATAATTTATTTTTGCAATTTCTTGGTTATTTCAATATAGTCCCTGCACAGTGCTCGCCCAATGTCTGGAAGATTGTCAATGGTGTACATAGAATAAATTAGCTCTATGGCACCAATTTAGGTCTTACTAAAATCTGCTTCTGTTATTCTTTTTCGTGAACAAGCTCTAGTCTTCTGTACCACAAGGCCAGGAGTCTTGATAGGGTATTGGTAGTAAATCGACCTGATTCCCACAAGGACTAATGGCATGAGGGTTTTATTGCTAGAAATTAGTAATTTCCTCCCCATACTGAAGGGTCGAGGTCTGGGAGATTTGTGATTCCCTTTTATGGGGAGGCGTACATAGGTAAGCTTAGTCCTTTTCTACTCATGGACCTTCTATTTTGTGCATGGTTTTTCTCATATCATTTTCACTTTCTTTTTACAGACAAAGAATTTAGAACTGGATCTTCGTGAGATTCTTGCTACCGAGCTGATTAAAGCCTGGAAAATCAGGGAAGTTTTAGCTGACGGTGAGCATCCTCAATCAGCGGCATTCCTTATGGAATATAAGAACGTTAGGTCTAGCTTTATTTCACGACCTGTAGATAGCATCCCCGAGCTAAACGTCTCAAAAGAGGTTGTTACCGACCCAATTCAATTGGACGAGTAGGAGAGCAGTTCTGAGGAAAGCGAGGGCACTGATAGGTGCGGGGACGCGGGTAATTCTAGTGAGGAAAGCTACGGTAGTGAAGAATATTCAAGTTAAGAGTCTTTGGTTGAATCAAGTAGTTCTAGAGAGGAAGACATGGCTCCTCCCAGGAAGAATTTAATCCGAGACGATGATGATGATGTGCTTCTCTCTCATCGATCGAAGAAGCAGAAGTCTAGTGGTAGGGATATTGTCATTAGTTCTCAGTCTACTACCCATGAGATGGAGAAGAAGAAGAAAGAGGAGGATTTAGAAAGAGATAGGAGAGGAAGAGGGAGGAGGAGAAGAAGAAGAAGAAGGTAGAGGAGAAGAAGAAGGTGGAGGAGAGGAAGAGAGTTGAAAGGCAGAGGAAAGAGAGAGAAGAAGAGAGGAGGTGGGGACGAAGGCGGGGCAAGCTCTGGTGCCCGTGTCTGCCTTGCCCAAGGGGTCTTCTATTACCCTGTCCCCTCAGTTGGCTCCTGCACTGCTCGAAAGAGCCATTTTATCGACCGTTCATCAGAAGGCGATGGGGACTAACTAGTTAGCCCTACAGGCGAGTCAGAGGCTAGCCTTGGTAAGTCTACTTTTTCTTCTCTATTCTCGCAATATTCTGTTCAATATTTCTCTAGCTAATATTTCTCTTTTCTATAGTTTGTGATCAATTTTGTTGTCCTCTACTACTGCCGCGACGAGCTGGTAAGGAGGAATACTGAGCTAGAGAGCAAAAATACCGAGCTGGAGGCCGATTTGAAGACTGCCAATGCTGTCTAAAAGTCTTCTGAACTTTCTTTGTCTGAAGCCAATCGAGCAAAGGAGGCGACGATCAAGGAGATTGGGGAGTTGCGGTAATCTTACGACTTGGTTTGCTAGAGAAGATTGACCGTGGTGGAGGAGAATAAGGTGCTGGCGAAGAAGGTGAAGAAGGTGGAATCTGAGGCATCCACCCTTAAGGAAAGCTCGTATAACACCGGATGGGCCACTGCGTATGAGGACACTGATGTTCAGATTGGCTATATAAGTCATCAGAACTTTAAGATGGGTTGGAATAAGGCTCTCCTGGCGATCGAGGTGGATATCGACTCCCCACTGTTTGAAGAGCATGATCTTGGCCCTAAGCATATTGTGGATGAGGCACTTGCTCCTGCCATTGACAAAGGTGTTACTGCTACCCAGACTGTTCCAGCTGGTGCTCCTTCTGACCAGGGGACAGTAATTTCTCCATCTGAGGGAGGTGTACCTACCGCAACGGACAAGAGAAAATAACCAGCGACCTTGGAGCAAACTGAGGTTACCAGCTAGCTTACTCTAGGGAACTCTTTGTATTTTTTCTTTGTTTGTTCTTTCCTTTCGATGATGTATTATGAACTCTTTATTAATGGAATGAAGTTTTGTTCCCTTTTTCGTACTGATTTCACCCTTTAATGCTTATATGGTCTGTAGCTGATTGATGTTGATGAGTATATACCTACTATTTCTCAACTGGGAAGGATCCTTGGTCCTAATGCTAGTACCCAAGTTCGCCAAGCCTTTGTATGGATTTGCAAGTCCCTTAGATTGAGGAACAAGAGCTTTCAAGACCAGTTCGAGTTCGTTGCCAAACTAAAGGATAAACTTCAGGAGATGGAAGAAGTTGGCACTTCCATTCAAGAAGAAGTGATTGCTCTGAGAGTTAAACTTCTGAATGCCTCCGAGATCAATAAAGTTGGAGAAGTTCTTCAATAGGAGAATGAAGCTCTGAGAAGGGAGGTGTCACGACTCAAAGAGCATGCATCGAGAGTTTTATGGGGTTCCTCTTCATCGGCTGGTCCGCGAGCTGGTATAGATGATAGGGGTGCAGCTAGGGAGGTTAACGAGCTTCGAGGAGATGTTCATTGAGCATATGTGATAGCTGTTGGGATCCAAAGAGATGTTACGCTGCTGAGGCATCTGTTCAAGAAAGGTCCTCGGCGAGTGTGGGCTGATGGTTATGATTAGGGCTGGACAGATACTTTGACGAGTTTGGTAGAGGTTTAAGAGCTATCCTTTATTAGGGGATGGTTGAATGCTCTCAGGGAGCTCAAGGTCCCCTGGAACTTGGTGCTATGGTATCGTCATGAGATATCTCCTTCAACTCTGATGCCTAATCCTTTCAGGAAGGACGACCAATGGATCCCCATAGATGCTATCCCCAGGCGGCTACTGGAGCCAAATGCAAATAAAGTTGAGTTGGAGTTAGCTCCTCACCCAGACGATGGCCGAAGAGCGCAAGTAGCCGATTACCTTGCTCGAAGGTCTAATCCCCAATAGGATTTACTTAATTCATTCAATGTAACTGTGTTATAAATGCAGTGAAGTAATAAAATAATTATGTTTTGGGAAATTTGCCGACTAAACATGTGTATTGTATTGTCTCCTTCAGTAACTTGTTGTTTTGATTATTTTGGGCTTTACTTAACCGACTAGAGTTGTATTGCGTGAGTATCCTTCTAGTCCAGTATGCTTTTAAGATACCATTCTTCCCTACTTTACCTTTTAGGTCGTGTCATCACACTTCCTTAGGCCTACATGTGGCAATGGCAAGGATACACCTGGTGTTAGATGTTTCATCCGAGCAGGTTTTTTTCGAGCCAAACATCGTTTGGCAACCAATATCGGTTTGGCTGAGCTGACTAAGGGTCCCTTGTAGGGCTTCATATATTGCCAAGGACAACGATAAGAGGTTGCTCATGTTAAATGACGAGAACCTGAGGAGGGCAGTACTCTGCTTATATGTGTCAAGAGGAGAGACTGTCACTTGGAAAAGGTGCATAAGTTATAAAGTTTCTGAAAAGAAATCAACACTTGTAAAAATGCTACTGCCAAACAATCTTTTATTAATGAGTAAGGAATTGTAAATTTTGACATCATAACAAAAGATTCAAACAAAAAAATTAGAAGTAGAATTTCTTTAAATTGCCTTCGTTCCAAGCTCGGGGTATTTCCCTACCCTCCAGCGTTTCTAAGTGATAGTCTCCTTGCAGGTTGTACCTTATCACCTTGAATGGTCCTTCCCAGTTCGGTCCTAGCTTGCCATCCGATGGTTTCACTAAGCTTCCAAGAACTTTCCTTAGGATGTAGTCCTCAACTTGGAACGCCATTGGATTGACCTTCTTATTATAGTGCTTCGCCTACTGTTACTGATAGCCTGCGAGTTTCACTAGAGCTAGTTCTCTGTGCTCATTAGCTAGGTCAAGTTCAGCGAGTAAAGCTGCATCATTCAAGCCTTGGTCGACCAGGGTGGAATTTATAGTGGGGAGGCCAGCTTCTAAGGGGATGATTGCCTCCATACCATATGTCAGTGCAAAAGGGGTTTCCCCTATTGATCATCGCGGGGTAGTTCGATAAGCCCATAGGATATGTGGTAGCTTGGTCACTCATTCCCCCTTGGCTCACTCCAAACGCTTCTTTAATCCATCAATTACTATTTTATTAGAAGCTTCAGTTTGTCCATTGCTCCGGGGATATGCCGCCGAGATGAAATGGTGTCTGATCCCGTGGTCGTTGCAGAAACTTTGGAAGGGGACACTTTTAAATGGCATTCTGTTGTCAGTAATGATGGTCCTAGGGATCTAAAATGAGTAATTATGTTCTTCCATATGAATCTCATCATATCTGCGTCTCTGATGTTCGCCAGAGGCTCTGCTTCAATCCATTTGGTGAAGTAGTTTATTGCGACCAACAGATACTTGCGATTACCGGCAGTGGTAGGAAGAGGGCCAACGATGCCCATTCCCCATTGGGCGAAAGGCTAAGGGCTAGTAAGTGATTTTAGGTCACTGACAGGTTGGTGAACCATAAGAGCGTGTAGTTGACATTTCTCGCACCTGCAAGCATATACCCCAGAATCTTTCTACATGTATGGCCACTAGTAGCCTTCCTTCATTGTTCGAAAGGCTACCGATCTACCCCCAATATGGCTCCCACAAATTCCTTCATGAAGCTCGTTCAGAACTTGCTCGACGTCCTTCGGGTGAACACATTGGAGGTAAGGGCCAGTGAAGGATCTTTTATACAGCTTGCCCTTAAGAGATAAGTGAAAACGGGTGGCTTTGACTCTTATCTGATGAGCGGCCTTCTTATCGTTTGGTAGGACACCATCTTTTAAATAATACCTCAGGGGGTCCATCCAACTGGGGGCCGGTTCGATTTGGAGAACATGGCCTACGTCTGGCAGCTCGTTGCTCTGGCTGATGCTTGGCTAGGCGAGGAAGTCGATAGGAATTATTATCTTTAAGTCAGAGTTGATTCCTAAAATTAAGGTCGATAGGGCGTTAGCATGACTGTTTTGTCCTCTGGGAAACTGCTGGACATTGACTTGCTCAAAGTTAGACATTAATTTCTTTGCTAAGGTAAGGTAGGCTTCCATTCTCTCATCCCTCGCGTTGAAGTCTCCACTTATCTGATTGGAGACTAGTTGTGAGTCATCGAACACCTGGAGTTACTTTACCATATTGGAGGTAAGGGCCAGTGAAGGATCTTTTATACAGCTTGCCCTCAGGAGATAAGTGAAGGCAGGCGACTTTGACACTTATCTGATGAGCGACCTTTTTATCATCTGGTAGGGCACCATCTTTCAAATAATCCCTCAGGGGGTCCATCCAATTGGGGGTCGATTCGATTTGGAGAACATGGCCCACGTCTGGAAGCTCATCGCTCTGGTTAATGCTCGACTGGGCGAGGAAGTCGATAGGAATTATTCTCTTTAAGTCAGAGTTGATTGATGAACTCAAGGCCGCTAGGGCGTCAGCATGACTGTTTTGTCCTCTGGGAAATTACTGGACATTAACTTGCTCGAAGTTAGACATTAATTTCTTTGCAGGCAAGGTAGGCTTACATTCTCTCATCCCTTGCATTGAAGTCTCCACTTATCTGATTGGAGACCAGTTGTGAGTCGTTGAACACCTTGATTTGCTTTGCCCCCAATGCCTGTGCCCTCTACAGGTCTGCTATCAATTCTTCATATTCTGCTTCGTTGTTGGAGGCTTAAAATCTAAGCCTGATTCCTTGCTCGAGGATTGTATTATCCGGGATAATGATCACAATGCCTACTCCTTCCCCTTTGGAGTTGGAGGCTCCATCAACAAACAGTCGCTAAATACCTTACGTTGAGTGATCTTCCCTCTTACCAACGAATTAAAGTTGGTCGCAAGGATGTTCTCCTTTAAATTTCATGATGAATTCAACGAGGACATGTCCCTTGATTGCATTCCTTGGTTGAAACTGGATATCGAATTGCTCGAGATCGACTGACCACTTTGATAGTCTATCGGACAGATCTTCTTTTCGCAGGACTACTTTGAAGGGGTGATATGTAAGGATGATTATGGAGTGAGCTTCGAAGTAGTGTTTTAATTTCCTCGAGGCTACCATAAGTGCAAAGGCGATCTTTTCCAGTGGTAGGTATTACTGCTCGGCGTCCAAGAGGGTCTTTCTCACGTAGTAGACTGGGTACTGGATTCCCGTTCTTTCGCATACCAGTGCAGAACTGACAGAATGGATGGAAACTGCAAGGTGTAGGTACAGGGAATCATTCTCTTGAGGTAATTATGAGCAAGGGTGGTGTGATGAGATAATCATTGATCTCCTCTAATGCTTTCATGCAATACGGGTTCCACTCCACTATTTTTCTTTTATTCAATAGCTGGAACAACGGTTGGCACTTATTGGATGACTTTGAGATGAACCGATTCAAGGAGGCAAGCATGCGTGTGATCTTTTGTACGCCTCTTATAATGCGAGGAGGATGCACCTTCTTGATTGCATCAATCTGGTCTGGGTTGGCCTCAATGCCTCTCTCTCTAACCAAGTACCTGAGAAATTCTCCTGACTGGACACCGCAGGAACACTTTCTAGTGTTGAGCTTCATTCGGTATTTCCTGAGGATTTCGAAGGTCCTTGATAGGTCTGAGAGGTGGTATTATTTATGCCTGCTCTTGACGAGCATATCGTCGATGTAGCCCTCTATGGTATCTCCCATTTGGTCTTTAAACATTTTGGTGCCCAGCTGTTGGTAGGTTGCTCCTGCATTTTTAAGCCCAAAGGGCATAACTTTGTAACAATACAATCCGACGATAGTGATGAACGTTGTCTTGTCTTGGTCTGGTGGTCCCCCGAGTATGCATCCAGGAAACTCATTCTTTCATGAGCTGCTGTGGCATCCAGCAACTGGTCGATCTTTGGGAGAGGAAAATTGTCCTTAGGGCATGCCCTGTTAAGGTCCATGAAGTCAATATAAAATCTCCATTTCCCATTGCTCTTTGGAACCACCACTGGGTTGGACAGCCATTTAAGGAATTGAACCTCCCGTATGGATCCTACATCTAGCAGCTTCTCCACTTTCTTCTCTGTAACTTTGGCTTTTTCGGGTGCATTTTTTTGTGCTTTTTGCGCTATTGGTTTAAAGGTCGGGTCAACGTGCAATCGATGACAAACCACGTTGGATCAATCATGGGCATCTCATAAGATTCCCACATGAAAACGTCCAAGTTGTTTTGAAAAAGTGATGTTAATTGCTTCTTCTCTCGAGCTGTGAGAGTGGTTCCAATCAAGAACATCCTGTCTTTTTTGCTACCACCGACGGCTACCTCTTCCAAGTTTTCAATGACCCGCTAAGAAGGGAGGAGCCTAGTCTCCTCCACTCCAGGTCTTTCATACCTTAGCTCCTATCTTGAAGGTATCAAACCTTCTTGTTTCTCCACCTTCTCTTTGGCCTTATCGACCTTCTTCTCTGATTTTGGGCAGATGGCTGCTATGAAGCACCTTATTGCCATCGCTTGATCTCCGTGGATCTCCATTACTCCTCGCTCAGTCACATACTTGAGTTTTTAATGGTAGGTCGAGGGGACGGACTTAATTGCATGTAGCCATCCTCTGATGAGGATAGCCTGGTAGGGTGAGTCAATGTCGACTACAAGAAACTCGATCATTTTGAAGACACTTCATGCCCTCACTGGTAGTAAGATCTTTCCCAAATGGATAGTCACTTTTCCAACGAAGCCAACTAGAGGGACAGTGACTTCCTTCAAGTCGGCGACGCTTAACTTTAATCCTGAACAGGTCTAGATACATTACTTCGGATGAGCTTTCGTGGTTGATGAGCAACCTATCGACATCATAGTTTGCTATCCCGAGTGTAATGATCAAGGCATCATGATGGGGGGTTCTCACTCCCACTAAGTCTTCATCTATTAACACGATGTGTTTACTGTAGTCGATGTCATTTGCTCATAGACGCTTTCCTGCCTATGATTTTATTGTATCGATTTGAAAAGCTTGCATTACCCCCATAAGCTTTTTCACTTTTGGTCGAGCTGAATTTCCTTAAATGTGCTTTTGATCCGATGCCCCATGAATTACTGCGAACTCATGGCCAACATCCTCCTCGAGCACGTTGTCGAGCCTCGGATCTCCATTAGCAGCGACCTTCTCTGCCTTCTTCTCCACAAATTTATTCAAATGCCCAGTTTGTGCCAACTCTTTAAGGTGAGATTTAAGAGCCTTGCAATGCTCGGTTTTGTTCCCACGCTCTTTATGGAAAGCACACCGTAGTGCGTTATTCCTTTTCGAGGGATCTCCTCCCATCTTTCTGGGCCATTTGACGAATGGTTTATCTTTGATCTTGACTAGGATCTTGTAGATTGGTTCTTTAAAAACAGTGTTCACTGCCTGAAACGATTTCAAAGCATCGTTTTGTTCCCGTTCTTGGGACCACCTTTGCCCTCATTCTTACTTCCTTTCTTCTAGTTCTCAGCTTCATCGCCAATCTTGTCGACGAACTTGGCGCGACCACTTTCCCATGCACTAAGGCGGGTTACATTCTCAACTTTAATGTACCTTTCGATACGATCCATTAGGTTGTCAATGGTTGTGTCCTCCTTCTTAATGAGGGATTAGTATAAGAGGTATGAGACGGGTAGGCCAATTTTAAAGGATGCCATGGCGACCTACTTCGAGCAGTCCTCGACCTTGTTGAACAGTTCCCAATATCTTTTTGCATAGTCCCTGAAGCTTTCTTGAGGCATTTTATTTATTGTCAACAGGGCATCCATCCTCTTTGAATGGGAGCTGCTAGTGATGAAGCAAGCTATGAAAAGCTCTGCAAGGGACTTGAAGCTCCTGATGGATCTGTGAGGGATTCTTTCGAACCACTTCTGGGCCACATCGTGCAAGCTCAAAGGAAAGATTTGGCACATTAGTGAGTCCCTGTGGTTCCAGAGAGTCATGGTCTGCCTATACTACCTAGCATGATCGATAGGGTCTATCTTTCCGTCGTAGATCTTGAATCTAGGAATTGTGAACTTCTTGGGGGCTTCTTCTTCCTCTATCTCCCTTGATAAAGGGGATTTCATCTGGGTCTTTTCATCACCTGGCTAGATCTCTAGTCGATCTGGCACCCCGATGTGTTGTGTGCTGGTCCATTTCTCTCCGGACCAAATTCTATATGTCATCGTTTCCTCAAGATGGACTCCTGTAATGGCGAGCTTGTTGTTGTTTCTCGAGTAAGTCATCATCCGACCTGTGTTCCTCGAATCTCTGAGATCCACATCTAGGGCTCCTTCCTCGGCTGCGAGACTTGTTCACCTGAGGGCTAAGAGTGCGATATTGACGTTGCCTGGTGCTACGATGGAGTTCTTTCTCTATCCTTTACAATCTCCTTTTGAGGTAAGCATTCTCATATTTTTTTCTTGCGAGTGGCCTCGACTTGCTTTTAGAGCCTAGCCTCATAGGCATCGATCAACCTGGAGATCTGCGTGGACCTGGATGGTCCTTGACTTTCTTCTTAGGTTTGTCGTTCTGGGTGAGCCCTATGATTTGGACGTCGAACATCAGATCTGATCCTGCGAGGGGCAGGCTGCTCTTGGATATCCCCTACTTGAGGGGCATTGCTACTATGACCAGACATTCCAAATTCTTTATTGGTGAGGGCTTTCTTAAAGGAAGACAAACGTTTCCCACAAATGGTGACAATTGTGGTGATAATTAAGTTCAACACAAAATAACAAGAAAAGGCAATCACCAAAACAAATAAAGAACGTAAGGAATGTCAATCACAGAACATAAAATTCATGTGGTTCAACAAAAATGCCTATGTCCACGGTGGTGCTATCAGTATTATTTCTCTTTACTCCGGGGAGTGTTTTATAGGAAAACTAATTCATGCCCTTTGCCTCGGACGGAGGGTTTGTAATATATATGTTATTTTGGAGAGTGGAGGAGTGGTAATCCCCCACATTAGCCCACAATCCATAATACCCCTGAAGAGAGATTTTTGGAACTACTGGGTCAAAACTGAGTTGATTGAGGCGCAGGGCCTTTGTAGACTTTGGGTTGCGTTTGACTGGGCTTCTCGTCTGGGCCCAAGTGATGAATTGAGGTACCCACAGTACGAGGTCAATGAAAGGTGAGAATCATATCGCTTAGATTAATCGTGCACCGCAGGATAGGGACCCATACCGGGGGGTCACTTTGTGACGGGTCCCTGTCCTACGGGAACAGTTAATATTGCCATGCTCTGGTGATGTAGTGTGCAAAAATTTATGATTCTTTATTATTATCTTATGGAGATTTTTTATTTTTGTATGCCAAGTAAAGGGCGTACTACCACTACGAGGGATAATATAAAAATATAATGAAAATAAAAATAGCATGGAGCATGAAGATTACACTAAGGATGGTGATAGAGGAGCATGTGAATATACAAGTGAGTGAGATATATGTGCAAGGTAAGAGAGTGATATGGAAATAGTGTAAGTGATCATGTGAATATAATCAAGTGAAAATGTGTTCTAGTGACACTAAGCATGATTCATCTACACGTGGTGTGTGATATGTGTAAGTAAGCATGGAGATTTATACAAGTGAGGAAAATGAGGGTTTGTGATAGTGAAGCTAAGCATGGATAATCTACAAGTGGTGTGTGGAGCATGTAAGTAAAGGTGAAACTACATACAAGTATAAGTGTGTGAAGTGAGTATGAAGAATATATACAAGTGGGTGTAAGGTAAAAGATGGTGAGCATGTATAAGTGAGTGAAGAGTGATATATACATGAGGAGAAAGAATGGTAGAGATAAGCATGAGGTAAAATACACAAGAAGTAATTAAAGGAGTAAAGGGAACATATAGGTGGTATCATATGTACACATGTAGAAACACAGGAGAGTAAAGAATTAACATTCATGTAGAAACTATAGTCCAATCATCTAAAAAGTCCCTTACAGTGTCAACCCTATGGCCATCCGTCTCTGATTCCTCTGATGTGGGCTCAGGCCTCAAAGTTGGGATGAGGGGAGAAAGAAAGAAGGAAGAAGGTTACCTTCCTCCCTCTCTTTAACCTATTTTGGCCTAGCACTATGGGTGATTTGAGGATATGGAGGTCCACTTTTTGCCACTCTTTTCGTCATCTTCGCAGTCTAGGCTCGGATATAAAATTGGTCATCATCAAATGGCGTTGACACGAAGAGAAATAGTCGCCAAGCTATTTTTCTCAAAACAAGCAAAATAATATCTCCGCCTCCAGATAACAGCATCAAGTTTACACTAATTCATGCAAAACCAAATGATTCGAAGGGTCCGGGGACTATGTTACGGAATGGGAAGTTATTAGGTACCCCTTCCTCCCTTTTGGTCTTTCATGCGCTATGTTAAACTTCTCTTTTTTCTCCATGATGTGTGTGTACATGTGTATAATATAAATAATGGGAGAATAGAATTATTCGACTCGCATCATTGAATGGACGTAGAAGAATAATTTGTAGGAGTGTACCCGAAAATATTAATAAACATAAGATATGGGAGTTTATTGAATCACGAATCACTATGAAAGAGAGAATGTGCATGTCGGACGAGAGACGTGTATAAAGGTGTCCAAGACTCACAAAAATAGATATAATATACTATAAAATATTTGAAATGAAAGGGGAGGACTCGAATCTTGGGATTGGCCCAAGGGGCATCAAAGTCCATTTAGTTCGAAAATAGCATAGGAGTGGGGTTCAACCCATAAATCCAACTGTAGAACTTCTATTATGTGTTTTTGGAGATAAGTGTGTTTAACAGTGAAAATGTTAGAAAATAGAAGTCTTACTTTTGGAATTTATGAATAGACTTTTTTGTCTTTTGGGGGTTTTTATGAAAATAAGTTATGTGCGGTAATACTAATAGAAAAGTGAGAATTATTTGATGTGAGATAATAAATTAAACTAGAAGATGAGAATAAAATGGATAATATAACTTAAATGAATAAAACTAGAAAAGAATTAGGGATGGACCTCCTTGTAGGTCTTTGTTGTTGAATTTGGAATGTAAGTATGCTAGTTTTTGTAGTGGTATGAAGGTAATATGATAGGGTGAGGTAATAGGTAAGTGATGTAAGAAAGTGAGGTGAGGGAATGTTGGAAAATGAGCTTTTTTGGAAAAGAGAAGGCTCTGATTTCAAGAGAATGTTCGACGACTGTTGAAAGGGTACCTCTTTCTAAGGGTTACGTCATGGATCTTGTATAGTGTAATTTGAGGTTGGGGATGTCGATTGGCATGTACCTTGGCCTGCTTATTGGCATAGGGCCTACCTTACTGAACAAGGAAAAGTATTTCATATCAATAGGCAGGGTGTTTGGGGTTCCTATAGGCAGTTCGAAAAAAATCTTCCAAAAAAAGGGCATAAAATGCAAGCCTTAAGTTCAAATCACACACGCTCGGGACCGCTGGAAATGGAACTCAGAGACCTTCAAGAATCTATTGAACCACTCCGGGTCCTGGAATTAATCAAAGTTATATGGGGCTCGAATGCACATGAATACCCTTTGGAGTGAAAGGGGACGTTCGTGTGAACTGTGAGGCCAATTTGTGCATGGAATGGACCATTGGAAAGGTAATTTAGTGACCTTCAATATCTCTTGGAGCTTCGCACAGTTTCGAGAGTTACCAAGGTCTAATGGGTCTCGAAAATGCCTGATGTCCCTTTAAAGTAAAACAATTGGTTTGAGCAAACCATAAGTCCAATTTACGCATGGGATAGACCATTAGAAAGGGGTTTTAGGGTGATTCAAGGTTTCATTTATTTTCACTCAGTTTGCAGAGATAATTGAACTCAAATCGGGCTTCGGATCATTCGGTAGCCTACAGATCAGTAATTAGAGTAAAACGGATTGTTCGTATAGATCGTGATGCTGATGAGCACCGGGATACACTATTGAAAAATGGATGTAGAAACCTTCTAGTTTTCATTGAGCTTCATCGAGGTTGGTGAGTATCATGGATAAACATGGCCCAAAAGCACCTAGTAGCCTTTAGATCAGTAATTAAAGTAAAACGAATCATTCTTGCTGACCGTGAGGTCAAATTATGCATGGGACTGACCATTGGAAAGGGTATTCAGAGCCTTTTGTGGTTTCATTGAGGTTCACTCCGGTAGGAGAGTCTAACAGAGTCAAACAGGTCTCGAGAGTGCTCAATGGCCTCCATATTAGTACTCAGAGTATGATCTAGGGTTTATAGTGAGCGAATGAGTGTTAGGGACCTAAGTTGGTGCTTATGGAGGTACTAGGATGAGATATATACACTGACGATCCTCTATACTTATAAAACAACTGTAGTTAAAGTTTATGTTTTTTGTATTTAGAGTTTTCGATAACAACGACTAGCCTCTTTACACGACCCCTCAGATCTGTCTCAATCAAAAGGACACGAATGTCGGGTAACGGTGTTTCTTATAATATCATTGATTTAGTAATTTGTAAACACTTTTGAATTTTTTTTGTTTTAACTTGTTTTCTATATTTGCACTTTTGAGCTCTAAGAAACTTGAAAAATGGTTGCGTGAAAAGTGTTTGGTTAACTTTTGGAGTGACCTATTTCGGCAAATAATATCTTACTCAATAATTTTTTATATTTGTAATGGTAATGGTTCTCAAATTCATCATAAGAATAATTTTCAAAGCCCCCCAAAATCGATGCTTTTTGGCGAATACTTGCAAAAAAAGAAAAATGAAAATTATTAAATGACTTTAAGTGAGTATTTAAAAAAGCAAACAAATGATTCTTGGATAACTAAGGAAAGAGATTTTTCAAATAAAGGGACCCAAAAAATTTACGATAATGGTTTTTGACATTATTATGGTATTAGTTCTCCTAACTATTATACATAAAACTCTTAAAATTATTATAATGAAAATTTTGAAAAGAGCTATGATAATATTTTTCAATTTTTTTAGTTTAAGTGAATTTTAACTATAATCAAATTCATTCTATGCTCATATTCAGAATCAAATAATGAAAAATCTGAAAACTATTAATGATAGGAAAATCATTGTTATGATAAATAATTGTATACATTATTTGAATAAAATGATGATTTCTCTTTTGAAACTTTAGAAAACAAGGAATGTTTTGAGGAAAATGGGAAATCCAATGATTTTGATCAAAGGAGTACTATTTTGGAATGAACCATTGTTATTTTGGCCCAAGTCATTGAAGAGGACAAAAATGGAGAGGAAATGGAAATTGAATCACTTACCAATGAAATGATTTCCTCTTTGAAAAACAAAGATCATGTGGATTTCATCTTAAATAATTTTTAAAGATAAATTTATTGAAAGAGAATCTTTCTTCGTTGAAATTCAACCAATGCTTGATGATGATAATTCTATCAAGGTTAATTTATTTCCTCGCTAATTTTTTTTACCGTTATCGAATCATTACAACTGCCACAAGAATCACATGAAAGTCTTGAGTAATTTGCCCGATTCTTGTCAAACAATTATTTTTTTAAATGATTTTTATAGGTGGTAATTTTTGAAAATTAATGGCACTCAATGCACATAAGATAAACATGAATGAATGTAATAGTAAGTAATGAAGTCACACACAAAAAATATATATACGTAGTTTGAAAACATGCCTACGTTCATGGGGTGCTAGGGTTTATTCTTTATTGCTCTAGAGAACCGATCAAAAAATTTATATTATGGCTACTCCCTCGGTGTAAATACTTGTTAAGTATTAAAATTCGGTCTAAGAGTGAAAAATATAGCCACCTTAGGGAGACCCTAAACATTTCGGGCAATTCTAGTGTCCAAAATTACACAGGCACATACTCGGCACAAGTTCTCAAGTCGGACACCTATGATTGATAAAGAGTCCAGGTTAAAGTAAAATCATTTAAGTTCATCTCCTTAATGAATAATTATGATAAGATATCAGTACAAACTCTTAAGTATATCTATTAGAGCTTAAGACTCTCTTATGCTCTTTTATAAATGTTAACCTACCCCCATGAAGGGGGATGGAATATTGTAATGTCGAGCAGTATTATAACTCAACCGATTAGTTTATAAAGAAATATATAATAAATATTATCACCCTATTGACGTATGCTTTTTGCCTAACCACTTATACCTTATGTTGTATGTGAGACCCCATTACTTTTTGTTACACTAATTTTTGTTTGTCTTGTATGCATTAAATATGACTACGTATAGGAAATTACTAACAACACATTCTGTAATTGCATTTGCCCTTACAAATGATCCTCCTACCATTCCAATCGAATTTTGTGGGGAGAAAATCCAGGCTTTCTTAGGTATCATTTTTACTTTTCTGCGCATTAAATCCAAAAGTCCCATCATCTGTCAAAAAAATTTCAATGGCGATTGTTACTTTCCCCCGCCCAAAACATGCCTCTCGTTGCATGCAAAACTCCTATTTTTTCAAAGGACTGAAATTAAATGACAGATATATTAATCCCTCAAACTCAACATATTTTATGGGTGGACCCTAAAAAATCAACTTCTAATGTATATAAGTTGAAATTTTTAGTTTTACATAGTAGTTTGTTTTTTCTTTTTAATTATTCCCTTGTATAATTAGTAAGACAATTTTGTTCTTTTTTTGTTATGCTCAGTTCTCACATATTTTGTAGAATAAATGGGCTATAACAATCATGGTATTGCTCGATATTGGATGGTATATTTCTCTCCTCCTTTTTAACTTGTGTTTGAGATCACATTGAAGACAAATTTGGGTGTGTGAGATTTGATTTCCATTGCTTTTTAAGTTTCCTTAATTGTATAGATGTTCTTCCTAGGAATGCTTTTGTTGTAAGAATCAAATTTTTCAAAAATATTTTTTCCTTTTGTGTTGGCATTGTTAGGTTGTTTGCCTATTTGTATTCGACGTTTTCATATATTTGTTCCTCTTCATTATATGAACAATAATTCATGTTTAAAGATTTTTTGTTGATTATTACCTAAAATTTTTAATACAATTTATATGATGGAAAACTTCATGTGTACAGAAATTTTGAATCATCAAACACATTCCAAAAATACATGCTTATGTTTCATTTAAATCAATTATAATTCGATAACCATGCGCGCATAGTGAAAACTATTTACCTTGTGAGCTTTTGATCATATTCTTCCTTTTAAGTATGCATACACTAACTCTTTTCTCTTTGAAAAATTGTATTCATGTCATTGGTGATCTCATTATTCTTATTTTAGTCATTCGTTTTAGGATTTCATGGTGAAATTCAAACTTTAGGATGTTTATTGATATTGTGGAGATCAAAGAATTATGTGAACCCTTGAAAATGAACATACGCCATCTTTCCTATTAATCCCATATTAACTTATCTCTCCCATTAAATACGTTATCTAGTAAACCCCATTAAGCCAATAATATAACCCTTCATTTAATCACGCATATCATATAACCAACTCGATATTGGATTTTAAACCATATAAACACGTTTCTTACCTTTGTTTAGAAACATGTTTGGGAAGGAATGTTGATTTGTTATATAGTAGAATTTTAGCATGTGAGGTGGATTTTTTTTGTGTGTTGTTACAAGAAAATGTAAGAAAACGAAGGAAATCACGAAAAGTGAGAATCCAATTGTTCTTGGAATAAATAAAAAATCAATTCTTATTTTTTATATTCATTTATTAAGCCTAATTTGAGAAGGTTATGTTCCATTTTATTTTTAGACTTTATCATTATTCCAGGTTTTATCCCCCAAACACTGAATCTGTAATTCTCTTCATTCTTACACGTCACCTAACCTACTTTATAGCCATATGAAAGTACTATGTGATCCTTGGGTAATAATAATTTTGAAGTCAACATAATTAAAATGAGAGGCTAGGGTTCATTTCACATATTTTATTTAACGATATCTTTAACGAGATTATTATTTCCATTTAAAATCAATGTTTTTCATTATTGTCATTTGTTCGGATTATAATAGTTTTAATCGAATCAGAAATTATATTCATGTCGTGCAGAACACACTTTCATGATTTTAAGATATGAAGTATTGCCAATAATTTTTCTAGTGTTACAATTATCACGTGCTAATGTATTATTAAAATTGTTTAATGATGTTGAGTTTCTATGTGGAGTATGGTCAATTATTCTAAACAAACTTGATGTTTGTGGGTTTCCTTCCTGAAATCTATCACGAGACAAAACTCATCCACTAGGGTAACCTAGGGGTAACGTTTTATTATGTATGCAAAATGCAATCGTATAACCCATGAAAATGGCTTTTTATTAATGTTATATAAATATATTTTAGTTAGCCTGTATCTTTTCACATTTTCATTCATCTTTATTGCTAGGGACTAGCAATGTGTATGTTCTTGGGTGTGATTAGTAATGAATATTGCATTTAGCACCCTTTATTCTAGCTCATTCTAGCATTATCATGTCCATTGTAACAACCCTCGCTTTTGGGAGCCCATTGTATAATTATTTACTATGTTGAGTAGTTGCATATATAAAATGCTTCATGTGGGTAAGTATTAATTTGATGAAATAAGTTAATATTTACTAATAAGTTGCATGATACCATGTGTGTAAGTAGTTGTTACCATGTGGTGTTCTATTTTGTCATGAAGAATTAATATGGCAATTTGAATTAAAATGGAACCGGAACTTAATATGGCTTATAAGATTTCCAAATGATAATTTGGAGGGTGTAGTTAGCTCCGGGAGGTGCGAGACAGTCAAAATGTGTGCCATATTGTATTTTGGGATTTTGGACACTTTTGACTGGTTTTGGCATATTGCGTATTAGAAATTAACTATTGCGGTATTATTACTTAAAGGTTGGAGACTTTTAATCTTAAGCCACGTTTTAGTCTTTCCCCAAGTCTTTCATTTTCTCTTATTTGCCCTAAGTGCTCTAGCCCTAGAGTGAGAGAGAGTGAGAGTGGAAGATTGGAAAGAAAAAAAAAGAGAGATCTTAAAGATTTGTGGTTTGATCTTGATTTCTTCTTCAACCAAGCCTGATATTGAAGCCCCAAGGCAAGTTTTCTACTTGCTATTATATGGTTTAAGATGAATAATTAGTATGGGTAGATATGTATAGTTTTGATGTAATATAATTGTGGTTTTTGGTTGGATTTATGGGTATCAACATCTTTGGTAGAGATAGATTGTTAATTGAGGTAGAAAAATGTTGTTGGGAGCATTTATGATCTTTTGGTATCATTAAATGTAGTTGGATGATTTTGGGTTGGTTATTTATTTTGGGTTTAGAAGATATTAGGAGAGATAGGTCTAGGTCTGCTATGGCCGGTCGACCGCGTATCTCAGACCGGTCGATCGGGCCTTCGGAGGAGGGCACACTGCTTTCTTTCAAAGGCATGAAAATAAGGGCGCGGTCGACCGCGGTTCTACCACAGGTCGACCGTTTCGTCCGAAATGAACTTTCTGCTTTCTTTCAAAAGCTAAAATTTGAGACGCGGTCGACCGCGGTCTTGGGACCGGTCGACCGGTCCCCTGTTTTCTTACCCAACTTCCCACTTTTGTTTTTAATCCTTTTCTTCCCCTAGGAACTTAGGACTCTTCTTGAATGAAGTAAACCTTGGCTTTTAGAGTCCTAGTTGAGTTGGTTGTCACCCTAGTGTTGAATGGGTTTCACTTGGGGTTAAGTCCGGGGGAGAGGTTGTCCTAGTGATGTTAAGGCATCACTTTTCTTTGTGCATCCTAATAAATATGGATGGGAATTGTAGGCCCATACTTGGAGACTTTAGGGGCTTGAAATGAGGCATAAGACCTTAAGCTTGGGAAACGAAAATAACCTCCTTGGAGATTTATTCGAGGCATAACCTAGGATGAAAAGTAATGAAATATCCTATGATAACGGTTTCAAACAAATGAAACATGTAAATGTAAATGAAAATGAAAAGTATGGTTTTTATAGTAAATGCTAATTTACTTAAACACACCTCTCTAAATGCTATCATAAGGGAAGCTCGCGCATGAGGTGATGTTCCTTGACTAGTGAATGCAGGGAGACTATAGTCCTCGGCCATATGCGGGTTTATTATATGTATTTTTCTGCGCTAGTGAAGTAATTCCGGGTGTGGTTATGACTCACTCGCAGGCATATGGCCACATCCCGACGTGCGTTAGGTACCCAGGCTGCCTTGTTTGATGGGCCCCTGGAAGATGATAGTCATTTAGGGGCGCGCCCAGTGGGGAAACTCGGAGGGGCAGTCTTAGAATCGTTATATGTATAAGAATATAGCTTTTCTAAAACTCAACTGGAACTTGAGGGTTGTATAATTCCACTAAATGATATTATGACAATTGCATTCCTTCTAAGGAATGGGAATTGGAATGAAATGAGAAGATAATGTTAGGATATTCCTGTTAAGGAATTGAAACTGGATTAAAGTGGAAATTGGTGAATACAAGCTTTTAATTTAGTTTTAAAGTTAATTTTGCATAATTTCATCTTCATGCATAGTCTCTTTTAATCATGTCATTTTCACTTGTTTTCTTATGATCCATGCTTAGGTTGTTAGAGTGTTGATTGCTATACCCATGTTTTGCTATTCATATCTAGCATGCTTTTTGTTCATCTGGGAACTATATATAAACCGGGTCCTGACCCGTTCATTTTCCTCTATGTTGTGCTTGTTATTGTATCCGCCCAGGTGCTCCTCCGCAAGGACGCCCGTGTTGATATTCCTACTCTTTTGCTTTTAAGGAGCTGTATGAAATTGCGGATATTACAGGATGTTTTGCTAGACGCCCTCATTCTTTTGATATCTAGTTATGATCGGGTCTGTCACTCGGGCGAGTGGCCCAAATCTTGTAATTGCTTAATGAATGTAAAACATAACATCTAACTGTTGTGATTACTTTTGTGTAGCTGTGAACCGACAACATATTCGGTTCTTCTCTTTGTATATAGTGGTTTTAGACGTATGTTAATTATGTTTCTTTGAATTCCACTATTGTTCTAGAATGGGTTGTTTAAATTGTTTTCTTAACTTAATTTTTTTTTATCACATAAATTGTTTTAACAACCCGTTTTCTGAATTTATTGGGTGGTTTTCTCGGTTACTCTTACTATATTTGTGGTGCTGAGAATGATTTCCGTCCATGATTACCGTATATGTCGGAGTATTGGGCTGGCCACCCCTTATTTCGGAGTGTGGGTTGTCACAGATGGTATCAGAGCACTGGGTTCTAGAGTACTAGGATCTATGTGGACTTGTCACGATCTACCGCAGCGTTCTTTGATATAGAGCCTAATGACAAGACTGCTTTGCTGCTTATAATTGCGATCTTCTGTGAAATAGATTGTTGTGAATTGTATTCTAACACTATTGTCCCTTCATCGAAGATGCCGCCTAAGAGAGGTCGCCCTGCGAGACGCAATAGAGTTGTAGAAGAGTATGTTGGTCCTCCACCGCCCCAAGGAACTTTTAATGCTGCGAACGTAGCCAATATCGTGGCTCATGCAGTTAATGCCGCCATGACCGCAGTAACTCAACAGATGCCAACAGCTCAACAACGGGCACAGGATGCTCAAGCACCTACGGGACCTTCTCCGTGGGAAAGAGTAAGGGAGTCCTTTTTAAAGGGCCATCCGCCAGAGTTTGACGGAGGCTCTGATGTTGTTCGAGCAAATCAATGGAAGAAGGATATGCAACGCCATTTGCGAATGGTGGATTGTAGTGAGGAAAGGAAGCAAGTCCTTGCTACTTTCAAGTTGGCTGGGGCAACGTTACATTGGTAGGAGTCGATGACTACGCCGGATACTATGTCCATTAATCATTTCTGGGTCTTGTACGACCGAAAATATTTTCCTCCCGCGATTCAAAGGGAGATGAGGAAGAAACTTCAAGATCTAGTTCAGGGAGAACGATCGGTTGCCGAATATGAGAAGGAGTTTACCCGGATAGCTAGTTTTGTGCCGGAAGAGGTCACCCCGGAGGAAAGGAAAGTCTCAAAATTCATGGGAGGTCTAAACTGGAGAATCCGGCAGCACTTGCTGGGTAATCCAGCTTTACAAACTTTTGGTGAAGTCATGAATATTGCATTGCTTCATTGTCAGGAGCATCGGTTGTTTATTCAGAATAGCAAGAAAGCTTCAGGAATGGGGCAAGTAGGGAAGCCCGGGGTGAGTGGGAATGGAGGAGGAGCCTTTCCTTCGTCCCAACCAGCGGGTAATAAGCAACGAGAAAGGGATCCCCAGCAAGGGGATGGATCGAAAAGGCAACGCTCTGGTGGGTTTAATGTTAGTGGGAATGCTAACAAGCAAGGTCAGGGTACCGTACCACAGCAAGCGGGTCGAGGTGGCCAGGGAGGTAGGGGCCAACCGGGCCAAGGTTTTGGGCAGTTCAAAAATAACAGAGGTCGAGGTCAGGAGAATATGGTGGGGAAATATTTCCAATGTGGAGAAGCTGGTCATTTTAAGAGAGATTGTCCTCAGGTGATTGGGGGATAACCTCCACGAGTTCCTCAGCAGCCTTATGTGCAGTTCCCTCCACAAGCACCGAATCCAGTTGTCCCTCTGCAGCAGGGTCAACTACAGTATGGGAGAGTCTACCACATTCAGGATGCTATGCTTCCTCCTATTCAGCCAGCGCCGCCAGCTATAGAGGGTAAGTTCCTTATTCAGGGACACATGGGTCGCGTTCTGTTTGATACGGGTGAGACACATTCTTTTATTTCCAGAAGTTTTGCTCAGTCCACAGAGTTGATAAAATCTGCGGAAAGTACCTTTACTATTGTGGAGTCCTCTATGGGTGACGGTTCCCTTATTTTCTTTGTTTGTAAACGCGTAGGGATCACCCTTGGTAATTTGTGTTTTGAGGCTGACTTACTCGTCCTAGACATGGTCGGGTATGATGTTATTTTGGGCATGGATTGGCTTGTTAAGTATCATGCTATAGTTAATTGTTACGGGAAGAGTATAGTCTTCGCCGTTCCGGGACAAGATATGTTCCTGATAGTTATGCCTCGTTTAGAGGGAGATTCTGGTACTTATTTATATTGTATTGCGGAAGAGAATTCTCGGGATGTAGTTGTTCCCTTAGATTCTATTCCTGTTGTCCGAGATTTTGAGGATGTTTTCCGGGAGATACCGGGTTTGCCTCCTAGCAGAGAGATTGAATTTGTGATAGACTTAGCGTCGGGAACTCGACCGATTGCGCGAACTCCTTATCGTATGGATCCTGTGGAAATGAGGGAGCTAAGAGATCAGATTCAGCAGTTGTTGGAACGGGGGTTTATCAGGCGTAGCACATCGCCGTGGGGTGCTCCTGTGTTATTCGTAAAGAAAAGAGATGGTTCTCTCCGGTTGTGTGTTGACTATAGAGAGTTGAATAAGGTTACCATCCGAAATAAATACCCTTTGCCTCGCATAGATGACTTGTTTGATCATCTCAGGGGAGCGACCTACTTCTCTAAGATAGATTTGAGAACGGGGTATCACCAGTTGAGGATACGGGAGCAAGATGTATCCAAAACTGCTTTTCTGACGGGGTACGGGTCTTATAAGTTTTTGGTTATTCCTTTTGGGCTAACCAATGCCCCTGCGGTATTCATGGATCTTATGAATAGGGTATTTCGGGACTTCCTGGACCAATTTGTTATCGTGTTTATTGATGACATCCTTGTGTATTCTCAAACGGAAGATGACCATGCTACTCATTTGGGGTTGGTCCTGCAAAGGTTAAGGGATCACCAATTGTACGCTAAGTTTGAGAAGTGTGGTTTTTGGTTGCGGGAAGTGCAATTTTTGGGTCACGTTATTACTTCGCAAGGGATATCGGTGGACCCAAGTAAAGTTGTTGCGGTGAGGGAGCGGGGTCAGCCCACGACGCCTACCGAGATACGCAGTTTTCTGGGTTTGGCGGGTTATTACCGTCGGTTTATCAAGGGATTTTCTAAAATTACTAGTCCTTTGATAAATCTAACCCGGAAAGGGGTTAGATTTGTGTGGGATGACGCCTGTCAAGCTGCATTCGATCAGCTTAAAGATAGATTGACTTCGGCTCCAGTCCTCGCTTTACCCAAGCCAGGGTTGGAATATTTAGTCTTCACCGATGCATCTCTACAAGGTTTGGGAGGTGTGCTTCAACAGGAGCGACAAGCTATTGCATACGCTTCTAGAAAACTCAAGTCTCATGAAAGAAATTATCCGGTGCATGACTTGGAATTAGCCGCCGTTGTCTTTGCCTTAAAGATTTGGAGGCACTATCTTCTCGGGGAGAAGTTTAGTCTTTTCACGGACCATAAGTCGTTGCAATATTTATTTTCTCAGAAAGATTTGAATATGCGGCAGCGAAGATGGTTGGATTTCGTGAAAGATTACCAATTTAATATTCATTATCATCCGGGCAAGGCGAACGTGGTGGTGGATGCCCTGAGTAGGAAGCCCGAGGGAGAGTTAGATGATGTGTGGAAAGCTAAATGGAAGGAACTCAGTCATGAGGATGCGGTTGCTAAGGCGTTTATGTTCGTGATGACCGTTACTCCGACGATTGTGGCAAGGGTTGTGGAAGCCCAAGGCAGAGATAAAGAATGTCAAGACCACATTCGCCAGTTATTGACTGGGGGAGGGGAGTCCTACTCGATAAGTTCTGAGGGTGGATTGCGCTTTTATGGAAGGTTTATTGTTCCGGAGGATGGAGATTTGCGACGGGATGTGATGGCGGAATCTCACGGCTCTAAATTTTCGGTGCATCCGGGAAATGATAAAATGTATCAAGATATGCGCCGTCAATATTGGTGGCCGGGTATGAAACGAGATATTTCGGAGTTTGTATCTCGATGCACTACTTGTCAGTTAGTTAAGGTTGACCATCAGCTACCGGCAGGTTTGTTGCAACCGTTAGAAATTCCTGTATGGAAATGGGAGAGCATTTCAATGGATTTTATCACCGGTTTGCCAACGTCACAAAAGGGTCACGGTTCTATTTGGGTTATCGTGGATCGCTTGACAAAGTCGGCGAACTTCCTTCCCGTCCGTACTGATTATAATACCGCTCATTACGCTCGGTTGTTCATTGAAGAGATTGTTAGATTGCATGGGGTGCCCTTGAATATTGTTTTCGACAGAGACAAGATCTTTGTTTCCCACTTTTGGCAAAGTTTCCAAGAGGCCATGGGAACCGAATTAAAATTAAGTACTTCTTATCATCCTCAAACAGATGGCCAGACCGAAAGGGTTAACCAAATGTTGGAGGATATGCTTCGTATGTGCATGCTTGATTTCAAGGGTAGTTGGGAACAATATCTCCCTTTGGTTGAATTTGCTTATAATAACTCATACCAGTTCACTATTGGGATGGCGCCCTATGAAGCCTTTTATGGTAGGCCTTGTAGATCCCCCACGTGTTGGTTATAAGTGGGAGATAACAAGTTTCTCGGACCTGAAATGATTCGAGATACTTCTTCAAAGATCGAGCTTATTCGAGATCGTATTCGGATAGCCCAAGAGAGACAAAAGAGCTATACCGATGCGGGGAGAAGGCATGTGGAGTTAGAAGTTGGAGACCAAGTGTTGGTACGGGTGTCGCCAATGAAAGGCGTTAAGCGTTTCGGAAAGAAGGGGAAGCTTGCACCACGTTTCGTTGGGCCTTTTCCTGTACTTGCTAAAGTAGGCCCCGTGGCGTATCAAATTGCCCTACCGGAACCGTTGCAACAGATTCACAATGTTTTCCACATCTCCTCTTTGAAGAAGTATAAGAGGTGTGATGGTGCCCTTTGGCACATCCCTTTCGAGGATATAGAGTTACAACCCGATATTTCTTATGAAGAGCAACCCGTGGCCATTTTGGAGCATGGGGAACGTAGATTGAGATCTCGTGTGGTGCCCTTGGTTAGAGTACAATGGAGTCATCACAGTGTCGATGAATCTACTTGGGAGTGTGAGGATGATATGCGGGAAAAGTATCCGCATCTTTTTATCCAAGGTACGCTTGAATTTTGGGGGCAAAATTCCCTCATAAGGGGGGGAGTATGTAACAACCCTCGCTTTTGGGAGCCCATTGTATAATTATTTACTATGTTGAGTAGTTGCATATATAAAATGCTTCATGTGGGTAAGTATTAATTTGATGAAATAAGTTAATATTTACTAATAAGTTGCATGATACCATGTGTGTAAGTAGTTGTTACCATGTGGTGTTCTATTTTGTCATGAAGAATTAATATGGCAATTTGAATTAAAATGGAACTGGGACTTAATATGGCTTATAAGATCTCCAAATGATAATTTGGAGGGTGTAGTTAGCTCCGGGAGGTGCGAGACAGTCAAAATGTGTGCCATATTGTATTTTGGGATTTTGGACACTTTTGACTGGTTTTGGCATATTGCGTATTAGAAATTAACTATTGCGGTATTATTACTTAAAGGTTGGAGACTTTTAATCTTAAGCCACGTTTTAGTCTTTCCCCAAGTCTTTCATTTCCTCTTATTTGCCCTAAGTGCTCTAGCCCTAGAGTGAGAGAGAGTGAGAGTGGAAGATTGGAAAGAAAAAAAAAAGAGAGATCTTGAAGATTTGTGGTTTGATCTTGATTTCTTCTTCAACCAAGCCTGATATTGAAGCCTCAAGGCAAGTTTTCTACTTGCTATTATATGGTTTAAAATGAATAATTAGTATGGGTAGATATGTATAGTTTTGATGTAATATAATTGTGGTTTTTGGTTGGATTTTTGGGTATCAACATCTTTGGTAGAGATAGATTGTTGATTGAGGTAGAAAAATGTTGTTGGGAGCATTTATGATCTTTTGGTATCATTAAATGTAGTTGGATGATTTTGGGTTGGTTATTGATTTTGGGTTTAGAAGATATTAGGAGAGATAGGTCTAGGTCTGCTATGGCCGGTCGACCGCGTATCTCAGACCGGTCGACCGGGCCTTCGGAGGAGGGCACACTACTTTCTTTCAAAGGCATGAAAATAAGGGCGTGGTCGACCGCGGTTCTACCACAGGTTGACCGGTCCGTCCAAAATGAACTTTCTGCTTTCTTTCAAAAGCTAAAATTTGAGACGCGGGCGACCGCGGTCTTGGGACCGGTCGATCGGTCCCCTGTTTTCTTACCCAACTTCCCACTTTTGTTTTTAATCCTTTTCTTCCCCTAGGAACTTAGGACTCTTCTTGAATGAAGTAAACCTTGGCTTTTAGAGTCCTAGTTGAGTTGGTTGTCACCCTAGTGTTGAATGGGTTTCACTTGGGGTTAAGTCCGGGGGAGAGGTTGTCCTAGTGATGTTAAGGCATCACTTTTCTTTGTGCATCCCTATAAATATGGATGGGAATTGTAGGCCCATACTTGGAGACTTTAGGGGCTTGAAATGAGGCATAAGACCTTAAGCTTGGGAAACGAAAATAACCTCCTTGGAGATTTATTCGAGGCATAACCTAGGATGAAAAGTAATGAAATATCCTATGATAACGGTTTCAAACAAATGAAACATGTAAATGTAAATGAAAATGAAAAGTATGGTTTTTATAGTAAATGCTAATTTACTTAAACACACCTCTCTAAATGCTATCATAAGGGAAGCTCGCGCATGAGGTGATGTTCCTTGACTAGTGAATGCAGGGAGAATATAGTCCTCGGCCATATGCGGGTTTATTATATGTATTTTTCTGCGCTAGTGAAGTAATTCCGGGTGTGGTTATGACTCACTCGCAGGCATATGGCCACTTCCCGACGTGCGTTAGGTACCCAGGCTGCCTTGGTTGATGGGCCCCTGGAAGATGATAGTCATTTAGGGGAGCGCCCAGTGGGGAAACTCGGAGGGGCGATCTTAGAATCGTTATATGTATAAGAATATAGCTTTTCTAAAACTCAAGTGGGACTTGAGGGTTGTATAATTCCACTAAATGATATTATGACAATTACATTCCTACTAAGGAATGGGAATTGGAATGAAATGAGAAGATAATGTTAGTATATTCCTGTTAAGGAATTAAAACTGGATTAAAGTGGAAATTGGTGAATACAAGCTTTTAATTTAGTTTTAAATTTAATTTTGCATAATTTCATCTTCATGCATAGTCTCTTTTAATCATGTCATTTTCACTTGTTTTCTTATGATCCATGCTTAGGTTGTTAGAGTGTTGATTTCTATACCCATGTTTTGCTATTCATATCTAGCATGCTTTTTGTTCATCTGGGAACTATATATAAACCGGGTCCTGACCCGTTCATTTTCCTCTATGTTGTGCTTGTTATTGTATCCGCCCAGGTGCTCCTCCGCAAGGACGCCCGTGTTGATATTCCTACTCTTTTGCTTTTAAGGAGCTGTATGAAATTGCGGATATTAGAGGATGTTTTGCTAGACGCCCTCATTCTTTTGATATCTAGTTATGATCGGGTCTGTCACTCGGGCGAGTGGTCCAAATCTTGTAATTGCTTAATGAATGTAAAACATAACATCTAACTGTTGTGATTACTTTTGTGTAGCTGTGAACCGACAGCATATTCGGTTCTTCTCTTTGTATATAGTGGTTTTAGACGTATGTTAATTATGTTTCTTTGAATTCCACTATTGTTCTAGAATGGGTTGTTTAAATTGTTTTCTTAACTTAATTTTTTTTATCACATAAATTGTTTTAACAACCCGTTTTCTGAATTTATTGGGTGGTTTTCTCAGTTACTCTTACTATATTTGTGGTGCTGAGAATGATTTTCGTCCTTGATTACCGTATATGTCGGAGTATCGGGCTGGCCACCCCTTATTTCGGAGTGCGGGTTGTCACATCCATGAATCCCTATATTGAAGCGTTTATATTTTATAACCTGTGTTCTTGATGTTTATATGTTTTTAAGATTTATTTGAGCTTTATAAGTCTTGGGGATGCGAAGTTTGAAGTTGGCTATGTTTTTGAAAAGTTTCCTTACAAGATGAAACTTTAAAGGAAATTTCATCATTTAAAACACCCATTTTTTTATGGTATATAATTGTCGATGTGTGCATAATGAAATTATATTCACTTGACCACTCACCATGCATTATTTCAATCCCACATGAAGATGATATGGTTATTTTTAATGGTTTTGACATATTCTTCAATTTTAAGTGTATTTTAGTAATTTAAACTATATAATTGAATTCTCATTGTGTGAATTCAAACATTGTAAGGACAAATTTTCCATCATCCATAGTTTACAATGAGTATGTCGTATACCGCTGCAACCGTCGAGGAAGCTCATAATCATTTGTTCAAGGCTATGGATCCGAATATCAGGTTTCTTCAATAACGAAAATCATTTGGTAAGGAATGCATATATGTTTCGAAAATGTTTTACGATTGTGTTGAGATATTTCTCAAAACTGTTTTTTATCAAAATGAGGCATTTTTCATAGTTAAAATATTATTTGGAAGAACTGTAGGCGAGCTTTTTAAATAATAATTTTTGCTTCCGTCGTTCAAACGACAATGTAATGTCATTCAAACGACATTGATATGCCATTCAAACGACCCCTTATAACAAAATCTCATGTTGTTTCATAGGTCGCGATATAGATCGTTCCTTTATTGCGTTAAACAACCCTACACTGTTTTTATTTCTTAAGGACATTTTTAGAGTCGTTCAAACAACATCTAACATAGTTCAAATGATAGGGCAATGTCGTTGGAACGACGTGCGCCGCCTCAAAGTATTTTATTTTGTTATAAATACCTGTTTTTGAAGACTTCTTCATTAAGACTTTTGCCAAACGAAAACTGCAAATCTGCACAATTTTAGTCTTCACTTTTAAGACACAAAACTTTATTTTTTGATTCACAAATTCATCCCGTATACGTCTGCGAATCGTATTGGAAACTAAAACACTTCTTTGTTGAAGTTTCTCTTGTAGAGAAGGATTCTCTATGGATGGATTAATAGTTCTTGCGGGAGATATTTACTGACGACTACTGTGATTGGGGATACTTGAGTGTATTCAATGCTAAAGGAGGAGTTGCGGTTCTTGCGGGAATCTTTGTTGATTTTAGGCTGCGTTCTATGCGGATTTTCTGTCGAAAATTCATTACAGATTTCTTGTGACACTTCGTACGAGAAAAGGGAAGATTATAATCTCTACTTGTCGTGACACTCCGTATTGATTTTCTTTATTCTTTTCCTTATATATTTCGAATAAATAAAAAGGGGGAGAACAAATTATGAATTATGGGGGAGTGAGAGTTTGAATTTTGTGGGAGATTTGAGATTTACTTTATTTAATATATGTTAATTTCATTTGAAAGTCTTTATGTCACAAATGTATTTGTTTTATTTATTATGTATATAACTTTGATGATTATTTGGAAAGCACACAAAAAGAAGAGCAGGTAAAGCAAAGAGATTTAAAGATATTTAAAGTTTTAGATTTTTTGAAGACTTGCATTTTTAGTATCTTTCCATTTTGGGGTTCATGGGAGTGTATTATATTTTTATAGGATATTTTATTGATAAATCGTATTGTTTTTATTTTTTACCAGCATAGACATAGGGGGATATTTGTAAGAACAAACTTTCTATCGTCCATAGTTTACATTGAGTGTGTCTTATACCGCTACAACCGTTGAGTAAGTTCATGATCATTTATTCAAGATGGAGGATCTAAGTATCAAGTTTCTTTAACAACGGACATCTACAAGATTGATTTTGGTAAGGAATGCGTTTAAGTTTTGAAAACGGTTTACGATTGTATTGGAATATTTTTCGAAACTGTTTTTTTTTATCAAAATGAGGCATTATTCTGAGTCAAATTATTATTTAGAAGACCTGTAGGAAATATTTTTAAATAATAATTTATCGCTTATGTCGATCAAACGAAAAATTAATGTCATTCAAACGACCCCTTCTAATGACATCTCATGTCATTTGATAGGTCGTTCCTTTATTGCATCAAACGACCCTACACTATTTTGGTTTTTCTAAGGTCGTATTTATAGTCGTTCAAACAACATCTAATGTCATTCAAACGATAGGACAATGTCATTCGAACGACCTGCGCCGCCTCAAAGTATTTTGTTTTGCTATAAATACCTATTTTGTAAGACTTTTTCATTAACAGTTTTGCCAAACGAAAATTGCAAATCTGCAGAATTTTAGTCTTCACTTTTATGGCACGAAACTTTATTTTTTGATTCACAAAATCACCCCATATAGTTTTTTGAATCGTTTTAGAACCCAAAACACTTCTTTGTTGAAGTTTCTCTTATAGAGAAGGATTCTCTACTGCTGGATTGAGAGTTCTTGCGGGAACTATTTGCTGACGACTGTGGTCAATGGGGATACTCAAGGGTATTTAGTGCTAAAGGAGGAGCTGAGGTTCTTAAGTTTTTGGTGGAATCTTTGCTGATTTTAGGTTGTGATCTATATGGATTTTCTACAAGAAATTCATTGCAGATTTCTCTATGTAATTGTAAGTTGCGATTTACATTATATGGTGAAATAAAGGTTTTTACCCGAAACGTTTTTTTCCCCCTGAAATTGTGTTTTTCCCTGCATGATTTATTTAATTAATGCTTTGAATGACTTGGATGCATGAATAGGGTTAAAAGATAAAATTGGTATAAATAAATTTGTTCTCATATTTAGTTCATAATAAAATTGAGAAATTTTGAAAAAGGTTGTCTTTGCCTAAAGCACACACAAAAGGGAATTTACAAACTTTGTGTCATTTTAAGTATGTATGAGGAGTTTTTGGTCTTGTTCATACAAAGGTGTGAAAATTATCTTAAGGGGGAAACATTGGAAACTCCCACCCCCACTTAATTAAATCAACTTGAGGGAGAAACATTTGAAACTATCACCCTAAACTTATCAATTGGCTATAGTCGATTGATACGTTCCTAATAATGACATTTTTTTAGGGAGGGGGGGGGGGGAGGGGTTAATTCCCTTTTTGGATGGGTATTTAACGGAGGTTGGTTCTTATTGTAAAGGGGGTTCATTATATGTTAGTCTTTGGTAGTTTTGGCTTGTTAGGAGGTCATCTCCCTCTCTCCCCGGGTTTGTGTTGCATGTTTACTATTCATCTTCTTCTTTCATTTTTAATGTTTAATAGTTAGTTCTAAATATGAGTAACCTTATTTGTTTTTAATACAAGTAACGTAGTCTTGTTTTCTCCCTCGATTTCTCTCATTAATTATTATTGTTAACTTTAATATGAATGTAATTAAAATGTGTTGAAATTGTTGAATTTACCTTCGATATTTGGTTGCTTTACTATGGTAGGATGGTATAGGTTTGTTTTAATGGATTGATTTCTCTTGATTTTCACCTATGAACCTTAGTGGGGTATATCTTGTAATCACTATATTTTCTACCTTTAATTTGTGATTTCAGGAGTATTGTTGATGCCAATGTCATATTTTGGCTTTTATGAGAATCTAGGGAGTTACATAATATGTTTTAGTGAATGTTTAAGCGGGTATTAACCTTATTTTAAGTTTTTCTAACCATGTAACCATTTATTCCATGTATTCCATGTTACGGGATATTATTCTCAACATATAACTTCAATTCTTGTCAATTAATTTTGATTCAATCCTTGCCTAGTGTTAATGGTAGTGTAAGACCATTTTAATCCAAATATCAAACTTTTATTTGTTTAGTAATAAATCCATACAATTCTAACAACTTTCTTTGTGGATTTGATACCCAAACTAGCTGTTATACTTATAAAAATAAGTGTAGTTAAAGTTTAGGCTTTTTGTACTTAGAATTGGACTGATAACAACGACTAGTATCTTTAAACGACCGCTCGATTTTCCTTTAATCACAACTTTATTTTATGAAATAAAACTTTTAATCAATAGGAGAAAGAGTTTTGTTTCTTCATATATGACCACGTAATCACCACTACGAACTTCAATGATTATAGGTTTCAATAATGAACATTCGAAAATATATACATTTAATCGTGAAAAAAAACATCTTATAGAAAAAGTTTTTGGTATATACCTCTTGTAAATTCTTCAAATATTTTGCCAAGTATGAATCATCTTTGTAAACATCATTTAAAACTTCGAAGCCTAATACTTACACTTTCATACTAATAAGCAAGGAATGTCTTTGGTTTAATAATCATATTCTTGTTGTACTTAAAATCACCATAATCATAGAAAAAATGAATTCTTCTGGCATGAGGTCGTGTTTCCAAAGATCCAAAGTTTGAACAGTATCATGTAATTCGTTGTCATAAGTTTAATACTTTTTACAAAAAAATCTTAACTTATCACTAAAATAAGAATTAGGTTGCCCTTAATTAGAAATAATAACTACAATTCCAATATTCGATGCATAATAGTCAACTTTGAAGACCGTGTCAAAATTCAGGAGTGCAAGAAAAGGAGCTCAAGGAATCTTATACTTCACTATCTGAAAACTCATTTCTCTGCATCACTCCTTCGAAATTTCCATTGTTGAATAACTTGATGATTGGGCCAATAATGGTGTCAAATCTTTTAATGAAGTAATGAAAAAAAATAAGTCTAAGAAGATATTACGAACGAAAGTTGGAATAAGCCAAATTTTAATTACTTCAATCTTTCATAGATCCACCTTTATTCTTTCACTTGGAATAACATAGGCTAAAAGGTGAGGCTATTTGTCCAAAATTCACAGTCCTTCGACTAGAATACTATTAATGTCAAAATTTAAAACTTTCCAAAAATGCTCTGTATTTTGAATGTCAATTTGCTCTAGGAAATAACATCAACGGAGTAAACTTTAAAAAACATAATAAAGTCTTAAATAAATGTGTAATAAGACACATAAAAGTAAAAGAAGAAATAAGGATTCTAAATGGCATCCCCATTAATTCAAGAAGTGCATCCCATAATTTAAAGTGGTCTTTCATATCATTAGATCAATATGACAAATGGGAAAGATGTACTCGATGTTGATTATGTTTACCATATACTATCAGAAAACATGCGCCAACATCTTTCTTTCTTTGGTGTAAGAAGAGTCATGAAAACACATTCAAAAACGTGTATAATGTTCCAGTATTATGGTCAAATGTAGAATTCGTAGATGACGTCAGAAACAAGACAAATTAAATTTAATCCAATTTTATCTTAATTAATTAGGAGAAGAAAAATATGCAAGATAATGAATCTAAATCGAATTAACCAACCAACAACACGGGATATGAGGAAAAACCCTTTCGGGAAAACACTCTTTTCAGCACTATTATAACAAAGGTATTACAAAATCACACAAACTAACTTATAGACTTAGGCTCCAATAAGTATCTCAGTTATGTCTCCTTCCTTGCTGAAAACACAAAGTCATGCAGATCTAAAAACACCCCATAGTTAGCTCCACTTACCTCAGTACTCACCGATCACCCTCACGAAACTATATCTTCAGGAGTTATGAATCAATTCCACATGGATATAATGATGTGATGTGTTCTTCAGTGTTTGATAAAGTGATCACAAAACATGGAACGGGCTTGGATTTAAAAAACCAAAGAGTTTGATCAAAAAATATGTGGAAAAAGGATTGCAAAGAGGATCAAGTTTTTATATCTTTAAATATGGATAAAAATCTCCAAAAGATAGAATTGAAAATATTATAATGAAATCAAGTAAAAAAATTTGCACGCTGATTCGAACAGACTGGACCACATTCAAACGACCTATGTAATCTCATTCGTACAGTATAACATGAGAGATCGAATGACATTCTCGGGAGACGAGAAAAATGGTTTGTTTGAAGTTTCATTCAAACATCTGATAACTAATGAGTTCAAAAGACTCATTTTAATGACCCTTCATAAATCGTTCTAACGAGATCCTTTAAAATGATATTTTTAGAAAACTTGTGAAAAATGTTTATATTCGAAACACTTTTAAAATACCCATTAACATGATGATTGCACAAAATTAACCTCATATACATTATATGATGATTGTAATGGTGATCTCAAGTGTTCGATCTTCGATGGTCGCATTCGGTCACTAACTTATCTTTGATTGAAGCTCTTCAGAATGTATACGATGATATAGAGGTGTAACAAAATATGCCAAATCAAAAACATAATGAGCAATTATCATTTTTTCTCTTACACACATGGACTCTTTTTTTATAGAGAAAAACATTTTCCTAATAAATCACCAACTTCACTTTGAAGCTCCTTATGTTTTTCAAGATTAAATTTTTAGGTTGCCTTGTTTGGGGTGATCGTACTGGGTACAAAATTAATACAATGTTAAATGGCATTTGTTAGAATCAGGTCTAGTGGAATTTTTTTTCAGAAATCATATTGAAACTAAAATAAAAGAGGTTTAATTAATAATGAACATCTAATTTTTTACTCATTTTCCTCTATTAAAACAAGAGCATAACATTTTCTCTTAGAAATCCTTCTCAAATTTATCCATTGAGAGGAAATGAATTTCACTGTCCTTAGAAAATTCAGAAGTGCAATTTGGTTTCAAAGATACTAATATGAATTTACCCTATCTTGAAAAACATATTTTTGTTCTTAATACCATCTTATTCCCATGGTCCAAATTATGGAAACAACCTTAAACCCTATTCTATCTTACGACATGTCAAAATGAAGAATTGAAGTTGACATATTTTTTTTTAATCATTATCTCATTTTCGTTGCATTTCCATGAAATCCTTAAATAAATTCACCAATTTTGGAAGATATAATGGAGAAAATTTTATTCATCCACATTCATTGGAGAGAGACTTTGGTGCAATACAATAGATTCTTCATGTTCAACATGTGTTCTTTCATAATCATTTCAGATTGTCCACTAACGAATGGATATATCTCAATTTTTTATTCCACACGTTCTTGAGAGTCAAGATTATAAATTTTCTCATCCTTTTCGAATGGATTTTCATCAAATATTAGTTATTTATACAATGTATATAATGTTTCTTAATTATCTTCTTCTTCTTCTTCTTCTTCTTCTTCTTATTATTATTCAAAGAAATAAATACCACAATACTCACATTGTGGTACAGCATGTAAAACATCAATATCCCTATCTTTCCGCTAGTCTTTATACCTTTCTTCTTAATTATGGTGAAAAGCTTGTTCCTCCAATTCTCGATAAAAGAAGGTAATTTTCTCATAACCCACCTTCGATGAATCATTCTTTGAACCCTAATGCGATTCATCATGTGTCAAAGCTTCCAAGAATTATAAAATCTTATGAAGTTGATGGACTTATCTCCTCAAATTATCACTTCCAATATCACATAGTCCTTATTCGCATACTAGTTCATCAACATTCGGTGCACGGCGACGAGGGCTGCCCATTATAATAACAAATCTTATACTGAATTGTCACCAGATAAAAATGGAAAATGAAGAGAGATGAAAGTACAGTAGTGACATAAGGTTGAAAGTAGATTTCAAGTAAACACCAATTTTTAATTTTATAATTTTATCTTAGCACCTATAAAACCAAAGTGTTATGTAAATAGTTTTCCAATTTAAATATTGAAGTAAACATGAATCTAGGTGATATAAGAGTGAGAAAAATAATAAACTAGAACATGACAATGTACGAGGAAAAACCCACAATGGGAAAAACCTCGGATGTCATAGTCATACAATTCCACTATGATATAGGTCTATGTACAAGAACAACGTAAACTTAATCAACGAATTTAAGCCTTCAATCATTAATCCACTTCCTTTGTCCATGTCAACCACTGTTCGATGCGTTCCAACAGTTAACACAACGAAGGTGCTTTCCCACGACTCGATATCCTACCAATCTTACTTGTCTATATACTAGTCAAGACATCGCACAACATAAACACCGTTTCCACCACTCAGAATGCTCTATAATATGTAGGGCAAACAAACTTTTTGTGACACAAAAGTGATCTCAAACAAACATAAGATTTTGAAACATGGATCTCATATGTTGGGAGGCTCAATATTTGTCTACTAAAACTGTTTCCCCCATCCTCAATCTCTCGAAAAATCTTTTCCAGGAATCTTATTTATTGAAAACATTAAAAACAAGGTGCCATAAAAATCGTGTAAACTCGTTAGAACGAAACACGCGTGGTCATTCGAATGGTTTATGAAATCTAATTCAAACGAGATAACCAAAATCATCTGAACGACTTGTGACGACATCTCACTGCATATCCGAAAAATCTCATATTATCCTCGTTTGATTCTCGCTTAAATGAAAGATCACTTCTCGTTTGAACCAATCAAAACCTTATTCTACTGATTTTAAGGAATTCATTTAAACGAAAAACAAACTTCTTTCAAACAAATCTATAGAAAAAAAATATTATTTCTTTGAAAATCATTTTACAGAAAATTACCACAAAGAATATTTTTAGTACAACACCTAAAAGTATTAAGGGGTCAAACTAAATTCACATCCATACCTTTTGAGATCCCATGGACGTTAAAGACGAAACTCATTATGAAAACACGATACCATCATGAAGTCTCTTTACATGGATTTTATTCTCTTCAATTACACATCTTAGTCTTGAAGGATAAACAAACTCGAATCCTAACCTATGACTCAAACATATTTTGTTCAAATCGAATAAAGCTAAAATACATAAAAATTGATTGGAGAGAAAATTTATCATTAAAATATCCCCTTTTGGATATTCCTGGATAAAACTTAAAAACAAAAGGCTATTAAGATCACTAAGACTCAATCCCAATCCTAAAAGAAAAAAGTACAGATGTTTGACTGACGTAAACTTCAGTAGCTTTGCGTTTATGAAACTTTTTTGTATTGTTAATAAACTTGTGCAATAAACATACCTTCATATGCGAAGAGAATATACCAATATATAAATCGTTTATGAAAAAAAAACTCCCCTTTTATTAGACATTCCGTTGAGGCTTGATGTTTTTCCTTTTTTGTTCGGTAATTGACGAAGGTAAAGTGCACGATATAAAACAACTTTCCCCATAAATGTAAAATATGCAAACATGAAGCAAAACAAGTAATATCATGTGATGGTGTGAAGTGTAACACAATGATAAACAAACTTGGAAACACAGTCACAAATAATCCAAACAATGAACAAATGATACCAATGTAATCAAACAAAAGATACCAATGTGATCATTATAGCATGTTAATTTGATACAAATATGAAGCGTATGAAAAACATATATTAAATGCAACACACATAATCAAAATAACCACACACACACGCATATGTATATACACACTCATATAATAATAATACATACGCATATATCGGTATAAAAACCACAAAAGATGCAAAACACATTAGCTTTTTACACTAGTATGGCATAAATATGTCTAAATGAAATGTGCTAAGGCATCTAGGGGTTAAACAATAAAACAAAAGAAATATGTCCCAAACAATTAAGATATGTCCAAGAAATTCTATTTGACAACGTTAAAATATGACACTTTAATTTAGCCTCAAGTGACAGATAATGAGCTGGCCACTACACCAAATCTGTCGACTTATCACGGTCATTGACCGTGACAAGTCCAACTTGTCAAGGTCAATGATAGTGACAAGTCTGGGGGTGATAACGTTTGTTGTCACGAACTTATCGCGATCATTGACCGTGATAAGTTCATTAGACTTGTCACGGTCATGTCATGATCAATGACCGTGATAAGATTAGTCACGGTTAATAACCATGAAAAACCCATGACATTTAATAAAAAATTATCACAGTCAATGACTGTCACAATTCTGGGCAGAATTGAAAAATAATTGCTGGGCAGCATGGCCACTGCCACTGCCCAGCAGTATATTTGTACCTGTTATAGCAACATTGTACTTGTTCAAATATCATATATCCAAATAACATAAAGATAATGAAAATATACATTCAAAACAATATGCATCACGATATAATCCAAATATAATTCAAATGTAACAACTTAAAAAAATTCTATTCAAATAATGTCACTACATGTCTGGGGTAGGTCTGAGGAGGTGAGTAGGACACACGATATACGAATTGATACACCCAACAATATACATTGTGTCACATTGTTCTCGCAACCACAATGGGGAGTTCTCCTTCCCGGGTATCACATGTGTAACGAGCACCTTGGCCTCGATTTCTTGAAGTAAACATCCATGAACTGGCATACCCTGGACGGTATTCGGGTCCCTCAACCCCCGCCCTATCTGTTGGCCATCAAATATGTCCTGTATAAGCATGCCCATCGAACTAAATTTTGACATCGGTCGGTCGAAGGGAGTCAAATAGGGAACTAGATCACCAAAGTCCGCACGTGTCGGTGATGAAGCAGTGAGGTCCACATCCTCGTCTTCCTGCACCTCCTCCTCCACCACCTACTCTTTCCCTTTACCCTTACGATTTCTACCTAACAAACGCTTCATAAATGAGAACATATCTTAGACCATCGCCTCCGAACGGGGCAGCTTCGCGTCATGCGAGCCCACTGTTAGAGCCAACCCGGTGTTGCTCATCTCCAATCCAATGATCCTAGATTTGGCCACCCGCGATCTCACCCCCTTGTTCTCCCCTTGTGATCAGTGCCAAGCACTTGACTGAGTGCGTCTGTGGACAAAGATGCCTTATCAGCATCAGACTGCAACTCATGCACTTACTTAAGCTTTGCCTGAAACGACAAAAAGCACATGATTAGTTAAATAAGTAAATAAATAAATTATAATGTAATTAACAAAAAGTAAACTGTCGGATTACTTACAATCGTGGATGCGACAATCGAGGATACCTCCTTATCCTTACCCTTCTTCGTCCTAATAGCCACATAAGTATCGATCCTATATGGCATACCCTCAGGACAACTCCCCATCCCCTAAAATAAAATAATGCAAAATTAGTATCGACCTCGCAAAGTAAAATAATGCAGAATAACATATTTCTGTAATTATAGAAAAATAAATCTTACCATCATCCTATGCTCCACCTCGATGTAAGAAGTCCGTCTGGAGTAGTGCACGTACTTCTTTTTCGCCCGATTTTTTTGCCCCGATTGGCAAAATGCCAATTGTAGCTCCCCGATCTCATTGTCAATGAACTTTTACCATTGTGCCAATGAGATCGATTTCTTCGGTGGGACGGAGTCACACCGTCGGATAACGGAGTCTCGGGTCTTCCCAAAGTACTGGGTCCGCATATTTTTCTTCCACGTCTTGTGTTGCTCCCTCGACTGCTCCAAGACGGAATCGCTTAGGTTTGGATCTAGGCTGAATTATTCTTATCTAACAAATACAATATTAGTTGCGAATAATCTTAGTTCCTGTCCAACAAATACAATCTATACTCAGGCATATATTCCCGAGTATAGATTGATGACTCCACGGTGATGTATTCCTCTGCAACTGATCCTATAATGTATCACGTATTCTTGAACACTTATGTCAAAGAATGTTGTGGGAAAGTACTTCTCCAACACAAAAAATCACATTGGTCACCGCCAATTTTGCGGCCTCCTAGACCATGTCTTTCTTGTCTCAGTTGCATTCCTAGTTGGGGTCTTCTTATGCTTGACATTCTTAAATTTGGGATTCTTACCAGGCATATAAGGGCCATATAAAGAAGATTTACTTTCAATTTCTGAACCCGAAAGTTATCTGGCAGTAGCCTATGTTCAACCCCGCCCGATAAAAAATTTGAACCTTTCTCAAATCTGAAACTATGAGACGGGGGTAAAAACCTCCTATGGCAATGGTATACATTTTTTGATCTAGCGGATAGACGAAGAGATTCAGTCTCCTCTCCATAAATAGAACACCCTAAATAACTATGTACTATACAATCGAATAATGTCCCATAAGCTAGAAAATCATGAATTGCACACATCAACATAGCTTTCAGCGTAAACTCTTATTTTTTAAAAGAGTCAAATGATTTCACACCCTCTTCCCACAACTCATTTAATTCTTCTACCAAAGGAGCCAAGTAGACATCGATGTCATCACTTGGTGCCTTTGGCCCAGGTATCAACAAAGACATCGTCAAAAATTCAGGTCTCATACATTGTGAAGGAGAGAGGTTGAGTGGGGCTAGGATCACTGGCCATACACTCTGATTGGTGCTTAGATTTCCAAATGGATTGAAACCATCTGTTGATATAGCCAAATGAATGTTGCGCTGTTCTCAAGCAAAATCAAGATACTCATAATTCATCCTCCTGCAAGATGTCGAATTAATAGGATGACGCATGAGATTATCCCCTGCTTCTGCCCTAGCATTCCAAGTAATTGCCTCCGTTATACATGTTACTGTGAAAAATTTCTTTAATCTAGGCCCAACGGGAAAATATTTCAACACTTTTTGATGCACTTTTGAGCTTGTGCCTTCCTTGCCAGTAGATTGGACACATCTAGGTTCATCGCATACCGAAAAACGATCGAGATTTTTATACTCTTTTCGGTATAATATGCATTCATACACACAAGAATGAATCAATTTATACTTCCTAAACCTTTCAAACTGTTCTTCATAACAAGATAGATATTTGGAGGCGTATTCTCCTTAGGTAGTAAGCCCTTCATCCAATTAACAATTCCTGTCATGCTATTGCCAGATAACCCGTACTACGTCTTCAAACTGTGCAAACCAACCATGGAATGTAAAATAGTTTGATCTTTCTCACAGGCAGAGTCTAGTGGTTAGGTCGCCTTAAATTTTAAACTTTGGTAGTCATCGTCAAGGTTTATCATGATATCTTCACGAGCACCTGAACCTTGTACATCATTAGTAACCTCACTCTCCTCCGCTTTATAAACTACGTACGCATCATAAACTAAATCTTCTAACATATTATGATCTACGTCGTCCCCTTCTACATCTATCCTACTTGTTGAAGGTTGTTGTGAAGGTTGTTCAGGGATAAAAAGAACTTTTAATTCACCGTGAAAACTCCAAAATCAATAAATATCTTGCACACCCCATCTTAATAAATGTACTTCAAATGTTTTCCACTCAAACACCTTACCATTCTTACACCTAGCATACAGACACGAAAACTCTTCATTATTATGACATCTCTTTGCGTATTTCACAAATTCATTAGCACCTCTGCGAAACATCCCCCATTCTATTTGTCTCACCCATCCACTCTTTGTATTTAGGATATCCCATCACACCTACCATAACTAAGCACCTATTAAAGGTAAGAAGCGTATATTAATGGATTAGTATAAACAAAACTTAGATTTATAGTATGTTTCATTTAATTATGTCTCATTATATTTGATTTTTAAATTTCAAGTTCAAATTCAATTTATAATTGAAATTCCTATTTCCTCCATCTCCTCTAAAGGGTGAGTGGTCCTATCCCATTCAAGACCGCATATTTTTATAATATACTTAACATATCATGCACATTGTTACGATTTGAGAAAAATTCGGCAACATATCCCCGTAGTTCTCCAAGTACACGACGTAGATTGGCAAGTGTGAGTGTTATTTCAATTGAGTGTGAGTGTTATTTCAATTGATCAATTGAAATAACACTCACACTTGCCAATCTAGTATGTACCCAGAGAACAATAGGATACGACTGCAGAACTTCCTCCAAAAGTAACAACTTTAAGCCACTAAGAATATTATTATACAGAAGCTATGCAGTCCCAAACTGTCCAAACAGGAAAATTCGAGAGATATCATTAAAGGGGAAATGACTATCGAACAGGTCTAAGGGCTATTGAATGCGTATGCATAAGAACTAGAAGGCTAGTATCTATGCCCACTATATGTAATTTCAAGTATGTTTCATTTAATTATAATACTATATATATAGTGTTCGTGATATAAAGTAATTTTAAAACAAAATTCAAAAATCCCACCACCATATGGACAATAATCGAGTGGTCATGCCACTTCTAAAATTAACCAACCGAACATCAATCCACTATAATCCAACCGCAATAGCAACAACAAATGTGTATCCCATACTCCTTCTAATTCATCTACTCAATTAATTATTTTCATTAATTAAACTAACAATTAAAGTATACAATTATTAATTTACTAATTTACAATGAGGGGCAATCCTACTTGCATATGAAAGCGGACTAATTATTAATTTACTAAAAAAATTAAAAACCAATCAATATTTAATCAATCAATTATTTTACAAGGGGCACTACTTTCATACAAGTGGAACTACCTTCAACCTCAATCTCCTCTCGCTATGGTCTAGGATAGCCACTGGTCTCTCCTCATAAGAACTGTCGGGCTATAAATCAATCTCCTCTATCGCGATGTGTGTGTGGGCCATATCATCCTGCAGATGTCCTCTCAACGACGAGATGTGGAATACATCATGAATACGGTGCAAATGATTTGGCAACCCGGATCTGTATGCCACCGATCGTATCCTCTCGATAATGGAAAATGGTCCTACCTACCTCGGAGTCAACTTCACCTTCTTCCTGAGTCTCATTACTCCTTTCATAGGACACACACGCAGTAATACTTAGTCCCCCACGCTAAACTCTCGAAAGAACCAATTTGCATCGGCATAGCTTTTCTGCTTGTCCTGGGCTACCCGAATGCGAATTCTGATTAACACTATCTTAGTTGACATCTCCTGAGTTACCTCTGGTCCGAGCAACTTATTGTCCCCCACCTCTAGACAACAAGCGAGAGAACGACAAGCTCTGCCATACAATGCCTCAAATGGGGCCAGGTAGATCATGAACGGATAGGAGTTATTATAAGAGAACCCAACCAGTGGAAGATACTTCTCCCAACCTCCTCTAAAATCAAGTACACACATGCGTAGCATATCCTCCAGCATCTGATTGGTACGCTCTGCTATCCGTTTGTCTGTGGGTGATAAGCTGAACTCAATCTCAACTTTGTACCCATAGCTTCCTAAAAGCTCTCCTAGAAGCGTGACACAAAAATCTTGTCTCTGTCAGACACGATATCCAAGGGCACCCCATGCAATCTCACTACCTCAGCAATAAACAACTGCGCATACTGTCCCATCGTGTAGTCTGTACGTACTGGCAGGAAGTGAGCTACCTTGGTCAACTGATCCACTATTACCCATATGGAATCGTGACCCCGCTGTGATGTAGGCAGCCCAATAATGAAGTCCATGGAAATGCTCTCCCATTTCCATGTAGGTATCTCCAGCGACTGAAGTAGCCCTGGCGGTCTCAGGTGGTCCACCTTTACCATATGATAAGTAGTACATTTGGACACGAAGTCCATAATTTCCTTTTTTATCCCACTCCACCAGTACTGCCACCTCATATCCTGGTTCATTTTATCCCCTTCGGGATGTACTGCAAACCTAGACTCGTGCGACAGTGTCATCACTGCATGACATAAATCATCTCCATCCGGGACCACCAATCTCCCATTAAACCTCAGACCCCCATCATAATTCACTGAATAGGACTCAGTACCCTCAGCTAAGAGCTGTACAATCTGATCCTAATAGAACATATCTACTGCTTGGGCCTGGATCACCCTCGTAACAATCTCTAGTGTGACTATCATAACGAATATAAAACAACGGGCTACCACGTCCTGGTGTCCCAACTCTTCCACTTCACTTTCCATACTTCTGCTACCTCACCTACCGACCTACGGCTTAACGCATCAACAACCACGTTAGCCTTCCATGGATGGTACTATATCTCGAACTGGTAGTCTTTCACAAACTCCAGCCACCTGCGTTGATGCATGTTCAACTCCCGCTGAGTGAATAAGTATTGCAGTGACTTGTGGTCTATAAACAAGCGAAACTTATCCCCCAATAATTAATGCCTCCAAATCCATAATGCAAACACGATCGCTACTAGCTCCACGTCGTGGGTGGGGTAATTCCTTTCATGAGGCTTAAGCTTGCGGGAGGCATAAGCTATAGCCTGCTCCTCCTGTTGAAGTACTCCACCGAGTTCTTGTAGAGAGGCGTCAGTATACACCAGGTACTCCACTCCCAACCTGGGTAAAGCAAGAACTGGTGCCAAAGTCATCTTATCTGTTAGGTCGTCAAAAGATAATTAGCAAGAGTCATCCCATATGTACGATACCCCCTTACGAGTCAGATTCGTCAATGGACCCACTATCTTCGAAAAGCCTCGAATGAACCGCCTATAGTACCCAGATAACCCCAAGAAACTACGCACCTATGTTAGTTTTGTGGGTTGTCCCCACTCCCTCACTGTCGACACTTTGCTTGGGTCAAAACTGATATCCCCAACTACAACACAACGTGCCCCAAAAACTGTACCTCTCGTAACCAGAATCTGTACTTCTCATACTTAGCATACAGTTGATGCTCTCGTAGAGTTTGAAGAACCTGTCTCAAATGCTCGACATGATCCTCCTCAGTCTGTTAATAATTCAGGATGTCATCTATGAAGACGATGACAAACTGATCTAAGAACTCTCTGAACACTCAGTTCATCAAGTCCATGAATACGGATGGAGAATTTGTCATCCCGATTGGCATGAATCTGAACTTATAGGATCCATATCTCATCAAGAAAGAAGTCTTCGACACATCTTGATCCCTAATCTGTAGCTGATGGTATCCCGATCTCAAATCTATCTTTGAAAAGAAGGAAACTCCCCTTAGCTGGTCGAACAGGTCATCAATTTGGGGTAACGGATACTTATTTCGTATTGTGACCTTATTCAACTCTCGGTAGTCCACGCATAACCTCAGTGAACCATTTCTCTTCTTTACGAACAACACCGGAGCGCCCTAAGGTGAGGTGCTCCTACGAATGAAGCCCTGACCTAACAGCTGCTCTATCCGATCTCGCAACTCCCTTATCTCGACTAGAGCCATACGGTATGGTACACGTGCTATCGATCGAGTGCCTAACGTCAAGTCTATGACAAAATTTCTCTCTATTAGGAGGTAGGCCCAGTATCTCCTGGAACACATTCAAAAATTCACGAACAACTGGAGTCTAATCCAGGGGAATCATAATCTCCTTAGAGGCCTCCTCCTCTATGTAATACAAATGGGTGGAAGATCCTCCCTCTGGGCGAGGCATCACCACCAAAAACATCTCCTGACCAGGAATGACAAAGATAATACTCCTACCAAAATAATCTATTTTGGGTCTATACACAGCGAGCCAATCCATGCCAATAATGGCGTCGTGCTCATGCATATCTAAAACTAGCATGTCCGTAGGTAAAATCAAGCTACCAATCTCTATACCTACTCCCCGGCATATAAAGAAAATTAAAGACCCATTTCCCAATGGTGAATCTGCGCATGTTAATGTACTCTCTGACGTGTATAATAACCCTGTGGACCATGCGAAGTGAGTAACTATAAAATAGTATGATGCCCTAGTATCAAATAAAACACGTCCCATAGTGCCATGAATAGAAAATGTACCCTCAATCGCGGGTGGCACATTCGGTGTTGCTGGCTATGGACGTTATAGACATGTCCATATTGTAATTGTCCCTGCTGGATGGGGGATGCTGGGATGGCGAGTAAAGATGATATCGGAGGTGGTTCTGGGAGGGCGGTTGGAAAAAGTGGTCTCTGTGGCTCCTGATGGGCACCCTACTGCTGTGGGGCCCAATCCCCCTCTGGGAAATCCTAGTGCCTAGGAACATTCTTGCCACATCCAAAACACCTACACTGAATTTTCCTCCCCTCTGTCCCTGCTGACCACGACCCTTATGTCCATTACCACCTCGCCACTGGCCTTGCTAAAAACGTTATTGGCCCTGATGGCCCTGCTTCTGACCCTGTTGTGACGATGTTGGACCTGTTGGCCATGCTAACTGGACTGACCTACTGGCCCTATCTAAAACCCCCATATCCCTACCTGGAATCACCAGATCAAAATCGCTTGGTAGGGTACCTCTGATGGGAACTCTGCTCACTGTGACGGGCCTGTCCCCGGCCTACTAGTGACCCAACGGCACTACCATCTCATGTTTGACCCTACTGGATGGACTCCCCTGCTCGTTTGCTTCCCTACTGATGGAAACGGTGATCCTGGAATGCAACAGAGTGGCGTTGAGTACATCAGTGAATGTACCCAACGATAGATTTCTAATGAGGTGCTGACGAATCCTCCAGGCTAATCCGTCCAAAAACGGTAAAATCTTCATCTCCTTAGTGGGTGCCTCATCCGAATTTATAGTGAGAAGTATCATGAACTCCTCCTCATACTCAACAACGGTCATACTTTCCTTTTTAAGATTCAGTAATCTCCTCCTCATCTCAGTTTGCACGGCGGATGGGAAATATTTGTGGTTAAACCGCACTCAAAATGACTGAATCGACATGCTGTCCCTATCCTCCAAGGTGGTGGTGGAATTTCACCACTACAAAACAGTGCCCACTAGCTTGAAGGAGGACAATAACTGCCTCTGCACGTTAGTGCACTCATACATATGCAAATACCTCTGGATGTCCTTCTTCCATTAGCTGGCGACGATAATATCGGAACCACCCAATAAATCCAGGGGATGGGCCTTCTGAAAGGCATCCCTAACCCTCTCCCATGTCGTTGGAAGCTGTGCTGATACTGACGCTACTGCCTGAACCTTGGGTGGAGCCTTCTGCACCACCGCTAATGTGGTATTCACCGCCTGAGCAACTATAGTGGCTACTTCAGTTGCGTTCATCATTCCCTGAGCCGAAGCTACTGGCTGCTCGGGCTGGGTATTCCTGTCTTGGGATGCTCGTCTCGGAAGCATGTGAAACTAAAAGTAAGTTTATTAGTCTACAGTTTTATTATCAATCTCAAATAGTTGAAGATGAAAATCGTACAGATAAGAATGCAACAGTCCTAAAAATAGGGCTCTATATCAAGGACGCTAAGCTGAAAGCGCAATAAACCATATAGATCCTAAAGGACACTAGAACCTGATGCTCTATGACCACCTGTAACGCGCCGCCTACTTAAATACCGATTGATCAATCCTTTATTAAATTAAAAATCAAGGTGAACGGTGTGGTTCATTCTTAGTATAACTGTCGAAAATAATTTTTTCGTTTTAATCACCCTAAATAACTAAGCTAAGTGTCAAAACAATTTAAACTATTTTATTTATTAAATTTTGTTGTAAAACCTTCTAAGCATAAACCAATTTATGAATAACATGAATGATAAAGATACCAATCATCTAATGAAATATGCCAACTAGATTACTCAAATCCAAATAAATAAAACACAACCATTGGCAATGTGATAGATAAAATAATCCCAAATGAAAACATAATAGTGAAATAATAGAAGTGTATGAAATCTCTATCGAGTTTAAATAAGAGTCTAGAAATGGGAGACACATGCCCTAACTAAAGTAACTAAATAGAAACCTGAGGAGCCAAAAGAAGAAGCGTCTATTGCAATGACATGTAACTCCCACACAAGCTGCAACACGTCCAGTCAAATTAATCTACACCGGATGCCCCTGTGGCTAAGCACCTGTATAATATATATATATATATATATATATACAATAAAAGGAAAAATGACAGGAAACGGGTCAGAGCCCGATTGTAAAACAATTTTAAAATGGTTTAGCAAGTATTTAGAATTCCTACTCGCTAATATGACAACCATGTTAGTACACGACAATCTCTTGAGAATTATGACCTCTCATCTAGTGTGCACGCCTATCGTACGACAAAATAACTCATAAGTCTAAGTCTATACTTCTCCCATAATCCATGATTTGCAAGATCCTAAGTCTATGATTAAATTAAGATAACATCTTCCTTAAGGTTATTTAAGTCAATTATGTATTTCTCAATACTGCGGTGAAGTTTCAAAGACTTACTATGATTAGGAGCATTTATTCGGTTACTTATCTTCTTACACGCATAGTTATATATATATATATATATATATATATATATATATTAATCACTCATATAATATATATACTAATCAGCACCCCACATAAAATCTATGGTGCTGACATACTTTGCTATCAAGTCCCCGTATACCTCATGCAAGGGATATACTAGTTCGGAATCACTCTCGAACTGTATTAACACAATACACACAAAATAAAGGTTAAGCATAGTTTTAAGTCACTAAGAGGTCAGCACATACCCTCACGTCTCTTAGGACCGTCTAAGGAATCCTATGTTATATGGTACGAGTCAATATCACCCATAAAGGTCCCATCGAGATAAGATTTTCCAGTCGCGGCAACCTCTGTGATAGCAAGTAGCGCGGGGATAATTTTTGCACAGATATATACATAATATATATACACAAACACTCGATCATATATATAAGTATTTACATCTTTCAATTACATTCGCTCACGATGTATAACAATATTTTTAACCATACATAGTACAAATTACCCAACTCTTACGCATAATGAACTCATCTCTTTTCATTCTCAATTATAACCATTTTATTATTACTTCTCGTCCCTATAAGTGTTTTCTCTTCCTAATGGTAAATTCAGTAGGTATACCCTCACTCCCATGCTGGTCTAAGTGTTTCTTGAATCCCTCAATACCTTACTTAACGTACGCACGATCTCTAATAAATTTCATACCCCTATTATCCCACGATTACACCGCGTATAAAATTATCCCACGATTACATGTTTAAGTGATTGGTTAATTCATTGGTATCTTGTTCACACCCCTTCACTTTCGTTTTCATATGACACATTTATGCTATAAGAGTGTAGAAAACTCATGTTATTTTATTTTGTGTCATTTGTGTGTTTATATTTATGTATATGTGCTTATGCTCATTTTGTATCTATTGTGTATTCATATATGTGATATGTTGTTTGTTTTGAGTCTTTGCCATTTTAGCTAATCCATTCTTGCTTTTAATTCATAATTGGTATCTATCTTGTTACGAATTTTGGTTGATATTCCATGCTAATGTTGAATACATTTTAGTTGGTATAATTTTTTTCGCATCATAAGTTGGTAACTATTTACCCTTGTTGTGGATTTGTTATCTTTTAATATAGCCCATATGCTTAAATGTTTTTATCACTTTATGCACCATCATGTCTTTACTTGTTTTCCATATTTTGTATCCCTTGTTTCGATTTGAGGGGGAGAAATAGTATTGCTTTAATTAGGGGAGAAATAAGTAAAGTTTTAATTCTTTATCCTTTGTCTATTCCTGAACAAAAAGGGGAAGACGTGATATCTAAACCTTTAGTTTAGGAGATCTAACTTAGGGGGAGACGTCACCTTTAAGTAGTTCATTATTTGATAAAGGGAGAGAATTAATGTAGGGGGAGCATTTCTTTAAATTTCATTTAATATTTTGATATTCCCTATGCGTTTAATGGTTTGCTTAAGTGTGCAGGAATTATCCTTTTAGTGGGCAATTTTTCAACGGCAAAGCACATCATTGGATCGTGTCAATAGCATCTGTATTTTTTATTTTTTATTTGGGTGGGATGTGTGTCTAGACGGTCTTAACGGCCCTTTAGGATTTTTGGTTTGGTTTGGTTTTGTCTCGGAATATCCAAGGGGGAGATTTGTAAGGACAAAAATTTCCAATTGAGCCTTATGTAGTGTTGGCTCAATTCCGAACAAAACAATTTGAGTCATAGGATAGAGTGTAAAGTGTATCGATCCAAGCCTATGACGATTTTGTTGAAGACGTAGCGGCCCAAATTTTAAAGCTTTATCATTGTCGAGTTTCTAGTGCCTCGTTTCTACGTCATCAAGTTGAGGATTCCATTGTCTCCAAAAGGTATGAATGCATTTAATATATATATAGGAGACTTGGAATATTTTGTATGGGTGTTATTTTATTCTACAATGACTTTTTATTTTCAAAAAATATTTTAGAACTTTGTTTAAAAGTTTTTGGGCTTATTATTGAAAAATGGGATTTTTTGTTTTTTCATTCGAATTGTCATTCGAACGAGTTTGCCAACGAGTTTCTAAAAATTTTCTGTTTTTTCATTAGAAGTTTTGTTCTAACGACCTCATTCGAACGAGTTTGTCAAACGAGATTTTGGCCTATTTTTCCCTCTGAATTATCGTTCGAATGATATCGTTCGAATGACCCTGCGCGAGAAAAATTCTTTTTAACAGTTTTTGGAAACCACCCACTAACCCACTTATTTTGTACCTACTTTTAACCATTTCGAGAGAACAATTTTTTGAAGAACTTTTGAGTGTTTTCTAAGTGCTCTAGAGAGAAATTTTTCCCTACCAAAAGTTCAAGTTTTGACTATTTGAATTTTATGGCCTAAAATCTTCCAAAACACTATTTTACACCCATAGTTTGTTTTAATCCAAGTACCTTCATATATATATATTTGTTGCTTGGAGTGTTTGGCATCTTTAGTTCATCTCTTCACCATTAAAGAAGAGAGTCTGGGTTCTTCTCCACCCAAAAGGAGTTTATTTGCGTGTTGCGGTGTTCCCACTTGAAGAATGGCTTCGGGTGGGGGTTGGCGGAGACCAAAAGCCTCATTGGTGGATTCCAAGATTTCGGTGGAGTTCGATATTGTCGACTAGGCAGAGGTAGTTACAAGAAGACGCGTCAAGGCTTGGGAGGAGTCAATTCGTGTGTAGTAAGTCATCTGTCGTGTAATCATAAAACCATACTTAGTGGACTTAAGGCTAGGGCCGTCCGAGATTTTTCCCATTTAGGTTTTCCTCGTACATCGGCGTGTAGTGTGATTGGTTTATCTTTATCTTGCAAAAACCACTTAGAACGCATGCTTAGGATAATTCAAGATAAAATTGGTTTAATTATCACTCTAATATAATTTAGTGCTTAAAATTAGTTTGGGTGAAGTTTAACTTAATTTAATTCAAGTCAAGATAATTTTAATTTAATAAAATTTTATTTGGCCTAAATAGTAAAATGAAATAATCTTGTTAGGAAAATTTTAGGACTTGGGTTAAATTAAATTTGTTTAAGTGAATATTTATGTTGGATTAGTTTTATTTCACTTTAATTGAGTTTATTTTTAATTTGAAAGAAATTTAAATTTGAAGGTTGTGTGTCTTGTGTTGAACCGTCATATTCCGCAATTTAGGAAATTAATATTTAATTGAAAAGCGATTTTTAAAATTCGGGGGCTATCAAAGAGTATGGTGTAAACAACTTCCAAAACAATTTATTGGGATAAAATACTTTTTTCGTGGACAAGTGATTGCATTTAGGATATACAACAAGATGTTAAATCCCTAGATTACCTAGTAGGACAAGTGGTGTCTCATGAGGGTTCGCAGTGACTCAAATAAAATAGGATCAAATACCAAAAAGTCCCTCCAATATTTTTAATACACATTTAGTCCAAGCCTTTTATTTTGTACCAAAAAGTCCCTTGTTCTCTTATCTTTAAAGGTCCGTGCCAGCGGTATGGTGAAGGTCTTTTTGGTGCAAAATTAAAAGGCTTGGACTAAACGTTTGTTAAAAAAAGTTTGAGGGACTATTTGGTATATGGCCAATAAAATATCAAAATAATTAAAAACCGTACAATTTTAATTCCTTAAAAATGATCACTTTAAATTTTTATTCAAGAATCTCAATTCATAGGGGGGTGTGTGCGATGCCAAAAACCAAACCGCTATTTTCCATCGATTGATCATTACATTACTTTTTGAAAATTCATTTTGATTCAAATTCTTACGGGATGCTCTCATAAACGAATCTCTCAAAATGAGGCTTTGTTCTGTCGTTGTGCGTGATATGAATATTAAATGTAATGGAAATGAAGTCATGCACACAAATTGAAAAACATAATTATATGGGTAAAAAGATCTCATCAACGTATTACGATCATTAGAAAATGGGAATTATCGTCTTTTGTTCGAACGATTTAATCTCTCTTATTGTCTTTTCCTATTTTAGCTCTCCACGTTGTAATTAATTTCATCATTCAGACTCGATTAGGACTGTCACACCGTAAACCCAAATCCATTGTTATCACTTCCTTTTATAATAATTAAATCATAATCTTTTGCCCATTTGAAATATATTTCATTTATCATATTTTCATGCATAATGTACATACTGAACATAATCCCGTTCTTGGTACGTTAACGTAATTAACATTAGAGTCATGATTAAGCGAACATACAACACCAAGATTAATTATTATAGTTATCAAGCTAAAATACTCTAACTCACTATATACAATGTATGAGTGTAGTAAAATCCTTAGTGTGGCAATAACAAAATCCCTATATCTGAACTCCAATTCTTTCTAACGGTGCAGCTTTCAAAATCACCGATTATATGGTATCCAAGTTGTCATCGTACAAACCAGTAAAAGTTAAAACATAAACATTAAGCTTATTAATGTACTCCTTCCCCGCAATGAAAAAGCAGTTTTATATCAAATCTGGGATATAAAATCCAAACAATACTGTCCATTATGGAAATTACAAATCCTGGAAAAGAAGTTCCAATAAATCCTTGTCATAAGACAAAACAAATAATTGGATCTTTGTCCAATTCCAATCATGGATAATAAGACCTAAACAATCTTGGATTATAAGGCCCAAATAATTCTGGATATTTGAATATCCAAACAAATCCTAAATACCAAAGTATTCAAACTAATCAGCTCTTATAGCTATATTCATATCCATAATATCATTTTCATATCTATATATAAAACAATCATAAGTACACTCACCTTGGCAATTTAATAGGCTTTTCCTTTGCCTGTGTACAACACTTGTTCCGGTTCTTCTTTCCTTCCTATCATTCTTACAATATTAGTATCATTATGAGAATACTAACAATCCAAAGAATAACTTAAACGTAACTCAATTCATAAGAATCATATGATTCCATTCAAATCATTTATCATAAATGAAGTTCCATCTAAATTTATGTTAAGATATTTAACATATATAATTCATAGTCCAAACATACTTTAATTTCTTCTTGGTAATACAATCCTTATCATATTAGGTTCCCAATACAAAAGACTACACATCATTTCAAGTTTCCTAGGGCAAGATATGGAAATTTCTTCACAACATAGTAAATTTGCCATATAAGCTCCTCCAGTATACAGTCAACTTCCAAGAATTTTCATAATTTTTATACATCATAACTTTCTATGATATTCTATCCAATTTCAATAAACATATTTAATAATACAAAATTAAAGTTTCATAATTTTCAGAGTTCATTCGCTATGTCAAGAAAAACTTGAAACACAAGGTATGCATACTCACTCACACTTTTGGCCCAGATTCTTCACCTCAACTTCAAATTATCACCCAAGATTATTTTTACATAATTTTTGGATATAACATGTCTATTTAAGTTTAGTTTCATATCCAACTAGAATCAATCGATTCCATTGTGTATTCCCAAAGATATATCAGTTTGATCAACATAATGATTACGCCCTTAGTTGTACGAATTCGACATGCTCCATACATACAGCCTACACCTACCCATACACATACAACAAAACGTATCCCCTTGTACCCAAATATGATCCTCACTACACCAAAATTGGTGATTGGTCACAACCAAAATTCCTGACCAGAACTATGGGTCGCGGACTTGGGTCGTGACCATTTCGGGCGTGACCAATTTCGTGGGTCGCGGCCCAAGTCCGTGACCAAAAAATGGTCACGGCCCAGAGGGGTCACGGCAGATGGTCGCGGACTTGGGCCGTGACCCATGCCGTGACGGGTCGCGGTCTTTGTCCGTGACTCACAACCGTGACAAATTGGTCGCGGCCAAAGTCCGCGACCCACGACCGTGACAAAAAAATTTTAAAAAAAATGGTCTCAGCCCTCATCCGTGACCCACAACCGTGACAAATTGGTCGCGGCCAAATTGGGCTGGCAATTTTTGACACGATAACCCGTTTATGGTAATAACCCGAACATGACCCGAATATGACACGATTAGCTTGTATAGATTTGAGATTACCTAAAACATATAACAAAATCAAAACCATCACGACTCGAAAATGACACGACTAACCCGAATAGACTCCCACCACTGCAGTGCAGATCCAACTAGCTTGAAAGTAGATAGCACCTGCTTCTGAACATCCGTGCACTCATACATCCTCAAGTGCCTCTGCATATCCTTCCTCCACTGGCTCGAGACTACCACATCTGAGCTACCTGCAAACTCTGGCGGATGCGCTTTATGAAAAGCGTCACGTACACGTTCCCAAGCAGACGGGAATGCATTAGCCTGTACTGGCGCGGCGATCGGCGCCTGAGGTGGTGCCTGCTGAACAACGGCAATTGCGGCATTTACCGCTTGGGCTATAATGGCTGCAACCTCAGCGGCGTTCATCATGCCCTGAACTGGAGCGGGCTGGGGTTCTGGCGTTGCATCCCTGGGAACTCGTCGTGCACGTCGTGGAGGCATCTGAAATAAGAATAAAGTTTATAAGTTGGTTGTTTATAAACTTAAAATAGCTGAAGAACGAAGCATACACAAAAAGAGTACAACAGTCCTAAAATATAGGGCTCTATATCAAAGAAACTTAGCGGAAACATAATAGCCGTACAGATCCTAAGGACACTAGAACCTGATGCTCTGATACCACCTGTGACACCCCGACTAATTAAATACCGGGTAGCTACTCCTTTATTAAATTAAACCAAAATGCCAAGTTGGCTCAGTTAACAGCATCACTGTCGAAAACATTTTATTATTACTAACCACCTAGTATTTAAAAAGTAAGTTGCCAAATTTTAATTAAAGTCTGATTAACATGCAGTAAAAGATTTAAAGCAAGAATAATATCACCATTCACCATAACGAAATAATAGAATAACCAGCACATGATATAAATAAATCCGGAGGAAAAACTCCTCACAACAAATCCCACAACTGAAATAAGTAACGAAATACTGAATACTGAATTAATACATGCCAAAGTCTGAAAAACTGAAATGGAAATGTCTCTAATAGAATTTGGGCAACATGCCCTTCAACTGAGGAATACTGAACATAGAATCCAAATGATAGAAGCGTCTAAAAGCAAATCCCTGCAACTTCCACATACAGCTACAGCTCGTCATCTGAGTGAGAATCCTATGCATGGTGTCCTTGTGGCTGGGCACCTAAAATGGTTTTACAAGAAAATAGATTTGAAAGCAAACGGGTCAGAGCCCGAATGTGGAGATATTTTAAAAACCTGCAAGTGCTTTAAAAACATTTAAAACATTAAATGCAAAGTACATGTTAGGACGTGCACTCACATGAAATTCTCACCTCTCGACTAAATGTGCACTCCTAACATAAGTACCCATTTAAAATGACACTAATCCCTAGCTAAGTGACATCATATCTAGCTAGACTGTCATAGGTTCTACTCTTATTACTCGGTTCCCATTTACATTATAACGATCTCATTTAAATAGGGGCTTAACGTAAATTCAGATTTTCGATATGTAATATATTTCACAATTGGTTAGCCCGTTATGTTTTCTCAAAACAATACCATAATTTTATTCACAATATTAACATGAAGTTCCCATCAATTAAGTGTATATTATTCACATCATAAATATACAATACAAGCACCCCGAGACTAGCTGCGGTGCACACATACTCTGCTATCCATCCCGGTACATCACGTACATAAGGATCACATATTTCGAATCTCTCAGGAATAGTTCACAGATAACAACATCACAAATAATGGAGGCGAACACAGTCACATCACATGGGTCACGCACATACCTGCGCTCCCACGATCAGCAGACTTATTAACATCCCAATAAGTCCTTTTCTGACCTATGTTCATCGAGGTAACCAGTCTAAATCCGGGAAACACAAGGATTAGAGGGCCCTAAGCGAACGCAAACCTCCCGTGATAGCAAGTATGGTAGGTATGTCATACACATAAAATCAATACATATATACTAAGTATGCACACGTCTTAGTAATCACCATAATATATTGGTACATATCTCTTCTCGTACGGACATATAATACTACACCAATTATATGTTCCCGGTTAATATAATTAATTAGGCCGTCAATAGCTCACATCGTAATAGGCGCTCACGTCCTACTTCACATTTTCTCTTAGGTTCAAACTACACTTCTAGGTTTGACTCCTCATTATATCCCAAACATCCCAAATATATCAATTACTCATCAAGGAAAGGCTATCTCTACCTATACACAAGGTTACTGGGCACTCGGGATCAAAACAGGCTAAAAAGCCTAAACTGTCAACTCGTTCGAAGTCTCGTTCGAATGAGGCTGTTCGAACGAGACTTCGTTCGAACGAACTGAGTCTTCTAACGAGATCTCGTTCGGGCGAAGTGGGATTTCTAACGAGATCTCGTTCGAACGATCTTATCGAACGAACTTCACCCTCGTTAGAAGTCAATGGTCAACTCGTTAGAAGCTCGTTCGAACGAGCTCGTTCGAACGACCTGGGTAGGTCTTCTAACGAGTGGCCAGATTCAAGCCCAGAATTTTCTACTCGTTTCTTCACCAATTTCTACTCCTAAAATCTCCTCTAAAATCCGTCCCAACAATGTTTTAAGGTCTCTAATCAATCCTAAACATACTAAGGTCACATATTAACGTGTTTTAAGGAATCAATTCATCCTAAACATCATTAAATCATCAAGTCTCTTCACTTTTCCCCAAATTTTCAAGAACATAAACCCTAGAATTTATAATCATCAATTTACTCGAATTAGATCCGTTTTTGTTACATCCAACATATATTAACATCAGGGTAATCATCTCTATACGATTCTACATGCAATTTCTTCTCAAAATTTAAGTTCTAAGTCCAATTAAAATGGGTTTTTATTAAACTCCCAAGAACAATTTGATTTATGTAAATTCCTACGCATGGAAGAAGCATTCTCTATAATAATTGAAATTAAACCACTTGCCTTGATTCAATCTCTGATTTTGATGACGATTTGAAGAAGTTCCCTCTCTCTTCCTGCAGAATTCCCTTCTATCTCTCTCTCTCCAAGCTTTCTTCTCCAATGGCTATGGTGGCTAGGGTTTGTTTTGGGAACTTAGAAAACCTAATTCTAAAACTCCCCGTAGTCTTATGGGTCAATATGGTTGGTAGTGGGTTTAGTGGTTGGTTTCCTGAATCAGATATAATTTACTAATTTTCGTCACTTTTAATTCCCAAAAATACAAAATTACCAAAACACCCTTTATGTTGCTGGTATGGCCTAAAAATACCCCGGGACCCAAACTAAACCCCCGGCTAGTGTTTTCTGACTATCTCGACCCTTCCGGACGCGTTGGCGCACTCAAAACGACCATACGGTTAATAGAATTTAAATTCACTTTTATAATTAAAATAATTATATCCTGACGCGACTGTCTCACGCGTCCCAATAAAATGTCCAAATTTCCGTATATCAATCTCACGACAAATTTCATAATTCAATATTCATATATCATCATATATACTCAATATAGTCAAATACTAACTCACATCTCGCTAGTATTTTATCCGGATTAATTCCCAATTAATTCTCATTTAATTAATAAATCCCAAAAATAAATATCGCCAGAAATATGGGGTATTACATAGATTTAAGATTACCTAAAACATATAATAAAATCAAAATCATCACGACTCGAAAATGACACGACTAACCCGAATTGCCACCCCTACGGCCAAAGTCCGCAACCCACAACCGTGATAAAAAAAAATTAAAAAAAATAGTCGCGACCCATGTCCGCGACCCACAACCGTGACAAATTGGTTGCGGACTTGGGCCGCGACCATTTTTATGCGCGACGGAAAAAATAAAAATGGTCATGGACAAAGTCCATGACCATGTTTAACTATAATTTTTTTAAAAATGTATTTTTTTTATCAAATCCTAAAATTGGGAGGTCCTGTGAGTGCACCGTCGGTTGCTACCTGTAAAGTTGGACGCGTAAGAGGTGTTACAAATATTTATTATTGGCAAAACAATAAAACAAATCACAAATTACGAATCGAGAACATTGTTAATTAACAAATATATATACAACTTAAAAATATTACAACTCTTAATAATTCACAGACCAAAATAAATTGGGGCAGAGTTTCCTCTATTTTCTTGACATTCCAAACCTTGTAAATGTAAAACCTGCTTATTAAAAAGCCTGCACGACCATAAAATTCAACAATCAAATTAAAAAAGCCCGCACGGCCATAAAACTAAACAATAAAAGCCCGCACGGCTGTAACACATAAAAAATATAATCTTCATGTTGTAAACCATTGCCTCCTTCATTTGTTCCACGTGCAAAAATCCTACAAATGACAGGATACAAAAAAAAATATCAGTAACCAAGTAGTTTTACAAAAAATTTAATCAAGCTGAAAAATTGCATATATGAGTTAAAATTATCAACATATCAATGTTATTAACTCTAAGTCTAGAAATATTCAAATTACCGTCATATTCTCATATCGGGAGTCCCGCGGTTGCGCGGTCAGTTCCTACGAGTCACATTGGTCCCGTGTGAGGTGTTGGTGCCGCCCACGGGGCCGTTCGTGGGTTATTTCGGGTTTTCACCCACTAACGCCATGTTTTACGAAAGTCTAGAAATATTCAAATTACCGTCGTATTCTCAAATCGGGAGCCCCAAGGCTGCTCGGTCAGTTCCTACGAGTTACATTGGTCCCGTAGAAGGTGTTGGTGAAACCCACGGGGCCGTTCGGGGACTGTTTTGGGTTTTCCACCACTAAAGCCATGTTTTTAAGCCTAAGTCTAGAAATATGCAAATTACCGTCGTATTCTCAAATCGGGAGTTCCGCGACTGCACGGTCAATTCCTACGAGTCACATTGGTCCCGTGGGAGGTGTTGGTGCCACCCACGGGACCGTTCGAGGGCTGTTTCGGGTTTTCACCCTCTAAAGTCATATTTTTAAGCCTAAGTCTAGCAAAATGCAAAGTAGCGTCGTATTCTCAAACCGGGAGTCCCGCGGCTGCGCGGTCAGTTCCTACGAGTTACATTAGTCCCGTGGGAGGTATTGGTGCCACCCACGGGGCCGTTCGGGGGCTGTTTCGGGTTTTCACCCATAACACCATGTCTTGCGAAAGTCTAGAAATATTCAAATTACCATCGTATTCTCAAACCGGGAGTCCCGAGGCTGCTCGATCAGTTCCTATGAGTTACATTGGTCCCTGGGAGGTGTTGGTGAAACCCACGGGGTCGTTCGGGGACTGTTTCGGGTTTTCCCCCACTAAAGCCATGTTTTTAAGCCTAAGTCTAGAAATATGCAAATTACCGTCATGTTCTCAAACCGGGAGTGCCACGACTGCACGGTCAGTTCCTACGAGTCACATTGGTCCCGTGGGAGAAGTTGGTGCCACCCACGGGGCCGTTCGGGGGCTGTTTCGGGTTTTCACCCTCTAAAGCCATATTTTTAAGCCTAAGTCTAGAAAAATGCAAATTACCATCGTATTCTCAAATTGGGAGTCCCGCGGCTGCACGGTCAGTTCCTACGAGTTACATTAGTCCCTTGGGAGGTGTTGGTGCCACCCATGGGGCCGTTCGGGGGCTGTTTTGGGTTTTCACCTACTAAAGCCTTGTTTTTAAGCCTAAGTCTAGAAAAATGTAAATTACCGTCGTATTCTCAAACCTGGAGTGTCGTGGTTGCACAGTCAGTACCTACGAGTCACATTGGTCCCGTGGGAGGTGTTGGTGCCACCCACGGGGCCGTTCGGGGGCTGTTTCGGGTTTTCACCCACTAAAGCCATGTTTTTAAGCCTAAGTCTAGAAAAATTCAAATTACCATCGTAATTCTCAAACCTGGAGTGCCGTGGCTGCACGGTCAGTTCCTACGAGTCACATTAGTCCCGTGGGAGGTGTTAGTGACACCCACAGGGCCGTTCGGGGGCTATTTCGAATTTTCACCCTATAAAGTCATGTTTTTAAGGCTAAGTATAAAAATATGGCAATTATCGTTGTATTCTCAAACCGAGAGTCCCGCGGCTGCGCGGTCAGTTCCTACAAGTCACATTGATCCCGTGGGAGGCGTTGGTGCCACCCACGAGCCGTTCGGGGGTTGTTTCGAGTTTTCACCCACTAACGCCATATTTTGCGAAAGTCTACAAATATTCAAATTACCGTCGTATTCTCAAATCAGGAGTCCCGGGTCTTCGCAGTCAGTTTCTACGAGTCACATTGGGCCCGTGGGAGGTGTTGGTGCCACCCACGGGGTCGTTCGGGGGCTATTTCGGGTTTTCCCCCACTAAAGCCATGTTTTTAAGCCTAAGTCTAGAAATATGCAAATTATCGTCGTATTCTCAAACTGGGAGTGCCGCGACTGTACGGTCAGTTCATACGAGTCACATTAGTCCCATGGGAGGTTTTGGTGCAACCCACAGGGCCGTTTGGGGGCTGTTTCGGGTTTTCACCCTCTAAAGACATATTTTTAACCCTAAATGTTGACAAATGCAAAAAACCGTCGTATTCTCAAACATAGAGTGCCGCAGATGCACTGTCAGTTCCTACGAGTCACATTGTCCCGTGGGAGGTGTTGGTGCCACCCACGGAGCCGTTCGGGGGTTGTTTCGGGTTTTCACCCACTAACGCCATGTTTTGCGAAAATCTAGAAATATGCAAATTACCATCGTATTCTCAAACCGGGAGTCCCGATTCTTCGCGGTCAGTTCCTACGAGTCACATTGGTCCCGTGGGAGGTGTTGGTGCCACCCACGGGGCCGTTCTAGAGTTGTTTCGGGTTTTCACCCTCTAAAGCCATATTTTTAAGCCTAAGTCCAGAAAAATGCAAATAACCGTCATATTCTCAAATCGGGAGTCCCGCGGCTGCGCGATCAGTTCCTACGAGTCACATTGGTCCCGTGGGAGGTGTCGGTGCCACCCATGGGGCCGTTCGGGGGGCTGTTTCGAGTTTTCACCCACTAAAGCCATGTTTTTAAGCCTAAGTCTAGAAAAATGCAAAATGACCGTCGTATTCACAAACCAGGAGTCTCGATGCTGCGTGAAAAGTTCCAACGAGTTAAATTGGTCCCGTGGGAGGTGTTGGTGCCACCCACGGGGCCGTTCGGGGGCTGTTTCCGGATTTCACCCGCTAACGCCATCTTTTTAAGCCTAAGTCTAGAAATATTTAAATTACCATCATATTCTCAAATCGGGAGTCCCGCGGCTACGCGGTCAGTTCCTACGAGTCACATTGGTCCCGTGTGAGGTGTTGGTGCCACCCACAGGGCCATTCGTGGGTTGTTTCGAGTTTTCACCCACTAACGCCATATTTTATGAAAGTCTAAAAATATTCAAATTCCCCTCGTATTCTCAAATCGGGAGTCCCGAGGCTGCTTGGTCAGTTCCTACTAGTTACATTGGTGTGGGAGGTGTTGGTGAAACCCACGGGGCCGTTTGGGGGCTATTTCGGGTTTTCCTCCCCTGAAGCCATGTTTTTAAGCCTAAGTCTAGAAATATGTTAATTATCGTCGTATTCTCAAATCGGGAGTGCCGCGACTGCACGGTCAGAGTTCCTACGAGTCACATTGGTCCCGTGGGAGGTGTTGGTGCCACCCACGGGGCCGTTCGGAGGCTGTTTCGGGTTTTCACCCTCTAAAGCCATATTTTTAAGCCTAAGTCTAGAAAAATACAAATTACCGTCATATTCTCAAACCGGGAGTCCCGCGGCTGCACGGTCAGTTCCTACGAGTTACGTTGGTCCCTGGGAGGTGTTGGTGAAACCCACGAGGCCGTTCGAGGGCTGTTTTGGATTTTCCCCCACTAAAGCCATGTTTTTACCTGGAGTACCGTTGCTACACGGTCAGTTCCTACGAGTCACATTGGTCCCGTGGGAGGTGTTGATGCCACCCACGGGGCCGTTCGGGGGCTATTTCGGATTTTCACGCTCTAAAGTCATGTTTTTAAGCCTAAGTCTAGAAAAATGCAAATTATCGTTGTATTCTCAAATCGAGAGTTCCGCGGCTGCGCGGTCAGTTCCTACAAGTCACATTGGTCCCGTGGGAGGCGTTGGTGCCACCCACGGAGCCCTTCGGGGGTTGTTTCGGATTTTCACCTACTAACGCCATGTTTTGCAAAAGTCTAGAAATATTCAAATTACCATCCTATTCTCAAACCAGGAGTATCGGGTCTTCGCAGTCAGTTTCTACGAGTCATATTAGGCCCGTGGGAGGTGTGGGTGCCACCCACGGGGTCGTTCGGGGGCTGTTTCGAGTTTTCCCCCACTAAAGCCATGTTTTTAAGCCTAAGTCTAGAAATATGCAAATTATCGTCATATTCTCAAACTGGGAGTGCCGCGACTGCACGGTCAGTTCCTACGAGTCACATTGGTCCCGTGGGAGGTTTTGGTGAAACCCACGGGGCCGTTCGGGACTGTTTCGGGTTTTCCCCCACTAAAGCCATGTTTTTAAGCCTAAGTCTAGAAATATGCAAATTATCATCGTATTCTCAAATTGGGAGTGTCGCGACTGCACGGTTAGTTCCTACTAGTCACATTGGTCCCGTGGGAGGTTTTGGCGAAACCCACAGGGCCGTTTGGGGGCTGTTTCTGGTTTTCACCCTCTAAAGCCATATTTTTCAGCCTAATTCTTGACAAATGTAAAAAATTGTCGTATTCTCAAACAGGAGTGCCGCGGATGCACGGTCAGTTCCTATGAGTCACATTGTCCCGTGGGAGGTGTTGGTGCCACCCACAGAGCCGTTCGGGGGTTGTTTCGGGTTTTCACCCACTAACGCCATGTTTTGCGAAAATCTAGAAATATGCAAATTACCATCGTATTCTCAAACCGGGAGTCCCGGGTCTTCGCGGTCAGTTCCTACGAGTCACATTGGTCCCGTGGGAGGTGTTGGTACCACCCACGGAGCCGTTCGGGGGTTGTTTCGGGTTTTCACCCACTAACGCCATGTTTTTAAGCATAAGTCTAGAAATATGCAAATAACCGTCGTATTCTCAAACCGGGAGTCCCGCGGCTACGCGATCAGTTCCTACGAGTCACATTGGTCCCGCGGAAAGTGTTGGTGCCACCCACGGGGCCGTTCGGGGATTGTTTCGGGATTTCACCCGCTAACGCTATATTTTTAAGCCTAGGTCTAGAAATATTCAAATTACCTTCGTATTCTCAAATCGGGAGTCCCGCGGCTGCGCGGTCAGTTCCTACGAGTCACATTGGTCCCGTGTGAGGTGTTGGTGCCGCCCACGGGGCCATTTGTGGGTTTTTTCGGGTTTTCACCCACTAACACAATGTTTTTAAGTCTAAGTCTAGAAATATGCAAATTATCGTCGTATTATCAAACCGGGAGTCCCACGACTGTGCGGTGAGTTCCTACGAGTCACATTGGTCCCGTGGGAGGTGTTGCTGACACCCACGGGGACGTTCGGGGGCTGTTTCGGGTTTTCACCCTCTAAAGACATGTTTTTAAGCCCAAGTCTAGAAAAATACAAATTATCGCCGTATTCTCAAACCGGGAGTCCCGCGGCTGCACGATGAGTTCCTACGAGTTACATTAGTCCCGTGGGAGGTGTTGTTGCCACCCACGGGGACGTTCGGGGGTCATTCCGGATTTTCACACCGTCATATTCTCAAACCGGGAGTCCCACGATTGCGAGGTCAGTTCCTATGAGTTACATTGGTCCCGTGGGAGGTGTTGGTGCCACCCACGGGGTCGTTCGGGGGCTATTTCGGGTTTTCACCCTCTAACGCCATATTTTTAAGACTAGTCTAGAAATATGCAAATTATCGTCTTATTCTCAAATCGGGAGTCCTTCGGCTGCGTGGTCAGGTCCTACGAGTCACATTGGCCCCGTGGGAGGTGTTGATGCCACCCACGGGGACGTTCGGGGGCTGTTTCGAGTTTTCACCCTCTAAAGCCATGTTTTTAAGCCTAAGTCTAGAAAAATACAAATTACTGTCGTATTCTCAAATTGAGAGTCCCGCGGCTACGCGGTCAGTTACTACCAGTCACATTGGTCCCGTGGGAGGTGTTGGTACCACCCACGGGGTCGTTCGAGGGTTGTTTCAGGTTTTCCCCCACTAACGCCATGTTTTGCCCAAGTCAAAAAATATTCAAATTAACGTCATATTCTCAAACCGGGAGTCCCACGGCTTCCCGGTCAGTTCGTACGAGTCACATTGGTCCCGTGGGAGGTGTTGGTGCCACCCACGGGGCCGTTCGGGGGCTGTTTTGGGTTTTCACCCTCTAAGTCCTTATATATGCAAATTATCCCCGTACTCTCAAATCGTGAGTCTCGTGATCATGCGGTCTGTTCGTACGAGTTACATTGGTCCCATGGGAGGTGTTGGTGCCTCTCACGGGGCCGTTTGGGTGTTGTTTCAGGTTTTCATGTACTTAATAAATCAAATGATGATAAACCTTACATACTGACTGATTTAGAATGTACAAGAATAATTTAAAAAAAGCATATAAGTACTAGTTTGGAATTACATACCAAAATCACTGAATTTCCTTTGAGGTGTATGACCAAATTCAGCGTAATCTTGATTCCCTTCATTTATCTTTTGAAATTGCAAAACCAAAGGTCTCCTTGTGACAATCCCTGCATTAAGCCATAACTAAATTCATTAAAACCACGAGAAAATATGTATGATATTCTAAAATAAAAAAATGCAATACATTGTCAAATGGAAGTTATGCAAACCCTACCCAAATCCTCTAAGAAGGAAGTCTCGCCAACCTATTATTTCCAAATCGAAGATTTTTCAGAACACTGAACTCGACTCATAAGACAAAAAAAGGTAAAAAATCTGGACACAACCAATTTACATACATATATGTATGCAAATTCAAACGAAGATGAACAAGGAATTGATAAATTCTTGGATCTCAATGGAATTAGATCTAATTCTCCAAGGAAATGAAGAATGTGAACAAGAAAGTATATTAACCATGAACTTCTTGCTAAAAGCTCAAACCATTTTTCACACCAAATGTAAAATTCATACATTCTAAATAAATTATAAATGAAATACCAATGTTGCCAGTGATGCCAGTGAGAAACAAATGATTGTAGATTAGAACCCAAACTCGAATACAAAAAAATAAAAAATTTGATACCTCTCAAACACAGAGAAAGCCAAATCAAACTGTTTGAGCGAGAGAACATCAAGGGTGTATACCTAGAAAATAGAACAAATGAGAAGAAAAATACACAGTCCGAACACACAAAAATATACTCTAGTAATCTAGATGCAAAAAATGATTAAAGAAACCTCGATGCAAAGAGAAAATCCCCCAAATTTTCAAAATCTAGTAAAAACATTATAAAAGGGGTAAATACAAACTTATCAATAATTGTAGGACTTGATTGATGAATGAGGCTTAGATATGAACATCGCACCTCGTTTTTTTTTTCATTTTCCTCCATCGCACCTACTACCCACGAATGCTTCCCACCACACCTTGAATAGGCAATATCAGTTCTCAAACATCTAAGAAAGGCTTGGTCAGCATATCCCCTTGATCTCCAAAGAAGAGGTGAACACAGTTTTCTCCATTTTCACAATTTCTACAAAATCAAAAATATCAAAAATGTTAATTTTGAGTTATTATGGAGATTAATATAAAATTAGGTGAGACACTATTTACTCGACAAGTCCATAGGAAGAATCATGGTTAACAACAAATTATCTATCAACATGGTAATTGAGATTCAAAACCAAAATTATTTCAGCAGAAAATGGTATATGATAATGAGAGAAACAATTATTTATTTATTTTCTCCAAAAACAAGTTGGACAAATTTTTATATTATTACTAATTGAGGCCATATTCTGACTAAAATACATTGTATTAAAAAAAGGTAAAAGGGGTAAATCCTCCCTTTCAATATCGAACCTCATCCGACTTTTAAATAAAAATCCAAGAAAGCAGTCCCTCCCCTCTCTCGTGTGAAGCTCCTAGATATCCAAAAAGAAACCTGATAATCAATCCACCACTCACCTACGTTCTCCACAAACTCTGATTCTGAAACAAAATATTCTCAAATCTAAACAGATATAGTCATGAGAAATACAATACATATTCCCAGACACCTTAACATAATTCCTCGATGTGTGATTAATTAATAGCATACATAAGTGGTAATATCAGCTCTAACTAAGTAGAATAGCTCGAATTTGGGGATCTTTATTTTTTACTGGTTATAGTTCCGAGTGGAATCCACTTTTGACAATATAAATGTCATTCTTTCTCACAGGTCCTATGAGTGTGTCATTAAGTAACATAAGGTGACAAAAGGACGCCTTCAGGAGATATGAGAAGAGAGTTTGATAAGCTCATACGGCAAAAAAAGACGCAATATCCATATTCCATTGACATATAATGTTAAAGCCATCTGCCACTTACAATAATGGTCCTTTATTATTAAATGTTGCCCATATTCCAAATCCATCATCATTTTCTAAACTTTGTACAAAAAAAACTTTAGTAGTGCATTTGAGCATATATACAATTATTTCTTCAAATAATTATGGTCCCAAAAAAATTGTATCCAACAAATCAACACAACAACTCTTATGGACTAAGATAAGTATACTATCTATCCAATTCCAAACATCATTCTTTACACCTTAATTATTAGACATTAACATTTCTCAACCTACACATAGATGCACACAAAATACTACATCTGCAATTCGAAAAAAAAAACAGAAAACAGATCATTTTAATATATAACAAACAGAAAATTTTAGACCTAGAAAAGAAAATCAAAGCAAATTTGAGGAATCTCCACGTATCAAAGCAAAAATAATAGATTACATATAACAAACACACACACACATATATGTATATATTACATATACAGATTGGGGAAGAACCTCCATACAGATTGGGGGGAAAATCTCCATGAATGCTACCAGCGTTTGGGGAAGAAATCTCCACGAATGCTACCCACCGCTCCTCACTCCATCACCAACATTGCAACATCGCATCATTTGGGGGGGGGGGGGAACCAGACATCGCATCGTTTGGAGGGGAACTAGCGTTTGGGAAAGAAAAAAAAAAGAAACGAGCGGGGTAATGAAAATACGAGGCTCTTGAGTTTTGGTTAGGATTGACATTGGTCACAGCCTACAGTCGTGACCCACCTCGCTACCCATTAATGAAAGTAAGTCTCGTGTATGCAGTCTACTGGTCACGGCCCATAGCCGTGACCCACGCCCAAAAATTGGTCACGGACCCCAGTCGTGACCCAATATGTGTGTGTATTGTGCTTCGTCATGCCTATGGTCATGGCCCAAGTCCGTGACCCGTGCCAAAAATGGTCACGGCCCCCAGCCGTGACCCAGTATTTGTGTGTATTGTGCTTCGTCATGCCTATGGTCACGGCACAAGTCCGTGACCCACGCCAAAAATTGGTCACGGCCCCCACCCGTGACCCAATATTTGTGTGTGTTGTGCTTCGTCATGCCTGTGGTCACGGCCCAAGTCCGTGACCCATACCCGACCAATTTTGGAGGAAATTTTGGCGCCAAGATGGTCACGACCTGGTCATGGCCCAAGTCCGCGACCCACAGTGGTCACGAACCAAATCCGTGACCACTTCCAGAGCATCCATGATTTAGTGTGGTAATAAATATGGTCACACCAAAAATTGAGTTGGTCACGGCCCAAGTCCGTGACCAGCCCAAGTCCGCGACCAGCTGGTCGCGAACTTGGGCCGTGACCAACTGGGCGTGACCATTCGCAGGATTTGGTGTAGTGCCTTAACCTCATATAAAACAACATATACCATATTAAAAATGTAAATTTATAAATTAAATCTTACCTAAGCACCCTTGGATACATAAGTTCGTTTATCTCTTGATTATCTTATATAATCCTTCACTAATTCACCCTAACTGCTCTTTCTTTCATGGAAAACCATTACCCATTTGAAATTCTCATATCAATGAAGAATGAAGGAAATTTTAAGGTCTTTAAGTCGGCATAAAGTTACATCACTTTGGTCCAATTAAAATATAGCATGTGGTGTCATATAAGACAAGATATCACTCAAAGCTAAATCACTACTTTACCCCATGTTCGTAAAAAGATTATATCTTCTCACTCGAATGTCACTTTACCCCATGTTCATAAAAAAATGACATCTTCTCACTCGAATGTCCGTTTGATGCAAAGTTTCTTTTGTTACAAACCTAATTCATATATATACAACTATCTAGTTTTTACCTCAAGTCAATTGTTATATTATAATGGTCAAAACTTGTCTCCAACATGAACATTCCTATCGAAAATTTCAAAATGTTTTGTTTGTAACAAATTTGATATTTCATACTTTATGATGGTAGGATTACACTAAACATGATAATCTAACATCATATATATTAATAACACAATACCCATTTCACATAAGGAAAACACAATTCAAACTCTAATTTATCATAATTATATCCGGCTTGTCACAACTCTCCCCCCGTTAGGAAATTTCATCCCCGAAATTGACATACCTTGGTTGCTCAAATCAAACAAACACGGATAATGCAACTTCATGCTATCCTCAGTCTCTTAGGTAGCTTCTTTTATGGAATGCCTTCTCCACATAAATTTTAAAAGTGGAATCACATTGGATCTCAATATTTGTTCCTTCCTATCCACTATTGCCAGTGGTTCATCCACATAGCTCAAGTCTTCCTTCAACTCAATAGGCTTTTCCACCAATACATGTGCAGGATCCGCTACATACTTTCTAAACATGGAAACATGGAAAACATCATGTAATTGGGATAACCCCGATGGTAATGTTAACTTGTAGTCAACCATCCTAAATTTCTCAAGAATTTTATAAGGTCCAATGTAGTCTGGACTCAATTTCCCTTTATTTCCAAATCTCATAACTCCTTTCCACGATGATATTATAAGAAAGACATAATCCCCTTTCTGGAATTCCAAATCTTTTTGTTGTTTATTCGCACAACTTTTTGTTTTCTTTGAGATGTTCTTATTCTATCTTGAATAATCTTCACTTTTTTAGTGGTGACTTTAATCTTTGTACCCTCTATCTTCCTTTCACCAACTTCACCCCAACATACTAGTGTACGACACCGTCTATCATACAACACTTCATATGGAACCATACCAATAGTAGATTGAAAACTATTGTTATATGCAAATTCTATCAAAGGCAAATATTCATCCCAATTACGTTTGAAATCAAGCACACAAGCTCTAAGCATATCCTCTAAAATCTGTATGGTTCTTTCAGACTGCCCATCCGTCTGAGGATGAAAAGTTGTACAAAACTTTAAGTTAGTACCCATGGAAGACTGCAAATTATCCCAAAATCTGGATGTAAAAGTAGGGTCCCTATCTGAAATAAAAGATACAGGTGATTCATGTAGTCGAATAATCTCATTAACATCAATCTAGCATATCTATCAATAATATATGTAGTCTTGACTGCTAGAAAATAAGCTGACTTGGTCAACCTATCCACCACTACCCAAATTGAATATGACCCCTTCTGAGATCGAGAAAGCCCAACCACAAAATCCATTGTTACATGATCCCATTTTCATTCCGGTATTGGCAATAGTTGAATCAAACCCCCAGGTTTCTGAATCTTGAGTTTTTTCAACTCAATAGATGTCATTTTATACAGTGCTATAGAAAGAGGGGTTGTCCCCAATTCTAATTCAATACTAAATTCAACTTTTCTCTCTGGAGGTAACCCAGACAACTCATTAGGAAACACCTCTAGAAAATGTCGTACAATAGGAACATCGACTATTGTAAGGCCGCCTTCTTAGTGTCAAGAACGTATGCAATAAAAACCTCACAACCCTTACTCAATAATTTCCTTGTTTGAATAGCAGATAACGCAACTGGAAATTTTTTTCCTTTCCCGCAAAAAAATTTAAATTCGAATTCGCTAAGAATTTTTAAAACAACTTCTTTACGAAAGCAATCCACACATGCCTGATATTTAGATAACTAATCCATTCCCAATATTATTTCAAAATCAGAAATATCCAATGGAAGTAAGTCTATAACTCTATCTCTATCTCTATCCCTCATAATCAAAACATAATCACGAAAAACATATTCAGCTACAATCATATCCCCCATAGGCATGGAAATACCTAACCCCACATCTAAACGAGTACATGGTCTATTAATATATATAGCAAAAGAATAGGACACGAAAGAATGTGTGGAACTAGGATCAATCAAACATAAGCACTTCTATTAGTAATAAAAAGTGTACCTATCACCGCATTTGGAGTAACCTGATCCTATTTCATAGTAAAGACTCGTCCACCTGGCCTAGAACCACTTGTTTATCCTTTGCCCACACTTTTCGCTCCACTGTCGAGAGGTAACACTCTGCTTGCTACTTCACTAGTCTCTGCCAACTGCGAACAATTCTTCTTAACATGACCCACTTGAAGACAGTGGTAGCATTCTAGTCCCTTAAGCTTAGGACACTTAGATTTATAATGCCCATCCTCTTTATAAAAGAAATATGTAACAACTCCCATTGGGGCCTCACATCTTCCTGACTTTCTAAATGAATTTGAAGATCCTCCACCCCTGGTACCTCTACTACTATCCCCACCACCTCTCTGAAATTTATGAGGTTCCATCTTAACACTTCCACCCTCACCTACCTTAGACTCAGATGACTCGAATCGTCTTTTCTTAAAACTCTCTCTTCTCGCCACCCCTTGCTTGATTTGCCTTTCTGCTATTATGGCTTTGTTCACCAAAGAAGAATAATCTTCTGACTCATAAGTAGACACCCAATTTTTAAGGGGCCAAATCATCCCCTCTTGGAACTTACTACATTTCTCTTCCTCATCCTCTACATACTTAGGAGCAAATCTAGACAAAAATGTAAATTTAGCCTCAAACTCCCTCACAAACATTTTCTCTTGGGTAAAATTTATATATTCCCTCACCTTCTCCCTCCTATAAACTCAAAAAAAATACTTAACATACAAAGCTTTAATAAATTCAGCCCAAGTAATAACATCAATACCTTCCATCCTGGGCACCAAATGGTTGCTGGCTTCCCACCAATATTTGGCCTCTCCTTTGAGCCTAAACACAACCAAACTCACTTTCTGGTTATCTAGAACTTTTATCACTACAAAGATAGTCTCTATATCTCTAACCCACATCTCATCTTCTGGAGGATTCATCTTCAAAAACTTTTGATACATGGAATATTTCATTTCCTTCCTTTGCCTCTTTCTCAATTCTAGCTATAGTCTTTAATTCCATATATTTAGTCTGTTGTTCTGCCAGTAATGCCATATTCCTTTCCAGTTATTCTGTCATCCTCAGCATTGCTTGTGCTATTATTTGCATCTTTGTAGGCTTCTTATGTTTTCTAACTCTTCCTGCTATACTCTGCTCGATTTCAGTATCCTCGTGTGTATGAGAGTCTACTCCTTCTTCTCTATGTTGTTCATTCCTAAGTTCCATCTGTAATTATCTGTAATATAACAAAGTTATATCAACCGACATAAACATTTTATAATACTAAACTATTGGTTGGACATAAATAATTCAACAATATCAAATCAAATCAATAACTGTCATCTAACCATCACACACGTCCATAATTTATAACCTAGACGCTTTAATACCACTAATTGTCACACTCTAAACCCAAATCCATTCTTATCACTTCCTTTTATAATAATTAAATCATAATCTTTAGCCCATTTGAAATATAATTCATTTATCAATATTTTCATGCATAATGTACATACTGAACATAATCCCGTTCTTTGTACCTTGACGTAATTAACATCAGAGTCATAATTAAGAGAGCATACAATACTATAATTAACTATTACAGTTATCAAGCTAAACCATTCTAACTCAATATATACAATGTGTGAGTGTAGTAAAATCCTCAGTGTGACAATAACAAATTCCCCATATCTAAACACCAGCTCTTTCAAATGGTGCAGCTCTCAAAATCACCGATTATATGGTATCCTAGCTGGTAGTGTACAAAACCTGTAATAAATAGTAAGCATTAAGCTTAGTGAGGTACTCCTTCCCCGCAATGAAATAGCAGTTTTATATCAAATATGTGGATATATAATCCAAATAATCCTTCCCGTTATAGCAATAACAAATTCGAAAACAGAAGTTCTAGCAAATCCTTGTCATAGGACAAAACAAATCACTAAATCTTAATCCAATTCCAATCATGGATCATAAGACCCAAAAAAATCCATGATCATAAGACCCAAACAATCCTGGATATTTGAATATCCAAACAAATCCTGAATACCGAAGTATTCAAACCAATCCGCTCTTAGAGCTATATTTATATCCATCATATCATTTTCATATTTATATACGAAATAACCATAAGTACATTCACCTTGGCAATTTAACAGACTTTTCCTTTGCCTTTCCCTTTGCCTTTGCCCGACACTTGTTCAACCGATTCTTCTTCCCTTCCTATCATTATTATAATATAAGTATCATCATAAGAATATTAACAATCCAAAGAATAACTTAAACGTAACTCAATTCATAAGCATCATATGATTCCATTCAAATCATTTATCATAAATGGAGTTCCATCTAAATTTATGTTAAGATGTTTAACATATCTAATTCATAGTCTAAACAAACTTTTATTTCTTCTTAGTAATCTAATCCTCGTCATATTAGGTTCCCAATACAAAATATGACATATTGATAAGCACCCAAAAGTGTTCAAATAATACCCCGAATAGACCGTTTTTAATTGCTAATTCTCGACAAAATGGGTCTTATGTGCTTTATTGTCTATTTTGTAGCTTGATTGCAATTGTGGTGTCAAAAGTCATATTTCAAGGCAATTTGCAGTTCAAATGGAGCTAATTACAAATCCCGTATCAAACCCAAGCCCAACCTAGCCTAAACCGTCACCCGAACCCTGTGTGTGTGTTGTGTTTGTACTTTTATTTTTTTTCAGATTTTTATTTGAATCGTTTTTATTTTTAGATTTATTTAGAATTTTCTAGTTTTATATTTCTTCATTTCGATTTTGATTTTTATTAGTTTTTAATTTTTATCTTTATTTTATTTTTATTAGGATTATTTTTTTTAGGAATTCATTTATTTTTTTTAATTTTATTAGATTTTACTTTTTTTAGGATTTTAATTTTAATAGATTTTTTTTTTTTTAGTTTCAATTTTTATTTTTTTATATATTAGGATTTTTTTTAGTAGATTTTAGTTTTATTTTTATAGTTAGTTAGTTTTATTTTTTTAGTTGGGTACAAACTCACGCACACTTATCTTACACACCACTTACACCAAATCCTACAACTCAGTCACACCCAAATACCATACACCCTAACACACACCTAAACATATTACTCACTCACACCCTAATTAACCTACACCTCACTACACACAAACAACCCCACTTCATCTTCAACCCCCACCCCTTTCACTCTCTCTCCTAAAACCTCCATTAACACAACAATACCTCCACACCAAATCAAACAACCACCCACCTTACCTTTCCAATACCGACCTCAACCTTCTGCCCCCACCTCGCCGGCGATCCATTTCTCCGACCCCTGAGATCCCACCTCCGCCGGCTGGATCCATAAAAGTCAGGGCGGACCTGTCAAACCCGAACTCATATTCACCAAACCCGAGATCACCTCCTCTACCCACAAACCCAAACCCTTCCGAACCAATTTAAACCCGAGCAAATACCCGCCATACCAGCCGACGGTTCGAAACCCAACATCCACCATCAACCCGGATGTCAAACCCGAAATCCTAAATCACAACCCAAAGCGGGCGAGCCCGAACTTGATCCGATTCAACCCGTAATCCGACGCTGACCCGATTTGCGCCATACCAGCAGCCGGGACTTACTGCAACCCGAAGCTTGATCCGGCGACAGCTACCCTCTAACCCGACCTCCATTTCACACCTCTCACAACCATTACCCATGAAACCCCCCAAACCCATTTGAAAAAAAAAATACATTTCTAGGATTTGCACAATTTTATCACCTGTTAACAAAACAAAACCAAAACAAATAAAAGCCACATGTGTTAAAACCAATTTAACCCTCTTTTCCCTTATTACCCCCAACTACCACTATTAACCCAATACCCAAAATAATCCCATACCCAAATCAGATTTGTATTCCCTCCTCCAATTACCCCACTTCCCACATGACCTCACACCTCTCAAACCTCATGTGCACACACCCATGCTCTTGCATTTTACTATTTCCCAATTTAACCCCTTAGCTCCATGTGCATATAAAAGAAGACCTCAAGTCCATTTGAATACCTATCTAGGCTTTTGTATAGAAAATTTTAGAGAGAGAAACACCTTATATTTTTAATTTTTTTAAGTAGGTTTTTATTTTAATTTTATTTTTTTAGAGAATGGTGAGAAATTAATTGTTGAGTGATTCAATTGAGTGTTAGTATGTAATTGAATATTGTGGAAAGCTCAATTTGAATGGATGCTGCTCAATTTCAATGGAGGATTAGAGCCCAATTTTGCAAATCAAGGAGATTTGTTTGAAAATTTTTCCTCTCACCCTTCTATTTTATTTGTTTATAGCCTTGATTATTTGTTCATCATGTTTAAAATCATGTTAGGCTAGATACTCTTTCAAGGGGTGGGGTGACCATTATTTGATGTTAATCTTACTTTAATTAGCTTATTTAAATTAAATATCTCTTTGATGGTTAATTTTGCACTCTTACTTTTGTATTTACGCCTCAAGAGAGGGTAAATGATTTTCGAGAAAAAATCAAAATTCTAGTTATAATACTCATTTTAGATTCGAACTAGAGATAGGAGTCTCTCAAGTGAGGTATTATGATTTGAATTTAACTCTAAAATTTATTTTCTGTGATTTAAACTAGTCTACTAGATCGACCCTAGCGGGTGATCTATTAAAGGATGTTTAGTTCAACTTTTCAAGAGTTGTAGGACTGTTAAATTTAATTAACGAAAATGTTATTATTAAAATTACATTTGCAACGAGAGTTGCTTTTTGTGATTTTGATACTAACTTGGGATAACTAATTTTAATAAACTAATTAATTTTGATTAACTAAAATATTTTGAGTCATCCTAGCCCTTGATTGTTCTCACTTTTATTTTCTCACTAATCTCATATTTTAGATTTTTATTTAGTTATATTTACTTAGTTTCATTTTATCTCATTTTTTAGCTAGTTGTTTTTATCTTTGATTTAGTTTAGTCTTATTTCACCTCATCTCACAAAAAATGTTTTAGTATTGAAAAAGCTAAAAAAAATAGAAAAAGTAAAAATCCCAAAAAGAAAATAAAAGTGAATTGCAATTATTTTTCCCTCGCTTTACCCTCTTGATGTGGATTGATACTCTTGCTTACCTCTACACTTTAGTTTGTTATATTCTGTAGGTATTTGAGGATTTTGATTAACTTGGCTTTAAACAACGACTACACACAAGAAGTCATAGTTATCAAATGGCATCGTTGCCGGGGATTGAACTCGGGTCACCCGCGTGACAGGCGGGAATACTTACCATTATACTACAACGTCCTTTACGGGACTACTTTGGTCATTTCCTGTTGACACGCGACACGTGTGAGAGTGATTCTGAGCCGTCTCTTTATGATATTCTTAGTGGATTCACCTCTCTCACGAGTACCTTTGATACTCTTGATCTATCTATGCACGCACCTCCTATTCCATTACCCTTGGTGTCAAGTGTCGCATATTTTGTCATGCACCCATTGTTCTTATGCCGATCACATGTCCCATGAGTGCCTTTATCTTCCTTATCCATCTGAACCCACCATGGACCAAATGTATCCATATGACACTGTTCCGGAACCCACCTCGACCTACTATCACGATGTATCTAATCCCGAGTTGTATGAGCACCCTAGTTATTCGTGGAGGGCTGATCACCCTTTCACGCAATATGAATCCCAACCCGATGTTGTGGATCCTCACACATTCCAACAGTCGTCATGGAAACGTTGTGCACCTTATCCCGATAAGTTCCCTCACTATGCACCCAATGATTATCATCCATTTGTCCATCACGAAGGAGATCCTTTCGTGTATGATGCACTTGACCCCATTCCACACACTTCCTTTGAGTATTCTCCATACAGTCATGTAAATAGCGAGTTGTGTCTACCTCAACCACCGCCACCACCCGTCACTCCACCACCACCACCATCCACATTCTCTCTCGAAAGCCTTTTGCAAAAGTTCATACTCGAGCAAGATCAAGCCACTTAAATCCAAAATGAAGCCCTCCAACGGCTTGAACAAAGATTAAATGAAATTGACTGTGACCGAGAATCGGACTTCACCTCAAGTCAACCAATTATTGACCCATGTGGAGTGATGATGTGTCGTCTTGTGCCATTGACTTTGAGTGTGACCAACCCTATCCTCCCGAGAATCTCGAAGTTGAGACCATTTATTGGTTCGGTCCTCAAGTTGACACTTGTGTTGATTTATCCATCGATAGTGAGCCTGATCCAATCCCACCATGTCCACTTGAACCCCACTTTGACGTTCCCATTCCTACTCCCGAGATATCCAAAAATATGCCCGAGCTTTTACTTTATGACCCAATTGCATATGTCTCTGACGTGCCCATATCTTTTAGGATAGCTCTGGCTACGAGTGCTCACCAATGCCCCAAGATATCTTCAGAGATGGTTCCCACCTCTCTTGATATGTATCTTACCCCGTCACATTTGGCTCCCCTTGAGCCAAATGTTGATGTAGATTCCTCTATCTCTGATCTTGGTGCCTCGTCTTACCCACCCACCACATTCACTGATGCTACTCTTGTGGAGAAGTTGATTACTCACTCATTTATTTCCACACTTCCTCCTGCAAGTGCCCTTGAGGATCACTCCGAGCCTCATGAGGAGTGTGTGTCTCCCACTCTTGAGTTGGATCATCTTCCTCCACCATTAATTCCATCCGATCCACCATTTATCCCACCCAACCCACCTATTGTCCCTTCCACCCCACCACCTGGTTTGGATCTTTATTTTACACATTTCATGTTTCCGTCTACCTTTTTAGATCCTCACCTGAAACAATCCCCCATCCATAAGAGTATTTGTGGTGCTACTCTCCACTTCTGTGACATCGATCTTGTTATTCTATGTCCTCCACTCTCTTGTGGTGTTGATTTTTCCCATCGACAGCTCCCTAGTGTGTCACGACGTGACGATTATCATTGCCCATTCATAGAACGGTTGTGTCATTTTTATGAGACCCATCCCATCACTATTTCCACACCATTTCGCCTCCCTCACCAACTTGAGCACCATGCTTACAGGGCCCTCGTTGCCCTCACCTTTCGGCTCAATAAGGCCCGTGATCGGTGCCTATTCACCCGCACCCTTACCCTAATACCCACCCGCCCATGGTCCATCGATGCTTTACAGTGTGTGATGCACTTTGCCATACAAGTGCATCGACCCTTTTAGCCTTTATCCAACAGTACTGACACTTCAGTCTTGTTTAGGGGTGATTCTCATCACCCATTCTTCTGCCACCCCGCGCTTTCATCGTTCTTATCCTTAGGGTGAGATTGCATTGGTCTGGCTGAAGACATTAAACTGAGCACTACCGGGAGGCAACCTGTGCTTCCCTGTACTAGTCTCATCCTGTTTGGGGGCGGTGTTTCACATCACCCAATGCTTTACCATGTTATAAACTTGTACACATTTTTTTCTTTATCACTCATTCAAGTTTATTCTTGGCTTCATCTGTCCATTTCAGTAGCAGTTGATTTTGGTAATCTCTTTCCAACCTTATGCTCTCAATTTTAAAAATCATTCTACTTAACATCAAGGACGATGTTCCTTTTTGTTTGGGGGTAGGAAATTTTATCAAAATCGTACATCTTTTGAAAATTTTTGATTTTTAAGCCTGATTTTTAAAATTTTCATGCAGTTTCTTTCATCTCACTCAGTGATGTGAATTTTCTATCATCCATCTTTTAAGTCTAGGAATCAAGCTAGAGGATTTATCTTTTTATAAATAGCTTATGTAATACGTAATAAGGCATTTTGCACCATGAATTTCTAGACTCGACAAAATTTGCGCACTTATCACGTCACTACGATTTAGAGTTGAAGAGTACTACAATTCCCAAGAAACCCTTAAAGATCACTAGTAGAGACTTTATCTTTTGAGATTTGTGCCTTTCACCCTTTCAGAGTGTTTTACGCAATCTTCGAGTCACAAGTTGATTCAATTTCTTTTGGGTCCGCATTTAATCGTTGTATGATCTCATTATTCTTCATAAAATTTTGGCTTGGTCACTGAGAATGACATCACTTTCGAGTTGAAAGAAACGCGTTTCTTGAAATTTATCCCGATCACTAGATTTTCACCCATTCATATATCATCTTTCATTTTTGAGAAAAAGAGTGCTTTCCCAAATGTAAAATGTCTTAGTGTTGAGAGTGTAAAGAGAAAAACAAAAAAAAATAGAAAAATAGCAAAAGAAAGAAATAGAAAACAAACAAAAAAAAGAGAAAAGAAAATAAAAGAATGAGAGTTTGTAGTTTGTAGTTAGTTTTGAAATAAAGACAGTTGTTCTTCATAGTACACTCTTATCGCTCATCCATCATACATCCATCATTTCACGCATCCATCCTATATTACCTCACCTCATACCATCCTTCCCATCGCATTTCCCCCTCACCCATATACATCCATATTTTTTCCTAGGAGTTCGGACAAATGAAAGTCAACGTGGTCAATAACTCGACGTTCTCACTATAGTGATTAGCATTTATTTCATGAGATCACTTTTCTTTCAAAATGTACGTTCTTTCTTATATGTGTGTGAGACATTTGACCTTGCTTACATTTACTCACCTCCTCACACACAAGAGAGATACACTTACCCTAATCTCGAGAGTTTGTTTGAGAGAGCTATATCCCGTGAGATTTTGAAGTTGAAGCGTTGATTCCGATAAGATAATCTAGGAATAACTCTTATGATACTCGACCCGTTTTGACTGATTCAAACTACACGCGTTGAGTTCTAGGAAGGATGTGCCTTGAGTATTCACATAGCAAAACTTTTTACACTTATAGCTTATATTTCTCAAAACATTTCTCATGTGATGGATTGTACGATTATTCTATGTCTAATAAGAGATTGATTGTCGTTTGCAAATAAAGAATTTTATGGATATATTCCCTGCAAATCCTCACGAGACACAACTCGTCCTATAGGGAAATTTATAGGTTTAAAGGCTTATTGAACATGCTAAGTGCAATCTCAAGTGCCCGTGAAAGTGTTACACTTTTGGTTTCTTATCTTCTTGCTCGAGGACTAGCAACGCTCTACTTGGGATGGTGTGATAAGCACCCAAAAGTTTCAAATTATACCCTGAATGGACCGTTTTTAAATGCTAATTCTCGATAAAATGGGTCTTATGTGCTTTATTGTCTATTCTGTAGCTTGATTGCAATTGTCGCGTCAAAAGTCATATTTCAAGGCAATTTGCAGTTCAAATGGAGCTAATTACCAATCACGTACCAAATCCAAGCCTAATCTAGCACAAACCATCACCCGAGCCCTGTGTGTGTGTTGTGTTTGTACTTTTATTTTTTTTTAGATTTTTATTTTATTCGTTTTTATTTTTAGATTTATTTAGAATTTTCTAGGATTTATTTTCTAGTTTTATATTTCTTTATTTCGATTTTGATTTTTATTAGTTTTTAATTTCTATCTTTATTTTATTTTTATTAGGATTAGTTTTTTTAGCAATTCATTTATTTATTTTAGTTTAATTAGATTTTACTTTTTTTTAGAATTTTAGTTTTAATAGATTTAATTTTTTATAGTTTCAATTTTTTTTTATAGATTATGATTTTTATTTTTTTTAGTAGATTTTAGTTTTATTTTTTTAGTTAGTTAGTTTCATTTTTTTAGTTGGGTACAAACTCACACACACTTATCCTACACACCACTTACACCAAATCCTATACACAAGACACTCACTGTATAAGCAATGTCTGATCTAGTGCAATGCATGACATACATTAGACTTTCAATAATACTAGCATATTTAAGTTGGTCCATAGCACGCCCAGTATTTTTCATTAATTTGATGCTATGATCCACTAGCGTAGCAACTAGCTTAAGTTCAAAATGATTATATCTTTTAAGAACTTTTCTATATAATGAGATTGAGATAATTCTAAAGAATTATTCTTTCTCATAATTTTGATTCCTAAAATCACATCAGCTTCTCCAAGATCTTTCATATCAAATTTTGATGATAGAAACCTACATATTTGAGACTAGACCCAAATATTAACATGTCATCCACATACAAGCAAATAATAACACCACCACCATTTTCAAATTTACTATATATATATATATTTGTCGGCATCATTAACTTTATATCCATGGGATATTACAATATTATCAAACTTCTCATGCCATTGCATAGGAGCTTGTTTAAGGCCATAAAGAGATTTAACCAGTTTACATACTTTCTTTTCTTGGCCAGGTAAAACAAACCCTTCGGGTTGTTCCATATAAATCTCTTCTTCTAAATCACCATTTAGAAAAGCAGTTTTGACATCCATTTGATGAATTACTAAATTACGAATAAAAGCAAGAGATATTAAAATCCTAATGGAAGTGATTCGAGCAGTATGTATCAAAGTAATCAATTCCATGTTTTTGCTTATCGCCTTTAGTAACTAATCTTGCCTTAAATTTATTTATAGAACCGTCCGGATTTAATCTCCTTTTAAATATCCATTTGCACCCAATAGGTTTATCTCTGAGGGGGAGATTGGAAAGAACCCAAGTTTGATTTGACAAAATTAAGTTCATTTCATCATTGATTGCTTCTTTCTAAAAAAACAGCATCCCTAGATGTTACCGCTTCATGAAATGTTGTCGGTTAATCTTCTATATTAAGAACAAATTTTGTTTTATTCTTAGTTTCATTTAAATCCCCTTCAACCAAATAGATAACAAAGTCATGCCCATATGTTTTTTCAGTTCTTTATCTTTTACTTCTTCGCGGTTCAACGTCATTTGTTATTTCTGAAGAGGATATTATTTGCGATTTTTCTTCTGAAGGTGAGGAGTCAACAGTCAGATTATTATTTTCTAAACCTTGATTCAAAGTAGTAAACTTTGTTAGATGTTTAAAGAATTGCACATCTACTGACTCAATGAATTCTTGAGTTTCAATATTTAAAAATCTATAAGTCGTACTGTTACTAGAGTATCTAATAAAAACACATTTGTAAGTCCTATTTCCTAGTTTAGGTTTTTTAGGTTCGGGTTTTCTTACATAAGCAAGACATCTACAAACTTTAAGATGTATAAGATTAGGCTTACGATTAAACCAAAGCTCGTACGGTGTAATATCCTTGTTTTTCAATGGAACTCTATTTAAAATATAACATGCGGATAAGACCGCTTCTCCCCACATCAACAAAGGTAAACTAGAACTGATTAACATTGCATTTATCATTTCAACTAAAGTCCTATTTTTTCCTTTCTGCTATTCCATTTTGTTGTGGCATATAAGGCGTCGTAACTTGATGGATTATTGCATGAGTATTACAAAATTGTATAAACTCACTAGGGTAATATTCACTGCTCCTATCGGATCGTTGGACTTTAATTGTTTGATTTTATTGAGTTTCAACTTCTTCTTTAAAAATCAGAAATTTCTCGAAAACTTCATCTCTACTTTTAAGCAAATATGTGTATGCATACTTAGAGTAATCATCAATAAAAGTTAAGAAATATTTATTTCCACCACGAGTCATACTACTCTTCATATCACATACATCACTATGAATAAGATCAAGCATTTCTTATTTCCTCTCAACAGATTTAAACGACTTTCTAGTTATCTTCGATTGGGCACAAATTTCACATTTAGCTATGTTATCAAATTTACAATTTGAGATTAAGGCGAGATTAGTCATATTTTTAATACTTTTCTAATTTACATGACCTAATCTACTATGCCACAAAGAAATAGACTCAACCATATAAGCATAACTAATATCATTTATTACATTAATTTTGATCACGACATTACAAGAATATCCTTTACCAATAAATTGGCCATTCTTAGACAAGACAAATTTATCAGACTCATATACATGTTTGAAACCTCTCTTATTGAGAAGGTCCTAAACACAAGATTTTTACACATATCAGATACATGAAGTACATCAATTAGAGTAAGAGTTTTTCCAGAAGTTAATTTCAGTTCCACTGTGCCTTTCCCAACTACATTGGTGCGAAGATTATTTGCAATCTTCACTTCTTTTCCATCAATTTCTGGATATGTTTTGAATGAAGAGCGGTCTTTGCATATCTGGACCATTGCGCCGGTATCTAGCCACCATACACTTTTATTTTCAATTGAATTTGCTTCACATACAATAGCAGTAAGATCTTCAACATTGTTGGTTTCCTTCGACCCTTATTTTTCATTAAATGCCTATTTTTTAAGACGACATTCTCAAGAATAATAGCCCGGTTTGTCATAGAAGAAACATTTGCCCTTCTTTTTCTTATTTGCACCATGGTTCTTAAATTTTGAATCATTTTTTGCTTTAAATTTTGAGTCTTTGGTATTCTTTGATTTTTGATCCTCAACCATATTGGCTTTTGAATGACCCTTACCTTATTCATCCTTCTTTTCTCGAATATGAGTATCATCTTCAATACGAAGGTGACGAAGAAAGGATTCCACTGTATAAGTCTTTTCATCATGATTAATTTTCTTCTTAAAGACGTTTCAAGAGGATGGCAGTTTTGAAACAATCACCCCTACTTAAAATTCATCTTGAAGATTAATTACAGCGGCTTTAAGGTCAGCAACAATATGTTGGAGTTCATGTGCTTGTGCAACGATAGATTTATCATCACTCATTCTAAAACTCATATAGTTTGAAATCAGAAACTTACGGTTGCTCGCTTCCTTGTTTTGATACTTTGTCTCCAATGCCTTCCATAATTCCTTTACCGTCGAAATCATTCGATGAGCGCTATAAACAGTTTGAGACAAAGTATTGAGGATGTGTCGTCGACACATAAATTTGTCTTATTTCCTCTTCACACGCTTCGGTTTTATTTCTTCGGTGTCTTTGGATGTGGTCTCGGGAATATGCTCAAGGTTTTCATCTAGAATGTATGCTAGGTTAAGTGATGTGAGGAAGAACATAACTTTCTCTTCCCAACTGTTGAAATTTTCGCTATCAAAACGGTTGAGTGGGATTAAGTCTTGACTCGTGACTTGGATAGATTGCGCCAATGTTCCATCCATTGGAGTAATAAGAAAATATTTTTGCCTAAAACTGTTGGATTTCTCCTATGGAAAGAATGAATAATTAATTAATTCTACAAGGCACGTTCTGGGAACGCTATCTTTTAGGAAAAATTTCTCCCAATCTGATTGAGAAAGAACCGCGAGTACACTATGGGTTTAATTGAATCTGCCTTCAGGATACAATCTAGTGTATGAACAGTTGTTTGATTCAAACTATGTACTATTTGATTAAACCGATAACACTCTGAATTTGTAATCTGATAATGCTAAAATATAGAGGACAGAGAAAGGAGAAATTATCAATTTTCGGTGTCCAAAATAGATGCCTGGAAGTCTTTTTATAGCCATTTATGTGACTGTTTTTTAACAGTCACAGCTTTTCATATAGTGACCCAATAGCTGTTGGATCGTGTCTATTTGGAATAGCTTCGATCTAACAGTTCAGATTAGGCGTTCTATTGTAAGCGAATTGACACCCCCTACACAAAATGCTACGAGTTCCTCTAACAGCTCAGATCAAGTTGTTTCGAATTTTAAACCTCTTGATCAGATCGTTAATCACAGCGAAGTGCGAAGTGCGCGTCAAAGTGCGCAATGCGCCCATAGTTGCCCAATTGCCCTTTCGTGCATTGCATGTCGCGATTGGTGATGCTTAAGCACCACCGCAATGCGTGGGATCAAAACCCCTTATTTGACTTGTCAACTAAGAAGCTTGGTTGACCTTTAGTTAATATACCACCACTTTTTGTGGTAATCTTCCAATATGGGACAATGTGGGACTTTGAGCACTTTCGTATCTTTTACACACATTTGCTCATGTTTCTTCCTTCTAAAATAAAATCCAAACTATGTTTAAAATAAAACACCAATTAATATAATAAAATTAACAACTAAATATTATATTATATTATATTATATTAATGTTGAAGTTTATTCAATAGGGAGATGTAGCCCGAGAAATAGACGATTTGGGGCTATCCTTGGTATTCTTAGGGTTTACTGCAAATCGATCTCTTATTTTGCCAATCCCATCTCTTTGGGAATTAATCCAGTTGCAAACAATTATAAAGAGATCATTTGTGTATTATCATTCACTCGTAGGGTGTATACTCTAAAATTCAAACAATTATAAAGAACATTTACAGACTCGTATCCTTTTACGAACTACTGTTTAATTGTATCCTTTTACGAACAATTATAAAGAGATCACTACGTTTAATTGATAGCGCGATATATATATATATATATATATATATATATATATATATATATATATATATATATATATATATCTTTGTGTTTGCGTGTGTTATTTTACTTTTGTTTATAGTTTGTGTTGGGTTATTGGGTTTTTTTCTATCATGTCATGCATCAATAATTCTTGTTTTTTTTTTAATTTAATACATTATAATCTTCGATTTCATACTTTAATAAAAATTATCATTAGTGACTTTTTGTCTAATAAACTGATAATATTGTACTAAAGTAAAAAAAATTCATAATTCTTATATATATATATATATATATATATATATATCTTTGTGTTTGTTATTTTACTTTTGTTCGTAGTTTGTGTTGGGTTATTGGATTTTTTTTTTATCATGCCATGCATTAATAATTCTTATTTTTTTAATTTAATACATTATAATCTTCGATTTCATACTTGAATAAAAATTTATCAGTTTCGTCACTAAAAGTGATCATTGGTGACTTTTTGTCTAATAAACTGATAATATTGTAGTAAAGTAAAAAAAAATCCATAATTATTATTGGTATTTATAAATAAATTGCAAGAGAATAACAGTTTTTTGTAAATGGAACGTTTCTCTATTAAAATAAATGTCTATTAGAAAAAAATAGTTATGTCTCCTAAACTTTAAGTCGTAGTTTTATGGTTTTAGTTCTCGAACAAAGCATGGGTTTTAAACATAGTGTTAAAATCTTAAAACTCACAATGAGACTTGCTATTCATAGCACACACTTGACACAATTGATAGGAATTGTGTTTTAAATTCTACTTGCTATATGACCCGTACAATTCAATTCCACTACGTTTAATTGATAGCTCGGTATATATATATATATATATATATATAGGGAGAGGTTCACAAGTGAACCTAAAAGATGAACTTTTTAATGAACCTTAACAAAAAAATACTTAACAATTAATTAATTTTAATTCCTATGTTGTAATTGGTCCGCGCCAGCGGCAACGGACACGTGTGTTGATTGATCCCCAACACCCCCACCCCGGCGCCCCCACCCCACCCCCATGGCAGCCCTGCTGCTATAAGGGCTGCCATGGTGATGGTGGGGGTGGGTTACCGGGGGGTGAGGGAGTTGGGATCGATCGACACGCATGTTCGTTGCCGCTGGCGCGGACTAATTACAACATAGAAATTAAAAGTAATGAGTTGTTAAGTGTTATTTTGTTAAGGTTCATTAAAAAGTTCATCTTTTAGGTTCACTTGTGAACCTCTCCCTATATATATATATATATATATATATATATATATATATATATTACGGGTTTATAATTTTACTTATCAAATAGAGAATATTAATGAATTTAGGCTTTAATTGCGTTTTACTTTTTTCGTATTATGTTTCAATGTTATATTATATTTAATACAAGTGAAAACTCAAAATAATGTTAACGTGTAATAAAATGTCATGCAACACAACACGAAATCGACAATGTCTAATCAGATCAATCAAGAGATTTATATATCATATTCTTCTCTTGTATTTTAATATCATACCATATTCTGCTCTTCTCTTGTATTTTAATTTTATTAAAAAAAAGATTTTGAGAAAGATTGAAGAAAATAGTTATTCTATGTCATTTGCAAATGGTCATTAATCAGTGAACTTCACTTTCAGTAGATTATGTTATGTTGAACTATCATACATGATATGTTAAAATAATTTTAGATTAAATATAAGTAATAATATTTCTTCTTTGTCATATCTCATAAATGTCATTGTGCACAGTTTTTCGATACTTGCTAGAGGATGACAGCAATGTGATGTAAGTTGATACGAAAGAAAAGTATTTATCATGCAATATGACGTCCCCTCTTGCCACTTACACGATAGGAAATGACTACATCACTCTCAAGAATATCGGATACAATTACTTCATTTGTGGAAACCTCACTAATTGCATGGTCGGACAAAAGGTGGAAATCAATGTGGTTGAAATCGCTTCAGCATCTACATCTCCAGTTGGTATACCGTCTCCTGAAGTTCCAACAACTCCATCTTCAGGTCCACCTACTTTACCCTCTCCTCAAATTCCAACGGATCCATCATCTCCAACTGATATACCGTCTCCTCAAGTTCTAATAACTCAATCTCCACATTCTTTACCCCCTCCTCAAGTTCCAATGGTTGCATCTCCACCCACTCCAACATCTCCTCAAGTTCCCACAGTTCCATCTCCACCTCCATCTAATTTACTATCTTCTCATGTTCAAAGACTCCACCTCTACTTACTTTACCCTCGATGACTCCCTCTCCATCTCAATTACCATATCCATATCCCTTTGGAGATGGAGAGGGAGTCATCGAGGGTAAAGTAAGTGGAGGTGGAATCATTGGAACATGAGAAGATGGTAAATTAGATGGAGGTGGAGATGGAGCTGTGGGAACTTGAGGAGATGTTGGAGTGGAGATGAACTTGAGGAGAGGGTAAAGAATGTGGAGATGGAATTATTGGAACTTGAGAAGACGGTATATCAGTTGGAGATGATGGAGTTGTTAGAATTTGAGGAGAGGGTAAAGTAGGTGGACCTGAAGATGGAGTTGTTGGAACTTCAGGAAACGGTATACCAACCGGAGATGTAGCTGCTGAAGCGATTTCAACCACATTGATTTCCAACTTTTGTCCGACTATGCAATTAGTGAGGTCTCCACAAATGAAGTAATTGTTTCCGAAATTCTTGAGAGTGATAGTGTCATTTCATGTTGTGTAGGTGGCAAGAGGGGACGTCGTACTCTTTCGTATCAACTTGCACCACATTACTGTCATCATCTAGCAAGTACCGAAAAACTGTTCACAATTACATTTATGAGATATGACAAAGAAGATATATTATTATTTATATCTAATCTAAAATTAACATATCATGTATTATAGTTCAACATAACATAATCTACTGAAAGTGAAGTTCACTGATTAATGATCATTTGCAAATAACATAAAATAACTATTTTCTTCACTTTCTCTTAAAATCTTTTTTTAATAAAATTAAAATACAAGAGAAGTGCAGAATATGGGATGATATTAAAATACAAGAGAATAACAGAATATGATATTATAAATCTCTTGATTGATCTGATTAGACATTGTCGATTTCGTTTGTGTTTCATGACATTTTATGACACGTTAACACTATTTTGAGTTTTCACTTATATTAAATATAATATAACATTGAAACATAACACAAAAAAATAAAACGCAATTAAAGCCTAAATTCATTGATATTCTCTATTCGATCATAAAATTGTAAACCCGTAATATGAATGATCATGTCCTTTCATAAACAATTATATATATATATATATATATATATATAAAGAGAGAGAGAGAGAGAGAGAGAGTGTTAGGGTCTCCAACATACCTCATTAAACATACCTATGAACATACCTATTTTTTAAAAATAATAAAAAAAACATAATTTTGAGTTAATATTTTTTATATGGATTCAAGATATTTCAATGTGCCCCTATAAAAATATTCAGATCAAAATAATGTGTTTTGATATTTTTAAAAAATTGGTAAAAAAATTAACAATTTTAAAGAGTAAAAACTAACAGTTTTTTGACTTATTTTTTAAAAATAACAAAAATTATTATTTTTAATTGATTTTTTTTATAGGGGAACATTGAAATATCATGAACTCATATAAAAAATATCAGCTCCAAATTATTTTTTACTATTTTAATAAAATGATATGTTGCTAGGAGGTATGTTGAAAAACCCCTATATATATATATATATATATATATATATATATATATATATATATATATATATATATATATCGCGCTATCAATTAAACGTAGTGAAATTGAATTGTACGAGTTATATAGCAAGTAGAATTTACAACGCAATTCCCATCAATTGTGTGTGTGCTATGAATAACAAGTCTCATTGTGAATTTTAAGATTTTAACACTACGTCTAAAACCCATGCTTTGTCCGGAAACTAAAACCATAAAAAAATAAAGTCAACTAAGACTCAATGTTTAAGAGACGTAACGATTTTTTTCTAACAGAAATCTATTTAGAGAAACGTCTCATTTACAAAAGATTGTTGCACATCCTCTTATAATTTAGTTATAAATACCAATAAGAATTATTGATTTTTTTTACTTTAAAAATGTACTAAATTCTAATAAACTAATAAATTTTTATTAAAGTATGAAATCGAAGATTATAATATACTAAATTAAAAAAAAAAACAAGAATTATTGATGCATGGCATGATAGAAAAAAACTCAATAACCCAACACAAACTACTGACAAAATTAAAATAACAAACACAAAGATATATATATATATAAGAGAAGCAGAAAGCACTCACGGAGGATATCATTAATATGAAATTGGTGATTATCAATCCACTACGTATAATCAACGTTCATAGACGCCCAACCTTCACTGTTCCCAATCTCGTAAACATTTGTATTAGATACTTTTAATAAAAAAAAATTGAACAACATGATTATCAATACACAATCAATTTTAATAAAAGGATATGTTGTCAGGAGGTATATAGGAAAATCCATATATATATATATATATATATATATATACATCGCGCTATCAATTAAACGTAGTGAAATTGAATTGTACGAGTTATAGCAAGTAGAATTTACAACGCAAGTCCCATCAATTGTGTATGTGTTATGAATAACAAGTCTCATTGTGAATTTTAAGATTTTAACACTACGTCTAAAACCCATGCTTTGTCCGGAAACTAAAACCATAAAAAATAAAGTCAACTAAAACTCAAAGTTTAAGAGACGCAACTATTTTTTTCTAACAGAAATCTATTTCTAATAGAGAAACATCTCATTTACAAAAGACTGTTGCACATCCTCTTATAATTTATTTATAAATACCAATAAGAATTATTGATTTTTTTTTTTTACTTTAAAAATGTACTAAATTTTAATAAACTAATAAATTTTTACTAAAGTATGAAATCGAAAATTATAATATACTAAATTAAAAAAAAAAACAAGAATTATTGATGCATGGCATGATAGAAAAAAACTCAATAACCCAACACAAACTACAGACAAAATTAAAATAACACACACAAACACAAAGAGTGATATATATACATATATATAAGAAAAGCAGAAAGCACTCACGGAGGATATCATTAATATGAAATTGGCGATTACTAATCCACTACGTATAATCAACGTTCATAGACGCCCAACCTCCACTGTTCCCAATCTCGTAAACAATATTAGATACTTTTAATAAAAAAAAATTGAACAACATGATTATCAATACACAATCAATTTTACATTCAAACTCATGTTTTATTTATTTTGTAAGTTGAAATGAGAAAAAATGGGAAACTTACCAATGCCTAGAAACCTAACTTCCATGGCACCGGAGATGAGTTCGAAGGTAATTGTGGCCTTTCAGTAATGACTTTTTGTCTAATAAACTGATAATATTGTACTAAAGTAAAAAAAAATCCATAATTCTTATTGGTATTTATAAATAAATTACAATAGAATAACAGTCTTTTGTAAATGGAACGTTTCTCTATTAGAAATAAATGTTTATTAGAAAAAAATAGTTATCTCTCTTAAACTTTAAGTCGTAGTTTTATGGTTTTAGTTCTCGAACAAAGCATTGGTTTTTAACATAGTGTTAAAATCTTAAAACTCACAATGAGACTTGCTATTCATAGCACACACTTGACACAATTGATAGGAATTGCGTTGTAAATTCTACTTGCTATATATATATATAGGGAGAGGATCACAAGTGGACCTAAAAAGCGGACTTTTTAATGGACCTTAACAAAAAACACTTAACAACCCATTAATTTTAATTACTTTGTTGTAATTGGTCCGCGCCAGCGTCAACGGACATGCGTGTGACCCGAGACCCCCTACCCCCCCCCCCCCCCCACCTACCCCCCCACCCACACCCACACCAAGGTAGACCACTAGTTAAAAAGAAATTCGCTGGCGCGGACCAATTACAACAAAGGAATTAAAATTAATGGGTTGTCAAGTGTTTTTTTGTTAAGGTCCATTAAAAAGTCCGCTTTTTAGGTCCACTTGTGATCCTCTCCCTATATATATATATATATATATATATATATATATATATATATATATATTCTTTAATTGTTTATGAAAGTATATGACCATTCATATTACGGGTTTATAATTTTACTTATCAAATAGAGAATATTAATGAATTTAGGCTTTAATTGCGTTTTATTTTTTTCGTATTATGTTTCAATGTTATATTATATTTAATACAAGTGAAAACTCAAAATAATGTTAACGTGTAATAAAATGTCATGCAACACAACACGAAATCGACAATGTCTAATCAGATCAATCAAGAGATTTATATATCATATTCTTCTCTTGTATTTTAATATCATACCATACTCTGCTCTTCTCTTGTATTTTAATTTTATTAAAAAAAAGATTTTGAGAAAGAGTGAAGAAAATAGTTATTCTATGTCATTTGCAAATGGTCATTAATCAGTGAACTTCACTTTCAGTAGATTATGTTATGTTGAACTATCATACATGATATGCTAAAATAATTTTAGATTAAATATAAATAATAATATTTCTTCTTTGTCATATCTCATAAATGTCATTGGGCACAGTTTTTCGGTACTTGCTAGAGGATGACAGCAATGTGATGCAAGTGATACGAAAGAAAAGTATTTATCATGCAATACGACGTCCCCTCTTGCCACTTACACAACAGGAAATGACTCCATCACTCTCAAGAATATTGGATACAATTACTTCATTTGTGGAGACCTCACTAATTGCATGATCGGACAAAAGGTGAAATCAATGTGGTTGAAATCGCTTCAGCATCTACATCTCCAGTTGGTATACCGTCTCTTGAAGTTCCAACAACTCCATCTTCAGGTCCACCTACTTTACCCTCTCCTCAAATTCCAACGGCTCCATCATCTCCAACTGATATACCGTCTCCTCAAGTTCTAATAACTCAATCTCCACATTCTTTACCCCCTCCTCAAGTTCCAATGGTTGCATCTCCACCCACTCCAACATCTCCTCAAGTTCCCACAGTTCCATCTCCACCTCCATCTAATTTACTATCTTCTCATGTTCCAATGATTCCACCTCCACTTACTTTACCCTCGATGACTCCCTCTCCATCTCAATTACCATATCCATATCCCTTTGGAGATGGAGAGGGAGTCATCGAGGGTAAAGTAAGTGGAGGTGGAATCATTGGAACATGAGAAGATGGTAAATTAGATGGAGGTGGAGATGGAGCTGTGGGAACTTGAGGAGATGTTGGAGTGGAGATGAACTTGAGGAGAGGGTAAAGAATGTGGAGATGGAATTATTGGAACTTGAGAAGACGGTATATCAGTTGGAGATGATGGAGCCGTTGGAATTTGAGGAGAGGGTAAAGTAGGTGGACCTGAAGATGGAGTTGTTGGAACTTCAGGAGACGGTATACCAACCGGAGATGTAGCTGCTGAAGCGATTTCAACCACATTGATTTCCAACTTTTGTCCGACTATGCAATTAGTGAGGTCTCCATAAATGGAGTAATTGTTTTCGAAATTCTTGAGAGTGATAGTGTCATTTCATGTTGTGTAGGTGGCAAGAGGGGACGTCGTATTGCATGATAAATACTTCTCTTTCGTATCAACTTGCACCACATTACTGTCATCATCTAGCAAGTACCGAAAAACTCTTCACAATTACATTTATGAGATATGACAAATAAGATATATTATTATTTATATCTAATCTAAAATTATTTTAACATATCATGTATTATAGTTCAACATAACATAATCTACTGAAAGTGACGTTCACTGATTAATGATCATTTGCAAATAACATAAAAAAACTATTTTCTTCACTTTCTCTTAAAATCTTTTTTTAATATAATTAAAATAAAAGAGAAGAGCAGAATATGGGATGATATTAAAATACATGAGAATAGCAGAATAGGATATTATAAATCTCTTGATTGATCTGATTAAACATTGTCGATTTCGTTTGTGTTTCATGACATTTTATGACACGTTAACACTATTTTGAGTTTTCATTTATATTAAATATAATATAACATTGAAACATAACACAAAAAATAAAACGCAATTAAAGCCTAAATTCATTGATATTCTCTATTCGATCAATAAAATTGTAAACCCGTAATATGAATGATCATGTACTTTCATACACAATTTTATATATAGGGAAAGAATCAAGTGAGGTTCCAGTTTGAGAACCCTGAATGAGGACCATTTTTTTAAAATAGTAAAAAAAAAAAATTTGGGCTGATTTTTTTTTTATGATTTTTAAACATTTCAATAAGACCATAAAAAAATAATCAGCTCAAAATGATTTTTTTTGCTTTTTTAAAAAAATCAGTCAAACTTTGTCAGTTTTTAAGTTGTTAAAAATTGACAAAGTTTGACCGATTTTTTTAAAATAGTAAAAAAATTCATTTTGAGTTGATTTTTTTTATATGGCCCTACTAAAATGTTTAAAAACTATATAAAAAAAATTAGCTCAAAAATATTTTTTTTACTATTTTATCAAAATTGGTCTGTGTCAGCGGTATGCAAACAGAGGTCCTCATGAGATCCGCTCTCTCTCTCTCTCTCTCTCTCTCTCTCTCTCTATATATATATATATATATATATATATATAGAGAGAGAGAGAGAGAGAGAGAGAGAGTTAGGCTTGGAAAAGTGTGGATTTTCAAGAACGGGAATCTTATGATATGTTGGGAATCTCGTATGATAATCATCCACGTTTGAAACGTATCTTAATGCCTGAAAGTTGGATAGGATGGCCTTTACGTAAGGATTATATTGCCCCCAATTTTTATGAAATACAAGATGCTAATTGAATGATAAGAAACTAATCTTCACTTCTACAATTCCAGAGATTCAAGGTTTTGTTCTGGAACATACCTATTTTTTAAAAATAAAAAAAAAAAACATAATTTTGAGTTAATATTTTTTATATGGATTCATGATATTTCAATGTGCCCCTATAAAAATATTCATATCAAAATAATGTGTTTTGATATTTTTAAAAAAATGGTAAAAAAACTGACAATTTTAAAGAGTAAAAACTAACAGTTTTTTGACTTATTTTTTAAAAATAACAAAAATCATTATTTTCAATTGATTTTTTTATAGGGGCACATTGAAATATCATGAACTCATATAAAAAATATCATCTCCAAATTATTTTTTACTAATTTAATAAAAGGATATGTTGTTAGGAGGTATATATATATTATATATATATATATATATATATACCGCGCTATCAATTAAACGTAGTGAAATTGAATTGTACGAGTTATAGCAAGTAGAATTTACAACGCAATTCCCATCAATTGTGTATGTGCTATGAATAACAAGTCTCATTGTGAATTTTAAGATTTTAACACTACGTCTAAAACCCATGCTTTGTCCGGAAACTAAAACCATAAAAAATAAAGTCAACTAAAACTCAATGTTTAAGAGACGCAACTATTTTTTTCTAACAGAAATCTATTTCTAATAGAGAAACATCTCATTTACAAAAGACTGTTGCACATCCTCTTATAATTTATTTATAAATACCAATAAGAATTATTGATTTTTTTTACTTTAAAAATGTACTAAATTTTAATAAACTAATAAATTTTTATTAAAGTATGAAATCGAAGATTATAATATACTAAATTTAAAAAAAAAAAACAAGAATTATTGATGCATGGCATGATAGAAAAAAACTCAATAACCCAACACAAACTACAGACAAAATTAAAATAACACACACAAACACACATAGAGATATATATACATATATATAAGAAAAGCATAAAGCACTCACGGAGGATATCATTAATATGAAATTGACGATTACCAATCCACTACGTATAATCAATGTTCATAGACGCCCAAACTCCACTGTTCCCAATCTCGTAAACAATATTAGATACTTTTAATAAAAAAAAAATTGAACAAGATAATTATCAATACACAATCAATTTTACATTCAAACTCATGTTTTATTTATTTTGTAAGTTGAAATGAGAAAAAATGGGAAACTTACCAATGCCTAGAAACCTAACTTCCATGGCGCCGGAGATGAGTTGGAAGGTAATTGTGGGCTTTCAGTAATGACCTTGTCAATATAGGTATCACCAGGAAACCAGAACCAGTCAAATCTCCGTTCCTTCCATTTCTCCTGCCTTAGCCTTGCCGAGACAAAACAACAATTCGAAGGGATCATAGGCTTTCTGATCTTGGCTTCATCTCCAGCGTAGAAGAGATTCCCATCGTAGATAACGCTTCAGATTTCTCCATGGATATGGTCTCCTTCGATTTGGTTGATCACCACCGAATACAACTCCAACATCTGATATCCTTGTGCAAGACCCCAGGACTTCCCTTCGTCTTTGCCCGCTCATAATTATGGTTTCAGAGAGAGATCTGCTTATGGTTGAGATTTTGCTTCGTTCGTTCTAGGGCTTGTTGGTTCGATCAAATTGGGGCCAAACTACGCGACCTTATATATAGTACGTGTTTTGTCCTTTTGCCTTCTACGTCGCCCCGTTTGTATTCTTGTTGGACACGCGCTCCAATTGACTTTCGGCATATGACTTAAAAATGACTTCTACAAAATATATATATATATATTATATATATATAATAATATATAAGCAAATACAAAATTATAAACTATGAATGAAAATTATTGACAACTTAATCATTGATTGATTTATATTTTAGTATTTATTTGTTATATCAAATATAAACACGATTCAATTAAAATGTGACACGACACAATATTATACAAAAAAAATTTATAACTGTTTGAATTTTAGAATATACACTCTACGAGTGAATGATAATACACATTTTGCTTTTTTATGCGGTTTTGATCCTTGATCATTATCGTTTTGATGGTATTTGTGATACAAAGGTCATTGTTGGGTTCGATCATGAGATCTACTTGCATCCAAATTCATAACAGATGTCGGTAAATGTTATTCTGAGAATAGATCCAATCAAATTTTGATTGGTTCCAATTTCTTCATACTCAAGTATAATATCACCTTTGGTGCATTTGTTTGGGTATCAGGATAAGATTTGAGATCCATCGGTTTTTATTCAGATCGTATGAATCTGATTAAATTTTTATCCAACGATCAATGCATATTTTAGATTGTTTGGATTGTTTTGAATTATAAGAAGGGGTAATAGTTAACAAGCCTCGTTGACTTGGTCAATGATGTAAAAGGTCATTTGACTTAGTCAATGGTGTCAAATGTTCTATTTTGCCAATTCAGCGCATTAAAATGACTAACATACTTCAAAAATATTTTTGACAGCTAATTACGACGTTTTTCACAAAAAAAAATCAAATCTTTAAAATTGCATAACCTCAAATCTAAAAGTCCAAAATTCACAAAATTATATATATGGAATTTACTTGTCAAGATCTATCAAACATCCAAATTTGAAATTTTTTGACGAAAAAATCGAAACAAATAAATTTATTATTTCTGTAAAACCTCCATTTTTTCAGGTAAAAACTCCATTTTTTTCAAGGAAAAACCTTTTCTTCATCTCCAGTGATCGTGTCGCCGGCGCAAACCAAAAAAATAAAGAAATCGACGAAGAGAGAGAGAAACGAGGAGAAAGAAACACTCCGATGAGAATTTCGATGAGTTTGGGGTGGGGGTGGGGCAGCTAAAGAGAATGGGGTTATGTGTTTATTTTTAGAGAGAGTGAGTGATTTTAAAAAGGACTTGGCGTATTAAAAAAAAGGAATCTTAAGTATTTAGTCCTATTTATAATGATTTATTTATCGCCACTCCCATGTTTTTATTTTTTTAGCTGTGGGTCCTATATGGGACAAGTGTCATTGTCTACAAAAGAAGGATGGATAGTTACAGGGATGTTATAGGCGGTTTTGGGTGGTTATGGGACTTTTTACAATTTTAAAAATACATGGGAGTGAAGCCTAAATACATCTTTGTAAATGAGACTAAAGAAAAAAAATCTATAAAAAAAATATTCAGATTTGATGCATCATTGACCCAATAAATGGGACTAACCGGTAATAATGCCTTATAAGAATTGGTTCATAGGTGATTTCAACGCACGTGGGTTCATGTTTGCTTATTGGATCGGTGGTTGTCTCATGGTTCATTTCACGTCTGACCTGACCACGTAAAGTGGTACATTTCAGCTTTATGGCTATATTGGATTCACTTCTTTACAAAAAGGGAATTTGGTTTCTCGGTTGCAAAATTATTTACTATCAACTTCATTAATCTGACTGTTGGAATAGATTATCCAACGGTTTAGATGTTCTTTGTTAGTTTGCTGGTGATAATGATCATAATCATTTTTCAACAAATTTCTCATGGTAGGAAGCAACATCGTCGATTGGATTTTAAATTCAATTTGTTTGCTATCTGATCAACGGTTTATAATTTGTTGGATTTGGATGTTCATAAAAAATGCACATGAGGTTGGCCTGCATTTACGAATACACGTGAGTTTATTAGCTTATTCTACGGAAGCATCCTTAGTTATATTACTTAATTGCATTGTTAAATGAGTCATCGAATATGACTTATTTTTACAGCAACATCATCACGCTTGATCTTTTCGTAGCTACCCTCCACGCCCACAACATCCCCTCTATCGAGCTCGGCATCTCCCACTACACCCCAAACAAACCAAACAATGCAACCCACAATTTCCAGGTAAATTCATAATGAAATTATATATGATCCACCGACACATGTACACAAGATACAATAATCAATTAACGCCTTCATCCTCTGTCTTAGATTATCGATGGTTAGGATCGTACTTTTTGTAGTTGTACCAAAGAGGAAGTCCATCTTCAATGGCACTCGCGTACGCCAATACTTCTTCCAAGGGAAAGAACTCCCTTCCTCGCCTACCAGTAATGAATAGTATGATCTCACTGTGAATTTTCCCTCTTTTCCACCTTTCCACCGTATCTCATCTCTTGATCACTTTGGCAGGCTTGCCCTCCAATTACTCCATAATCCTTTCCACCTCCTCCAGATTGTAATCATTAAACTGTCGCCTAAAAGACGAATTTCAAATTCCTCTCCCTCTACTATACCCCACATAATCTGCTACCGAATGTCCACCGCCAAGTGATGTTGCACTAGGAATCTATCCGTCAGCATAAAGTCTACACATCAAGGGGCATGCCAAAATCGCACTCTATTTCCGCACTTAACCCGAATGTCACAAAAAAATTACTAAAACTGTTCCAACCTCTCAAAAAATGCTTCCACAACCCCGTACCATGGGGTGCTCTTGACTGACCTGATCTTGATATGAATAAGGACACTTTCATAACTTTTTAGTCTTTGATTCTTTTTAGTATTGCATTGTATTTTTCTTGTAATTTTCTTTTTTAGTATTTAGAGGTGGGAAGGACATGTGGCATTAAGGATATAATTATAATTAGAGATTTGCTTAGAGCCCAAGCTACTTTCCACCTATAAATACTCTTTTGTAGCCCCATTTGAGGCAATCTTCCCTTTTGAGATATATTGATTTAATAGAGTTTAGATGAGAATTATCTTCTTCTTGCTCCCATTTGACGTCTTTTACGTCAATTGGTATCAGAGCCTCATTAGTTATACCCGTTATTATTGTCGTTGTTGTAAAAAAATACAAAAATCGTAAAAAAATGACAAATGGGTCCAAGAAGAAAATACACCCCCGTGGAATCTTCTCATGAGCGTCTTGAGGAGATTATCAACCGGTTAATAAATTGGATGGAGAATTTCGACACCCATCTTCCTCTACCAAGATCCACCACCAGCTGTCCTCGTACCGCTCCGGCACCATCTCAAAGCCCTAACCTTAATTCCCCAAATTTAACTCATTCCACACCCATACCACAAAAAAAATCTAATTCTACAAACCTTAACTTCCATTATGATCGAACTAGAACCACCTTAGGCAGTAGGGTTCCATCATCGCCACTGACCACCCTCCATACTTCTTTGACGGCTTCATCCCGACCCGCACACTACCCGAGCGAACAGATCAAGTATCTCAGTCAGTCGATCTGCTCCACTGAGGTCGTACATTATCGATCGGACCTCCACACCCTTCGCTGGTGGAAAATTCCCCGATCTGGAGCCCTAGTCAATTCATCGAGCCCACCGGAGATCGCCTAATGCCGACCGACTAATTACGCCCTTGCCCGAGGTAGTACACCTCCGAACCGGGGTCAATCCACTCTTTCGATGATGGAAAAACACTCTCCAACAATCGCAGAAATCATCCCTGATCTCCGGCGTCCAAAGGGTTCAGAACTGATCCACTTTCCACCAATTGACGACGTTTAAAGGCGTTTCGATCTTAATCCGCCAATTAAGAATTCAAAAAACCAGACGACGTGTCCAAATGTCATGATCCCAGTGCTAGATTACCCCATAATGATCATTGACAAAGATTTTGAGCAAAAAATCCTAGGATTTCAACCCCCTCGTGTCCAAGAAATAATACAAGCAAACCCTAGCCTCCCCATCCACCCATTTGTGTTTGGAACCCATCACACACCTATGGCTACACTTATAACCCTAAACCAACACACTCCCATCCTCCAAAATTACCAAGAAACACCTAAGCACCCTCCACCACCACCCAAATTTCTATGACACCACAATTTTCCATCCCCTCACCTTCCATCACCTCACATCCTCTTATCACATTTACTCGCCCCAAACTACCACACAAACCCCACCACTACCCACCATGACCCTCACCTCTAACACATTTCAAACTACCCATGCCACCACCCTTAGAGACACCATGAAACCCACCATTTTCCCCCCATACCCGCAGCCCCACCACCGCTATTAACAATCCTACATCCCACATTGCCTTTCCTACGCTTTCTCCCCACCTATGCTCCACACTTCCCCACCCACGGTACACCTGAGACATGTTCCCCATCTCCATTCCATGTGGGATGCACGCTCTGCCCATTCTACCCCTGTTGATTCCTTTGAGTGGGTATATGAGTGGATTTGACACACCCCAGCCCAGTTACTTATAATTAAGTTTGAAAGTCAAAGTGAGTCAAATCATAATTACCTAAATCAAACCATATTCAAGAGTATCTTTATTCAATTATTAACATGAAGAAATAAAACTAAAAGCCTTTCAAAATTTTAAGGTAATTATGCTCACTCTAACTTACTAAAAAGATAAGTAGGCTTAAATTACCCCATTTACGTTTGACCAATTCATGGTTTTATGCATCCCTTGCTAACCCCACCGAACTCCTAGATTTGGCAGTGATATCACAATACCTGAAAAATATAAACATAGGAACCATGAGCAAAATAGCTCAGCAAATGCATCACTACTACACTATTGCATAAAATTAAATGCAATAAATTATATCTCCGTGATGATATATGCATACTTATCCGGCCCATTCATAAAGAATTACCAATTATATACTTATCCGTCTCATTCATAAAGAATGACTAACTTATCTGAATCATGATTCACATATCCTGTCTGCAATAGACAATTCTCCCCCATTCCTAGTCGAGGAGTAATCCCTTGTCTTTAATAGACAAATCTTCCCCATTATTGGTCGAGGAGTAACCCCTTGTCCTTAATAGACAAATCTCCCCCATTCCGGGTCAGGGAGTAACCTCCCATTTCGGTAAACTAAAATGAACAAATTCATAATCAATAATATTATGATTAGATCCGTAACCATGTATAATACCTCTTACCAGTGAGTGATATTCATATCTTATCCATAACTATACATAATACATCTTACCCATGAGTGATATTCAAATCGTATCCATATCCATGTGTAATACAACTTACCCGTGAGTGATATTCAGATCATCTCCATAGCCATGTATAATACATCTTTTTACAGTGAGTACACTCACCTTGGCCACTTCATGTGTTTTTCCCTTTCCTTTATCTGGCACTTGTTCAACCGGTTCTTCTTCCCTTTCACATATAAATTCTTAAAATATTAGTATCATCATAAGGATATTTCCAAAGAATGACTTAACCTTAACCGAATTCATAAGCATCATATCATCCCATTCTAATTATTTATCATAAATGAAGTCTCATCCAATTTCATGTTAAAATATTTAACATATCCAATCCATAGCCCGAACATACTTTAATTTCTTCTTGGTAATCCGATTCTTATCATATTAGGTTCCAAATATAAAAGACAACACATCATTTCAAGTTTTCTAGAGCAAGATGTGTCCATTTCTTTATTACAAATCAAAATATGCCCTATAGACTCTTTTATTGTTCAGTCAAGTTCGAAGAATTTTCATAATTTTTCTGAATCATAACTTCCTTTGATATTTCACCCAACATACATAAACATATTGAACAATACAAAATTAAAGTTTCATAATTTTTAAGGTTCATTTGCTATTTCAAGAAAAACATCGAACACCTGGTGTGCATACTTACACCTTTGGGGCAGATTTGATATATGAACTTCAAACTATCACCAAAGATTCATTTCTTTGTATTTTCACATAATATTCGGATATGTTATACATATATGAGTCTATTTTCATATCCAAATATAATTATTCAATTCCAATAAGTATACAAAAGTTATAGGAGTTTGAATACACTGGGTTTCCAATCGAATCAATATACATGATTTACACGTTCAACTTTCTTAAACCCGCATCCATCCATATGTATACCTTAAAACACGGAAGTTTAGTAAACAAATGATTATTTATATCATTTTAAATCAATAATTCTAACAATATAACAAGATTTACTGGTAGAATTACCTTAGGGATGTTTTCGTAATTTCATATGGATTTTTCTTCAATTTTTCCTGGCTTTTCTCTTCTTAAACTTCCCGTTTCTCTCTCTTCAGGACAAACTCTCTAATGGATGAGTTTACTGAATAATAAGGTTTCAAGGGGCTTAAGTCGTCCAAGCTTGCCCCCTCCCCCCTTCCAACTAATGAAATTCATCCATTTGTTATACATATAAGACAAAATATCACTTAACCAATGGACAGATTTTCCCCTGCTTCGCAATTCTAGCATAAGTTCTTGCTCGGACCTCTATTTTACACACCGTTTGCTGTGTTACAAACTTAACTCATATATATACAACTATCTAGTTTTCACCTCAAGTCAATTATTATATTATAGTGGCCAAAATGAGTCCCTAACTCGAACATTCCTACCGAAGACTTCACAAATTTGTGTTTATGAGTAATTCAATATTTCATAAGTTATGAAGGTAGGATTAGACTAAACACAATAACTTAACATTATATATTCTAATAACACATTATACCCATCCCATACGGTAATTATGATTTAAACATAGTTTATCATAATCATATTCGGGTCGTCACAATCACCCCCCTAGAAAATTTCGTCCCCGAAATTTAGGAGGAATTTCACTTACCAACCAATTGGGAATACTATTTCCTCATACACGACAAATCTTGTCTCATATCATCTTCAATTTATTTGTCACTTACACACAAGAATAGTCATCTAATGATTTCTTATAAATGGAAGTCAATTCCTAAATTATCTATTACTTCATACCTTCACTCCTATGGTCCATCCTTATTATCGTGTAATATTTCAAATAATACATATTCTATTACAAGACTAACTTCTTGTATTTCCTTTCTCCTACTTCCATTCAATATTTCAATTCATAAATATCATATTACAAGACTATCTTATTATGTGTCATCTTCTCATCTTCCATTAAACACCAAATACATGTGTTTGACCCTAACTACTATCCATATCATTTATGATGTTTAAGAGTATGTTAAATCTCGTCCTTACAATTTCTTAATTTAAATATAGCCTCACTACAATTCATATATCGTAACTGAACAATCATTCACTCAATGTTTATTCTTAACCAAGATTTCATATTCACTTTCACGTATATTATGTAGTCATACACTATGAACTTAATCTAACTTCTCATTATATTCCCTTTTTCAGTATCATTTGATTGTTCTTTAACTAAACATACAATGACCTTAATAATTCATTTATCCAACACAATAATTTTACAATCATAATCTTACCCCAATCCTTATTAACATTATTGTTTATGCAACATTATCAATACACTCACGTTACCCATTTGGTAACATGGATGTAAACATAACATCACCACTGAAAACTTTAACCACACATACCATCCCCATAATACTTATCTTAACTATTATATGTCGTGTTTCTTTCAAATAACTTGAACAAATACCTTAATGTATCACATTATGGTATCTCACATAACATCTTATCCTTACACATACTTCTTGGTGACTCCGTATAATGTCAATCATAGTCATTATATTCCATACTCGTAATGATAGCACGTACGTATAATGACAAATACAACTCAATATCCACCCAAACCAGTTGTCAAGATTCCAATCCGATTAGCATCTTTCCCATACTCATACACAACACATACTCTTAAAAGGGCTCCCCAATATTTTTTTTTAAACTTCCAAATTTTTAACACCTTGTTTCAACTTTATTATTCATATTAGCATTTCAAAACATTACAAGGGTAATATCCATTACATATACTCATACTATTAAAGAAGTACATCACAACTCTTATTACTATTTTCTTCTACTTATCATAATTCAATATGAACCCATATTCGAATCAATTATTATATATTGATTAGTAATTGAATTTAAGACCATTTCACATATTAAAATTAAACATATACAACTATTATTACTCACTTCACCTTTACCATGTGAATCTTCATTTTATTCACACTCTGACAATTAACTATCTCATCCTTTAACGGAATATGGGTTCTCGTACCTCACTCTCCCATATAACTGGGCACACATTAAACCATGATTTATTAAGTAACACAACTCAAGTCTACATATTCCAGTATAAGAAGAGATTACTTCCAATACTTCACAATTTTGGTATACCACATTTTGTCTTTAAAATTTTTCCTTCAATAACATGTTTGTCGATACCACAAATAAAACAATGCAATGGTTCAAATTAAAATACCTGTATTCGCTGTCATCCCCGAATAAACCTTAACATCTCATTTCCTTTCCTGGAAGATCCTTACATTTCAAATCCCATATAAACAATATATATGTATAACTAAAAGATGTTAGTCAGTAAAGCCAATTTGCTTATGACTCAAAACAATTTCTACTTCCACTGCCAAATCTAGGCGTTCCTCACCCCAGAACCTCTAAAACCTAGGCTCTGATACCAAAGCTGACACACCTCAATCCAGTTACTTATAATTAAGTTTGAAAGTCAAAGTGAGTCAAATCATAATTACTTAAAGCAAACCATATTCAGGAGTATCTTTATTCAATTATTAACATGAATAAATAAAACTAAAAGCCTTTCAAAATTTTAAGGTAATTATGCTCATTCCAACTTACTGAAAAGATAAGTAGGCTTAAATTACCCCATTTACGTTTGACCAATTCATGGTTTTATGCATCCCTTGCTAACCCCACGCAACTCCTAGATTTGGCAGTGATATCACGATACCTGAAAAATATAAACTTAGGAACCATGAGCAAAATAGCTCAGCAAATGCATCACTACTACACTATTGCATAAAATTAAATGCAATAAATCATATCCCCGTGATGATATATGCATACTTATCCGGCCCATTCATAAAGAATTACCAATTATATACTTATCCGGCTCATTCATAAAGAATGACTAACTTATCTGAATCATGATTCACATATCCTGTCTGCAATAGACAATTCTCTCCCATTCCTGGTCGAGGAGTAACCCCTTGTCTTTAATAGAAAAATCTCCCCCATTCTTGGTCGAGGAGTAACCCCTTGTCCTTAATAGACAAATCTCCTCCATTTCGGGTCAGGGAGTAACCTCCCATTTTGGTAAACTAAAATGAACAAATTCATAATCAATAATATTCTGATTAGATCCGTAACCATGTATAATACCTCTTACCAGTGAGTGATATTCAGATCTTATCCATAACTATACATAATACATTTTACCCGTGAGTGATATTCAAATCGTATCCATATCCATGTGTAATACAACTTACCCGTGAGTGATATTCAGATCATCTCCATAGCCATGTATAATACATCTTTTTACAGTGAGTACACTCACCTTGGCCACTTCATGTGTTTTTCCCTTTCCTTTGTCTGGCACTTATTCAACCGGTTCTTCTTCCCTTTCACATATAAATTCTTAACTAGGTGTAAACCCGCGTGATGCAAAAAAAACAACATGCAAAAATAAATAATAACTAGGTGTAAACCCACGCGATGCGCTAGCGAGATTATCGGTGGAAGATGATCTAATTTTGACTTTAGTAAGTGATGAATAGTAATTTACGTGCCACGTGAGTATACCTTATTTGCATACGTAAAAAAAACCTAACAAATTAGAAATAAGGACATCAAACTTTTATAGATTTCATAAAAAAAATGCATTATCATAAAAAAAGGGAAGTGGCTACCATTGTAACTTAAGCTATTTATTAATCTCAATTCCCAAAATCGACCAACAACTTGTGCTATACAACAAACACAAACACAACATAAACAAAAACCATAGATTCAAAATCAAATCTTTATAGGCATACGGAACAATAAAGAGACCAATTATGAATGAAGAAGCATGAGCAAATAATTTGGGTGTATTTGATAACAAAGTTGAAAAATGACATAAAATTAGCTTATTATCCTGAGTATAAATGTGACAACCCGAATATAATTATGATTAATTATGCTTAAATCATGCCTAGCTTATGTGATATGATTAGTGTGTCATTAATACACGTGATGTTAATTTATTATGTTTAGTCTAATCCTACCTTCAAAAAGCATGAAATGTCGAATTAGTTACAAATACAAAATTTTGAAGGTTTCGGTAGGAATGTTCATGTTTAAGGCTAGTTTTGACCTTTATGACATAACAATTGACTTGAGGTGAAAACTACATAGTTGTAGACAAGTAAGTTATGGTTGTAACACAAGAAACGGTGTATGAAACGTAGGTTCGAGTGAGAAGTTATCCCAAAATTACGAAACAAGGGAAAAGTAGTCCATCCGTTAAGTAGTATTTTGTCTTAATATGGCAACAAATGTTTTATTCTCATTGGTTGGGAAGGGTGGTGCTTTGGCCGACCTTAAACCCTTATAATTACCTCTTTATTCATCCAAAATGCAGCTATGAGAGATTGTAAGCTTAAGGAAAGAGAAGTAGGAAGTTAGGAAGAAAAAGTGAGGAGAAAATTGAAGAAAATTCATAGAAAATTACGAAAAAGCCCCTAAGGTAATTCCAACCATGAATCTTGCTATTTTTTCTTTCATTTACGATTTATATGATATAAATCCTTGATTTTTTTATTGAACTTTCATGCTTGGGTGCATATGTATGGATATATGCATGTTTAAGTTAAGTTGAATGTACAAAACCCTAAAATTGCTTTGTTTAGAAACTCTGTTTATTCAAACTTCCATATATTTTCGTGTACTTACTGGAATTGATTGATTCAAATTGGAGATTAACCTGGACTCATATAGGTATTACATATCCGAAAATCATGATAAAATACCAATAAATGAGTCTTTGGTGAGAGTTTGAAGTTCGGATATGAAATCTGCCCTAAGGGTGAAAATATGCCCGCCATGTGTTCGGTGTTTTGCTTGACATAGCAAACGAACCTTAAAAATTATGAAACTTTAATTTTGTATTTTTAAATATGTTTACTGATGTTGGGTGAAATATTATATAAAGTTATGATGTAGAAAAATTATGGAAATTCGTGGAAGTTGAATGAACGATAAGAGGGCCTATAGGACAGATTTGCCATGTGGTAAAGAAATGAGCATATCTTGCTCTACGAGACCTAAAATGATGTACCGTCTTTTGTATTGGAATACTAATATGACAAGGATTGAATTTCCAAGAATAAATGAATTTATATTTGGTCTATGATTTGGATATGTTTAATATGCTAGCATGGATTTGGATGGAACTTCACTTGTGATAAATGATTTGAATGGAATCATGTGATGCTTATGGATTGAATTATGTTTAAATCGTTCTTTGGATTATTGATATTATTACGATGATACTAATATTTTAAGAATGATAGGAAGGGAAGAAGATCTGATTGAACAAGTACTGGATAAAGGCAAGGGCAAAGCCAGTTAAACTGCCAAGGTGAGTGTACTTATGATTTGTTTCATATATAAATATGAATATAGCTCTAAGAGCGGATTTGTTTGAATACTTCGGTATTCAGGATTTGTTTGGATATTAAAATATCCAGGATTTGTTTGGGTCTCATGATCCAGGATTGGTTTGAATACTTTGGTATTCAGGATTTGTTTGGATATTAAAATATCCAGGATTTGTTTGGGTCTCATGATCCAGGATTGGTTTGAATACTACGGTATTCAGGATTTGTTTGGATATTCAAATATCCAGGATTTGTTATTGCCAACGGGCAGAATTATTTGGATCTTATGATCCAGGATTTGTTATTGCCAACGGGCAGAATTATTTGGATCTTATGATCCAGGATTTGTTATTGCCAATGGGAAGAATTATTTGGATCGTATGATCCATGATTTGTTATTGCCAATGGGCAGGATTGTTTGGATTTTATATCTACATATTCGATATAGAATTGTTATTCTATTGCAGGGAAGGAGTACCTCACTAAACTTAATGCTTACGGTTTATATTTTAACAATTTCAGGTTCACACGCTGCCAGCTAGGGTACCATATGACCGGTAGCTTTGAGAGTTGCACCGTTGGAGAGAGCTGGGATTTAAAAATGGGATTTTATCGTTGTCACACTGAAGATTTTAATATACTCAGACATTGTATATATTGATTTAGTATGGATTGGGTTGATCATAGTTAATCACGGTATTGCATGTTTGCTTAATTATGACTCTGATATTGAATTTTATGATGTAAGAATAATATTATGTTCATTATGTAGGAAAATATTGATGAATGAATCATATTTCCAATGGGCTCAAGATTATGATCTAATTATTCCAATAACAAATGATTAGTATGGATATTGGGTTTTGGGGTGTGACAATAAATAACTTTGGGTGTATGGATAATTAATGTTTTTCATGAAAAATGATCAAACTATGAAATAATTATCATTATTTTTATAAAAATATATATAGTTCTATAAAAAACTTAAAAAACAAATGTATATAAAAATTATTAATCATGGATTCCTGCCCGGTATTCTGATCCATTTTGGGAGGTGGAAACTTTGGCTATTGCATCATTGAAAAGTGGGAGACGGGATAAAAAAATAGCTTTATTAGAAACAAATATAAATTTGAGTCAAAGCAGAAACAACGTATATGGGCATGCAATTTTGACAAATGGGTTCTCAATAAATTTGTATTGCTTAAACTTTGTACACTTTTCTTGAGGATAATGCAACATAAATATTCACAAACACAATACCAAGCAATGAACTAACAATAGCAATTAACTATAGGCAAAATAAATAATTAGAAACATTATAAGCTAAGCAATTCAGTGTTTATGAATATATGAGATGTTAACTACCCTGGAAAAAAATTACCATTAATGGAGCACAATTATTATGCTTGTATAATATATTTAAGGCAATATGAATTTTTTTTAATAATGAAAATAAAAGGTTGTTGAAAATACTATCCAATTAATCACAACCCATGAAATCAATTAACTATAGAAAACATAAACAATTACAAACTTTATAACTTAAGCAATGCAATGCTTGTGAATATATGAGTTGTAAACTACCCTAAAAAAACAATTACCCATTAATGGGGAAAAACTATTATGCATGGATATATTGTAGGCAATATAAAAAAATTGATTTAGATTTGACCAATTTCCCTACCCATGACCCACATAAATCAACTCATGACCATGATGGTTATATTCTCACTTCCTTAGTCTATTTTTTTTAATTAACATCTAATGAAAAAACTGTATTTAAAAGTTTTAAATTCAAGTGAGTGGCAATGAGGCATTGTAATGTGAATAGAGTTAACTGTCATTTCTTTATTTTTGCATGCTTTCCATATTTGTGGTATTCTTCTCGCTACAAAAAAAATAAATATAAAAGACCATTTTCCTTTAAACTATTATAATTGCTAAGATCATTCCCTTAGTGTCGAGTAGGACAAAAAAAATTTATGAATTGTGTCTCCCATAATCCAGTGTATTGAAAATACTTTAAATAATTTGGGCCTCTTCTTCCTGCAGAATTCAAGCCAACCACACATTAAAGGCTTCACCACTGGTATAGTCCAAAAACACACCTTGAAATCATATGTGGTAAACAAACATAAACATTTCATGGTAAACCAATGATACTACTTTACAACACAGACAAAATAAAGAAACAAAGGCAAGATGATAATAACAAAAAATAAAAACGTTTCAAATCTGTAAAACTCCGAGTCTGAACACAAAAACCAAAACTCTAAACAGATAAGCCACTAAGACTTGAATATGCTCAGCCGATTTCACAAATGCTCAACAACATCCAAAGAGATAAGCCACTGCAAATTTAAATATGTAAGATTAAAAATAAAATAGAAATGTGATGATTAAGTTATCCCTTCCACCCCCAAATCAGATTTCACTGCACAAAGCCTCAAAATAGAATGCTAACATGATTAATACCATAAAAAACTATTTGATCCCCCAATCCATAAATCAATCCAAAAGAGAGAGAAACAAATCGTATACCTCGACTCGAGTTCGTAGTGAAAATCTGCAAATAAAAACCATTTGAACTGCAAAACCTAACAAACATGATTAATACCATAAATACCCTAAAGGGGGCAAAGATCAAGATAGAGTGAAAGCGATACCTTTTTACGTGGTGGGACCGGTCCAGAACGATCCCAACATCTCAAAACCCATCCCACAAAAACCAACTCCGACCTTCTCCTACCCACTTCCAGCATAAGGAATTACCGACCCCAAACCTGGAAGCCCTAAACCATTACTCCGACGACCTGTGACCACAGTTTCATAAACTCCGGTCATCATAACTTTCATTCAATCACCGACAAACAACCAAACTCGATAAACCAAATCTAATACCAGAACCCAGAAAAAATGAAAGTTGCCACCGCTGTATAGAGGAACACAACTAAAAAAATTACAATGATAATTGCATATAAACAACAACACGAATAAAGAAGTAAAATGAGCAACAAAAAAAAATCAACAATGTTGAGATGGGTTTAAACATATAAAAAACACCAAATGAACGAATCTAATAAAAAAACAAAAATACAGCATACAAACATCTAAAAAAGTAGATATATGTGCAACTGGATAAAGGAGTATATTTGAAATACTTTTACCTTAGCTGAAGATGAGAGAGAGAGAGAGAAAGACTAAACTCTAGAAAAATAAATAGTCAAATTTTGAGATTGGGCAATTACACTATGATAGAAGAAAAGGATATATTAAGCAACAGGGAAGGGATTGGAAACGGTTGGGATGTCTTTTGGATGGAAAACGTTTAGGTTATTTAATGAGTGAGAGACTAAAACTTTTGGTTATGCGGATAAGGGGAGATAGAAGATTTGATATGGGTTTTTAAGAGAGAAATGAAAAGGCAAAGGGAAGAGGAAGAGGAATATGAAAGAAGAGAAATAATTGGGCGGTAAGAGATGTGAAAGGTTGGTTAGAAGGAAGAGAGAAAAAGAAAATTAAATATGAGGTGTGCCATGTGGATAGGTTCTTTGTTCAGCAAATAAATGCCTTGTATAGCATTTTATAGTAGTATAGAGATTAAACCATCACATAAACTGGTAACGGAATCTAACACAGATGAATAATATAAATAAAGATGACCGACACAACTATCGGTTCAACAATAAAATACACCAAAAATCTGAAACAGTAACCTGGATATACAATGCCTGATAAATAACTGAATACCAAATCTGACGGCGATATGCCCAAATGAGTACTGAAGTAAAGTCCCTACACTAGGAATGAATAAATGAAGCATTCATAACAAAGTCTTGCAACTTTCACATGAGTTGCAGCTGCGCATCCCTCGAAAGAATCCTCAAGTTGGGAGTCCCTGTGGCTGGACACCTAAAATGTTTTGAAAAAGGTTTTGACATGGGCCAGATCCCAATTAAACATTTTTTAAAATATTTAGCAAGCAGTTAAATTGCAATAATTAGATATGCATGTACACTTTTCATATTTAAGTTAGTGTCGCACTCACTTGAGGTGTAGCTCACGCCTCATTTAATGTGCACACCTAACGCTTGCCTTCTAACCATCCTAGTTAAGCCTCCCCCTCCTAACTAGCCGCATTACACTTGTTCCTATCGCACTACTCTAACCCGAGTATTCTTACTTTTATTATTAGGTTATCTTCTACTCAACTTATTAATCGGTTCAACTATATTAGTTCATATAACGTTTACACTAGTTATATAAGAAATTACCTTGTTAAATCATATAACTTTCACACTAGTTATGTAAGAAATTACCTTGTTAAATCATATAACTTTCACACTAGTTATATAAGAAATACATTCACACTTATGTATTAATACCGTACATTATTATCTACTCGTTTTGTATATGTACTAGTATACTATAGCATTCACACACATGTTAAGTATAATATCCATCCTCCCGAGTAAGGACTCACCAGGTGCTTTATCTAAAATGCTATCACCCCAGGTATACTCATCCACTCGGACAACCCAACCCAGTTAGCTCCCCGAATCAGAGAAAAAAAAATAAACGTAGCGGAGGCGGCCATAGTTCTTTCACCGAAAGTGAAACTGAATCATACCCAAAGCGGTTCACCTCTGAAAAATAATCACATAATAAAATCCTGAACGATACTACTAGAGAAATACCTTTTTACGACGGTTTTAGAATTCAAATTTATGTCCATTTTCATTAAATTGTCATAATAAATAATATTATTTCATAATTATGACCCTTTTTGCATTTAAACAATTAATTATGACATGCGTATACTTGTTGGGTCATATTAATATGATATTTTATGACCGTAGTATTTTAACTGTCATAAAATATATTTATTTGATATGACACTTTTTTATGTATGGTAATATTAACTCTAATTTATAAAATTAATAATTTTTTTAATAAACTTATGTAATTATTTATGACAGTTTCCAATTGAAAAACTTAGCAGGAAACATGTATAAATTAGAGTCTTACGCATCTCAAACTATCCACAATTACATTCGACGATAAAAATGGAGCCACAATCCGACAAGCATCTCATCTTCAATTTCTCATTTTCAACCTAGAATACAAAAAGTCTCTGAGCAACATTGGAACAACAGCAAGAAAAAAGCCGTCAAACCCCTCGGTATCTAGTTAAGACGATTGTTCAACATTGCTGAGTGATTTCACATACGATTTTATTCAAATTTGGCTATACTCGTATTACTTTCTTCTTTTTTAATATTGAATCAGAGATTGTTCACGCAGGTACATATCTAGTAAACTATACTCGTATGATTGTATTTCAAGATTCAAGGTAGAGTTCAGTTTTGAAACAACCAGAAGGGAGAGATAGGATTCAAGATTCAAGTTCACGTAGGTACGATGTCTATTTTTATGTATTTTTTCTGTTTTTTATTTTTTTATTAGAAATTTGGTTGGAAATAATTTTTATTAGTCTTGGAAATAATTTTTTTATTACTGGAAATAATTTTTATTTGCTGAAAATTCTTTACTATTGCTGGAAATTATTTTTATATGCTTGAAATATTTTATATTGGTTGAAAATCTTCTTTTTATTGCCTGGAATTATTTCTATTTGTGGGAAATAGTTTTTTATTTGCTGGAAATTATTTTTTATATGCCGAAAATAATTTATATTGTTGGAAATCATTTTTTATTGCTCGAAATAAAAAAAAACATGCATCTCGATTAGGAGTGGCAAATTATCACACGACCCGATAACATGACACAACCCACACGACTTTTTAGCGGCTTTGGATAAAGCCTTAATGAATATAGGTGCTTAACGGGTAGACCCGCTAAACACGATAACTTAGTGAATCGGGTTTGGGTTTAGCCATTTAGTTTAAATACATGGCACGACTTGTTAAGGCACGATTTGAACACGATCTAAACATGGTAGGAACCCGATAAGACACGACACGGTACACACAAAATTCTTAACGAGTCGGGTTTGGGTAGATGTGCTTTTGACACGAACCCGGTTAGACCTGGCACGAAATCGACTTGACAAGACACGACCCATTTCCACCCCTAATCCCATTGATGAAATTAATGACACGACCCATTTCCATCCCCAATCCCGAGGATGAAAGTAATCATTTTTTATACGCTAAAAATAATTTATATTAGTTCAAGGTTACACTGTGTGTGTTTCGGTTTATTCCCTCTATATCGTGCGTGTGGGAGTTTTGGTTTACAAAATCTTTACAAATTTTGCATGTTCAAAATTTGTAATTCAAACATCAAGTTACAAAATTTAAATTACAAATTCTCATTCTTGACGAATCCGAATCCCCTCGATTTGTCCGTCTCATTGTCATTAATGATCTGAAAAAACATTCAACAAAATTTGAGATACATATTGGTTTGGTTAAATTTAGGGCATGTTTTTACTGTTCTGAAAATTATGTTTAAATTCTATTTTTTGGAAAAAAATTTATAAAGTATCAACATCACATGATATACAAAATGGCTCTTATGCACATGAAAATGTTTGCTAATTTTATGTTCCCTAATGTTAACATGTATGTACGTTTTTACCAATCTATTAATATATATTTGTTCTATTAGGAATCCCATTTACTTAATTCTAGACATGATTAGCAATTTTCTTAACGGTATCATTAATTTTAAACATTAAACTATGGTATTTAGATTTCGAGATATTTACATGCATGTGATATTAGACATGATTCAAGTGCCTCTCCATTTGTAGATTTTAGTGTGCACGTTAATGAAACTCCAGCGCTAGAGGTGGAACCATTCTCCGTCCTTGACCCCTTAGTTATAGGCTGGGCTCTTCCTCCTTAAGGTTATCATAATAGATCTGTTACAAATAAATATGTGCAAAGAATCAACATGAGTCTTCACATATATAAAACGAATCTATATAGATATAAAATGAATCTTCACAAATATGATATGAATCTTCACAAATATAAAATGAAGCGACATTGGACTGTTTTTCTAATTTAGTTTTATGTGTCGTTGGCACAAACTAATCATTTCCTTCGACTGAGCAATATCTACTCCATTGAAATAACAAAAGAATCCTCAACTTTTAGCATGGAATTGTTCACTGAAACGAAGCTTCAAATCTGTTATATACCTAAATACTGATGATAAGAGCAAAAGCGTTAAATCCATACTGAATAACAACCTCACTCATGGTTCAAAGTCAAGGACGATATCGCGACGATACAGCCGAGTTGACTAGGTATCGGTACCCACCAATTCGATTCTGAGTTACGAGTTGAGTTTTCGATTATTGGTGTGAATCGACACTATATTGGTAATTTCTCGAAAGTATCGGCTTATATCAGAGATATCACGGCAGAATCGGCCCATATCGGCGATGTCACGGTAGTATCGACCACTAAGCATCAATCTCTCTATCTCAGCTTCTAACTCACTCAATTGAGCCTTGATTTTGTATTCATGTCACAATCAGAGCAATCGCTTTCAATTCAGTACAGGATATATGATGTTTCGTGATCGCAAATCGGATTTTTTGGGTTAAATCTCTCATTTCTTTTCTTGTAGTATTACTAAAGGGGTTATCTCCCATTTAACCTTCTTTTTGTATATGCTTAATTTGTATTAAAATGTATCATTATTCAACTATCCTTAAAGTGTATGATTATTTACATTATATATATCATTAATTAGTAATAGGTATTATTATAACATTCACAAAGAAGATATTACTAAATATATATTTTGACTTAGAAAATGTTATGCATACTAAATGATGATTCAATATAAACAATTAGACAATGTTATGCATATTAAATTATGATTTTGTACTTTTCTAATTAAGCCATGTTATTATTCTTATTTTTTTAAACTTTTCTATATTTTTTTAGTTCTCTAAATATTGTATAGATGCGTATCGTCCGAGACCGAGACTAATACTGATATAGAGCCAAAAATTGAGCATCCGCGTCATAGACCAATACCGCAACTTTGAACCATTCCCTCACTAAATATATCAAACCAATAATGTGGCTACTGTTTCAAATCTTATAAGTCTTTACACAACCAACATACTACCTGCTCCTTCCTAGAAGAAAAGTATCCAGGTGGTTAAGCCATATAAACTTCCTCATGCAGGTCCCATGTAAAAAAGCATTGTTAATGTCCAATTGGTATAATGGTTTTGAATAAGCTAACTAATTTAAGTGGACAGTGCATCATGTGAACCAAAAAACATGGAGGGACCATCTAAATTAATTATGAAACACTGATAGGAGAACTCCCACACACTTGATTACAGTGAGTTGGTCTTCCCATTTATCCCGAGTGTATGCCCAATACCTCCACAATAGTTAAACTTCCAACCAAGCCTTATATTACATCCATTACAACGTTCATTTGCACTCCGAATACATGTTTAAATTAGTTATAGAACAATAAGAGAGTTGATTAACTATTATTCATGTGTATCAAGCGTGAACTTATAATCTTATTAGCATTTTAGAATTTTCCTTCATAAGTTCCCTAGAAAGAGTGAGGAGTTTCCTTACTCATTTCCCAAAATTTTTCAAAAACATCTAGGACTTATTGACATTTCCCTCCCACGTCCTAACTCGTGGAATTTTGACTTGAGTAGTGTTCGCCATGGTTTAAAATATTTTAAATTTAGTTTCATCTAAATAAAAGTGTTATAGGCTCTGTTTTCATCTTATTGTGGTCAACACAATATTGTATCAGAAGGTATAAACCGCGTTGAATTATTGGGGTGGAACATTAGAGTTGGATTAATTGGCCTTTGCATGTTTTGTTAGATAAGTCATGAAAAAACATACAATATCGATCAGCTGACATCCAATTTACGCTACACACCAGCTTACTAAAGCACATCACCAAAGCTCAATCAACCATCCGATGCCCAAATGATGGTGCATGTCGGTCGGCCAATGCTATGCACCAAGGCAAGTCGGCCAATCGATGCTTAAGCGATGTTGCGTGTCGGTTAACCAACACACAACACCACTAATAGTTTGACCAGAAGATGCTAAATGACATCGCACACTTTCCCTCCGGCATCCAAATGACGTTGCATGCCTGCCGGACGACACCCAAACAACATTGCACATAAAGCACCAGGGCAAGTAGGCCAACCGATGTTCAAATGATGCTACATAGCGTCCAGTTGACACATATCCCCAATGAAATTTAGTCCAACCAATGTACAAACGATGTTTCATGCTGATTTGTTGATGCCATGTACCGAGGAAAGTCTTCAAACCAATGCTCAAACGCTGTGGAATGTCGGCCACACCCGACACACAATACCAATGCAATTTCAGCCAGTCGATGCAATCGACATTTCAATATAATTTAATTTCAGTATACCAATTTAATTTTTTATCCAACCTACAATTATCTTTAGAAGGTACTGGTTTTATCAATACAATTAAATTTCAGTATATTTATTAATTTTTTCAACTTTTTATAAATTTTGATTAATGATTTTAGTTAAATTTGGATCCTTTTAGTTAAATTTGGATCTTACAGTTCAATGAAGTTAACTATGATGTTTTTTGAGGTTTTAGTGTGTGCTCGTATGTTTTTGTTAGCTAGAACTGTTCTGTTCTGGTTAGATTATGGTTTTGTGATTTATATGATCCATTTCTCTTCTATACCTTGAAAATGTGTCTTGTCTAGGGCCAAGATGCCTATCAAACACAATTTCTCAATTATACTTCCATATGCCCATGCCAACAATATTTAGTTTAGCATGTATCGATTAGTAGGGAGTTTTTAGTTATTAGGGCCGGTTTGGTTTGCAACTATTATTAGAGTTTTATATTACAGTTTTATTTAGCATTAAGGGTATTTTAGTATTTTTTTTCTTTTTTTGTTAGGTGATTGGAGTAGGTCATATATTCTCTTTCATTCTTCTCATTGTATTGTATTCTAGTTTATGTTAATATGAAACCCTAGCCCCTCTTCTCTTTTCCATTGATTGTAGATCTTTGATATGTTATCAACTATAATTCTATTTTTTGTGTTTAAATACAATTCTGATAAAAATCTGCATTTAATAACTTGTTTCTAAACACTGAATTGTAATATTTCTGTGTTATAATCAAGTTTTTCAGAAAACAGGTTCAGGGTGTTTTTCAATTTCTATTTTTTATTTTTCAACTCAGAATTATTCATTCGTAATATTTTAATGCATTTATACCTTAATATATATATATATATACATACTAGCGTATGCCCGTGCCTGAAGGCACGACAAAAATTGTCCAAAGTACGTAATCGCGAACCGACGAAAAATTTTCAAAGTTCGTAATCGCGAAATAACAAAATGTCGTTCCCCAACAAAATAAAACAAAGTGTTATTTTAAAAAAATTGGTCATGATCTCCCTTGTTTATAGGACTATCTACCCTGCTTAACAAATAATAAATTGTCCAACACCATTCAAATAATCTAAATTCATCAAACAAAGTCCATATAACATGAAATATATTATATTCATCAACTGAATTCACATTGCCTCTAATAAAAAAGTGTCCATTAAAAAAAATTGGACATAGTCTCCTTTGTTTATTAGACTAACCACCCTCTTAAGCGATAACAACAAATCCAACAATATTAAATGATAATAAATTCATCTAACAAATAATTCAACGAAACAAACTTCATAACAAAAATAACATATATATCAACTTAGGTCCAAGGGCTTTAGACGGATCTTTTTTTTCTTCATCATCCTCGCTGAATGAGTATGCCACATCCTTAAAAGCTTTAGAGATTCTTGAGACGATAACTTGTAGAGAATTTTGACCGAGAATAACTGTATATCCAAGCAATATAGAAAAATTATGTCAAAACTCTAAAAAATGTGCGAAATAAAATAACCAATATCATATCTAAAGAATAGAAAAGACCATACATTTCATCCGCATTAGTTTGTCTATCGAGACCCTGAAACATGTCGTTCCGAATCTTGTCCATGAGTCATCTGTCAATAAATATACATATTCACAAAGTGTTAATAGATAGGGAAATATGGAGCATTCGTGATGTGAGTGATGTTTACGAACATATGTGGTACGCACATATTCTTATGTTTCCATGCCACATTCCTACGATGTAATAATAACTTTCAATTTGTTACTAAATTTATGTCCGCATATAGCTTGTCCAAATTTAGAATAACCCACTCTTAACATGGAAAACACTAAATTAATATAAATCCAATGGGAGAAGAATAAAAATCTGAACACACCCCACACCCATGTATGTATATGCATTTGGTCGTGTTTATTTTTGTTAATTACCTTGATAGAGATATTGCAATTTAATAATTAAAATGAGGAGGAAATAAAGAAACATTGAATTATAAAAGAAAATTCAAAAATAAGAATTTCAAATTATAATGAAACAATACCTTACATCAAAAAATTTATTAGGTCCCCCAAAATGAATCTTCATTGTAACAAAGAACTTTAGCCAAATAGCATGCATTTTTATTTCATCCATTATTCAATTACCTGCAAAATTAATTTTTTAGATAAAAAATCAATAAAAAAAGCATCATCCATGAACTAATGTAGTTACCACATTTGATGTAGCAAAATGGGAGAAATTGTATAATTCTTTAGAGTCAAAACATGGGTGCGATAGAGACCTTAAAGTTCTACAAAGTTTGTCTAGCAAATTTCTCACCACAATATGAAGAACAAAATTATTTCGGATACATACCTCATTTCTTAAAAGCACCGATAAAACTCCCTTAACGCCACGTCGATGTGCCCTATCCCCTATTTGGAAACAATTCACCTTATTCTTAATCTGAATCCAGCTAATTCCCATGGGTAAGTAAACAATGTGGATCCTGAGAAGTTTATTTCAAACTAAAGTGGAGTGTATGAAAGTGAAGAAAGAACATAACCTAGAAGTATGCATATATACGCTCTGCAAATATGCATATGCATATATCCACCTGCATATACGCAAATTGCACCAAGAAATATAGAACAATTCGGTCATCGTCATCTTCTACATATCTGTCAGAAGAATACTAGATCAGGACTTTGTCAACTAAGAAGTCAAAGTGTAACTAAGAAGACAAATTTTAGTTGTACGTAGAATTCAGAAAATAGAGCACGCACCTTTAGATTGTGGGTATGTTAAGATTTTTTATTCTTAAAGCTCTCTCCCTTTATTTTGATCAGCTGCAACAGCTAGCAGTTATTGAAATTGCGCAACTCATCTCAAATGATGCTAAAATCTTACAAAATGACTGACATTTTTCTTGGGTGGATCAATTGGACATGGTTCATTACTTGTAGGCTTAGTTTGCTACAATTTCAGGAAAGACACATTAAATAGTTCATTAAATATATAACACAACAATGGAAGAATTTGTAAGCATCCAAGACAACTGAATAGTAGATGCAACTGCAGCTTCCAAGGGTACAAAACCAAGTGGGAATTCAGCATTCAGAATTCTGAATTTTAATACCTCCATTGTACAAAACCTTCCATATTAAGGCATCACACCCCTTTAAAATTATATTTTTACAATGTGAACACACACCTTTATATTAAGGTTTTCTGAATTCAACAGCTGCAGCTTCCAAGTGGGAAAACCAACTGAATAGTAACAACCAAAAATCAAAGGAGTAAGTTTCATACACCATTCTTTATCAAACACTTAATAGGCTAAATTTTATCACCACTTTGTCTAATGAATCAACGGAAGGAAGTTATAGCTCGAAGAGCCTATAACAAAACTTGGGTGGTGAGATTTGCAAAGGCTCTCTTAATCTGTAAGTCCCATGTTAAGTGAGTAGATATAATGACTAAATAATTAATTTACTCATTTTCACAAACTATTAATTCCACATCATGAGAGGGACAACAATGTAACTCTGAGTGATATACATTTACTCTAAATTGATAATTGAAAATGAGTAAAAGGTCATTAGAATGATGATCACAGGTGTTAAAAATCTTCAATAAGGCTTTGTTTCTAAATTACTTATCCCTAGAATTTTTTTTTAATATTTAAATATGATAATTGCAATTCCTCAATGAGAATCATAGGAGCATCTTGATATTCAGAATCGGATAGAGAAATAACATTAGGGAGGTAAAATTCTTCATAGTAAGGTAACTCAGTACCTCTAGGTGAAAGATTACACTTGTCCATCACCATGGCCTCATTGCTAGATATGTCTCCTCTTTTGATCTTCTCAATTTGTTTCACAAATTTTGAAGGGTGAAATGAATATTGATGTGAAGGCTTCTAGGGAAGTTCTTGGATTTGATTTCTTGAAGGACTCCTCTTTATTGAATCATCATTTACTTATGGAGTTGGATCATTATTCAAAGAAATATTATTTTCATCCACACAATGGATCATTATTCAAACAAATATTATTTTCATCCACACAAATTGTAGGAGGATCTTGAATGAATTCTGGAACAGGTTATTGAGTAATGACTTCAGGATCTTGAGGATCTTGAAGAGGAGGTTGTTGAGTAATGACTTTAGGATCTTGAAGAGGAGGTTGTTGAGTAATGACTTCAGGATATTGAGGATCTTCAAGAGGCTTTTTCAAGATTATGGGATTTTGGGGAACTTTGGCTTGAGTTTTTGAGGTTTGGGATTCTTGATGATTCAAGTTTCAGTGTCATGGCCTTTCCTAAGACAGCGATAACAATAAAGAGGGACATTTTCATGCGAAATTTCTTACCAAAATCCTTTAGCACCTGATCCAATCCAAGCTTTGGCAGGGTGTTTGATGGTGATATCCATCTCTACACATAACCTAGCCAAGCTAGGTCTCTTTGGAGATACAGTGTATCTATCCAACTGTAGGAGTTTTCCAATAACTTCTGCAATTGAGAATAAAGAGGATTTTGCAAAGAAATGGATTGGTAAATTGGAAAAGTTAATCCAAACAGGAGCAATACTACTCTCAATGTCTAGTCTAAAATTTGAATTTGATGTCATTCTTACACATTTGTTCTAATGATTCAAATTTACATGCTAATGTATGGAAAGAGGAAAGTAAGCCCAACTATCTTCTGTATAAACTTTTAAATAAAAAAAGCTTCTATGTTATTTGGTAAATAAAATAATAATGAAAATCAGAATAAAAAACTTTAGATTCTTCGGTCTCCCCACCACCACCACTGCCCCTTTCTTCTCTATTTTTGGTAATAAAGGACTCACTTATAAAAACCTCTGCTGAACTGTCTGTCCTACAATTTAACCACAAAATGGCATTACAATGGTTACAATATGTAACCATAAAATGGCATTACAATGGTTAAATAAATTATCATATAACTACAAATGCTCAAGCATATGTTCTCAAGTTCTTTAAGAGGTAAATTTTCTTAAGAATGCGATATAATATGCACCTAATTAAATTATTATATATGTGTTGAAGTGTTGAGAATTCAGTAGTAAATGTAGCAAATCTTTCAAAGTTCTTTAGGAAGTATATTGTATCAAACACATATAATGGTACTGATTTTTTTTGTAATATATGCTGGTTAGGAATTGTCCAGTTCTTCATAAATTTATTAGGTATTTAAAAATTTTAAAAATAATTCCTTCAAAATCATTTTTTCCAGAAATTCAATAACATTGTAAAAACTTCATAGCAGTGCTAATAGTACTATAGTTTTTTTGAATTCCACAAACTATGAATTGCACATCATGAGAGGGACAACAATGCAACTCCAAGTGATATACATTTACTCTAAATTAGAAAATAAATCCATATAAGAATTATTAAACATAAAGCAATAATTCCAGGTTCAGGACGCGTGTTTGCAGCATATATGCCTTTATTTCTATGCATATTGGAGCATATATGGCAGTGCATATATACAGTGCACGTGTGTGCGTGCGTGTTTGTGTGTGTATCTGTACACGTATTGTAGTGGCATGCCTGATAATTAATGCTTTGATCAGATTCGTTAACTGGAGCCCCTTCCTCCCTCCCAATAAACCACACCACCAAATGTAGGAATCACAAAAAGCAACGAGTCTTTAGGTACCTGAGAATATAATAAGGTTACGAGGGAACTTCAATAGATATCATGTTGGATGGGAGCATAAAGCATCCATCTACCATAAGAATGGCAAATAAACTGAAAAGAAGGTATTCACAAATGTTAATATAGTAACGATTTTACGAAGAAAAAAAAAGGATAGAAAATAATCTTTGATAGTATAGTCATGGAAATGATTCCACATGCTGAAGCAGAAACTCACAATCAAGTATTTCGTGATCCCAGAAAAATCAATATCAACAACAATGTGAAATTTGTACACGTTGCAATGGTTGAATTTAACACCATCACGACCCCAATTGATGCATATGTGTACTATCACCAAGAAAGCTAAGGATACCATTCTGGACAGTGTTTTCGAGTTCATCAGTTTCATCACCAGCGAGTATGTTATTGTGATTAAATGAAAAAAGACACCTGGTTATAGAAAGAGAAGGAAAAACACCTGCTTAAAAAAAATGCTTGTGACGAAATGAAAAAACTTCTTGCACATAGTTTGAGCCCCTGAGTGTAGTTAGAATTTATACATAATTTATTGCACACGGTTTTGTTCCCCAGCTTCACATCTACGTTCCAAAACAATGACTATAAAAGCTAATTGGACTTTAGTTTGTAAACAACCAATCCTCCACCCTTTCTCCAAAAAAAAGTAGTTCATAAATAAAATACAAAATACATGTACAACAAAAAAATGGGCATATAGTATTGCCCAGGATGAACCTATGCTGACCACAAAACCAAGTCAAGCCTTATTCCTCAAACACGATTCATATGAACTTAATTTCTGCACAGGTTGAGTCATGACATCTGCTCAAATTATGCACAGGCCGAACCTAACATCCTCCGTAACTGAGTAGGATATCACTTTAATATTGTGATTAAATGAAAAAGGACACCTGCTTGTAGAAAGAGAAAAAAGACACCTGCTTAAAAAAACACCTGCTTAAAACATCATCTCTGTATTTGTTGTTTAAGAAGAGATTTTCTTCTCAAATGTACAACAACCCACCAAGCTTCGGACCACCCTCTTCCCCTCCTAACATCTCTCTTCCCTTCGGACCAAATTGGAAGGCTTGCTGGGAGATGAGTCCCAAATACCTAAAAGCCTTGACCAAACACATAAATCGAAGAGAACTTAAAGGAATTCAACTGATTAAAACATTTTTAACAGTTAATTCAGCTGATTAAAATATTTCAAAGGGGGTCAAAATGATTACCATACTGAAATCTTTGATCGTGCCTATAGCAAACAACAAAAGACCTTCCACAAACCTTATTCTATCATTTGTTCGAAAAAATATCTAAAACCAATGCATTAATCACACAACATATAAATAAGTGTAGAAAATAAAGCAATTATAGGACAGTAGAATCTTTACTGCAGCTCCGAGAAGTAATAGAGAAGGAACCCTAACTCCAACCTCAACTTGTGGTTGCAGTCCAAGTGGGGGTCTGATAAGATAGAGAACCCCTGTTTTGAAACTGATTTGAATATGATAAGACATCTTGAAGGCAAACGTAGGAAGAGTTATCTTACCAAATCTTCATCTCCCGCAAATTGCTCCATCGAGACCTCCTATCTTCATTCGCTAGAGAATTTCTTCTCCATTTTTCAGCAAATACAACACCGCACCCTATAAAAATTTATATGAAAATTATTAGTAGATAATACCATGGTTGTTAATATTAAGTGTATAGCTGGTATTAACAGTTGGTAATAGCTGTTAACATTAAGTGTATATCAAGTGTAATACCATGGTTGATAATACCATTTTTTAGCAAATACAACAACGCACCCTATATGAAAATTTTTATTAGATAATACCACGATATGTATAGCTGGATCTATCGGGTTTTTCCATGTTCCGTTGAAAACTGGAGTGTATCGGGTGATACATATCGTTGATACAGTAAACGAAAACTTGCATAGGTGTTTGGCATTCAACATTGTATGTTTGACACACAACATATACGTGTTCATGCATTGTGTGTGTCAAAATTCTAAATAATGTCAGAAATGAATGTGTGGAAACCCAAGCTTTGCTAATGGCCATACATTTCAAAATACCAACCTTTGCTAATGGTCATACATTTCAAAATATCAAGCTCGTTAAATGTGAAGCATTCTACAATGTTCTTACTAACCTTACCAATCCCTACGGAAGATGAATATAGAACTAAGCCACCTTTGAGGCAATCTCGTAGAATTATACCCAAATTGGAAATCAATATCCATCCCTGTTTAGGCAACCAAAATGCAAGCAATAGTTGTTATGATCTACTCTTCACTATATTTTATAAAAGATAAAAACAATATAAACAACACAGTCTGTCGAAAGTTTCATCAAACACCTTATCTACACTATGTAAATAGCATACACTTCAAATGATCTACGCAACAGTACCTATTCATTTCAACTGTATCTATTGTAGTTGTCCTATTATGATAAATCTTCTAATACATCTCCCAAAGAAAGATATTAATAACATGATACATGAAATAGGGGATTATAAACGTAGTTATACACCAAGAACTTACAAAAATCTCCACACATCCCAATCGCAACCACAATAGTCCACACATCCCAAACAGAACAACTAAAAGAGCACCTCAATAAAAGAAAAGAAAAATTATAACTAAATAAAATCTACACCTCACATTGAATAAGAAAAAATGGCTTTTGTTTTTTATCGAACAATTATAGACCTCAAAATAAACAAAAAAGATAGTGATATCAAATAATAAAGCGCTGTACTTTTGTTTTTTGCAAAATTAGACCAAATATCTGTAAAATTAATCTGCAACTCCAAATGTTTACACCAAATATCTACACACACATCCAAAATGTTTACACCTACTTATTACGTGGAAAAAAATTTAATACAAAAATAAACCCTAAAGGTTTTATTGGAAATCTCTAAAAAACTAAAATACAGCATAAATAGAGAGTTTACCAAAGAGATCCAAGATTCGAAACCTCAGAAACCCAAAATTTGAACACAACATACTAAAATATGAGATTAGTGATTTAAAAACCCTACAAATATAAAATCTATCACATATAATGAGATTAGTGATTTAAAATCTATCACACATATTGAATACTTTAATAGACATAAAATAGCAGTACATGTTCACAAAGATAAGAAGCAACCAAAAACCCAACGTATTTGACTGTATATTTCTTCACCTGTCGGAGATGGTCTTCTGCGATGGTCTTTGATACTCACAGTCGTCGATTTGGGTGGTTGAAGTAAGATTCTTTACCTAAGCAACCAAAAATTTAAACACAAATTACTGAAACCAAAAGTGAGATAGTATAGCTGAAATCGAAAGTGAGATAGTATACTTGACAAAAAAAAACTAATTTTCAACCAAAAAAAAACTAAACCCAAATGAAAATGGTGAGAGATAGCATACCTAATAGGAGAGCATGATAGAATCGAGAGAAGAGTGTGCTAATGACGGGGTGGGTTTTTGTGATCTTACGGGAGAGAGTGGTGAGAACGTGAGAGTGTCTTCTAAAAATACCCTCATTTTCAAATTAAAGGGTAACTTTGATGAGAAAAAAAGAGGGGGAAACCAAAAAAGTGAGGGGTAGATTTGTAAAAAGGAATGGGATGTGATCTGAACCATTAAAATGTGTAAAAATGTGTAAGGAAGTGGCACACATCTTGACCATTAAAATGTGTAGACAATTCAAAAACTTCCCTAACTTATTTTTTATATATATATATATATATATATATATATATGTTTACCAATTTTGTCAAATTTTCAAAAAACTGTTTTTAAAAACAAGTTTACCAAATGCACACCAATAATTATAAACACAAAGAACTGAATTTTTTAAAAACAGTGTTTAAATCAAGTTTTCTGAATACAGCACCATACGGGCCCTAAACCTTTTTGGCATGTCACATGATTTATAATGTGCCAAAGATATCATTTTTAATGTTGTATAGTTAGTAAGAAGTTTTTAGTTATTACTTCCACTTAAAATAATCATTGGTAGTCTGATTTAAAGTCCATGCCAAATAGTCATCTTGATTGTCAAGTGGCAGCTGGAATTATTCTATCTTCCCATGAATAAGAGGGAATTTAGATGAGAAATCACAAGGTATATCCTAATTACCCTCTTTAATCTATTCACACACCGTTTGATTATTATAAGGATAGTCTAATTTGTCTCTCATTTGGTTTGCTATAGGTTCTCCAATCTATATGTCAGTCCAAATCTTTATATTTTTTCCAATGCCAAAAATCCATTAAGAATGGAGAATGATTAGGCTATAAGCTTCTTGATAACCAGGTTAAATAGAGATGACCTTGTAACACCTCTTCTATCTAAAAGGATTAAATCTATCATTCAAAAATTTAGGCCATGTAGACTTTTTAAAACAAGTTTACCAGGCAAGTTTGAGGATGGCAGCCTTATTAAGACATTGGAAGCATCGTAAACTGATACAACCTTCATTGATAGGAGCACAAACTTTATTCTAATCCACAGTGACCAACTTTCTTTTAGAAGTTGAACCATAATATAGAAAGAATCTAACCCAAGCTTGCATCTTCTTTAAGAGATTTCCAGGCCATTTATATACCGTTAAATTGTATATAAGAATAGGTTGGACCACAAGTTTGATCAGTTAAAGCCTACCAACAGTAAACAGCATTTTATCTGGCCAACTATCAAATTTGGTCTTAGGTCTGTTTGCAATTGATTGTAAATTTCTTCTTTTAGGTTTTCCTCTAAAAATAGGGACCTCTAAGAAAATGTGTCATTACCTTATTTGATGCCTAGGGTGTCTCAAATATCCTTTCTTCTGCTTTGAGTACCTTTAGTTAAGAACATAGTACATTTAGCTTTATTAATTCTCTGACTAGAACAATTTTCATGGTCTTTTTTTTAACAACTGTTTTGAATGAATTATCTAAGACAATGTAGGTTTTTTGTACTATATTCAAGAGAGAATTAATAAATCTATTCAAGAGAGAGATGTACTATGAAAATTGAGTGGGTTAAAAGTTCAGTCTGAAAATTGAGAACAAGTCTAGCAGGGAACCCAAGTGTGGAACTCCCCCCAAAGGTCCAGAAATGATAACCGTACATTTTGGATCTCTTCTACTATCTTGTCAGATACAAAGTTTTGCTGGCACATCATTTGCTCTAATAGATGAGCCTTCCTCCCAGCAGTCATTGTTCTTTCTACTTCCAACTCTACTTTTCTTCTCAATTCCACTTGCACTTCCTCTTACAAAATCTTCATCTCTTCTTCCTTCAGTTCTGTTATGAATATAGATTGCTGGTATTCAAGAAATAGGTTTTCAAATTTAGTCCTTCCATTCTCTTTCATTTCAAGTACAACCTCCTTCTCTTTGACAATGTTCTCTAGCTTGTGATCCATATCCTCAATAGACCCCATAGCTTTCTTTATTTCCATTTCTACCACTTGTATTTCATTTCCCACCTTCTCATATTCCTGTCCAATCCTGCAGTTTCCCTTTTCAGGACCTCAATCTTTTAACTAGCCCTCTTCATTTCTAGTTGTAGCTTTGTTTTTTCTACTGTGGATTTCAGCAACTCGGTTTCTCTACCACCCAAATGCCACGTTTTCTGTGAGGGTTGAATCTCTGTTGTGTCAACGTTGTCTATGGAAAGGAGAACCTTTTCACTATTCTGTCTTCTTTCCTCTTCCTCTATTTTTAATTTCAAGTTTGTAACAATTATTTTCACCTCATTTTCAGATTGTTGAATCTTCCTCTGAGCATCCACGATTTCACAGCGAAGCATTTACCTTCTCCCTTGCTTGAATTTCACGTTGTTCAAAGTAACCAGCATACGAAGAAAAGCTTGATAGTGTGTATTTAATTACCATCAGTTTTTTGTTGAATAAAACACTTCTTTCCTGCATCGCAGAAGAAACTAGCTCGCATGATGCGTATTCCTTCTCCTTCACCCGAATGCAGTCACCTAATGCTTCGATTTCTCTTGTAAGCTTCTCAATCTCTATAGTTGCTCTCTCAAGCGACCCAAATAAATTGAGAGTTGGTGTAGAATTCAAAAGCATTTCTTGGGCTTTTTCTAGTTTTTTTCTCACCAAATTTAGATCATTTGACATTTTACCATGGTCGTATTTGATGACTTTGCATCCATTTCCAAATCACTGCCGCCAATTTGACTTTCGAGATCTGTTAGAGGATCCTCAGGACATTGAGTTTGCCTATCCTCTGTAACATATTTTTCTTCCTCAAAGCTTTAAGGTTCATCTAAATCAAGATAATCATTTGTTCGTGGACTTCTAGAACATTGGTTGTTGTCATCGTGCACAATGACTTCAAATAAACCAGAATCCTCTAACAAAACCTCTATTTGACAAGATATCGTAGAATTGACAACATTCTCCGTGCAATTAAATTCCCCTTTGTCTTCAACAACCTTATCTCTATCCAAAGAAAACTATTCTTTTGAATCCATCTCGCTGTTGCATGGCTTTCTCATAAAGTCCCATTAATTTATCATTCTCTTCGTGTATTTCCATTAGTTGATGCTCTAGGCTCTCGACTTACTTTTTCATCCCCAACTTCTCTTCAGCAAATTCATTGAAGTGATTGTTGTGATCTTCGGTGTTGTCTTGTTGAGAATCTAGTGTTATATCTCTGTCTTTACTGTGGTTTTCTACAGCTGCTTATTCATAGAGTTCGATCAACTTATTATTTCGTCAATTAAAACCTTGAGTTTCATCCTGAGTTCATTATTTTCTTTGGACAAGATGATTGTTGTTTCATGAGCTTTAACTTCTCTTTGCCTTGCAGCTGCAATGGCATCCACCATAGTTCTAAGCTCTATTTGATCATTCAAACTGATATTGGGCATGTGATAAGATGTTAGCGAAGAGAGCTCAATTTACAGTTTCTTTGTCTCTTCCTTCATAGCTGCTCTCAATGATCTCTCCGCCTCTAGCTCAGTTCACAAAAGTACGATAATGTGACGCTGATTCCTTATTGGACACCAGTAGATCACTATCACTCTAAATATCCATTGATAGCTCTGAAATTCCTTTCTTTACAATTGACGAATCTATCTCATGCATAAGTTTCCAATCAAGAAAATACAGTAGAATAAACCTAAATTTTCATAGTCTTCAAACACCTTCAGTATAGTAGAATAAACCTCCAAAACCATCAGGTTAAGGTGCTTCTTTGGAGTCTATAGAAAATACAGTTATTTTAATTTTGTCAAATATGGGGATATCTTTCATCATAACATTTTCTTGATCACTAACCAAATGAGGAATCACATTGTCAACAAAATATTCATGTTGAATTGAAGAAATTAATTTAAAAGGTCTTGGACCTGTAAGAGTAATAGAACTTGATTGAAATAGCAGTGGGTGATGGTCAGATCCACTCTTAGGCAGACCAGTATAGGACACATTATTTCAAACATCCACCCAATCATGTATACAAAGAACTCTGTCAAGTTTTCTCTCCACATTAGAATTCAAACTTCTTTTCTAAGTGAATAATATCCCCTTAGAAGTAATCTCAGTAAAGTGACATTCATCTATCACTTTGTTAAATCATTAGAAGTAAAAGCATATGGAATTTTATCACATTTTCATTCATGTGCCCCCTAACACAATTAAAGTCTCCAATGGCCATCCAAGCAAATTCAAAGCATATGGAATTTTATCACATTTGGATTTTATTAATAACAAGCAAATTTAAACCATAAGTTCTGAAAAACTATTGGAATAAGATCTCAAAACAAACTTTTGGCTCATAAATACAAACAAGTTCGGCCCAATTCATCACCCTCCTGTCATGAGATTGTCAACACTACTTTGTGGCTCTTATATGTCTTCATGCTCCATAGATTCTCTGAATTGTCAATGCTACTTTGTGGCTTTTGGAAGGTTAGTTTAAAATTACATATTTTTTTTAACTTGGACAGGTTGTATGGTTCAGTTTTTCTGAATGTGTACCAAGTGTTGGTCAAAACGAAGGCAATGAGCGCATCTATTCTGTTATGGTAGCTAAAATATGGTTCATAGGTATATTTTATTTTATTTTAGTTTACTTCCTTATGTGGTCATTACATTGGTAGAGAATGCATTGGAGAAGTTGGAGCCAATTTAGTTTAGTTTAGTTTAGTACCTTTTAATAGTAATTAAGAAGTTGTACTTATACTAAGATTTTTTACTGAGTGCACATGGTTTCAAAAGTGTCTGGGAAATAAAATGTTACTCGGTGCACATGAGCTTTATCTATACACACTCTTTATAAATAGCAACTTCAATGCAGTAGATATATATAATTCATCATTATATAATCTTCGTTATGTGGTACCCCCTAAGGAGGGCCATACACATCATATTTGGTTATTTTCTCTATTGGTTCCAGAGGGGGATGAAAAATTGTATCTTTACAGAGTCTGAATCGATACTTAATTGATTTTACAGATGACTGCAATGTGTGATGTGTCATCCATAAAAACTGCGATAATTTATGAGTTGGAGCCAGTATGGGGTGCTGGTTTTGCATGGTTTCTCCTTGGTGAATGGTGAGGCATCTACGGATGTAGTGGGGCTGCTCTTGTGCTAGGTAAATATATTTCATCTGTTGGTTCTAATTCGTTATTTTTCTTGATAGTTAAGAGTACCACATTTGACGATGAAAAGGATTAATGGCTAATTTTGCTAACGGGAAATTGATTCTATTTCACACACTACATTCAGGAAGGGTATTTTCAGAGTTTAGCCTCTGATTTTTCATTCTGCTTTATTTTCGAAAATTACTTATCATAGTGTAGCTTTCTTTGAACTTTACATTGAATTCATTTAGAAATATGAAAATTACACAAATCAAGATTAAGTAGCTCTAAATTATATATATTGGTAAATTTACATATAAAGCCTTATAAGATATGTCAAGAGCATTGTTGGTTAAGTCGCAAGGTGCATTCAACTTCATGTGAGCATTCTCAATAATTGGCATAATGTGTTGTTGGATAGGTACCAGGACTAGTTGTCATTGGTAATGGAATGGTAGGGGATTTTGTGTATGAACTGGCTCGTGTTTGACATGAACACCTTATTGGTGAAATTATTAGGTTAGAAGGAGATTTTAAAAGGATTCAAGGTGTTTATCTTTAATACTAACTCAACGATGATATTCCCTATTGAGGATGTTATTTCATCATTTAGCATAGGCATTTATCAACATCATAAATTTTTTGTTGACATTTAGGTTTAGGAGACATTTAATTGTTATTGATGAAGGTACTGAATGCCCGGGGTGGGCTTTATATTGTTGATGGTGAATGCCCGGGGTGGGCTTTAATTTGTTAATGGTGAATGCCCGGGTTGGGCTTTATATTGTTATTGTTGATTAAACACGTCATGTTTAATTTTGGATTATTAAATTTAAAAGGAAACTTTGCCGAAATTTTCATTAAACCTTCCCCATTTATCTCTTCCTTGCCTTAAAAAAATGAAGTAAAACTTAACTTTGAGATTATGCAAATGTTTTGTGATGCCCATGGTGGCCTTTATATTGTTGTTGATTGTGAATCCTAAAAGTGGTCTTTATATTGTTATTATTAATGGTGAATGTGCGTATGGTGGTATATGTATTGTTATTGTTGATAGTACATGCTCGCAATGGGATTTTTACAGTTGTTGTTGTTGATGATGATGATGCTGAATGTCCGAGGTGGGATTTATATTATTGTGGTTGGTAAAACATGTCATGTTTAATTTTGGATTATTAAAAAAACAGAAGAAACTCTGCTGAAATTTCCATAAAATCTTCGCCATTTATCTCTTCCATGTTAACAAAGAATAACGTAAAAATTAACTTTGAGATTGTGAAAATGTTTAATTGTGATGTCCGTTTGGGCCTTTATATTGTTGTTGATTGTGAATGCCCGGGGTGGAATTTATTTTATTATTATTGGTAATGAATGTGGACGTTGATATTTATGTTGTTATTGTTAATAATGAATGCTGGGGGTGGGATTTATATTATTGTTGTTGTTGTTGTTGATGCTGATGATGCTAAATGCCTGGGGTGGGCTTTATATTATTGTTGATGGTGAATGCCCATATTATGGTTGTTGGTTAAAAATGTCATACTATTTTGGATTATTAAAAAAAGAAAGGAAAGTCTGCTGAAATTTTCATGATACTTTCCCCGTTTATCACTCCCACGCCTTAATAAAGAATTAAGTAAAAGTTAACTTTAAAATTATGCACATGTTTATTCTTTGATGCTCGATATTATATTAGAATATCATTATTGTTTGAGCTATATTCTTTATATGGTTAATCTGTTTTAATTATTAACTGCTATTTGTTTCCTTCTTTTGTTCTGATATTGATCCCGTTGTTGCCTATTGCGTATCCGATGTAGTTGTTGCTAAATTGGGTTTTCATGCTACACGAATGGAGTTAATGTTGCAGTTTAATTTGCTAGTTTTTATGTCTATAGTATAGGTCGTTTTACATATCTTTTTGTTTGTCAGTTGGTCAGTTGGTCAGATGTCAATGGGGAAACTGTTGGTGCATATTTATTTTCTTTAATTTAAAATATTAATGACATTTTTTTATACTTATTATTCAAGTTATGTTGGTACTTGGAATTTGCTATTTCGAGTATGAAAATTTATGCTTTGATTTGACAAATCGTAGTTTTGTGCATAACATGTTTGGGATATTGGAATAGTATAATAGAATTCAACGCAAAAAAAAAAGAAAGAAAAAAAAACTTTTATGATGGTTTAGAGTTCACATATAATAACGGGTATGTTATATGACTGTTTTATGTACGTTGTCATTATAATGAACAAAGTAACTATCATAATAGGTACTTTTTATGACTATTTTATTAGCATATGTCGTTTACATAAGTTTATAATGACGGTTCAATGAACATGATATTATTGTTAATGACGGTTTAGACGAAAAACTTTCATAATATGATGGTTTATTATGACGGTTTTGCCAACACCAATTTTATTATGACACATAACATTATTGGTAATGACACTTTGCATAAAAAATTATCGTAATATGATGGTTTATTATGACGGTTTTGTCAAAACTAATTTTATTAAGACAAACAACATTACGACAGTTTTTAAAGCTTTGAAAACCGTATAAATAACCTTTTATGACCCTTTTTTCGTCATAAAAATGTCTATTTCTAGTAGTATGACCTGGGGACTATACTCACTCTGCATTCACTAGCCAGGGAATTCACCCACATCACACAACCTCCTGTGATAGTACTAGAGGGGTATGCTTTCACATAAATATCATTCATACCGATATTTATAAAGTACACACACACACACACACACACATATATATATATATATATATATATATATATATATATATATATATATATATATATATATATATATATATATATATATATATATATATTCACCCGTAGCACTATCCCAAAATACCCAATTCTATATCCCGACTTGTAATTTAATTAATCTCACATTAATTATTTCTCATTCAAGTTGTATCACCCAACTATAGGATCACCCAGACTCACTCATTCGGTCCGTATCTTCATCTCTTAAAATTTATTACACAAAATCCCACGATTTAGTTTAACACCCCCTTGTCAAATTTAATATTCAATAATTTAATATATAACTCTATAATAAATTAAACTGGCTACCCCGTACCTAACTCCATAGCACTCCGCCTAAAAATATCCGAGTCACAACCCCGGCTCCTAATTCCATAAGAATTAACTTACATTCATATTTTTATTCAAGATACTAAGCACATCTCAATCCATCCCGTATCCTAATTTCATCCGAAATTTTCGTTCGAATACGTTCATATATTTTCGAGTGTTGTTCATCCTAAACACTCCTAAATCTATACCCCAAATTCATTCCCATACAATTCCAAGGTGAAAATAATGTTCCTGAATATTTTTCATATTCCTACACTCATCTATGGACATAAGATCTATCAATGGGTCATGTCAAGTCATGTTCATGTCATTTTTATCCTGTTCGGGTCTTATTGGGTTCGTGTCTAAACGGGTGACTTTTTTATCGTGTGAAAAAATCATATCCAAACCCGACCTGTTACGTTAACGTGTCGTATCGTGTTCACTCATTAATACCCATTAAGATAATGAATTGTTTTGAATTGTATACAAGTTGACATATTATCTCATTTTTGAACTCAAGTAGAGCCATTAATTCATTGACATTACTAAATCTCTCATTTAGTAAAATTCATTATGATTAAATTAACATTATGCTACATAATTTATTTATAAGTTCCAAGAGTATATCTTATTTACTTAAATTAATGGGTCATACTGGGTCTTATCGGGTATTAACGGGGGAAGGGGGGCAACACTAACCCGACCCGTTAACTATCGTGTCTTATCGGGTTGACACTGATATGACCCGAACCCATTAAGGGTCCACCCATTAACTTATAACTTCGTGTCGGTTCGTGTTGTGTTATCATATCGTGACTCATTTTTCCAGGTCGAAAATCCCAAAATAATCCAGATTTGATTTCTCCCAAAGGATTTCGGTTTCAGACACACTTTGGTAATAAAATCATAACTAATTAAAAAAAAATACAAAATCAGCGGCCACGCGTTCGTAACGAAAAGATCTATCTCCATATCCAAAACCTAGGGTAGTTTGAACGAGATAAAAATATCGTTGGAACGAGATACCTATCTCGTTTGAACGACTTTACAACGTCGCTCTGTAAGGGCATAATTTTTATAAATGTCCATCTCATTTTTGTATGTAGTACACCGATACACCATCAAGAATGTTCATGCTCATATTTGCCTTAAAGACGGATCCGAATTACAAGAGGAAAGCTTCTAATTTCTGGTGATTTTTTCAGGCCGATCTGACGGGTATTCCAGGCGATCCGGACCTTTTTTATGGAAAACGATCTGGACCGCATTTCATTGATCCGGACCTTTTTATGGAAAACAATCCGGACCGCCTAAAGGAAATCTTTCTGGTCGAATTTAGGCACCAATTCGGACCAGCCTCCCAGGGGCGATCCGGACTGCCACACCAGATAAGCTCGAATCCTATCAGATATGACAGGCTCGAAAATTCTTTATAAGGGTTATTTTGGAGCTGTTTATTTTAAGTCTTTGGAAAAACGTTTTGAAGAGTCAAAACTCAATAAGACTTAAAGTTTTGATGTTCCAAACATCATTTTGATTCACAAATCATTCATTTATCATTTGTGTGAATCTCTAAACCCTCAGTGGATCGTTCTACTCATCTGGAGTAACTTTGTTGAAAATCTGTCTCTTTTCCATTGTTGACCATCTAGAGTTCTTGCGGGAGGTTTCAGCCGACGACATCAGAACCAACACCTGAGGGTATTTCATATGTCACTCATGTTTTCATTATAACCCGTGTAAATCAATTATAGTGAAAATAAAAGGTTTTAACCCTTTGGGGGATTTTTCCTCATTTATGTGTTTGTTTGTGATTGAATGTTATTGCATGATTATATTATCTCCGATCGCACCTAGATGAATGTTTTAGGATTTAATTTAAAAACTGAGTTTAATTAAATAATTTATTTTTTGAACATAAGCGCACTCTCAAATTGGTATCAGAACGGGTTACGCTAATTTATCGCGTGATCCTGATTTTTCAAGGATTTATTTTTTCTGATACAATTTGACTTCTCACGTTGTCAAATTGGTATCAGAGCGAGTTACACTAAAAAACCATTCCCTTTTCTTAACGGGTCGAGAAAAATTTAACGAACCTAAAGATATGATGACCAGCTCTACGGGTCAAGGTCAATTCTGTGTACATAAAGTTATAGCGACCAATTCTATGGATCGAGGTCAATTATATGGACCATAAGTTGGGATGACCAATTCTGCAGGTTGACGTCAATTCTGTGGACCTAAAGATATAACAAATAATTTAGCAGGTCAAGGTCAATTCTTCGAACCTAAAGTTACGATGACCAATGCTACGGGTTGAAGTCAATTCTGCAGACCTAAAGTTGGGATGACCAATTCTACGGACCTAAAATTATAGTGATAAATTATATGGGTTGAGATCAATTATGCGACCAAAAGTTGTAGCTCGCAATTCTACGGGTAAAGTCAATTTTGAGGACCTCAAGTTGTAGACACTAATTCTGTAGGTCGAGGTCAATTATGTGGACCTTAAGTTATATCGACCAATTTTATGAGTCAAGGTTAATTTTGTGGACCTAAAGTTGTAGCGACCAAGGTTGCGTGTCAAGTTCAATTATGCAGACCTTTACGAGGGACGACCAATTCGGCAAGTCGGGGTTAATTTTGTGGATCTAAAGTTGTACTGACTAATTTTATCGGTGGAGTTCAATTCTGCGGACTTCAAGTTTTTACAACCAATTATGCGGGTCGAGATCAATTCTGCGAACCTTTAAAAGGGATGATAAATTTTGCTGGTGCAGGTCAAATCTGAGGACCTAATGATATGTTTTATGGGGAGTGTCTCCGTTGGGGAAATATGTCAACTTGCGATTTTGCTGGGAAGGAGTAGAGTGCTTTGGTGAAGCTCACTTTGAATTCTTGTTTCCATAGGGGAAGGTGTAGGGGGTTTTTGGTGTTGGCACACCATTGGTTTTGCTAGGGAAATTTTGATTATAAAAGTTAGTACTGTTGGTCCTCCTTGGGATTTCTGAGAGTTTGTAGGTGCTCCAAAAGGGATTTTTCTTTGGAGAAATAACGTTTTGGACTTTAAGCGGATTTTGGGGGATTTTTGTGAATTTTTTGGGTAATTTTTGAATTTTTCCATCATTTTTGGGACGAAATTTTGAGGGGACTCCCTATCAGTAATCTTTAAGATTAATTTTATTTTCATTTCCTTGTAGTCCTTGTTTGGTTTCTCTTTCTAATTTTTAAGGTTCGTATTTTGCAAACGTGGTTTTATGAGCTAAAATGGCTCAACGCAGGGTTGGTTTCCCTGAAGGAGAGTGGCCTAGATGACTTCTGCAGGATAACTAGTGGAGGAAGTCGAACAAACGTTCGAACCAACCCTTGGATTTAAAGGACATATAAAAGGTTCTCAATGACCTAACGAGTGACCAGTTTAGCTTTTTTGTCCTTTGATTCATTCTAAGCTTTTGGAATCTTTATTTTTGGGCATTTATTGATTGTTTGTTGGAGATATAGGTGGCATTTTATCTTGGAGTCTTCCTTCGAGTGACGCAAGGGCTACGGGTGTGCACGCACATATGAGACAGTTATTAGCGCATGAGTTTGGGTACATTTGGTACCTCGAGGAGAGAGTGGTACATCAGATTATAGAGGGATAGGTGAAGGTCCCACCATCATCACACCCATAGAATATAAGGAAATTGATAGAGATAACAGACGATGTCAGGGCGGTGGCGATGGAAGAGGAGCCCTACATGTTCTAGACTGAATTGAAAGTGGGTTATGGATACCTAGACTTCGTGACCAACTGGTTGATTCCTCATGCGTATATGACGTGGAGAACATGCCCAACCTTCTATACCTATTGGGAGAGGTACTAACGTGCCAACGTCGTTAACCCATAGCATTAGAGGAAGTGTGGCTATAGTGGTGGGGGAGGGTTCACTTCTTTAGGTTTTTTCTCCCTCTTATCATATTCGATTGAGTGACGGGACGGTGTTGCTAGTGTGTCATCTCCCTCATACGCCGTTGGATGGGTGGTGGGTCTTGATGATGATGTTCTCCATCCTTGGGTATACTCATTTCTTTCTCTTTTATTTCTGGTTCCTGCTTTATTTTTTGTTCTTCACTGACTTGCTTGATTTTTTGTTGTTTTCCTTTTTCTTGTAGACTGTACGTGTGTCAACCACCTAGTTGAGGGACATTAGGGATTGGATAGCATCGATGTCAGCCAACGTGAGGAGGATAAAAACCGTTATGTGGTGTCACGGGCTACAATAGAGGAGATTTCTAGTTCCGAGAATGGAGGGTCTACCGTTCGTCGTAGGGGAAACGCGTGGGCCGCGAAGGTTGACCGTTTATTCTGAGAGGGTCTTTTTAGGAGGTAACGGTAGTTTCCCATTATTTTTCTTTTTTTTTGTTGTTCTTTTCATTTTTCTTTTTCTTACTCTTTTTACACAAGAGATGTAATAAAAAGATGAATATAAAATGCATTTTTTTGGTATTTATCTTTATTTGGTGACCTACTCTATATGCACTTAATTTACTGCTCAGGTTTCTCATTTTTTACGATGGTAGAGATAAAATTGAAAAAGGGACTCAAAATAAAAAGGATAATGTTTATATTTAGAAATTACATATAGAAGCAAAAGTAATACTTTTTGAAAAAGGGATAACATGAAGATTTGACTATTTTCAAAGAAATTTTTTATTTTGGGAATTGATATTTTGTAAAAGGGGAAAAAGGGATTTTTCTAAAATAGAGGGGTTGTCGATAAACATACCCCTTGACCTGCCTATTGACATGAGGGCCATCTCCAAATCACTCCGTTGTCTTTGATATCACATTCTACATACTTTGGGTACTATGAGGGCTGAGAAATTGGTGAGGCTTTGAATGGCTCGTCTTTTGTGGGAATTTTTAGTATAAAAAGGAATTTTGAGTGTGTTTTCTTCACCATATTTCATATTATATCATCTATATATTTCTTCTTCTTTACAAATGTCTCTCCAAATGTACGAGACTTTTCATCCTACCTTGAGAGTTTAGATGTAATGTGCCTCTTTAACGTTGACTAGGAAACCTTTAGTTTGCATCGAGTATCCTTATGGCATAATCATGACATAGATTGGAATCTTATAGAAGTAGTGGTACAGTTCTGTTACCCTTGAGACCACATTTTTAGGTTCATCTTTGATGAGGTGTGTCCCACTTATGAGGAGTTTTCTGCGATGCTGTGTGTCAGCCCCAGTGCAGCGATTACTATGTCCGACCTTTCTCATTCTCCCAGAGTGTCTTTGGTGGAGTTTCTTCATATATCCTCCTCAGTTTCTCGGCCATTAGTCCTTAAAGTAAATATCGTCCTCCTCATAGTTATGAACTCAGTGTGCTGGAGGGATTTTTTTGATTGTGGTTTTGCCGGAGTTGTTGATTTGGGCCTGATTGCTAGGCTTTTGTTGGTGACAGGTGACCTGATGGCTCATCCTCAGGTAGCCACAATAGGGGCGTGGATCTCATACCAATGTAGTCTTGCGACAGTGACGGTAGAGGAGACTTTAAACAACCTAGATTCTTGGAAGGAAATTATGTCTGAATTTTTTAGGGGGAGCCCTGTCGTGTTGTTCATCCAGCTTTTTGAGAGATTTGACCTTACAACCCCTCTTGAGTAACCTATGTCGAGTGTTCCTAATTTCTTTACTCGGCCCTTCTTCAGTTTCGTCCCTTCAATGGAGAACTAAGTTAACTAGTTCGCGGAGCACAAGGCTTGATAGCTTGGTTGATCTGTGCCATGGAGGGGGGATTTGCATCTTATTTTCCAGCTAGGGGAATACTAGTATGTGTGGTTAGTTGATCTTCGCCAGACTTCCTTCTACTTTTCTTAGATGCTTTTATGCCAAGTAGGATAGGAGAAGATCATGCGTCCTCGTATAACTAATTTATTTTTGGTGGAGGAGATGATCAAGTCCTTGAGGATGATTTTGTGTTCTCTATGGCAGCATCATCGACCGTGTATCCATCCATAATATTTTGTTAGAAGGTCAGGGTTTGTCTCCGGGTATTATTTGAAGTGGTTATGGAAATGGGTAGTTGGGACAATTTTGGAGGAGGATATTGGGGACATATGGCTTGTTGCTTTTGATACCATGGAGGAAGGTATGGTGGTTTCGTCAAAGATTTTCAAAGCATACCGTCGCATGGAGTGTGTCCGAAACACTAATCAAGAGTGGGAGACTTGGGGCCTCTAACAGAGGGCAATGATGATGAGGCAAGATCACCTAGTAACTGAGGACAAGTTTTGTGAGGCTTTTTGTGTTTGGGTTAGGTGTTTTGATATATTTTTAGAATTTTCTTTGTGAAGTTAGTTATTAGTAGGGACTAGTAGGTTATAAGGTAGGCTATAGGTTTCTTTTAGAACGTGGGTGATTTGTTTGACTCCCATTCTGGTATTTCTTGTAATAATTATATTTATTGATTTGAAATAAAAGTAGTTTTGGCATATTTGTTGTGTCTTTTAATGAATTTTGTATTTGAATTGCTTATACTAATCAATAAGGAATACAAATCCTTTTGTTTGTGTCAATGATGAGATGGATAAATCCGCATAAAAGCCTAATAGGATTTTGGCGTCAATAAATATCCCAGAAATTACGCGTGAAAGGTCGTAAGCACGGGACATACATGATATGCCCCGTCAAATCTCATAGGCGTAATAACTAGGACAACGCACCTGAAATAGACCCGTAAACACCGTCACCAAAACAAAGCAACGCGTCAACCCGAGTGAGTTCCATTCAATCATAACCTAATTTAAATTAGCTAGAAAGCATTGTAAAAACGCGATAAATGAAAGTGTGTAAATAAATGCGATAAATCTACACTAGAAAGCAAGTAGATCAAAGCATGTAAACTAATTAACAAAGCATGTAAATATAATTATCAAAGCAAGAAATAAGTAAATACACATTATATTAATGGAGAGGATGATGAATAGTGCAACATTCAACCAAAATGGGGTATCAAACCAAGAACAATTGAAGAAGAACTCTCCAAAACCCTCAAACCCTAAGCTATTCTAAGCTAAAATCTATCCTAAACTAGAATATTTGATTATTACAACAAAAAAAATAAAGGAAAAAGAAAATATAAGGCAAAATATCTCCTAGAAACAGGGGATCGATCGATCGACCCAAGCCATCGATCGATCGATGGTGAATAAATTAGCCCACTGTCGAGAAGGATCGATCGATCGATCCTTTTGATCGATCAATCGATCAAGAAGGTATCAGCCAAGGCAGCTTACTACATTCCTTTTCCTCCTCTTCTTTTGGTTTCTTATTTTTCCTTCCGCTAAAACTCCTGTAACTTCTTCATACGAACTCGGAATCGAGCACCGTTCCCGGACACGCGGAGCTTGCGAGGAGGGCTACAACTTTCGTGAGATGTTGGGCCAGGTTCCCAAGCTATAAAACGACTAAAATCGGGAGGAATGTGTACAAAAATCGAGAGGAATGCGTCTGAACTTCACACTTAGCATCCAAAAACCTATAAAAGCTCAATTAACCCCTGCAAGACATGTTACCATAGAAATACGAGGTTGTCTGGTTAACGAGCATAAATATAGGGAATAAGATACCCGAGGGGGCTAAAATGCATCGGTTCGAGGGATGAAATACGCAATATTTGCATATGATCACACCCCCTAACTTACACATTGCTAGTCCCTATCAATGAAATAGGATGCAACAAGAACTACAAGCAAACCGAAAGCAGAGGATAGTACAAAAGTATGGTATAAAAGCAAAAGGCCACTTTCGTGGGTGATTCGATTGCATTTAGCATATGCAATAAGCCGTTAAACCACCAGGTCACCCTAGTGGACGAGTGTCGTCTCGTGAGGGTTTTCAGGGATGGTACCCACAAACATCACATGGTTTCCTCAAAATATGCCCAAACCAACATGCGACAAGCCCAATAATTGCGAAAAGGATTTCATACGCATTATTAACAAAGTGAATGAATTCAAACAAAAGTAGAATTCACCTCATAGAATTGAAACCTTAAAATGTGGGAGGGGAACGAGCACATGCAAAGTGTGATTTGGCAAAAACTTATATAAACCGGATAAAAATTAAAGTAAGAATATATTCAATCCTTACGGCTATTACACTCATCAAGCGAATTCACTCAAAACAGGGAGGTAACACACAGAACATGCGGGCCTAAAGAGTAAATGTAAATGGAAATTAGTCTGCACACATGTCTCAAATGAAGAACACTATATATAAAATGGAAAACATAATATCAATGAAAGGATACCGCACATTAAAAGAGGCAAAATGCATTTTCATAGATTATCAAAACTATTTCAACTTTTAAATTAAATGCACCCTAAGATCACATATGACTTATATAGGGTTAAAATGTAGGCTAGTCTAGGGTACGAAACGAATGATATGTATGTACGGATTCAAAGTGTTCGGAATGAAAACTCGTGATAATGGGAAAATTCAGGCAATATCGAAATTGGAAAATGATTTCCAAACGGCATTAGATATATCATCAGGGAGAGTAATCAAAGCTTATTGAACTATATACATGACATTTACAACTTTCTCTTTCTTTTCTTTTCTTCTTTTTCTCATGTTTTCTTTTGTTTTCTTCTTTCTCTTTTTCATCACTTTTTTCACATCTCTTTTCTTTACTTTTCAAACTCTCATATGCCCAAATTGCAACCGGCATCATAACAACAACATTCAATCCCACGTAACATTCCAAACAAAGGTATGGAAAGTGTATATATGGGATAAAACTCAAATTTAGAGTTAGTTATGGGATTTTGGGTTATGAAATGAAAGGCTATATTTAGCCTCAAGAGGGTTAACGAGGAGAAACATAGAAGGTGAGGTCAAGGTCAATATGGGTGATATAACAAAGAGGGTCTATGATCATTTCCAAAAGCTTACGCAATTCTCAAGTCAAAACAATATATGAAAATCATGCTCAAGTAACACATTTCAAGTATGAACTCAATTAATGAACGGTCAAATGAAAGAATAGTGAGATTACCAACGAATTCAACGTTTTCAAAGAGGAAAGAATAGTGTATAACACTCACAAACGACGAAAGGTACAAAGCTTACTCGGTGTAAGTATATACAATGCAACAAAAGATTACCGAGTTATAAAAATCTTAAACCAAATCAATATAGCAATAAAAACGCATGTGCTCATGGGATTAAAGTTTAATTCATGAAGTTATTCACAATATCAATAATCTAGACTAAAGACTAACAACTTCTAAAATAGAGAACATGCATCATTGTGTTGTCAATTGGATCGGGCAATTTTTGAAATTTATCATCGGAAACAAAGGGAAAATGCCCAAAAAAGGAGAAAAAAAGAAAGAAAAACTTTTTGAAAATTTTGAATTTTCTAAGAAAAGTATACTAAGTAACTAACATGTGAGCAAAAACATGGACTAAATAAGAAATGGATAGAATATCCCACACCCCCTAACTTAAAACTTGGCATTGTCCTTAATGTGAATTAAGAACCAAGTCAAAGAGAGGAAAAGAGCGATATTACCCAAAATTGGATCGATCCCCATAAGAACAAATCCAAAGAATCTACAAAACAAGTTAGTACCGAGCATAGCAAAAAAAAATAACAAAAAGTTAACTAATTACACTAGACTAAATTAAAAAGGAAAGAAAAAATAAAAAGAAAGAAAGAATAAAAAGCTAGCTATATACAACCTACTATTTAGACTTCACACTAACTGTACACTAGAAGTCTAAATAGCTGAGGGTCCACCATAAGAACGATTTGACTTTGGAGGATAACCGGTTTACCCTCACATACAGGCATGCCCTCCGATAAATATGAATTTCGTTTGAACAACGGAAGGCATGTGTAAGGAGAAGAAATGAACCATCGTCAATTAAAATTTTTGGAGGGACGATGGGGGGTTTGGATTGAACGGGTGACAAAAACATGTGGGGACCGAGAAAAGATGAATATCCTCCCAAAGATTTAGCAAGTGTAATGGGAGGTGGCGCACACAAAGGCAAAGATGCGGTTGTGGAGGGAGACTCGAGCAAGTACTCCTCATCGGCGAAAAGTTTTAAAACATTAAAGTTTGAAACTGAATCATCGAGTACCTGTGACGGTGTGATAACAGAAAATAAAAATGGGGATGAAAGAAATTCAAACTCATGAGATGAATCATCATCGCATGAAGATTGAGTTTCGAAGGAAATAATATCATTTTCAATGAAATGTTCTTCTTTGGGAAACATTCGATATACGTCAAAGGTACGTGTGGTGACAATTAAGTTCAGGAAAAAATAACAAGAAAAGGCAATCACCAGAATAAATAAAGAACGTAAGGAATGTCAATCACACAACACAAAGTTTACTTGGTTCAGCAAGAATGCCTACGTCCACGGTGGTTCTCTCAATATTATTTCTCCTTACTCTGGGGAGTGTTTACATGAATTATGAGTGCCCTAAGATTGACACCTATATAAGGTTTATGCATTTAGTGAGTTAGTGGAAGTTTTCCCCTTTTGCATGACTTCCGTGATATACCTCTTACCAATAAGGGCAACTATTCATTAGTACATGTGGACAAGCCATTTGATAAACCTGAATGTACATGAATTGCCTCACAATATACCTCATGGGGACGGTACGTGTGAGAGCAAATTTGATATACTCGATGTTGGTGAACGAGTTCCCTGATATATGCCTTCCATCATGAGTTTGGTCAAGTAGTACAATGCGAGGGGAAACATTCGATATACGTCGAAGGTACGTGTGGTGACAATTAAGTTCAGCACAAAATAACAAGAAATGCAATCACCAGAACAAATAAAGAACATAAGGAATGTCAATCACACAACACAAAATTTACTTAGTTCAGCAAGAATTCCTACGTCCACGGTGGTGCTCTCAATATTATTTCTCCTTACTCTGGGGAGTGTTTACATGGAAAATAATGCATGCCCTTTTCCCTGGGCAGAGGGTTTGTAATATACATGCTATTTCGGAGAGTTGAGGAGTGGGACTCACCCAAGTTAGCCCACAATACCTATAATATCTCTGAAGAGAGATATTAGGAACTACTGGGTCAAAACTGAGTTGATTGAGGCATAGGGCCTTTGTAGACTTTGGGCTGTGTTTGACTGGGCTTCTCGTCTTAGCCCAAGTGATGAATCGAGGTACCCACAATTACCCCTAAAAATTTTGGGTCACAATTTGGGCTCAACATTTTTAAATGATTAGTTTTAATAGCACTTCTGTGATTCATATCATATTTTTTAACTGAAGTGCCCTTTCTAAACTGACTTCGACGACAGATTGCCTCATTTCTGGTGCATCATGATTAGAAAGGTATAAATCCTTTTAGAGAGGTCATTTCTCGAATCGTCACTTTTCATATCTCTTCGCATTTTCTCGATTTTTCAAAGCTTTCGCTGTAGTTCTTTTTGCTCCCAGGTTTTGTCTTCTATCTTTAAGCTTTTTTCATGTCTTCCCATCGTCCCTGCTTGTGACCTTGCCTCATCCCAAGCTGACATTTACTTCGTAAGTCTTTCTCACTTCTTTTCTCTGCTTCCTCTACTAGTATTTCTTCATATTTGTTACTAGGGTTTTTCTTTTTCAATGAAGAAAATAGGCAATAGATCGATTACTGAATTTAGGAAGTACTATAACATTCCATATTGTGTGAACATTAAATGTGCCCCTATCCCTCGTAATGTCAGAGAAGTTGAGGACGGTCACTGGATTCATGTCCTCTTATTATCCCAGGGGGGTCGCACTTTTCCCCTAAATAATTTATTTTTGCAATTTCTTGGTTATTTCAATATAGTCCCTGCACAGTGCTCGCCCAATGTCTGGAAGATTGTCAATGGTGTACATAGAATAAATTAGCTCTATGGCACCAATTTAGGTCTTACTAAAATCTGCTTCTGTTATTATTTTTCGTGAACAAGCTCTAGTCTTCTGTACCACAAGGCCAGGAGTCTTGATAGGGTATTGGTAGTAAATCGACCTGATTCCCACAAGGACTAATGGCATGAGGGTTTTATTGCTAGAAATTAGTAATTTCCTCCCCATACTGAAGGGTCGAGGTCTGGGAGATTTGTGATTCCCTTTTATGGGGAGGCGTACATAGGTAAGCTTAGTCCTTTTCTACTCATGGACCTTCTATTTTGTGCATGGTTTTTCTCATATCATTTTCACTTTCTTTTTACAGACAAAGAATTTAGAACTGGATCTTCGTGAGATTCTTGCTACCGAGCTGATTAAAGCCTGGAAAATCAGGGAAGTTTTAGCTGACGGTGAGCATCCTCAATCAGCGGCATTCCTTATGGAATATAAGAACGTTAGGTCTAGCTTTATTTCACGACCTGTAGATAGCATCCCCGAGCTAAACGTCTCAAAAGAGGTTGTTACCGACCCAATTCAATTGGACGAGTAGGAGAGCAGTTCTGAGGAGAGCGAGGGCACTGATAGGTGCGGGGACGCGGGTAATTCTAGTGAGGAAAGCTACGGTAGTGAAGAATATTCAAGGTAAGAGTCTTTGGTTGAATCAAGTAGTTCTAGAGAGGAAGACATGGCTCCTCCCAGGAAGAATTTAATCCGAGACGATGATGATGATGTGCTTCTCTCTCATCGATCGAAGAAGCAGAAGTCTAGTGGTAGGGATATTGTCATTAGTTCTCAGTCTACTACCCATGAGATGGAGAAGAAGAAGAAAGAGGAGGATTTAGAAAGAGATAGGAGAGGAAGAGGGAGGAGGAGAAGAAGAAGAAGAAGGTAGAGGAGAAGAAGAAGGTGGAGGAGAGGAAGAGAGTTGAAAGGCAGAGGAAAGAGAGAGAAGAAGAGAGGAGGTGGGGACGAAGGCGGGGCAAGCTCTGGTGCCCGTGTCTGCCTTGCCCAAGGGGTCTTCTATTACCCTGTCCCCTCAGTTGGCTCCTGCACTGCTCGAAAGAGCCATTTTATCGACCGTTCATCAGAAGGCGATGGGGACTAACTAGTTAGCCCTATAGGCGAGTCAGAGGCTAGCCTTGGTAAGTCTACTTTTTCTTCTCTATTCTCGCAATATTCTGTTCAATATTTCTCTAGCTAATATTTCTCTTTTCTATAGTTTGTGATCAATTTTGTTGTCCTCTACTACTGCCGCGACGAGCTGGTAAGGAGGAATACTGAGCTAGAGAGCAAAAATACCGAGCTGGAGGCCGATTTGAAGACTGCCAATGCTGTCTAAAAGTCTTCTGAACTTTCTTTGTCTGAAGCCAATCGAGCAAAGGAGGCGACGATCAAGGAGATTGGGGAGTTGCGGTAATCTTACGACTTGGTTTGCTAGAGAAGATTGACCGTGGTGGAGGAGAATAAGGTGCTGGCGAAGAAGGTGAAGAAGGTGGAATCTGAGGCATCCACCCTTAAGGAAAGCTCGTATAACACCGGATGGGCCACTGCGTATGAGGACACTGATGTTCAGATTGGCTATATAAGTCATCAGAACTTTAAGATGGGTTGGAATAAGGCTCTCCTGGCGATCGAGGTGGATATCGACTCCCCACTGTTTAAAGAGCATGATCTTGGCCCTAAGCATATTGTGGATAAGGCACTTGCTCCTGCCATTGACAAAGGTGTTACTGCTACCCAGACTGTTCCAGCTGGTGCTCCTTCTGACCAGGGGACAGTAATTTCTCCATCTGAGGGAGGTGTACCTACCGCAACGGACAAGAGAAAATAACCAGCGACCTTGGAGCAAACTGAGGTTACCAGCTAGCTTACTCTAGGGAACTCTTTGTATTTTTTCTTTGTTTGTTCTTTCCTTTCGATGATGTATTATGAACTCTTTATTAATGGAATGAAGTTTTGTTCCCTTTTTCGTACTGATTTCACCCTTTAATGCTTATATGGTCTGTAGCTGATTGATGTTGATGAGTATATACCTACTATTTCTCAACTGGGAAGGATCCTTGGTCCTAATGCTAGTACCCAAGTTCGCCAAGCCTTTGTATGGATTTGCAAGTCCCTTAGATTGAGGAACAAGAGCTTTCAAGACCAGTTCGAGTTCGTTGCCAAACTAAAGGATAAACTTCAGGAGATGGAAGAAGTTGGCACTTCCATTCAAGAAGAAGTGATTGCTCTGAGAGTTAAACTTCTGAATGCCTCCGAGATCAATAAAGTTGGAGAAGTTCTTCAATAGGAGAATGAAGCTCTGAGAAGGGAGGTGTCACGACTCAAAGAGCATGCATCGAGAGTTTTATGGGGTTCCTCTTCATCGGCTGGTCCGCGAGCTGGTATAGATGATAGGGGTGCAGCTAGGGAGGTTAACGAGCTTCGAGGAGATGTTCATTGAGCATATGTGATAGCTGTTGGGATCCAAAGAGATGTTACGCTGCTGAGGCATCTGTTCAAGAAAGGTCCTCGGCGAGTGTGAGCTGATGGTTATGATTAGGGCTGGACAGATACTTTGACGAGTTTGGTAGAGGTTTAAGAGCTATCCTTTATTAGGGGATGGTTGAATGCTCTCAGGGAGCTCAAGGTCCCCTGGAACTTGGTGCTATGGTATCGTCATGAGATATCTCCTTCAACTCTGATGCCTAATCCTTTCAGGAAGGACGACCAATGGATCCCCATAGATGCTATCCCCAGGCGGCTACTGGAGCCAAATGCAAATAAAGTTGAGTTGGAGTTAGCTCCTCACCCAGACGATGGCCGAAGAGCGCAAGTAGCCGATTACCTTGCTCGAAGGTCTAATCCCCAATAGGATTTACTTAATTCATTCAATGTAACTGTGTTATAAATGCAGTGAAGTAATAAAATAATTATGTTTTGGGAAATTTGCCGACTAAACATGTGTATTGTATTGTCTCCTTCAGTAACTTGTTGTTTTGATTATTTTGGGCTTTACTTAACCGACTAGAGTTGTATTGCGTGAGTATCCTTCTAGTCCAGTATGCTTTTAAGATACCATTCTTCCCTACTTTACCTTTTAGGTCGTGTCATCACACTTCCTTAGGCCTACATGTGGCAATGGCAAGGATACACCTGGTGTTAGATGTTTCATCCGAGCAGGTTTTTTTCGAGCCAAACATCGTTTGGCAACCAATATCGGTTTGGCTGAGCTGACTAAGGGTCCCTTGTAGGGCTTCATATATTGCCAAGGACAACGATAAGAGGTTGCTCATGTTAAATGACGAGAACCTGAGGAGGGCAGTACTCTGCTTATATGTGTCAAGAGGAGAGACTGTCACTTGGAAAAGGTGCATAAGTTATAAAGTTTCTGAAAAGAAATCAACACTTGTAAAAATGCTACTGCCAAACAATCTTTTATTAATGAGTAAGGAATTGTAAATTTCGACATCATAACAAAAGATTCAAACAAAAAAATTAGAAGTAGAATTTCTTTAAATTGCCTTCGTTCCAAGCTCGGGGTATTTCCCTACCCTCCAGCGTTTCTAAGTGATAGTCTCCTTGCAGGTTGTACCTTATCACCTTGAATGGTCCTTCCCAGTTCGGTCCTAGCTTGCCATCCGATGGTTTCACTAAGCTTCCAAGAACTTTCCTTAGGATGTAGTCCTCAACTTGGAACGCCATTGGATTGACCTTCTTATTATAGTGCTTCGCCTACTGTTACTGATAGCCTGCGAGTTTCACTAGAGCTAGTTCTCTGTGCTCATTAGCTAGGTCAAGTTCAGCGAGTAAAGCTGCATCATTCAAGCCTTGGTCGACCAGGGTGGAATTTATAGTGGGGAGGCCAGCTTCTAAGGGGATGATTGCCTCCATACCATATGTCAGTGCAAAAGGGGTTTCCCCTATTGATCATCGCGGGGTAGTTCGATAAGCCCATAGGATATGTGGTAGCTTGGTCACTCATTCCCCCTTGGCTCACTCCAAACGATTCTTTAATCCATCAATTACTATTTTATTAGAAGCTTCAGTTTGTCCATTGCTCCGGGGATATGCCGCCGAGATGAAATGGTGTCTGATCCCGTGGTCGTTGCAGAAACTTTGGAAGGGGACACTTTTAAATGGCATTCTGTTGTCAGTAATGATGGTCCTAGGGATCTAAAATGAGTAATTATGTTCTTCCATATGAATCTCATCATATCTGCGTCTCTGATGTTCGCCAGAGGCTCTGCTTCAATCCATTTGGTGAAGTAGTTTATTGCGACCAACAGATACTTGCGATTACCGGCAGTGGTAGGAAGAGGGCCAACGATGCCCATTCCCCATTGGGCGAAAGGCTAAGGGCTAGTAAGTGATTTTAGGTCACTGACAGGTTGGTGAACCATAAGAGCGTGTAGTTGACATTTCTCACACCTGCAAGCATATACCCCAGAATCTTTCTACATGTATGGCCACTAGTAGCCTTCCTTCATTGTTCGAAAGGCTACCGATCTACCCCCAATATGGCTCCCACAAATTCCTTCATGAAGCTCGTTCAGAACTTGCTCGACGTCCTTCGGGTGAACACATTGGAGGTAAGGGCCAGTGAAGGATCTTTTATACAGCTTGCCCTTAAGAGATAAGTGAAAACGGGTGGCTTTGACTCTTATCTGATGAGCGGCCTTCTTATCATTTGGTAGGACACCATCTTTTAAATAATACCTCAGGGGGTCCATCCAACTGGGGGCCGGTTCGATTTGGAGAACATGGCCTACGTCTGGCAGCTCGTTGCTCTGGCTGATGCTTGGCTAGGCGAGGAAGTCGATAGGAATTATTATCTTTAAGTCAGAGTTGATTCCTAAAATTAAGGTCGATAGGGCGTTAGCATGACTGTTTTGTCCTCTGGGAAACTGCTGGATATTGACTTGCTCAAAGTTAGACATTAATTTCTTTGCTAAGGTAAGGTAGGCTTCCATTCTCTCATCCCTCGCGTTGAAGTCTCCACTTATCTGATTGGAGACTAGTTGTGAGTCATCGAACACCTGGAGTTACTTTACCATATTGGAGGTAAGGGCCAGTGAAGGATCTTTTATACAGCTTGCCCTCAGGAGATAAGTGAAGGCAGGCGACTTTGACACTTATCTGATGAGCGACCTTTTTATCATCTGGTAGGGCACCATCTTTCAAATAATCCCTCAGGGGGTCCATCCAATTGGGGGTCGATTCGATTTGGAGAACATGGCCCACGTCTGGAAGCTCATCGCTCTGGTTAATGCTCGACTGGGCGAGGAAGTCGATAGGAATTATTCTCTTTAAGTCAGAGTTGATTGATGAACTCAAGGCCGCTAGGGCGTCAGCATGACTGTTTTGTCCTCTGGGAAATTACTGGACATTAACTTGCTCGAAGTTAGACATTAATTTCTTTGCAGGCAAGGTAGGCTTCCATTCTCTCATCCCTTGCATTGAAGTCTCCACTTATCTGATTGGAGACCAGTTGTGAGTCGTTGAACACCTTGATTTGCTTTGCCCCCAATGCCTGTGCCCTCTACAGGTCTGCTATCAATTCTTCATATTCTGCTTCGTTGTTGGAGGCTTAAAATCTAAGCCTGATTCCTTGCTCGAGGATTGTATTATCCGGGATAATGATCACAATGCCTACTCCTTCCCCTTTGGAGTTGGAGGCTCCATCAACAAACAGTCGCTAAATACCTTACGTTGAGTGATCTTCCCTCTTACCAACGAATTAAAGTTGGTCGCAAGGATGTTCTCCTTTAAATTTTATGATGAATTCAACGAGGACATGTCCCTTGATTGCATTCCTTGGTTGAAACTGGATATCGAATTGCTCGAGATCGACTGACCACTTTGATAGTCTATCGGACAGATCTTCTTTTCGCAGGACTACTTTGAAGGGGTGATATGTAAGGATGATTATGGAGTGAGCTTCGAAGTAGTGTTTTAATTTCCTCGAGGCTACCATAAGTGCAAAGGCGATCTTTTCCAGTGGTAGGTATTACTGCTCGGCGTCCAAGAGGGTCTTTCTCACGTAGTAGACTGGGTACTGGATTCCCGTTCTTTCGCATACCAGTGCAGAACTGACAGAATGGATGGAAACTGCAAGGTGTAGGTACAGGGAATCATTCTCTTGAGGTAATTATGAGCAAGGGTGGTGTGATGAGATAATCATTGATCTCCTCTAATGCTTTCATGCAATACGGGTTCCACTCCACTATTTTTCTTTTATTCAATAGCTGGAACAACGGTTGGCACTTATTGGATGACTTTGAGATGAACCGATTCAAGGAGGCAAGCATGCGTGTGATCTTTTGTACGCCTCTTATAATGCGAGGAGGATGCACCTTCTTGATTGCATCAATCTGGTCTGGGTTGGCCTCAATGCCTCTCTCTCTAACCAAGTACCTGAGAAATTTTCCTGACTGGACACCGCAGGAACACTTTCTAGTGTTGAGCTTCATTCGGTATTTCCTGAGGATTTCGAAGGTCCTTGATAGGTCTGAGAGGTGGTATTATTTATGCCTGCTCTTGACGAGCATATCGTCGATGTAGCCCTCTATGGTATCTCCCATTTGGTCTTTAAACATTTTGGTGCCCAGCTGTTGGTAGGTTGCTCCTGCATTTTTAAGCCCAAAGGGCATAACTTTGTAACAATACAATCCGACGATAGTGATGAACGTTGTCTTGTCTTGGTCTGGTGGTCCCCCGAGTATGCATCCAGGAAACTCATTCTTTCATGAGCTGCTGTGGCATCCAGCAACTGGTCGATCTTTGGGAGAGGAAAATTGTCCTTAGGGCATGCCCTGTTAAGGTCCATGAAGTCAATATAAAATCTCCATTTCCCATTGCTCTTTTATAACCACCACTGGGTTGGACAGCCATTTAAGGAATTGAACCTCCCGTATGGATCCTACATCTAGCAGCTTCTCCACTTTCTTCTCTGTAACTTTGGCTTTTTCGGGTGCATTTTTTTGTGCTTTTTGCGCTATTGGTTTAAAGGTCGGGTCAACGTGCAATCGATGACAAACCACGTTGGATCAATCATGGGCATCTCATAAGATTCCCACATGAAAACGTCCAAGTTGTTTTGAAAAAGTGATGTTAATTGCTTCTTCTCTCGAGCTGTGAGAGTGGTTCCAATCAAGAACATCCTGTCTTTTTTGCTACCACCGGCGGCTACCTCTTCCAAGTTTTCAATGACCCGCTAAGAAGGGAGGAGCCTAGTCTCCTCCACTCCAGGTCTTTCATACCTTAGCTCCTATCTTGAAGGTATCAAACCTTCTTGTTTCTCCACCTTCTCTTTGGCCTTATCGACCTTCTTCTCTGATTTTGGGCAGATGGCTGCTATGAAGCACCTTATTGCCATCGCTTGATCTCCGTGGATCTCCATTACTCCTCGCTCAGTCACATACTTGAGTTTTTAATGGTAGGTCGAGGGGACGGACTTAATTGCATGTGGCCATCCTCTGATGAGGATAGCCTGGTAGGGTGAGTCAATGTCGACTACAAGAAACTCGATCATTTTGAAGACACTTCATGCCCTCACTGGTAGTAAGATCTTTCCCAAATGGATAGTCACTTTTCCAACGAAGCCAACTAGAGGGACAGTGACTTCCTTCAAGTCGGCGACGCTTAACTTTAATCCTGAACAGGTCTAGATACATTACTTCGGATGAGCTTTCGTGGTTGATGAGCAACCTATCGACATCATAGTTTGCTATCCCGAGTGTAATGATCAAGGCATCATGATGGGGGGTTCTCACTCCCACTAAGTCTTCATCTATTAACACGATGTGTTTACTGTAGTCGATGTCATTTGCTCATAGACGCTTTCCTGCCTATGATTTTATTGTATCGATTTGAAAAGCTTGCATTACCCCCATAAGCTTTTTCACTTTTGGTCGAGCTGAATTTCCTTAAATGTGCTTTTGATCCGATGCCCCATGAATTACTGCGAACTCATGGCCAACATCCTCCTCGAGCACGTTGTCGAGCCTCGGATCTCCATTAGCAGCGACCTTCTCTGCCTTCTTCTCCACAAATTTATTCAAATGCCCAGTTTGTGCCAACTCTTTAAGGTGAGATTTAAGAGCCTTGCAATGCTCGGTTTTATTCCCACGCTCTTTATGGAAAGCACACCGTAGTGCGTTATTCCTTTTCGAGGGATCTCCTCCCATCTTTCTGGGCCATTTGACGAATGGTTTATCTTTGATCTTGACTAGGATCTTGTAGATTGGTTCTTTAAAAACAGTGTTCACTGCCTAAAACGATTTCAAAGCATCGTTTTGTTCCCGTTCTTGGGACCACCTTTGCCCTCATTCTTACTTCCTTTCTTCTAGTTCTCAGCTTCATCGCCAATCTTGTCGACGAACTTGGCGCGACCACTTTCCCATGCACTAAGGCGGGTTACATTCTCAACTTTAATGTACCTTTCGATACGATCCATTAGGTTGTCAATGGTTGTGTCCTCCTTCTTAATGAGGGATTAGTATAAGAGGTATGAGACGGGTAGGCCAATTTTAAAGGATGCCATGGCGACCTACTTCGAGCAGTCCTCGACCTTGTTGAACAGTTCCCAATATCTTTTTGCATAGTCCCTGAAGCTTTCTTGAGGCATTTTATTTATTGTCAACAGGGCATCCATCCTCTTTGAATGGGAGCTGCTAGTGATGAAGCAAGCTATGAAAAGCTCTGCAAGGGACTTGAAGCTCCTGATGGATCTGTGAGGGATTCTTTCGAACCACTTCTGGGCCACATCGTGCAAGCTCAAAGGAAAGATTTGGCACATTAGTGAGTCCCTGTGGTTCCAGAGAGTCATGGTCTGCCTATACTACCTAGCATGATCGATAGGGTCTATCTTTCCGTCGTAGATCTTGAATCTAGGAATTGTGAACTTCTTGGGGGCTTCTTCTTCCTCTATCTCCCTTGATAAAGGGGATTTCATCTGGGTCTTTTCGTCACCTGGCTAGATCTCTAGTCGATCTGGCACCCCGATGTGTTGTGTGCTGGTCCATTTCTCTCCGGACCAAATTCTATATGTCATCGTTTCCTCAAGATGGACTCCTGTAATGGCGAGCTTGTTGTTGTTTCTCGAGTAAGTCATCATCCGACCTGTGTTCCTCGAATCTCTGAGATCCACATCTAGGGCTCCTTCCTCGGCTGCGAGACTTGTTCACCTGAGGGCTAAGAGTGCGATATTGACGTTGCCTGGTGCTACGATGGAGTTCTTTCTCTATCCTTTACAATCTCCTTTTGAGGTAAGCATTCTCATATTTTTTTCTTGCGAGTGGCCTCGACTTGCTTTTAGAGCCTAGCCTCATAGGCATCGATCAACCTGGAGATCTGCGTGGACCTGGATGGTCCTTGACTTTCTTCTTAGGTTTGTCGTTCTGGGTGAGCCCTATGATTTGGACGTCGAACATCAGATCTGATCCTGCGAGGGGCAGGCTGCTCTTGGATATCCCCTACTTGAGGGGCATTGCTACTATGACCAGACATTCCAAATTCTTTATTGGTGAGGGCTTTCTTAAAGGAAGACAAACGTTTCCCACAAATGGTGACAATTGTGGTGATAATTAAGTTCAACACAAAATAACAAGAAAAGGCAATCACCAAAACAAATAAAGAACGTAAGGAATGTCAATCACAGAACATAAAATTCATGTGGTTCAACAAAAATGCCTATGTCCACGGTGGTGCTATCAGTATTATTTCTCTTTACTCCGGGGAGTGTTTTATAGGAAAACTAATTCATGCCCTTTGCCTCGGACGGAGGGTTTGTAATATATATGTTATTTTGGAGAGTGGAGGAGTGGTAATCCCCCACATTAGCCCACAATCCATAATACCCCTGAAGAGAGATTTTTGGAACTACTGGGTCAAAACTGAGTTGATTGAGGCGCAGGGCCTTTGTAGACTTTGGGTTGCGTTTGACTGGGCTTCTCGTCTGGGCCCAAGTGATGAATTGAGGTACCCACAGTACGAGGTCAATGAAAGGTGAGAATCATATCGCTTAGATTAATCGTGCACCGCAGGATAGGGACCCATACCGGGGGGTCACTTTGTGACGGGTCCCTGTCCTACGGGAACAGTTAATATTGCCATGCTCTGGTGATGTAGTGTGCAAAAATTTATGATTCTTTATTATTATCTTATGGAGATTTTTTATTTTTGTATGCCAAGTAAAGGGCGTACTACCACTACGAGGGATAATATAAAAATATAATGAAAATAAAAATAGCATGGAGCATGAAGATTACACTAAGGATGGTGATAGAGGAGCATGTGAATATACAAGTGAGTGAGATATATGTGCAAGGTAAGAGAGTGATATGGAAATAGTGTAAGTGATCATGTGAATATAATCAAGTGAAAATGTGTTCTAGTGACACTAAGCATGATTCATCTACACGTGGTGTGTGATATGTGTAAGTAAGCATGGAGATTTATACAAGTGAGGAAAATGAGGGTTTGTGATAGTGAAGCTAAGCATGGATAATCTACAAGTGGTGTGTGGAGCATGTAAGTAAAGGTGAAACTACATACAAGTATAAGTGTGTGAAGTGAGTATGAAGAATATATACAAGTGGGTGTAAGGTAAAAGATGGTGAGCATGTATAAGTGAGTGAAGAGTGATATATACATGAGGAGAAAGAATGGTAGAGATAAGCATGAGGTAAAATACACAAGAAGTAATTAAAGGAGTAAAGGGAACATATAGGTGGTATCATATGTACACATGTAGAAACACAGGAGAGTAAAGAATTAACATTCATGTAGAAACTATAGTCCAATCATCTAAAAAGTCCCTTACAGTGTCAACCCTATGGCCATCCGTCTCTGATTCCTCTGATGTGGGCTCAGGCCTCAAAGTTGGGATGAGGGGAGAAAGAAAGAAGGAAGAAGGTTACCTTCCTCCCTCTCTTTAACCTATTTTGGCCTAGCACTATGGGTGATTTGAGGATATGGAGGTCCACTTTTTGCCACTCTTTTCGTCATCTTCGCAGTCTAGGCTCGGATATAAAATTGGTCATCATCAAATGGCGTTGACACGAAGAGAAATAGTCGCCAAGCTATTTTTCTCAAAACAAGCAAAATAATATCTCCGCCTCCAGATAACAGCATCAAGTTTACACTAATTCATGCAAAACCAAATGATTCGAAGGGTCCGGGGACTATGTTACGGAATGGGAAGTTATTAGGTACCCCTTCCTCCCTTTTGGTCTTTCATGCGCTATGTTAAACTTCTCTTTTTTCTCCATGATGTGTGTGTACATGTGTATAATATAAATAATGGGAGAATAGAATTATTCGACTCGCATCATTGAATGGACGTAGAAGAATCATTTGTAGGAGTGTACCCGAAAATATTAATAAACATAAGATATGGGAGTTTATTGAATCACGAATCACTATGAAAGAGAGAATGTGCATGTCGGACGAGAGACATGTATAAAGGTGTCCAAGACTCACAAAAATAGATATAATATACTATAAAATATTTGAAATGAAAGGGGAGGACTCGAATCTTGGGATTGGCCCAAGGGGCATCAAAGTCCATTTAGTTCGAAAATAGCATAGGAGTGGGGTTCAACCCATAAATCCAACTGTAGAACTTCTATTATGTGTTTTTGGAGATAAGTGTGTTTAACAGTGAAAATGTTAGAAAATAGAAGTCTTACTTTTGGAATTTATGAATAGACTTTTTTGTCTTTTGGGGGTTTTTATGAAAATAAGTTATGTGCGGTAATACTAATAGAAAAGTGAGAATTATTTGATGTGAGATAATAAATTAAACTAGAAGATGAGAATAAAATGGATAATATAACTTAAATGAATAAAACTAGAAAAGAATTAGGGATGGACCTCCTTGTAGGTCTTTGTTGTTGAATTTGGAATGTAAGTATGCTAGTTTTTGTAGTGGTATGAAGGTAATATGATAGGGTGAGGTAATAGGTAAGTGATGTAAGAAAGTGAGGTGAGGGAATGTTGGAAAATGAGCTTTTTTGGAAAAGAGAAGGCTCTGATTTCAAGAGAATGTTCGACGACTGTTGAAAGGGTACCTCTTTCTAAGGGTTACGTCATGGATCTTGTATAGTGTAATTTGAGGTTGGGGATGTCGATTGGCATGTACCTTGGCCTGCTTATTGGCATAGGGCCTACCTTACTGAGCAAGGAAAAGTATTTCATATCAATAGGCAGGGTGTTTGGGGTTCCTATAGGCAGTTCGAAAAAAATCTTCCAAAAAAAGGGCATAAAATGCAAGCCTTAAGTTCAAATCACACACGCTCGGGACCGCTGGAAATGGAACTCAGAGACCTTCAAGAATCTATTGAACCACTCCGGGTCCTGGAATTAATCAAAGTTATATGGGGCTCGAATGCACATGAATACCCTTTGGAGTGAAAGGGGACGTTCGTGTGAACTGTGAGGCCAATTTGTGCATGGAATGGACCATTGGAAAGGTAATTTAGTGACCTTCAATATCTCTTGGAGCTTCGCACAGTTTCGAGAGTTACCAAGGTCTAATGGGTCTCGAAAATGCCTGATGTCCCTTTAAAGTAAAACAATTGGTTTGAGCAAACCATAAGTCCAATTTACGCATGGGATAGACCATTAGAAAGGGGTTTTAGGGTGATTCAAGGTTTCATTTATTTTCACTCAGTTTGCAGAGATAATTGAACTCAAATCGGGCTTCGGATCATTCGGTAGCCTACAGATCAGTAATTAGAGTAAAACGGATTGTTCGTATAGATCGTGATGCTGATGAGCACCGGGATACACTATTGAAAAATGGATGTAGAAACCTTCTAGTTTTCATTGAGCTTCATCGAGGTTGGTGAGTATCATGGATAAACATGGCCCAAAAGCACCTAGTAGCCTTTAGATCAGTAATTAAAGTAAAACGAATCATTCTTGCTGACCGTGAGGTCAAATTATGCATGGGACTGACCATTGGAAAGGGTATTCAGAGCCTTTTGTGGTTTCATTGAGGTTCACTCCGGTAGGAGAGTCTAACAGAGTCAAACAGGTCTCGAGAGTGCTCAATGGCCTCCATATTAGTACTCAGAGTATGATCTAGGGTTTATAGTGAGCGAATGAGTGTTAGGGACCTAAGTTGGTGCTTATGGAGGTACTAGGATGAGATATATACACTGACGATCCTCTATACTTATAAAACAACTGTAGTTAAAGTTTATGTTTTTTGTATTTAGAGTTTTCGATAACAACGACTAGCCTCTTTACACGACCCCTCAGATCTGTCTCAATCAAAAGGACACGAATGTCGGGTAACGGTGTTTCTTATAATATCATTGATTTAGTAATTTGTAAACACTTTTGAATTTTTTTTGTTTTAACTTGTTTTCTATATTTGCACTTTTGAGCTCTAAGAAACTTGAAAAATGGTTGCGTGAAAAGTGTTTGGTTAACTTTTGGAGTGACCTATTTCGGCAAATAATATCTTACTCAATAATTTTTTATATTTGTAATGGTAATGGTTCTCAAATTCATCATAAGAATAATTTTCAAAGCCCCCCAAAATCGATGCTTTTTGGCGAATACTTGCAAAAAAAGAAAAATGAAAATTATTAAATGACTTTAAGTGAGTATTTAAAAAAGCAAACAAATGATTCTTGGATAACTAAGGAAAGAGATTTTTCAAATAAAGGGACCCAAAAAATTTACGATAATGGTTTTTGACATTATTATGGTATTAGTTCTCCTAACTATTATACATAAAACTCTTAAAATTATTATAATGAAAATTTTGAAAAGAGCTATGATAATATTTTTCAATTTTTTTAGTTTAAGTGAATTTTAACTATAATCAAATTCATTCTATGCTCATATTCAGAATCAAATAATGAAAAATCTGAAAACTATTAATGATAGGAAAATCATTGTTATGATAAATAATTGTATACATTATTTGAATAAAATGATGATTTCTCTTTTGAAACTTTAGAAAACAAGGAATGTTTTGAGGAAAATGGGAAATCCAATGATTTTGATCAAAGGAGTACTATTTTGGAATGAACCATTGTTATTTTGGCCCAAGTCATTGAAGAGGACAAAAATGGAGAGGAAATGGAAATTGAATCACTTACCAATGAAATGATTTCCTCTTTGAAAAACAAAGATCATGTGGATTTCATCTTAAATAATTTTTAAAGATAAATTTATTGAAAGAGAATCTTTCTTCGTTGAAATTCAACCAATGCTTGATGATGATAATTCTATCAAGGTTAATTTATTTCCTCGCTAATTTTTTTTACCGTTATCGAATCATTACAACTGCCACAAGAATCACATGAAAGTCTTGAGTAATTTGCCCGATTCTTGTCAAACAATTATTTTTTTAAATGATTTTTATAGGTGGTAATTTTTGAAAATTAATGGCACTCAATGCACATAAGATAAACATGAATGAATGTAATAGTAAGTAATGAAGTCACACACAAAAAATATATATACGTAGTTTGAAAACATGCCTACGTTCATGGGGTGCTAGGGTTTATTCTTTATTGCTCTAGAGAACCGATCAAAAAATTTATATTATGGCTACTCCCTCGGTGTAAATACTTGTTAAGTATTAAAATTCGGTCTAAGAGTGAAAAATATAGCCACCTTAGGGAGACCCTAAACATTTCGGGCAATTCTAGTGTCCAAAATTACACAGGCACATACTCGGCACAAGTTCTCAAGTCGGACACCTATGATTGATAAAGAGTCCAGGTTAAAGTAAAATCATTTAAGTTCATCTCCTTAATGAATAATTATGATAAGATATCAGTACAAACTCTTAAGTATATCTATTAGAGCTTAAGACTCTCTTATGCTCTTTTATAAATGTTAACCTACCCCCATGAAGGGGGATGGAATATTGTAATGTCGAGCAGTATTATAACTCAACCGATTAGTTTATAAAGAAATATATAATAAATATTATCACCCTATTGACGTATGCTTTTTGCCTAACCACTTATACCTTATGTTGTATGTGAGACCCCATTACTTTTTGTTACACTAATTTTTGTTTGTCTTGTATGCATTAAATATGACTACGTATAGGAAATTACTAACAACACATTCTGTAATTGCATTTGCCCTTACAAATGATCCTCCTACCATTCCAATCGAATTTTGTGGGGAGAAAATCCAGGCTTTCTTAGGTATCATTTTTACTTTTCTGCGCATTAAATCCAAAAGTCCCATCATCTGTCAAAAAAATTTCAATGGCGATTGTTACTTTCCCCCGCCCAAAACATGCCTCTCGTTGCATGCAAAACTCCTATTTTTTCAAAGGACTGAAATTAAATGACAGATATATTAATCCCTCAAACTCAACATATTTTATGGGTGGACCCTAAAAAATCAACTTCTAATGTATATAAGTTGAAATTTTTAGTTTTACATAGTAGTTTGTTTTTTCTTTTTAATTATTCCCTTGTATAATTAGTAAGACAATTTTGTTCTTTTTTTGTTATGCTCAGTTCTCACATATTTTGTAGAATAAATGGGCTATAACAATCATGGTATTGCTCGATATTGGATGGTATATTTCTCTCCTCCTTTTTAACTTGTGTTTGAGATCACATTGAAGACAAATTTGGGTGTGTGAGATTTGATTTCCATTGCTTTTTAAGTTTCCTTAATTGTATAGATGTTCTTCCTAGGAATGCTTTTGTTGTAAGAATCAAATTTTTCAAAAATATTTTTTCCTTTTGTGTTGGCATTGTTAGGTTGTTTGCCTATTTGTATTCGACGTTTTCATATATTTGTTCCTCTTCATTATATGAACAATAATTCATGTTTAAAGATTTTTTGTTGATTATTACCTAAAATTTTTAATACAATTTATATGATGGAAAACTTCATGTGTACAGAAATTTGAATCATCAAACACATTCCAAAAATACATGCTTATGTTTCATTTAAATCAATTATAATTCGATAACCATGCGCGCATAGTGAAAACTATTTACCTTGTGAGCTTTTGATCATATTCTTCCTTTTAAGTATGCATACACTAACTCTTTTCTCTTTGAAAAATTGTATTCATGTCATTGGTGATCTCATTATTCTTATTTTAGTCATTCGTTTTAGGATTTCATGGTGAAATTCAAACTTTAGGATGTTTATTGATATTGTGGAGATCAAAGAATTATGTGAACCCTTGAAAATGAACATACGCCATCTTTCCTATTAATCCCATATTAACTTATCTCTCCCATTAAATACGTTATCTAGTAAACCCCATTAAGCCAATAATATAACCCTTCATTTAATCACGCATATCATATAACCAACTCGATATTGGATTTTAAACCATATAAACACGTTTCTTACCTTTGTTTAGAAACATGTTTGGGAAGGAATGTTGATTTGTTATATAGTAGAATTTTAGCATGTGAGGTGGCTTTTTTTTTTGTGTTGTTACAAGAAAATGTAAGAAAACGAAGGAAATCACGAAAAGTGAGAATCCAATTGTTCTTGGAATAAATAAAAAATCAATTCTTATTTTTTATATTCATTTATTAAGCCTAATTTGAGAAGGTTATGTTCCATTTTATTTTTAGACTTTATCATTATTCCAAGTTTTATCCCCCAAACACTGAATCTGTAATTCTCTTCATTCTTACACGTCACCTAACCTACTTTATAGCCATATGAAAGTACTATGTGATCCTTGGGTAATAATAATTTTGAAGTCAACATAATTAAAATGAGAGGCTAGGGTTCATTTCACATATTTTATTTAACGATATCTTTAACGAGATTATTATTTCCATTTAAAATCAATGTTTTTCATTATTGTCATTTGTTCGGATTATAATAGTTTTAATCGAATCAGAAATTATATTCATGTCGTGCAGAACACACTTTCATGATTTTAAGATATGAAGTATTGCCAATAATTTTTCTAGTGTTACAACTATCACGTGCTAATGTATTATTAAAATTGTTTAATGATGTTGAGTTTCTATGTGGAGTATGGTCAATTATTCTAAACAAACTTGATGTTTGTGGGTTTCCTTCCTGAAATCTATCACGAGACAAAACTCATCCACTAGGGTAACCTAGGGGTAACGTTTTATTATGTATGCAAAATGCAATCGTATAACCCATGAAAATGGCTTTTTATTAATGTTATATAAATATATTTTAGTTAGCCTGTATCTTTTCACATTTTCATTCATCTTTATTGCTAGGGACTAGCAATGTGTATGTTCTTGGGTGTGATTAGTAATGAATATTGCATTTAGCACCCTTTATTCTAGCTCATTCTAGCATTATCATGTCCATTGTAACAACCCTCGCTTTTGGGAGCCCATTGTATAATTATTTACTATGTTGAGTAGTTGCATATATAAAATGCTTCATGTGGGTAAGTATTAATTTGATGAAATAAGTTAATATTTACTAATAAGTTGCATGATACCATGTGTGTAAGTAGTTGTTACCATGTGGTGTTCTATTTTGTCATGAAGAATTAATATGGCAATTTGAATTAAAATGGAACCGGAACTTAATATGGCTTATAAGATTTCCAAATGATAATTTGGAGGGTGTAGTCAGCTCCGGGAGGTGCGAGACAGTCAAAATGTGTGCCATATTGTATTTTGGGATTTTGGACACTTTTGACTGGTTTTGGCATATTGCGTATTAGAAATTAACTATTGCGGTATTATTACTTAAAGGTTGGAGACTTTTAATCTTAAGCCACGTTTTAGTCTTTCCCCAAGTCTTTCATTTTCTCTTATTTGCCCTAAGTGCTCTAGCCCTAGAGTGAGAGAGAGTGAGAGTGGAAGATTGGAAAGAAAAAAAAAGAGAGATCTTAAAGATTTGTGGTTTGATCTTGATTTCTTCTTCAACCAAGCCTGATATTGAAGCCCCAAGGCAAGTTTTCTACTTGCTATTATATGGTTTAAGATGAATAATTAGTATGGGTAGATATGTATAGTTTTGATGTAATATAATTGTGGTTTTTGGTTGGATTTATGGGTATCAACATCTTTGGTAGAGATAGATTGTTAATTGAGGTAGAAAAATGTTGTTGGGAGCATTTATGATCTTTTGGTATCATTAAATGTAGTTGGATGATTTTGGGTTGGTTATTTATTTTGGGTTTAGAAGATATTAGGAGAGATAGGTCTAGGTCTGCTATGGCCGGTCGACCGCGTATCTCAGACCGGTCGATCGGGCCTTCGGATGAGGGCACACTGCTTTCTTTCAAAGGCATGAAAATAAGGGCGCGGTCGACCGCGGTTCTACCACAGGTCGACCGTTCCGTCCGAAATGAACTTTCTGCTTTCTTTCAAAAGCTAAAATTTGAGACGCGGTCGACCGCGGTCTTGGGACCGGTCGACCGGTCCCCTATTTTCTTACCCAACTTCCCACTTTTGTTTTTAATCCTTTTCTTCCCCTAGGAACTTAGGACTCTTCTTGAATGAAGTAAACCTTGGCTTTTAGAGTCCTAGTTGAGTTGGTTGTCACCCTAGTGTTGAATGGGTTTCACTTGGGGTTAAGTCCGGGGGAGAGGTTGTCCTAGTGATGTTAAGGCATCACTTTTCTTTGTGCATCCTAATAAATATGGATGAGAATTGTAGGCCCATACTTGGAGACTTTAGGGGCTTGAAATGAGGCATAAGACCTTAAGCTTGGGAAACGAAAATAACCTCCTTGGAGATTTATTCGAGGCATAACCTAGGATGAAAAGTAATGAAATATCCTATGATAACGGTTTCAAACAAATGAAACATGTAAATGTAAATGAAAATGAAAAGTATGGTTTTTATAGTAAATGCTAATTTACTTAAACACACCTCTCTAAATGCTATCATAAGGGAAGCTCGCGCATGAGGTGATGTTCCTTGACTAGTGAATGCAGGGAGACTATAGTCCTCGGCCATATGCGGGTTTATTATATGTATTTTTCTGCGCTAGTGAAGTAATTCCGGGTGTGGTTATGACTCACTCGCAGGCATATGGCCACATCCCGACGTGCGTTAGGTACCCAGGCTGCCTTGTTTGATGGGCCCCTGGAAGATGATAGTCATTTAGGGGCGCGCCCAGTGGGGAAACTCGGAGGGGCAGTCTTAGAATCGTTATATGTATAAGAATATAGCTTTTCTAAAACTCAACTGGAACTTGAGGGTTGTATAATTCCACTAAATGATATTATGACAATTGCATTCCTTCTAAGGAATGGGAATTGGAATGAAATGAGAAGATAATGTTAGGATATTCCTGTTAAGGAATTGAAACTGGATTAAAGTGGAAATTGGTGAATACAAGCTTTTAATTTAGTTTTAAAGTTAATTTTGCATAATTTCATCTTCATGCATAGTCTCTTTTAATCATGTCATTTTCACTTGTTTTCTTATGATCCATGCTTAGGTTGTTAGAGTGTTGATTTCTATACCCATGTTTTGCTATTCATATCTAGCATGCTTTTTGTTCATCTGGGAACTATATATAAACCGGGTCCTGACCCGTTCATTTTCCTCTATGTTGTGCTTGTTATTGTATCCGCCCAGGTGCTCCTCCGCAAGGACGCCCGTGTTGATATTCCTACTCTTTTGCTTTTAAGGAGCTGTATGAAATTGCGGATATTACAGGATGTTTTGCTAGACGCCCTCATTCTTTTGATATCTAGTTATGATCGGGTCTGTCACTCGGGCGAGTGGCCCAAATCTTGTAATTGCTTAATGAATGTAAAACATAACATCTAACTGTTGTGATTACTTTTGTGTAGCTGTGAACCGACAACATATTCGGTTCTTCTCTTTGTATATAGTGGTTTTAGACGTATGTTAATTATGTTTCTTTGAATTCCACTATTGTTCTAGAATGGGTTGTTTAAATTGTTTTCTTAACTTAATTTTTTTTTATCACATAAATTATTTTAACAACCCGTTTTCTGAATTTATTGGGTGGTTTTCTCGGTTACTCTTACTATATTTGTGGTGCTGAGAATGATTTCCGTCCATGATTACCGTATATGTCGGAGTATTGGGCTGGCCACCCCTTATTTCGGAGTGTGGGTTGTCACAGATGGTATCAGAGCACTGGGTTCTAGAGTACTAGGATCTATGTGGACTTGTCACGATCTACCGCAGCGTTCTTTGATATAGAGCCTAATGATAAGACTGCTTTGCTGCTTATAATTGCGATCTTCTGTGAAATAGATTGTTGTGAATTGTATTCTAACACTATTGTCCCTTCATCGAAGATGCCGCCTAAGAGAGGTCGCCCTGCGAGACGCAATAGAGTTGTAGAAGAGTATGTTGGTCCTCCACCGCCCCAAGGAACTTTTAATGCTGCGAACGTAGCCAATATCGTGGCTCATGCAGTTAATGCCGCCATGACCGCAGTAACTCAACAGATGCCAACAGCTCAACAACGGGCACAGGATGCTCAAGCACCTACGGGACCTTCTCCGTGGGAAAGAGTAAGGGAGTCCTTTTTAAAGGGCCATCCCCCAGAGTTTGACGGAGGCTCTGATGTTGTTCGAGCAAATCAATGGAAGAAGGATATGCAACGCCATTTGTGAATGGTGGATTGTAGTGAGGAAAGGAAGCAAGTCCTTGCTACTTTCAAGTTAGCTGGGGCAACGTTACATTGGTGGGAGTCGATGACTACGCCGGATACTATGTCCATTAATCATTTCTGGGTCTTGTACGACCGAAAATATTTTCCTCCCGCGATTCAAAGGGAGATGAGGAAGAAACTTCAAGATCTAGTTCAGGGAGAACGATCGGTTGCCGAATATGAGAAGGAGTTTACCCGGATAGCTAGTTTTGTGCCGGAAGAGGTAACCCCGGAGGAAAGGAAAGTCTCAAAATTCATGGGAGGTCTAAACTGGAGAATCCGGCAGCACTTGCTGGGTAATCCAGCTTTACAAACTTTTGGTGAAGTCATGAATATTGCATTGCTTCATTGTCAGGAGCATCGGTTGTTTATTCAGAATAGCAAGAAAGCTTCAGGAATGGGGCAAGTAGGGAAGCCCGGGGTGAGTGGGAATGGAGGAGGAGCCTTTCCTTCGTCCCAACCAACGGGTAATAAGCAACGAGAAAGGGATCCCCAGCAAGGGGATGGATCGAAAAGGCAACGCTCTGGTGGGTTTAATGTTAGTGGGAATGCTAACAAGCAAGGTCAGGGTGCCGTACCACAGCAAGCGGGTCGAGGTGGCCAGGGAGGTAGGGGCCAACCGGGCCAAGGTTTTGGGCAGTTCAAAAATAACAGAGGTCGAGGTCAGGAGAATATGGTGGGGAAATATTTCCAATGTGGAGAAGCTGGTCATTTTAAGAGAGATTGTCCTCAGGTGATTGGGGGATAACCTCCACGAGTTCCTCAGCAGCCTTATGTGCAGTTCCCTCCACAAGCACCGAATCCAGTTGTCCCTCTGCAGCAGGGTCAACTACAGTATGGGAGAGTCTACCACATTCAGGATGCTATGCTTCCTCCTATTCAGCCAGCGCCGCCAGCTATAGAGGGTAAGTTCCTTATTCAGGGACACATGGGTCGCGTTCTGTTTGATACGGGTGAGACACATTCTTTTATTTCCAGAAGTTTTGCTCAGTCCACAGAGTTGATAAAATCTGCGGAAAGTACCTTTACTATTGTGGAGTCCTCTATGGGTGACGGTTCCCTTATTTTCTTTGTTTGTAAACGCGTAGGGATCACCCTTGGTAATTTGTGTTTTGAGGCTGACTTACTCGTCCTAGACATGGTCGGGTATGATGTTATTTTGGGCATGGATTGGCTTGTTAAGTATCATGCTATAGTTAATTGTTACGGGAAGAGTATAGTCTTCGCCGTTCCGGGACAAGATATGTTCCTGATAGTTATGCCTCGTTTAGAGGGAGATTCTGGTACTTATTTATATTGTATTGCGGAAGAGAATTCTCGGGATGTAGTTGTTCCCTTAGATTCTATTCCTGTTGTCCGAGATTTTGAGGATGTTTTCCGGGAGATACCGGGTTTGCCTCCTAGCAGAGAGATTGAATTTGTGATAGACTTAGCGTCGGGAACTCGACCGATTGAGCGAACTCCTTATCGTATGGATCCTGTGGAAATGAGGGAGCTAAGAGATCAGATTCAGCAGTTGTTGGAACGGGGGTTTATCAGGCGTAGCACATCGCCGTGGGGTGCTCCTGTGTTATTCGTAAAGAAAAGAGATGGTTCTCTCCGGTTGTGTGTTGACTATAGAGAGTTGAATAAGGTTACCATCCGAAATAAATACCCTTTGCCTCGCATAGATGACTTGTTTGATCATCTCAGGGGAGCGACCTACTTCTCTAAGATAGATTTGAGAACGGGGTATCACCAGTTGAGGATACGGGAGCAAGATGTATCCAAAACTGCTTTTCTGACGGGGTACGGGTCTTATAAGTTTTTGGTTATTCCTTTTGGGCTAACCAATGCCCCTGCGGTATTCATGGATCTTATGAATAGGGTATTTCGGGACTTCCTGGACCAATTTGTTATCGTGTTTATTGATGACATCCTTGTGTATTCTCAAACGGAAGATGACCATGCTACTCATTTGGGGTTGGTCCTGCAAAGGTTAAGGGATCACCAATTGTACGCTAAGTTTGAGAAGTGTGGTTTTTGGTTGCGGGAAGTGCAATTTTTGGGTCACGTTATTACTTCGCAAGGGATATCGGTGGACCCAAGTAAAGTTGTTGCGGTGAGGGAGTGGGGTCAGCCCACGACGCCTACCGAGATACGCAGTTTTCTGGGTTTGGCGGGTTATTACCGTCGGTTTATCAAGGGATTTTCTAAAATTACTAGTCCTTTGATAAATCTAACCCGGAAAGGGGTTAGATTTGTGTGGGATGACGCCTGTCAAGCTGCATTCGATCAGCTTAAAGATAGATTGACTTCGACTCCAGTCCTCGCTTTACCCAAGCCAGGGTTGGAATATTTAGTCTTCACCGATGCATCTCTACAAGGTTTGGGAGGTGTGCTTCAACAGGAGCGACAAGCTATTGCATACGCTTCTAGAAAACTCAAGTCTCATGAAAGAAATTATCCGGTGCATGACTTGGAATTAGCCGCCGTTGTCTTTGCCTTAAAGATTTGGAGGCACTATCTTCTCGGGGAGAAGTTTAGTCTTTTCACGGACCATAAGTCGTTGCAATATTTATTTTCTCAGAAAGATTTGAATATGCGGCAGCGAAGATTGTTGGATTTCGTGAAAGATTACCAATTTAATATTCATTATCATCCGGGCAAGGCGAACGTGGTGGTGGATGCCCTGAGTAGGAAGCCCGAGGGAGAGTTAGCTGATGTGTGGAAAGCTAAATGGAAGGAACTCAGTCATGAGGATGCGGTTGCTAAGGCGTTTATGTTCGTGATGACCGTTACTCCGACGATTGTGGCAAGGGTTGTGGAAGCCCAAGGCAGAGATAAAGAATGTCAAGACCACATTCGCCAGTTATTGACTGGGGGAGGGGAGTCCTACTCGATAAGTTCTGAGGGTGGATTGCGCTTTTATGGAAGGTTTATTGTTCCGGAGGATGGAGATTTGCGACGGGATGTGATGGCGGAATCTCACGGCTCTAAATTTTCGGTGCATCCGGGAAATGATAAAATGTATCAAGATATGCGCCGTCAATATTGGTGGCCGGGTATGAAACGAGATATTTCGGAGTTTGTATCTCGATGCACTACTTGTCAGTTAGTTAAGGTTGACCATCAGCTACCGGCAGGTTTGTTGCAACCGTTAGAAATTCCTGTATGGAAATGGGAGAGCATTTCAATGGATTTTATCACCGGTTTGCCAACGTCACAAAAGGGTCACGGTTCTATTTGGGTTATCGTGGATCGCTTGACAAAGTCGGCGAACTTCCTTCCCGTCCGTACTGATTATAATACCGCTCATTACGCTCGGTTGTTCATTGAAGAGATTGTTAGATTGCATGGGGTGCCCTTGAATATTGTTTTCGACAGAGACAAGATCTTTGTTTCCCACTTTTGGCAAAGTTTCCAAGAGGCCATGGGAACCGAATTAAAATTAAGTACTTCTTATCATCCTCAAACAGATGGCCAGACCGAAAGGGTTAACCAAATGTTGGAGGATATGCTTCGTATGTGCATGCTTGATTTCAAGGGTAGTTGGGAACAATACCTCCCTTTGGTTGAATTTGCTTATAATAACTCATACCAGTTCACTATTGGGATGGCGCCCTATGAAGCCTTTTATGGTAGGCCTTGTAGATCCCCCACGTGTTGGTTATAAGTGGGAGATAACAAGTTTCTCGGACCTGAAATGATTCGAGATACTTCTTCAAAGATCGAGCTTATTCGAGATCGTATTCGGATAGCCCAAGAGAGACAAAAGAGCTATACCGGTGCGGGGAGAAGGCATGTGGAGTTAGAAGTTGGAGACCAAGTGTTGGTACGGGTGTCGCCAATGAAAGGCGTTAAGCGTTTCGGAAAGAAGGGGAAGCTTGCACCACGTTTCGTTGGGCCTTTTCCTGTACTTGCTAAAGTAGGCCCCGTGGCGTATCAAATTGCCCTACCGGAACCGTTGCAACAGATTCACAATGTTTTCCACATCTCCTCTTTGAAGAAGTATAAGAGGTGTGATGGTGCCCTTTGGCACATCCCTTTCGAGGATATAGAGTTACAACCCGATATTTCTTATGAAGAGCAACCCGTGGCCATTTTGGAGCATGGGGAACGTAGATTGAGATCTCGTGTGGTGCCCTTAGTTAGAGTACAATGGAGTCATCACAGTGTCGATGAATCTACTTGGGAGTGTGAGGATGATATGCGGGAAAAGTATCCGCATCTTTTTATCCAAGGTACGCTTGAATTTTGGGGGCAAAATTCCCTCATAAGGGGGGGAGTATGTAACAACCCTCGCTTTTGGGAGCCCATTGTATAATTATTTACTATGTTGAGTAGTTGCATATATAAAATGCTTCATGTGGGTAAGTATTAATTTGATGAAATAAGTTAATATTTACTAATAAGTTGCATGATACCATGTGTGTAAGTAGTTGTTACCATGTGGTGTTCTATTTTGTCATGAAGAATTAATATGGCAATTTGAATTAAAATGGAACCGGGACTTAATATGGCTTATAAGATCTCCAAATGATAATTTGGAGGGTGTAGTTAGCTCCGGGAGGTGCGAGACAGTCAAAATGTGTGCCATATTGTATTTTGGGATTTTGGACACTTTTGACTGGTTTTGGCATATTGCGTATTAGAAATTAACTATTGCGGTATTATTACTTAAAGGTTGGAGACTTTTAATCTTAAGCCACGTTTTAGTCTTTCCCCAAGTCTTTCATTTCCTCTTATTTGCCCTAAGTGCTCTAGCCCTAGAGTGAGAGAGAGTGAGAGTGGAAGATTGGAAAGAAAAAAAAAAGAGAGATCTTGAAGATTTGTGGTTTGATCTTGATTTCTTCTTCAACCAAGCCTGATATTGAAGCCTCAAGGCAAGTTTTCTACTTGCTATTATATGGTTTAAAATGAATAATTAGTATGGGTAGATATGTATAGTTTTGATGTAATATAATTGTGGTTTTTGGTTGGATTTTTGGGTATCAACATCTTTGGTAGAGATAGATTGTTGATTGAGGTAGAAAAATGTTGTTGGGAGCATTTATGATCTTTTGGTATCATTAAATGTAGTTGGATGATTTTGGGTTGGTTATTGATTTTGGGTTTAGAAGATATTAGGAGAGATAGGTCTAGGTCTGCTATGGCCGGTCGACCGCGTATCTCAGACCGGTCGACCGGGCCTTCGGAGGAGGGCACACTACTTTCTTTCAAAGGCATGAAAATAAGGGCGTGGTCGACCGCGGTTCTACCACAGGTTGACCGGTCCGTCCAAAATGAACTTTCTGCTTTCTTTCAAAAGCTAAAATTTGAGACGCGGGCGACCGCGGTCTTGGGACCGGTCGATCGGTCCCCTGTTTTCTTACCCAACTTCCCACTTTTGTTTTTAATCCTTTTCTTCCCCTAGGAACTTAGGACTCTTCTTGAATGAAGTAAACCTTGGCTTTAGAGTCCTAGTTGAGTTGGTTGTCACCCTAGTGTTGAATGGGTTTCACTTGGGGTTAAGTCCGGGGGAGAGGTTGTCCTAGTGATGTTAAGGCATCACTTTTCTTTGTGCATCCCTATAAATATGGATGGGAATTGTAGGCCCATACTTGGAGACTTTAGGGGCTTGAAATGAGGCATAAGACCTTAAGCTTGGGAAACGAAAATAACCTCCTTGGAGATTTATTCGAGGCATAACCTAGGATGAAAAGTAATGAAATATCCTATGATAACGGTTTCAAACAAATGAAACATGTAAATGTAAATGAAAATGAAAAGTATGGTTTTTATAGTAAATGCTAATTTACTTAAACACACCTCTCTAAATGCTATCATAAGGGAAGCTCGCGCATGAGGTGATGTTCCTTGACTAGTGAATGCAGGGAGAATATAGTCCTCGGCCATATGCGGGTTTATTATATGTATTTTTCTGCGCTAGTGAAGTAATTCCGGGTGTGGTTATGACTCACTCGCAGGCATATGGCCACTTCCCGACGTGCGTTAGGTACCCAGGCTGCCTTGGTTGATGGGCCCCTGGAAGATGATAGTCATTTAGGGGAGCGCCCAGTGGGGAAACTCGGAGGGGCGATCTTAGAATCGTTATATGTATAAGAATATAGCTTTTCTAAAACTCAAGTGGGACTTGAGGGTTGTATAATTCCACTAAATGATATTATGACAATTACATTCCTACTAAGGAATGGGAATTGGAATGAAATGAGAAGATAATGTTAGTATATTCCTGTTAAGGAATTAAAACTGGATTAAAGTGGAAATTGGTGAATACAAGCTTTTAATTTAGTTTTAAATTTAATTTTGCATAATTTCATCTTCATGCATAGTCTCTTTTAATCATGTCATTTTCACTTGTTTTCTTATGATCCATGCTTAGGTTGTTAGAGTGTTGATTTCTATACCCATGTTTTGCTATTCATATCTAGCATGCTTTTTGTTCATCTGGGAACTATATATAAACCGGGTCCTGACCCGTTCATTTTCCTCTATGTTGTGCTTGTTATTGTATCCGCCCAGGTGCTCCTCCGCAAGGACGCCCGTGTTGATATTCCTACTCTTTTGCTTTTAAGGAGCTGTATGAAATTGCGGATATTACAGGATGTTTTGCTAGACGCCCTCATTCTTTTGATATCTAGTTATGATCGGGTCTGTCACTCGGGCGAGTGGTCCAAATCTTGTAATTGCTTAATGAATGTAAAACATAACATCTAACTGTTGTGATTACTTTTGTGTAGCTGTGAACCGACAGCATATTCGGTTCTTCTCTTTGTATATAGTGGTTTTAGACGTATGTTAATTATGTTTCTTTGAATTCCACTATTGTTCTAGAATGGGTTGTTTAAATTGTTTTCTTAACTTAATTTTTTTTATCACATAAATTGTTTTAACAACCCGTTTTCTGAATTTATTGGGTGGTTTTCTCAGTTACTCTTACTATATTTGTGGTGCTGAGAATGATTTTCGTCCTTGATTACCGTATATGTCGGAGTATCGGGCTGGCCACCCCTTATTTCGGAGTGCGGGTTGTCACATCCATGAATCCCTATATTGAAGCGTTTATATTTTATAACCTGTGTTCTTGATGTTTATATGTTTTTAAGATTTATTTGAGCTTTATAAGTCTTGGGGATGCGAAGTTTGAAGTTGGCTATGTTTTTGAAAAGTTTCCTTACAAGATGCAACTTTAAAGGAAATTTCATCATTTAAAACACCCATTTTTTTATGGTATATAATTGTCGATGTGTGCATAATGAAATTATATTCACTTGACCACTCACCATGCATTATTTCAATCCCATATGAAGATGATATGGTTATTTTTAATGGTTTTGACATATTCTTCAATTTTAAGTGTATTTTAGTAATTTAAACTATATAATTGAATTCTCATTGTGTGAATTCAAACATTGTAAGGACAAATTTTCCATCATCCATAGTTTACAATGAGTATGTCGTATACCGCTGCAACCGTCGAGGAAGCTCATAATCATTTGTTCAAGGCTATGGATCCGAATATCAGGTTTCTTCAATAACGAAAATCATTTGGTAAGGAATGCATATATGTTTCGAAAATGTTTTACGATTGTGTTGAGATATTTCTCAAAACTGTTTTTTATCAAAATGAGGCATTTTTCATAGTTAAAATATTATTTGGAAGAACTGTAGGCGAGCTTTTTAAATAATAATTTTTGCTTCCGTCGTTCAAACGACAATGTAATGTCATTCAAACGACATTGATATGCCATTCAAACGACCCCTTATAACAAAATCTCATGTTGTTTCATAGGTCGCGATATAGATCGTTCCTTTATTGCGTTAAACAACCCTACACTGTTTTTATTTCTTAAGGACATTTTTAGAGTCGTTCAAACAACATCTAACATAGTTCAAATGATAGGGCAATGTCGTTGGAACGACGTGCGCCGCCTCAAAGTATTTTATTTTGTTATAAATACCTGTTTTTGAAGACTTCTTCATTAAGACTTTTGCCAAACGAAAACTGCAAATCTGCACAATTTTAGTCTTCACTTTTAAGACACAAAACTTTATTTTTTGATTCACAAATTCATCCCGTATACGTCTGCGAATCGTATTGGAAACTAAAACACTTCTTTGTTGAAGTTTCTCTTGTAGAGAAGGATTCTCTATGGATGGATTAATAGTTCTTGCGGGAGATATTTACTGACGACTACTGTGATTGGGGATACTTGAGTGTATTCAATGCTAAAGGAGGAGTTGCGGTTCTTGCGGGAATCTTTGTTGATTTTAGGCTGCGTTCTATGCGGATTTTCTGTCGAAAATTCATTACAGATTTCTTGTGACACTTCGTACGAGAAAAGGGAAGATTATAATCTCTACTTGTCGTGACACTCCGTATTGATTTTCTTTATTCTTTTCCTTATATATTTCGAATAAATAAAAAGGGGGAGAACAAATTATGAATTATGGGGGAGTGAGAGTTTGAATTTTGTGGGAGATTTGAGATTTACTTTATTTAATATATGTTAATTTCATTTGAAAGTCTTTATGTCACAAATGTATTTGTTTTATTTATTATGTATATAACTTTGATGATTATTTGGAAAGCACACAAAAAGAAGAGCAGGTAAAGCAAAGAGATTTAAAGATATTTAAAGTTTTAGATTTTTTGAAGACTTGCATTTTTAGTATCTTTCCATTTTGGGGTTCATGGGAGTGTATTATATTTTTATAGGATATTTTATTGATAAATCGTATTGTTTTTATTTTTTACCAGCATAGACATAGGGGGATATTTGTAAGAACAAACTTTCTATCGTCCATAGTTTACATTGAGTGTGTCTTATACCGCTACAACCGTTGAGTAAGTTCATGATCATTTATTCAAGATGGAGGATCTAAGTATCAAGTTTCTTTAACAACGGACATCTACAAGATTGATTTTGGTAAGGAATGCGTTTAAGTTTTGAAAACGGTTTATGATTGTATTGGAATATTTTTCGAAACTGTTTTTTTTTTATCAAAATGAGGCATTATTCTGAGTCAAATTATTATTTAGAAGACCTGTAGGAAATATTTTTAAATAATAATTTATCGCTTATGTCGATCAAACGAAAAATTAATGTCATTCAAACGACCCCTTCTAATGACATCTCATGTCATTTGATAGGTCGTTCCTTTATTGCATCAAACGACCCTACACTATTTTGGTTTTTCTAAGGTCGTATTTATAGTCGTTCAAACAACATCTAATGTCATTCAAACGATAGGACAATGTCATTCGAACGACCTGCGCCGCCTCAAAGTATTTTGTTTTGCTATAAATACCTATTTTGTAAGACTTTTTCATTAACAGTTTTGCCAAACGAAAATTGCAAATCTGCAGAATTTTAGTCTTCACTTTTATGGCACGAAACTTTATTTTTTGATTCACAAAATCACCCCATATAGTTTTTTGAATCGTTTTAGAACCCAAAACACTTCTTTGTTGAAGTTTCTCTTATAGAGAAGGATTCTCTACTGCTGGATTGAGAGTTCTTGCGGGAACTATTTGCTGACGACTGTGGTCAATGGGGATACTCAAGGGTATTTAGTGCTAAAGGAGGAGCTGAGGTTCTTAAGTTTTTGGTGGAATCTTTGCTGATTTTAGGTTGTGATCTATATGGATTTTCTACAAGAAATTCATTGCAGATTTCTCTATGTAATTGTAAGTTGCGATTTACATTATATGGTGAAATAAAGGTTTTTACCCGAAACGTTTTTTTCCCCCTGAAATTGTGTTTTTCCCTGCATGATTTATTTAATTAATGCTTTGAATGACTTGGATGCATGAATAGGGTTAAAAGATAAAATTGGTATAAATAAATTTGTTCTCATATTTAGTTCATAATAAAATTGAGAAATTTTGAAAAAGGTTGTCTTTGCCTAAAGCACACACAAAAGGGAATTTACAAACTTTGTGTCATTTTAAGTATGTATGAGGAGTTTTTGGTCTTGTTCATACAAAGGTGTGAAAATTATCTTAAGGGGGAAACATTGGAAACTCCCACCCCCACTTAATTAAATCAACTTGAGGGAGCAACATTTGAAACTATCACCCTAAACTTATCAATTGGCTATAGTCGATTGATACGTTCCTAATAATGACATTTTTTTAGGGAGGGGGGGGGGGGAGGGGTTAATTCCCTTTTTGGATGGGTATTTAACGGAGGTTGGTTCTTATTGTAAAGGGGGTTCATTATATGTTAGTCTTTGGTAGTTTTGGCTTGTTAGGAGGTCATCTCCCTCTCTCCCCGGGTTTGTGTTGCATGTTTACTATTCATCTTCTTCTTTCATTTTTAATGTTTAATAGTTAGTTCTAAATATGAGTAACCTTATTTGTTTTTAATACAAGTAACGTAGTCTTGTTTTCTCCCTCGATTTATCTCATTAATTATTATTGTTAACTTTAATATGAATGTAATTAAAATGTGTTGAAATTGTTGAATTTACCTTCGATATTTGGTTGCTTTACTATGGTAGGATGGTATAGGTTTGTTTTAATGGATTGATTTCTCTTGATTTTCACCTATGAACCTTAGTGGGGTATATCTTGTAATCACTATATTTTCTACCTTTAATTTGTGATTTCAGGAGTATTGTTGATGCCAATGTCATATTTTGGCTTTTATGAGAATCTAGGGAGTTACATAATATGTTTTAGTGAATGTTTAAGCGGGTATTAACCTTATTTTAAGTTTTTCTAACCATGTAACCATTTATTCCATGTATTCCATGTTACGGGATATTATTCTCAACATATAACTTCAATTCTTGTCAATTAATTTTGATTCAATCCTTGCCTAGTGTTAATGGTAGTGTAAGACCATTTTAATCTAAATATCAAACTTTTATTTGTTTAGTAATAAATCCATACAATTCTAACAACTTTCTTTGTGGATTTGATACCCAAACTAGCTGTTATACTTATAAAAATAAGTGTAGTTAAAGTTTAGGCTTTTTGTACTTAGAATTGGACTGATAACAACGACTAGTATCTTTAAACGACCGCTCGATTTTCCTTTAATCACAACTTTATTTTATGAAATAAAACTTTTAATCAATAGGAGAAAGAGTTTTGTTTCTTCATATATGACCACGTAATCACCACTACGAACTTCAATGATTATAGGTTTCAATAATGAACATTCGAAAATATATACATTTAATCGTGAAAAAAAACATCTTATAGAAAAAGTTTTTGGTATATACCTCTTGTAAATTCTTCAAATATTTTGCCAAGTATGAATCATCTTTGTAAACATCATTTAAAACTTCGAAGCCTAATACTTACACTTTCATACTAATAAGCAAGGAATGTCTTTGGTTTAATAATCATATTCTTGTTGTACTTAAAATCACCATAATCATAGAAAAAATGAATTCTTCTGGCATGAGGTCGTGTTTCCAAAGATCCAAAGTTTGAACAGTATCATGTAATTCGTTGTCATAAGTTTAATACTTTTTACAAAAAAATCTTAACTTATCACTAAAATAAGAATTAGGTTGCCCTTAATTAGAAATAATAACTACAATTCCAATATTCGATGCATAATAGTCAACTTTGAAGACCGTGTCAAAATTCAGGAGTGCAAGAAAAGGAGCTCAAGGAATCTTATACTTCACTATCTGAAAACTCATTTCTCTGCATCACTCCTTCGAAATTTCCATTGTTGAATAACTTGATGATTGGGCCAATAATGGTGTCAAATCTTTTAATGAAGTAATGAAAAAAAATAAGTCTAAGAAGATATTACGAACGAAAGTTGGAATAAGCCAAATTTTAATTACTTCAATCTTTCATAGATCCACCTTTATTCTTTCACTTGGAATAACATAGGCTAAAAGGTGAGGCTATTTGTCCAAAATTCACAGTCCTTCGACTAGAATACTATTAATGTCAAAATTTAAAACTTTCCAAAAATGCTCTGTATTTTGAATGTCAATTTGCTCTAGGAAATAACATCAACGGAGTAAACTTTAAAAAACATAATAAAGTCTTAAATAAATGTGTAATAAGACACATAAAAGTAAAAGAAGAAATAAGGATTCTAAATGGCATCCCCATTAATTCAAGAAGTGCATCCCATAATTTAAAGTGGTCTTTCATATCATTAGATCAATATGACAAATGGGAAAGATGTACTCGATGTTGATTATGTTTACCATATACTATCAGAAAACATGCGCCAACATCTTTCTTTCTTTGGTGTAAGAAGAGTCATGAAAACACATTCAAAAACGTGTATAATGTTCCAGTATTATGGTCAAATGTAGAATTCGTAGATGACGTCAGAAACAAGACAAATTAAATTTAATCCAATTTTATCTTAATTAATTAGGAGAAGAAAAATATGCAAGATAATGAATCTAAATCGAATTAACCAACCAACAACACGGGATATGAGGAAAAACCCTTTCGGGAAAACACTCTTTTCAGCACTATTATAACAAAGGTATTACAAAATCACACAAACTAACTTATAGACTTAGGCTCCAATAAGTATCTCAGTTATGTCTCCTTCCTTGCTGAAAACACAAAGTCATGCAGATCTAAAAACACCCCATAGTTAGCTCCACTTACCTCAGTACTCACCGATCACCCTCACGAAACTATATCTTCAGGAGTTATGAATCAATTCCACATGGATATAATGATGTGATGTGTTCTTCAGTGTTTGATAAAGTGATCACAAAACATGGAACGGGCTTGGATTTAAAAAACCAAAGAGTTTGATCAAAAAATATGTGGAAAAAGGATTGCAAAGAGGATCAAGTTTTTATATCTTTAAATATGGATAAAAATCTCCAAAAGATAGAATTGAAAATATTATAATGAAATCAAGTAAAAAAATTTGCACGCTGATTCGAACAGACTGGACCACATTCAAACGACCTATGTAATCTCATTCGTACAGTATAACATGAGAGATCGAATGACATTCTCGGGAGACGAGAAAAATGGTTTGTTTGAAGTTTCATTCAAACATCTGATAACTAATGAGTTCAAAAGACTCATTTTAATGACCCTTCATAAATCGTTCTAACGAGATCCTTTAAAATGATATTTTTAGAAAACTTGTGAAAAATGTTTATATTCGAAACACTTTTAAAATACCCATTAACATGATGATTGCACAAAATTAACCTCATATACATTATATGATGATTGTAATGGTGATCTCAAGTGTTCGATCTTCGATGGTCGCATTCGGTCACTAACTTATCTTTGATTGAAGCTCTTCAGAATGTATACGATGATATAGAGGTGTAACAAAATATGCCAAATCAAAAACATAATGAGCAATTATCATTTTTTCTCTTACACACATGGACTCTTTTTTATAGAGAAAAACATTTTCCTAATAAATCACCAACTTCACTTTGAAGCTCCTTATGTTTTTCAAGATTAAATTTTTAGGTTGCCTTGTTTGGGGTGATCGTACTGGGTACAAAATTAATACAATGTTAAATGGCATTTGTTAGAATCAGGTCTAGTGGAATTTTTTTTCAGAAATCATATTGAAACTAAAATAAAAGAGGTTTAATTAATAATGAACATCTAATTTTTTACTCATTTTCCTCTATTAAAACAAGAGCATAACATTTTCTCTTAGAAATCCTTCTCAAATTTATCCATTGAGAGGAAATGAATTTCACTGTCCTTAGAAAATTCAGAAGTGCAATTTGGTTTCAAAGATACTAATATGAATTTACCCTATCTTGAAAAACATATTTTTGTTCTTAATACCATCTTATTCCCATGGTCCAAATTATGGAAACAACCTTAAACCCTATTCTATCTTACGACATGTCAAAATGAAGAATTGAAGTTGACATATTTTTTTTTAATCATTATCTCATTTTCGTTGCATTTCCATGAAATCCTTAAATAAATTCACCAATTTTGGAAGATATAATGGAGAAAATTTTATTCATCCACATTCATTGGAGAGAGACTTTGGTGCAATACAATAGATTCTTCATGTTCAACATGTGTTCTTTCATAATCATTTCAGATTGTCCACTAACGAATGGATATATCTCAATTTTTTATTCCACACGTTCTTGAGAGTCAAGATTATAAATTTTCTCATCCTTTTCGAATGGATTTTCATCAAATATTAGTTATTTATACAATGTATATAATGTTTCTTAATTATCTTCTTCTTCTTCTTCTTCTTCTTCTTATTATTATTCAAAGAAATAAATACCACAATACTCACATTGTGGTACAACATGTAAAACATCAATATCCCTATCTTTCCGCTAGTCTTTATACCTTTCTTCTTAATTATGGTGAAAAGCTTGTTCCTCCAATTCTCGATAAAAGAAGGTAATTTTCTCATAACCCACCTTCGATGAATCATTCTTTGAACCCTAATGCGATTCATCATGTGTCAAAGCTTCCAAGAATTATAAAATCTTATGAAGTTGATGGACTTATCTCCTCAAATTATCACTTCCAATATCACATAGTCCTTATTCGCATACTAGTTCATCAACATTCGGTGCACGGCGACGAGGGCTGCCCATTATAATAACAAATCTTATACTGAATTGTCACCAGATAAAAATGGAAAATGAAGAGAGATGAAAGTACAGTAGTGACATAAGGTTGAAAGTAGATTTCAAGTAAACACCAATTTTTAATTTTATAATTTTATCTTAGCACCTATAAAACCAAAGTGTTATGTAAATAGTTTTCCAATTTAAATATTGAAGTAAACATGAATCTAGGTGATATAAGAGTGAGAAAAATAATAAACTAGAACATGACAATGTACGAGGAAAAACCCACAATGGGAAAAACCTCGGATGTCATAGTCATACAATTCCACTATGATATAGGTCTATGTACAAGAACAACGTAAACTTAATCAACGAATTTAAGCCTTCAATCATTAATCCACTTCCTTTGTCCATGTCAACCACTGTTCGATGCGTTCCAACAGTTAACACAACGAAGGTGCTTTCCCACGACTCGATATCCTACCAATCTTACTTGTCTATATACTAGTCAAGACATCGCACAACATAAACACCGTTTCCACCACTCAGAATGCTCTATAATATGTAGGGCAAACAAACTTTTTGTGACACAAAAGTGATCTCAAACAAACATAAGATTTTGAAACATGGATCTCATATGTTGGGAGGCTCAATATTTGTCTACTAAAACTGTTTCCCCCATCCTCAATCTCTCGAAAAATCTTTTCCAGGAATCTTATTTATTGAAAACATTAAAAACAAGGTGCCATAAAAATCGTGTAAACTCGTTAGAACGAAACACGCGTGGTCATTCGAATGGTTTATGAAATCTAATTCAAACGAGATAACCAAAATCATCTGAACGACTTGTGACGACATCTCACTGCATATCCGAAAAATCTCATATTATCCTCGTTTGATTCTCGCTTAAATGAAAGATCACTTCTCGTTTGAACCAATCAAAACCTTATTCTACTGATTTTAAGGAATTCATTTAAACGAAAAACAAACTTCTTTCAAACAAATCTATAGAAAAAAAATATTATTTCTTTGAAAATCATTTTACAGAAAATTACCACAAAGAATATTTTTAGTACAACACCTAAAAGTATTAAGGGGTCAAACTAAATCCACATCCATACCTTTTGAGATCCCATGGACGTTAAAGACGAAACTCATTATGAAAACACGATACCATCATGAAGTCTCTTTACATGGATTTTATTCTCTTCAATTACACATCTTAGTCTTGAAGGATAAACAAACTCGAATCCTAACCTATGACTCAAACATATTTTGTTCAAATCGAATAAAGCTAAAATACATAAAAATTGATTGGAGAGAAAATTTATCATTAAAATATCCCCTTTTGGATATTCCTGGATAAAACTTAAAAACAAAAGGCTATTAAGATCACTAAGACTCAATCCCAATCCTAAAAGAAAAAAGTACAGATGTTTGACTGACGTAAACTTCAGTAGCTTTGCGTTTATGAAACTTTTTTGTATTGTTAATAAACTTGTGCAATAAACATACCTTCATATGCGAAGAGAATATACCAATATATAAATCGTTTATGAAAAAAAAACTCCCCTTTTATTAGACATTCCGTTGAGGCTTGATGTTTTTCCTTTTTTGTTCGGTAATTGACGAAGGTAAAGTGCACGATATAAAACAACTTTCCCCATAAATGTAAAATATGCAAACATGAAGCAAAACAAGTAATATCATGTGATGGTGTGAAGTGTAACACAATGATAAACAAACTTGGAAACACAGTCACAAATAATCCAAACAATGAACAAATGATACCAATGTAATCAAACAAAAGATACCAATGTGATCATTATAGCATGTTAATTTGATACAAATATGAAGCGTATGAAAAACATATATTAAATGCAACACACATAATCAAAATAACCACACACACACGCATATGTATATACACACTCATATAATAATAATACATACGCATATATCGGTATAAAAACCACAAAAGATGCAAAACACATTAGCTTTTTACACTAGTATGGCATAAATATGTCTAAATGAAATGTGCTAAGGCATCTAGGGGTTAAACAATAAAACAAAAGAAATATGTCCCAAACAATTAAGATATGTCCAAGAAATTCTATTTGACAACGTTAAAATATGACACTTTAATTTAGCCTCAAGTGACAGATAATGAGCTGGCCACTACACCAAATCTGTCGACTTATCACGGTCATTGACCGTGACAAGTCCAACTTGTCAAGGTCAATGATAGTGACAAGTCTGGGGGTGATAACGTTTGTTGTCACGAACTTATCGCGATCATTGACCGTGATAAGTTCATTAGACTTGTCACGGTCATGTCATGATCAATGACCGTGATAAGATTAGTCACGGTTAATAACCATGAAAAACCCATGACATTTAATAAAAAATTATCACAGTCAATGACTGTCACAATTCTGGGCAGAATTGAAAAATAATTGCTGGGCAGCATGGCCACTGCCACTGCCCAGCAGTATATTTGTACCTGTTATAGCAACATTGTACTTGTTCAAATATCATATATCCAAATAACATAAAGATAATGAAAATATACATTCAAAAAAATATGCATCACGATATAATCCAAATATAATTCAAATGTAACAACTTAAAAAAATTCTATTCAAATAATGTCACTACATGTCTGGGGTAGGTCTGAGGAGGTGAGTAGGACACACGATATACGAATTGATACACCCAACAATATACATTGTGTCACATTGTTCTCGTAACCACAATGGGGAGTTCTCCTTCCCGGGTATCACATGTGTAACGAGCACCTTGGCCTCGATTTCTTGAAGTAAACATCCATGAACTGGCATACCCTGGACGGTATTCGGGTCCCTCAACCCCCGCCCTATCTGTTGGCCATCAAATATGTCCTGTATAAGCATGCCCATCGAACTAAATTTTGACATCGGTCGGTCGAAGGGAGTCAAATAGGGAACTAGATCACCAAAGTCCGCACGTGTCGGTGATGAAGCAGTGAGGTCCACATCCTCGTCTTCCTGCACCTCCTCCTCCACCACCTACTCTTTCCCTTTCCCCTTACGATTTCTACCTAACAAACGCTTCATAAATGAGAACATATCTTAGACCATCGCCTCCGAACGGGGCAGCTTCGCGTCATGCGAGCCCACTGTTAGAGCCAACCCGGTGTTGCTCATCTCCAATCCAATGATCCTAGATTTGGCCACCCGCGATCTCACCCCCTTGTTCTCCCCTTGTGATCAGTGCCAAGCACTTGACTGAGTGCGTCTGTGGACAAAGATGCCTTATCAGCATCAGACTGCAACTCATGCACTTACTTAAGCTTTGCCTGAAACGACAAAAAGCACATGATTAGTTAAATAAGTAAATAAATAAATTATAATGTAATTAACAAAAAGTAAACTGTCGGATTACTTACAATCGTGGATGCGACAATCGAGGATACCTCCTTATCCTTACCCTTCTTCGTCCTAATAGCCACATAAGTATCGATCCTATATGGCATACCCTCAGGACAACTCCCCATCCCCTAAAATAAAATAATGCAAAATTAGTATCGACCTCGCAAAGTAAAATAATGCAGAATAACATATTTCTGTAATTATAGAAAAATAAATCTTACCATCATCCTATGCTCCACCTCGATGTAAGAAGTCCGTCTGGAGTAGTGCACGTACTTCTTTTTCGCCCGATTTTTTTGCCCCGATTGGCAAAATGCCAATTGTAGCTCCCCGATCTCATTGTCAATGAACTTTTACCATTGTGCCAATGAGATCGATTTCTTCGGTGGGACAGAGTCACACCGTCGGATAACGGAGTCTCGGGTCTTCCCAAAGTACTGGGTCCGCATATTTTTCTTCCACGTCTTGTGTTGCTCCCTCGACTGCTCCAAGACGGAATCGCTTAGGTTTGGATCTAGGCTGAATTATTCTTATCTAACAAATACAATATTAGTTGCGAATAATCTTAGTTCCTGTCCAACAAATACAATCTATACTCAGGCATATATTCCCGAGTATAGATTGATGACTCCACGGTGATGTATTCCTCTGCAACTGATCCTATAATGTATCACGTATTCTTGAACACTTATGTCAAAGAATGTTGTGGGAAAGTACTTCTCCAACACAAAAAATCACATTGGTCACCGCCAATTTTGCGGCCTCCTAGACCATGTCTTTCTTGTCTCAGTTGCATTCCTAGTTGGGGTCTTCTTATGCTTGACATTCTTAAATTTGGGATTCTTACCAGGCATATAAGGGCCATATAAAGAAGATTTACTTTCAATTTCTGAACCCGAAAGTTATCTGGCAGTAGCCTATGTTCAACCCCGCCCGATAAAAAATTTGAACCTTTCTCAAATCTGAAACTATGAGACGGGGGTAAAAACCTCCTATGGCAATGGTATACATTTTTTGATCTAGCGGATAGACGAAGAGATTCAGTCTCCTCTCCATAAATAGAACACCCTAAATAACTATGTACTATACAATCGAATAATGTCCCATAAGCTAGAAAATCATGAATTGCACACATCAACATAGCTTTCAGCGTAAACTCTTATTTTTTAAAAGAGTCAAATGATTTCACACCCTCTTCCCACAACTCATTTAATTCTTCTACCAAAGGATCCAAGTAGACATCGATGTCATCACTTGGTGCCTTTGGCCCAGGTATCAACAAAGACATCGTCAAAAATTCAGGTCTCATACATTGTGAAGGAGAGAGGTTGAGTGGGGCTAGGATCACTGGCCATACACTCTGATTGGTGCTTAGATTTCCAAATGGATTGAAACCATCTGTTGATATAGCCAAATGAATGTTGCGCTGTTCTCAAGCAAAATCAAGATACTCATAATTCATCCTCCTGCAAGATGTCGAATTAATAGGATGACGCATGAGATTATCCCCTGCTTCTGCCCTAGCATTCCAAGTAATTGCCTCCGTTATACATGTTACTGTGAAAAATTTCTTTAATCTAGGCCCAACGGGAAAATATTTCAACACTTTTTGATGCACTTTTGAGCTTGTGCCTTCCTTGCCAGTAGATTGGACACATCTAGGTTCATCGCATACCGAAAAACGATCGAGATTTTTATACTCTTTTCGGTATAATATGCATTCATACACACAAGAATGAATCAATTTATACTTCCTAAACCTTTCAAACTGTTCTTCATAACAAGATAGATATTTGGAGGCGTATTCTCCTTAGGTAGTAAGCCCTTCATCCAATTAACAATTCCTGTCATGCTATTGCCAGATAACCCGTACTACGTCTTCAAACTGTGCAAACCAACCATGGAATGTAAAATAGTTTGATCTTTCTCACAGGCAGAGTCTAGTGGTTAGGTCGCCTTAAATTTTAAACTTTGGTAGTCATCGTCAAGGTTTATCATGATATCTTCACGAGCACCTGAACCTTGTACATCATTAGTAACCTCACTCTCCTCCGCTTTATAAACTACGTACGCATCATAAACTAAATCTTCTAACATATTATGATCTACGTCGTCCCCTTCTACATCTATCCTACTTGTTGAAGGTTGTTGTGAAGGTTGTTCAGGGATAAAAAGAACTTTTAATTCACCGTGAAAACTCCAAAATCAATAAATATCTTGCACACCCCATCTTAATAAATGTACTTCAAATGTTTTCCACTCAAACACCTTACCATTCTTACACCTAGCATACAGACACGAAAACTCTTCATTATTATGACATCTCTTTGCGTATTTCACAAATTCATTAGCACCTCTGCGAAACATCCCCCATTCTATTTGTCTCACCCATCCACTCTTTGTATTTAGGATATCCCATCACACCTACCATAACTAAGCACCTATTAAAGGTAAGAAGCGTATATTAATGGATTAGTATAAACAAAACTTAGATTTATAGTATGTTTCATTTAATTATGTCTCATTATATTTGATTTTTAAATTTCAAGTTCAAATTCAATTTATAATTGAAATTCCTATTTCCTCCATCTCCTCTAAAGGGTGAGTGGTCCTATCCCATTCAAGACCGTATATTTTTATAATATACTTAACATATCATGCACATTGTTACGATTTGAGAAAAATTCGGCAACATATCCCCGTAGTTCTCCAAGTACACGACGTAGATTGGCAAGTGTGAGTGTTATTTCAATTGAGTGTGAGTGTTATTTCAATTGATCAATTGAAATAACACTCACACTTGCCAATCTAGTATGTACCCAGAGAACAATAGGATACGACTGCAGAACTTCCTCCAAAAGTAACAACTTTAAGCCACTAAGAATATTATTATACAGAAGCTATGCAGTCCCAAACTGTCCAAACAGGAAAATTCGAGAGATATCATTAAAGGGGAAATGACTATCGAACAGGTCTAAGGGCTATTGAATGCGTATGCATAAGAACTAGAAGGCTAGTATCTATGCCCACTATATGTAATTTCAAGTATGTTTCATTTAATTATAATACTATATATATAGTGTTCGTGATATAAAGTAATTTTAAAACAAAATTCAAAAATCCCACCACCATATGGACAATAATCGAGTGGTCATGCCACTTCTAAAATTAACCAACCGAACATCAATCCACTATAATCCAACCGCAATAGCAACAACAAATGTGTATCCCATACTCCTTCTAATTCATCTACTCAATTAATTATTTTCATTAATTAAACTAACAATTAAAGTATACAATTATTAATTTACTAATTTACAATGAGGGGCAATCCTACTTGCATATGAAAGCGGACTAATTATTAATTTACTAAAAAAATTAAAAACCAATCAATATTTAATCAATCAATTATTTTACAAGGGGCACTACTTTCATACAAGTGGAACTACCTTCAACCTCAATCTCCTCTCGCTATGGTCTAGGATAGCCACTGGTCTCTCCTCATAAGAACTGTCGGGCTATAAATCAATCTCCTCTATCGCGATGTGTGTGTGGGCCATATCATCCTGCAGATGTCCTCTCAACGACGAGATGTGGAATACATCATGAATACGGTGCAAATGATTTGGCAACCCGGATCTGTATGCCACCGATCGTATCCTCTCGATAATGGAAAATGGTCCTACCTACCTCGGAGTCAACTTCACCTTCTTCCTGAGTCTCATTACTCCTTTCATAGGACACACACGCAGTAATACTTAGTCCCCCACGCTAAACTCTCGAAAGAACCAATTTGCATCGGCATAGCTTTTCTGCTTGTCCTGGGCTACCCGAATGCGAATTCTGATTAACACTATCTTAGTTGACATCTCCTGAGTTACCTCTGGTCCGAGCAACTTATTGTCCCCCACCTCTAGACAACAAGCGAGAGAACGACAAGCTCTGCCATACGATGCCTCAAATGGGGCCAGGTAGATCATGAACGGATAGGAGTTATTATAAGAGAACCCAACCAGTGGAAGATACTTCTCCCAACCTCCTCTAAAATCAAGTACACACATGCGTAGCATATCCTCCAGCATCTGATTGGTACGCTCTGCTATCCGTTTGTCTGTGGGTGATAAGCTGAACTCAATCTCAACTTTGTACCCATAGCTTCCTAAAAGCTCTCCTAGAAGCGTGACACAAAAATCTTGTCTCTGTCAGACACGATATCCAAGGGCACCCCATGCAATCTCACTACCTCAGCAATAAACAACTGCGCATACTGTCCCATCGTGTAGTCTGTACGTACTGGCAGGAAGTGAGCTACCTTGGTCAACTGATCCACTATTACCCATATGGAATCGTGACCCCGCTGTGATGTAGGCAGCCCAATAATGAAGTCCATGGAAATGCTCTCCCATTTCCATGTAGGTATCTCCAGCGACTGAAGTAGCCCTGGCGGTCTCAGGTGGTCCACCTTTACCATATGATAAGTAGTACATTTGGACACGAAGTCCATAATTTCCTTTTTTATCCCACTCCACCAGTACTGCCACCTCATATCCTGGTTCATTTTATCCCCTTCGGGATGTACTGCAAACCTAGACTCGTGCGACAGTGTCATCACTGCATGACATAAATCATCTCCATCCGGGACCACCAATCTCCCATTAAACCTCAGACCCCCATCATAATTCACTGAATAGGACTCAGTACCCTCAGCTAAGAGCTGTACAATCTGATCCTAATAGAACATATCTACTGCTTGGGCCTGGATCACCCTCGTAACAATCTCTAGTGTGACTATCATAACGAATATAAAACAACAGGCTACCACGTCCTGGTGTCCCAACTCTTCCACTTCACTTTCCATACTTCTGCTACCTCACCTACCGACCTACGGCTTAACGCATCAACAACCACGTTAGCCTTCCATGGATGGTACTATATCTCGAACTGGTAGTCTTTCACAAACTCCAGCCACCTGCGTTGATGCATGTTCAACTCCCGCTGAGTGAATAAGTATTGCAGTGACTTGTGGTCTATAAACAAGCGAAACTTATCCCCCAATAATTAATGCCTCCAAATCCATAATGCAAACACGATCGCTACTAGCTCCACGTCGTGGGTGGGGTAATTCCTTTCATGAGGCTTAAGCTTGCGGGAGGCATAAGCTATAGCCTGCTCCTCCTGTTGAAGTACTCCACCGAGTTCTTGTAGAGAGGCGTCAGTATACACCAGGTACTCCACTCCCAACCTGGGTAAAGCAAGAACTGGTGCCAAAGTCATCTTATCTGTTAGGTCGTCAAAAGATAATTAGCAAGAGTCATCCCATATGTACGATACCCCCTTACGAGTCAGATTCGTCAATGGACCCACTATCTTCGAAAAGCCTCGTATGAACCGCCTATAGTACCCAGATAACCCCAAGAAACTACGCACCTATGTTAGTTTTGTGGGTTGTCCCCACTCCCTCACTGTCGACACTTTGCTTGGGTCAAAACTGATATCCCCAACTACAACACAACGTGCCCCAAAAACTGTACCTCTCGTAACCAGAATCTGTACTTCTCATACTTAGCATACAGTTGATGCTCTCGTAGAGTTTGAAGAACCTGTCTCAAATGCTCGACATGATCCTCCTCAGTCTGTTAATAATTCAGGATGTCATCTATGAAGACGATGACAAACTGATCTAAGAACTCTCTGAACACTCAGTTCATCAAGTCCATGAATACGGATGGAGAATTTGTCATCCCGATTGGCATGAATCTGAACTTATAGGATCCATATCTCATCAAGAAAGAAGTCTTCGACACATCTTGATCCCTAATCTGTAGCTGATGGTATCCCGATCTCAAATCTATCTTTGAAAAGAAGGAAACTCCCCTTAGCTGGTCGAACAGGTCATCAATTTGGGGTAACGGATACTTATTTCGTATTGTGACCTTATTCAACTCTCGGTAGTCCACGCACAACCTCAGTGAACCATTTCTCTTCTTTACGAACAACACCGGAGCGCCCTAAGGTGAGGTGCTCCTACGAATGAAGCCCTGACCTAACAGCTGCTCTATCCGATCTCGCAACTCCCTTATCTCGACTAGAGCCATACGGTATGGTACACGTGCTATCGATCGAGTGCCTAACGTCAAGTCTATGACAAAATTTCTCTCTATTAGGAGGTAGGCCCAGTATCTCCTGGAACACATTCAAAAATTCACGAACAACTGGAGTCTAATCCAGGGGAATCATAATCTCCTTAGAGGCCTCCTCCTCTATGTAATACAAATGGGTGGAAGATCCTCCCTCTGGGCGAGGCATCACCACCAAAAACATCTCCTGACCAGGAATGACAAAGATAATACTCCTACCAAAATAATCTATTTTGGGTCTATACGCAGCGAGCCAATCCATGCCAATAATGGCGTCGTGCTCATGCATATCTAAAACTAGCATGTCCGTAGGTAAAATTAAGCTACCAATCTCTATACCTACTCCCCGGCATATAAAGAAAATTAAAGACCCATTTCCCAATGGTGAATCTGCGCATGTTAATGTACTCTCTGACGTGTATAATAACCCTGTGGACCATGCGAAGTGAGTAACTATAAAATAGTATGATGCCCTAGTATCAAATAAAACACGTCCCATAGTGCCATGAATAGAAAATGTACCCTCAATCGCGGGTGGCACATTCGGTGTTGCTGGCTATGGACGTTATAGACATGTCCATATTGTAATTGTCCCTGCTGGATGGGGGATGCTGGGATGGCGAGTAAAGATGATATCGGAGGTGGTTCTGGGAGGGCGGTTGGAAAAAGTGGTCTCTGTGGCTCCTGATGGGCACCCTACTGCTGTGGGGCCCAATCCCCCTCTGGGAAATCCTAGTGCCTAGGAACATTCTTGCCACATCCAAAACACCTACACTGAATTTTCCTCCCCTCTGTCCCTGCTGACCACGACCCTTATGTCCATTACCACCTCGCCACTGGCCTTGCTAAAAACGTTATTGGCCCTGATGGCCCTGCTTCTGACCCTGTTGTGACGATGTTGGACCTGTTGGCCATGCTAACTGGACTGACCTACTGGCCCTATCTAAAACCCCCATATCCCTACCTGGAATCACCAGATCAAAATCGCTTGGTAGGGTACCTCTGATGGGAACTCTGCTCACTGTGACGGGCCTGTCCCCGGCCTACTAGTGACCCAACGGCACTACCATCTCATGTTTGACCCTACTGGATGGACTCCCCTGCTCGTTTGCTTCCCTACTGATGGAAACCGTGATCCTGGAATGCAACAGAGTGGCGTTGAGTACATCAGTGAATGTACCCAACGATAGATTTCTAATGAGGTGCTGACGAATCCTCCAGGCTAATCCGTCCAAAAACGGTAAAATCTTCATCTCCTTAGTGGGTGCCTCATCCGAATTTATAGTGAGAAGTATCATGAACTCCTCCTCATACTCAACAACGGTCATACTTTCCTTTTTAAGATTCAGTAATCTCCTCCTCATCTCAGTTTGCACGGCGGATGGGAAATATTTGTGGTTAAACCGCACTCAAAATGACTGAATCGACATGCTGTCCCTATCCTCCAAGGTGGTGGTGGAATTTCACCACTACAAAACAGTGCCCACTAGCTTGAAGGAGGACAATAACTGCCTCTGCACGTTAGTGCACTCATACATATGCAAATACCTCTGGATGTCCTTCTTCCATTAGCTGGCGACGATAATATCGGAACCACCCAATAAATCCAGGGGATGGGCCTTCTGAAAGGCATCCCTAACCCTCTCCCATGTCGTTGGAAGCTGTGCTGATACTGACGCTACTGCCTGAACCTTGGGTGGAGCCTTCTGCACCACCGCTAATGTGGTATTCACCGCCTGAGCAACTATAGTGGCTACTTCAGTTGCGTTCATCATTCCCTGAGCCGAAGCTACTGGCTGCTCGGGCTGGGTATTCCTGTCTTGGGATGCTCGTCTCGGAAGCATGTGAAACTAAAAGTAAGTTTATTAGTCTACAGTTTTATTATCAATCTCAAATAGTTGAAGATGAAAATCGTACAGATAAGAATGCAACAGTCCTAAAAATAGGGCTCTATATCAAGGACGCTAAGCTGAAAGCGCAATAAACCATATAGATCCTAAAGGACACTAGAACCTGATGCTCTATGACCACCTGTAACGCGCCGCCTAATTAAATACCGAGTGATCAATCCTTTATTAAATTAAAAATCAAGGTGAACGGTGTGGTTCATTCTTAGTATAACTGTCGAAAATAATTTTTTCGTTTTAATCACCCTAAATAACTAAGCTAAGTGTCAAAACAATTTAAACTATTTTATTTATTAAATTTTGTTGTAAAACCTTCTAAGCATAAACCAATTTATGAATAACATGAATGATAAAGATACCAATCATCTAATGAAATATGCCAACTAGATTACTCAAATCCAAATAAATAAAACACAACCATTGGCAATGTGATAGATAAAATAATCCCAAATGAAAACATAATAGTGAAATAATAGAAGTGTATGAAATCTCTATCGAGTTTAAATAAGAGTCTAGAAATGGGAGACACATGCCCTAACTAAAGTAACTAAATAGAAACCTGAGGAGCCAAAAGAAGAAGCGTCTATTGCAATGACATGTAACTCCCACACAAGCTGCAACACGTCCAGTCAAATTAATCTACACCGGATGCCCCTGTGGCTAAGCACCTGTATAATATATATATATATATATACAATAAAAGGAAAAATGACAGGAAACGGGTCAGAGCCCGATTGTAAAACAATTTTAAAATGGTTTAGCAAGTATTTAGAATTCCTACTCGCTAATATGACAACCATGTTAGTACACGACAATCTCTTGAGAATTATGACCTCTCATCTAGTGTGCACGCCTATCGTACGACAAAATAACTCATAAGTCTAAGTCTATACTTCTCCCATAATCCATGATTTGCAAGATCCTAAGTCTATGATTAAATTAAGATAACATCTTCCTTAAGGTTATTTAAGTCAATTATGTATTTCTCAATACTGCGGTGAAGTTTCAAAGACTTACTATGATTAGGAGCATTTATTCGGTTACTTATCTTCTTACACGCATAGTTATATATATATATATATATATATATATATATATTAATCACTCATATAATATATATACTAATCAGCACCCCACATAAAATCTATGGTGCTGACATACTTTGCTATCAAGTCCCCGTATACCTCATGCAAGGGATATACTAGTTCGGAATCACTCTCGAACTGTATTAACACAATACACACAAAATAAAGGTGAAGCATAGTTTCAAGTCACTAAGAGGTCAGCACATACCCTCACGTCTCTTAGGACCGTCTAAGGAATCCTATGTTATATGGTACGAGTCAATATCACCCATAAAGGTCCCATCGAGATAAGATTTTCCCGTCGCGGCAACCTCTGTGATAGCAAGTAGCGCGGGGATAATTTTTGCACAGATATATACATAATATATATACACAAACACTCGATCATATATATAAGTATTTACATCTTTCAATTACATTCGCTCACGATGTATAACAATATTTTTAACCATACATAGTACAAATTACCCAACTCTTACGCATAATGAACTCATCTCTTTTCATTCTCAATTATAACCATTTTATTATTACTTCTCGTCCCTATAAGTGTTTTCTCTTCCTAATGGTAAATTCAGTAGGTATACCCTCACTCCCATGCTGGTCTAAGTGTTTCTTGAATCCCTCAATACCTTACTTAACGTACGCACGATCTCTAATAAATTTCATACCCCTATTATCCCACGATTACACCGCGTATAAAATTATCCCACGATTACATGTTTAAGTGATTGGTTAATTCATTGGTATCTTGTTCACACCCCTTCACTTTCGTTTTCATATGACACATTTATGCTATAAGAGTGTAGAAAACTCATGTTATTTTATTTTGTGTCATTTGTGTGTTTATATTTATGTATATGTGCTTATGCTCATTTTGTATCTATTGTGTATTCATATATGTGATATGTTGTTTGTTTTGAGTCTTTGCCATTTTAGCTAATCCATTCTTGCTTTTAATTCATAATTGGTATCTATCTTGTTACGAATTTTGGTTGATATTCCATGCTAATGTTGAATACATTTTAGTTGGTATAATTTTTTTCGCATCATAAGTTGGTAACTATTTACCCTTGTTGTGGATTTGTTATCTTTTAATATAGCCCATATGCTTAAATGTTTTTATCACTTTATGCACCATCATGTCTTTACTTGTTTTCCATATTTTGTATCCCTTGTTTCGATTTGAGGGGGAGAAATAGTATTGCTTTAATTAGGGGAGAAATAAGTAAAGTTTTAATTCTTTATCCTTTGTCTATTCCTGAACAAAAAGGGGAAGACGTGATATCTAAACCTTTAGTTTAGGAGATCTAACTTAGGGGGAGACGTCACCTTTAAGTAGTTCATTATTTGATAAAGGGAGAGAATTAATGTAGGGGGAGCATTTCTTTAAATTTCATTTAATATTTTGATATTCCCTATGCGTTTAATGGTTTGCTTAAGTGTGCAGGAATTATCCTTTTAGTGGGCAATTTTTCAACGGCAAAGCACATCATTGGATCGTGTCAATAGCATCTGTATTTTTTATTTTTTATTTGGGTGGGATGTGTGTCTAGACGGTCTTAACGGCCCTTTAGGATTTTTGGTTTGGTTTGGTTTTGTCTCGGAATATCCAAGGGGGAGATTTGTAAGGACAAAAATTTCCAATTGAGCCTTATGTAGTGTTGGCTCAATTCCGAACAAAACAATTTGAGTCATAGGATAGAGTGTAAAGTGTATCGATCCAAGCCTATGACGATTTTGTTGAAGACGTAGCGGCCCAAATTTTAAAGCTTTATCATTGTCGAGTTTCTAGTGCCTCGTTTCTACGTCATCAAGTTGAGGATTCCATTGTCTCCAAAAGGTATGAATGCATTTAATATATATATGGGAGACTTGGAATATTTTGTATGGGTGTTATTTTATTCTACAATGACTTTTTATTTTCAAAAAATATTTTAGAACTTTGTTTAAAAGTTTTTGGGCTTATTATTGAAAAATGGGATTTTTTGTTTTTTCATTCGAATTGTCATTCGAACGAGTTTGCCAACGAGTTTCTAAAAATTTTCTGTTTTTTCATTAGAAGTTTTGTTCTAACGACCTCATTCGAACGAGTTTGTCAAACGAGATTTTGGCCTGTTTTTCCCTCTGAATTATCGTTCGAATGATATCGTTCGAATGACCCTGCGCGAGAAAAATTCTTTTTAACAGTTTTTGGAAACCACCCACTAACCCACTTATTTTGTACCTACTTTTAACCATTTCGAGAGAACAATTTTTTGAAGAACTTTTGAGTGTTTTCTAAGTGCTCTAGAGAGAAATTTTTCCCTACCAAAAGTTCAAGTTTTGACTATTTGAATTTTATGGCCTAAAATCTTCCAAAACACTATTTTACACCCATAGTTTGTTTTAATCCAAGTACCTTCATATATATATATTTGTTGCTTGGAGTGTTTGGCATCTTTAGTTCATCTCTTCACCATTAAAGAAGAGAGTCTGGGTTCTTCTCCACCCAAAAGGAGTTTATTTGCGTGTTGCGGTGTTCCCACTTGAAGAATGGCTTCGGGTGGGGGTTGGCGGAGACCAAAAGCCTCATTGGTGGATTCCAAGATTTCGGTGGAGTTCGATATTGTCGACTAGGCAGAGGTAGTTACAAGAAGACGCGTCAAGGCTTGGGAGGAGTCAATTCGTGTGTAGTAAGTCATCTGTCGTGTAATCATAAAACCATACTTAGTGGACTTAAGGCTAGGGCCGTCCGAGATTTTTCCCATTTAGGTTTTCCTCGTACATCGGCGTGTAGTGTGATTGGTTTATCTTTATCTTGCAAAAACCACTTAGAACGCATGCTTAGGATAATTCAAGATAAAATTGGTTTAATTATCACTCTAATATAATTTAGTGCTTAAAATTAGTTTGGGTGAAGTTTAACTTAATTTAATTCAAGTCAAGATAATTTTAATTTAATAAAATTTTATTTGGCCTAAATAGTAAAATGAAATAATCTTGTTAGGAAAATTTTAGGACTTGGGTTAAATTAAATTTGTTTAAGTGAATATTTATGTTGGATTAGTTTTATTTCACTTTAATTGAGTTTATTTTTAATTTGAAAGAAATTTAAATTTGAAGGTTGTGTGTCTTGTGTTGAACCGTCATATTCCGCAATTTAGGAAATTAATATTTAATTGAAAAGCGATTTTTAAAATTCGGGGGCTATCAAAGAGTATGGTGTAAACAACTTCCAAAACAATTTATTGGGATAAAATACTTTTTTCGTGGACAAGTGATTGCATTTAGGATATACAACAAGATGTTAAATCCCTAGATTACCTAGTAGGACAAGTGGTGTCTCATGAGGGTTCGCAGTGACTCAAATAAAATAGGATCAAATACCAAAAAGTCCCTCCAATATTTTTAATACACATTTAGTCCAAGCCTTTTATTTTGTACCAAAAAAGTCCCTTGTTCTCTTATCTTTAAAGGTCCGTGCCAGCGGTATGGTGAAGGTCTTTTTGGTGCAAAATTAAAAGGCTTGGACTAAACGTTTGTTAAAAAAAGTTTGAGGGACTATTTGGTATATGGCCAATAAAATATCAAAATAATTAAAAACCGTACAATTTTAATTCCTTAAAAATGATCACTTTAAATTTTTATTCAAGAATCTCAATTCATAGGGGGGTGTGTGCGATGCCAAAAACCAAACCGCTATTTTCCATCGATTGATCATTACATTACTTTTTGAAAATTCATTTTGATTCAAATTCTTACGGGATGCTCTCATAAACGAATCTCTCAAAATGAGGCTTTGTTCTGTCGTTGTGCGTGATATGAATATTAAATGTAATGGAAATGAAGTCATGCACACAAATTGAAAAACATAATTATATGGGTAAAAAGATCTCATCAACGTATTACGATCATTAGAAAATGGGAATTATCGTCTTTTGTTCGAACGATTTAATCTCTCTTATTGTCTTTTCCTATTTTAGCTCTCCACGTTGTAATTAATTTCATCATTCAGACTCGATTAGGACTGTCACACCGTAAACCCAAATCCATTGTTATCACTTCCTTTTATAATAATTAAATCATAATCTTTTGCCCATTTGAAATATATTTCATTTATCATATTTTCATGCATAATATACATACTGAACATAATCCCGTTCTTGGTACGTTAACGTAATTAACATTAGAGTCATGATTAAGCGAACATACAACACCAAGATTAATTATTATAGTTATCAAGCTAAAATACTCTAACTCACTATATACAATGTATGAGTGTAGTAAAATCCTTAGTGTGGCAATAACAAAATCCCTATATCTGAACTCCAATTCTTTCTAACGGTGCAGCTTTCAAAATCACCGATTATATGGTATCCAAGTTGTCATCGTACAAACCAGTAAAAGTTAAAACATAAACATTAAGCTTATTAATGTACTCCTTCCCCGCAATGAAAAAGCAGTTTTATATCAAATCTGGGATATAAAATCCAAACAATACTGTCCATTATGGAAATTACAAATCCTGGAAAAGAAGTTCCAATAAATCCTTGTCATAAGACAAAACAAATAATTGGATCTTTGTCCAATTCCAATCATGGATAATAAGACCTAAACAATCTTGGATTATAAGGCCCAAATAATTCTGGATATTTGAATATCCAAACAAATCCTAAATACCAAAGTATTCAAACTAATCAGCTCTTATAGCTATATTCATATCCATAATATCATTTTCATATCTATATATAAAACAATCATAAGTACACTCACCTTGGCAATTTAATAGGCTTTTCCTTTGCCTGTGTACAACACTTGTTCCGGTTCTTCTTTCCTTCCTATCATTCTTACAATATTAGTATCATTATGAGAATACTAACAATCCAAAGAATAACTTAAACGTAACTCAATTCATAAGAATCATATGATTCCATTCAAATCATTTATCATAAATGAAGTTCCATCTAAATTTATGTTAAGATATTTAACATATATAATTCATAGTCCAAACATACTTTAATTTCTTCTTGGTAATACAATCCTTATCATATTAGGTTCCCAATACAAAAGACTACACATCATTTCAAGTTTCCTAGGGCAAGATATGGAAATTTCTTCACAACATAGTAAATTTGCCATATAAGCTCCTCCAGTATACAGTCAACTTCCAAGAATTTTCATAATTTTTATACATCATAACTTTCTATGATATTCTATCCAATTTCAATAAACATATTTAATAATACAAAATTAAAGTTTCATAATTTTCAGAGTTCATTCGCTATGTCAAGAAAAACTTGAAACACAAGGTATGCATACTCACTCACACTTTTGGCCCAGATTCTTCACCTCAACTTCAAATTATCACCCAAGATTATTTTTACATAATTTTTGGATATAACATGTCTATTTAAGTTTAGTTTCATATCCAACTAGAATCAATCGATTCCATTGTGTATTCCCAAAGATATATCAGTTTGATCAACATAATGATTACGCCCTTAGTTGTACGAATTCGACATGCTCCATACATACAGCCTACACCTACCCATACACATACAACAAAACGTATCCCCTTGTACCCAAATATGATCCTCACTACACCAAAATTGGTGATTGGTCACAACCAAAATTCCTGACCAGAACTATGGGTCGCGGACTTGGGTCGTGACCATTTCGGGCGTGACCAATTTCGTGGGTCGCGGCCCAAGTCCGTGACCAAAAAATGGTCACGGCCCAGAGGGGTCACGGCAGATGGTCGCGGACTTGGGCCGTGACCCATGCCGTGACGGGTCGCGGTCTTTGTCCGTGACTCACAACCGTGACAAATTGGTCGCGGCCAAAGTCCGCGACCCACGACCGTGACAAAAAAATTTAAAAAAAAATGGTCTCAGCCCTCATCCGTGACCCACAACCGTGACAAATTGGTCGCGGCCAAATTGGGCTGGCAATTTTTGACACGATAACCCGTTTATGGTAATAACCCGAACATGACCCGAATATGACACGATTAGCTTGTATAGATTTGAGATTACCTAAAACATATAACAAAATCAAAACCATCACGACTCGAAAATGACACGACTAACCCGAATAGACTCCCACCACTGCAGTGCAGATCCAACTAGCTTGAAAGTAGATAGCACCTGCTTCTGAACATCCGTGCACTCATACATCCTCAAGTGCCTCTGCATATCCTTCCTCCACTGGCTCGAGACTACCACATCTGAGCTACCTGCAAACTCTGGCGGATGCGCTTTCTGAAAAGCGTCACGTACACGTTCCCAAGGAGACGGGAATGCATTAGCCTGTACTGGCGCGGCGATCGGCGCCTGAGGTGGTGCCTGCTGAACAACGGCAATTGCGGCATTTACCGCTTGGGCTATAATGGCTGCAACCTCAGCGGCGTTCATCATGCCCTGAACTGGAGCGGGCTGGGGTTCTGGCGTTGCATCCCTGGGAACTCGTCGTGCACGTCGTGGAGGCATCTGAAATAAGAATAAAGTTTATAAGTTGGTTGTTTATAAACTTAAAATAGCTGAAGAACGAAGCATACACAAAAAGAGTACAACAGTCCTAAAATATAGGGCTCTATATCAAAGAAACTTAGCGGAAACATAATAGCCGTACAGATCCTAAGGACACTAGAACCTGATGCTCTGATACCACCTGTGACACCCCGACTAATTAAATACCGGGTAGCTACTCCTTTATTAAATTAAACCAAAATGCCAAGTTGGCTCAGTTAACAGCATCACTGTCGAAAACATTTTATTATTACTAACCACCTAGTATTTAAAAAGTAAGTTGCCAAATTTTAATTAAAGTCTGATTAACATGCAGTAAAAGATTTAAAGCAAGAATAATATCACCATTCACCATAACGAAATAATAGAATAACCAGCACATGATATAAATAAATCCGGAGGAAAAACTCCTCACAACAAATCCCACAACTGAAATAAGTAACGAAATACTGAATACTGAATTAATACATGCCAAAGTCTGAAAAACTGAAATGGAAATGTCTCTAATAGAATTTGGGCAACATGCCCTTCAACTGAGGAATACTGAACATAGAATCCAAATGATAGAAGCGTCTAAAAGCAAATCCCTGCAACTTCCACATACAGCTACAGCTCGTCATCTGAGTGAGAATCCTATGCATGGTGTCCTTGTGGCTGGGCACCTAAAATGGTTTTACAAGAAAATAGATTTGAAAGCAAACGGGTCAGAGCCCGAATGTGGAGATATTTTAAAAACCTGCAAGTGCTTTAAAAACATTTAAAACATTAAATGCAAAGTACATGTTAGGACGTGCACTCACATGAAATTCTCACCTCTCGACTAAATGTGCACTCCTAACATAAGTACCCATTTAAAATGACACTAATCCCTAGCTAAGTGACATCATATCTAGCTAGACTGTCATAGGTTCTACTCTTATTACTCGGTTCCCATTTACATTATAACGATCTCATTTAAATAGGGGCTTAACGTAAATTCAGATTTTCGATATGTAATATATTTCACAATTGGTTAGCCCGTTATGTTTTCTCAAAACAATACCATAATTTTATTCACAATATTAACATGAAGTTCCCATCAATTAAGTGTATATTATTCACATCATAAATATACAATACAAGCACCCCGAGACTAGCTGCGGTGCACACATACTCTGCTATCCATCCCGGTACATCACGTACATAAGGATCACATATTTCGAATCTCTCAGGAATAGTTCACAGATAACAACATCACAAATAATGGAGGCGAACACAGTCACATCACATGGGTCACGCACATACCTGCGCTCCCACGATCAGCAGACTTATTAACATCCCAATAAGTCCTTTTCTGACCTATGTTCATCGAGGTAACCAGTCTAAATCCGGGAAACACAAGGATTAGAGGGCCCTAAGCGAACGCAAACCTCCCGTGATAGCAAGTATGGTAGGTATGTCATACACATAAAATCAATACATATATACTAAGTATGCACACGTCTTAGTAATCACCATAATATATTGGTACATATCTCTTCTCGTACGGACATATAATACTACACCAATTATATGTTCCCGGTTAATATAATTAATTAGGCCGTCAATAGCTCACATCGTAATAGGCGCTCACGTCCTACTTCACATTTTCTCTTAGGTTCAAACTACACTTCTAGGTTTGACTCCTCATTATATCCCAAACATCCCAAATATATCAATTACTCATCAAGGAAAGGCTATCTCTACCTATACACAAGGTTACTGGGCACTCGGGATCAAAACAGGCTAAAAAGCCTAAACTGTCAACTCGTTCGAAGTCTCGTTCGAATGAGGCTGTTCGAACGAGACTTCGTTCGAACGAACTGAGTCTTCTAACGAGATCTCGTTCGGGCGAAGTGGGATTTCTAACGAGATCTCGTTCGAACGATCTTATCGAACGAACTTCACCCTCGTTAGAAGTCAATGGTCAACTCGTTAGAAGCTCGTTCGAACGAGCTCGTTCGAACGACCTGGGTAGGTCTTCTAACGAGTGGCCAGATTCAAGCCCAGAATTTTCTACTCGTTTCTTCACCAATTTCTACTCCTAAAATCTCCTCTAAAATCCGTCCCAACAATGTTTTAAGGTCTCTAATCAATCCTAAACATACTAAGGTCACATATTAACGTGTTTTAAGGAATCAATTCATCCTAAACATCATTAAATCATCAAGTCTCTTCACTTTTCCCCAAATTTTCAAGAACATAAACCCTAGAATTTATAATCATCAATTTACTCGAATTAGATCCGTTTTTGTTACATCCAACATATATTAACATCAGGGTAATCATCTCTATACGATTCTACATGCAATTTCTTCTCAAAATTTAAGTTCTAAGTCCAATTAAAATGGGTTTTTATTAAACTCCCAAGAACAATTTGATTTATGTAAATTCCTACGCATGGAAGAAGCATTCTCTATAATAATTGAAATTAAACCACTTGCCTTGATTCAATCTCTGATTTTGATGACGATTTGAAGAAGTTCCCTCTCTCTTCCTGCAGAATTCCCTTCTATCTCTCTCTCTCCAAGCTTTCTTCTCCAATGGCTATGGTGGCTAGGGTTTGTTTTGGGAACTTAGAAAACCTAATTCTAAAACTCCCCGTAGTCTTATGGGTCAATATGGTTGGTAGTGGGTTTAGTGGTTGGTTTCCTGAATCAGATATAATTTACTAATTTTCGTCACTTTTAATTCCAAAAAATACAAAATTACCAAAACACCCTTTATGTTGCTGGTATGGCCTAAAAATACCCCGGGACCCAAACTAAACCCCCGGCTAGTGTTTTCTGACTATCTCGACCCTTCCGGACGCGTTGGTGCACTCAAAACGACCATACGGTTAATAGAATTTAAATTCACTTTTATAATTAAAATAATTATATCCTGACGCGACTGTCTCACGCGTCCCAATAAAATGTCCAAATTTCCGTATATCAATCTCACGACAAATTTCATAATTCAATATTCATATATCATCATATATACTCAATATAGTCAAATACTAACTCACATCTCGCTAGTATTTTATCCGGATTAATTCCCAATTAATTCTCATTTAATTAATAAATCCCAAAAATAAATATCGCCAGAAATATGGGGTATTACATAGATTTAAGATTACCTAAAACATATAATAAAATCAAAATCATCACGACTCGAAAATGACACGACTAACCCGAATTGCCACCCCTACGGCCAAAGTCCGCAATCCACAACCGTGATAAAAAAAAATTAAAAAAAATAGTCGCGACCCATGTCCGCGACCCACAACCGTGACAAATTGGTTGCGGACTTGGGCCGCGACCATTTTTATGCGCGACGGAAAAAATAAAAATGGTCATGGACAAAGTCCATGACCATGTTTAACTATAATTTTTTTAAAAATGTATTTTTTTTATCAAATCCTAAAATTGGGAGGTCCTGTGAGTGCACCGTCGGTTGCTACCTGTAAAGTTGGACGCGTAAGAGGTGTTACAAATATTTATTATTGGCAAAACAATAAAACAAATCACAAATTACGAATCGAGAACATTGTTAATTAACAAATATATATACAACTTAAAAATATTACAACTCTTAATAATTCACAGACCAAAATAAATTGGGGCAGAGTTTCCTCTATTTTCTTGACATTCCAAACCTTGTAAATGTAAAACCTGCTTATTAAAAAGCCTGCACGACCATAAAATTCAACAATCAAATTAAAAAAGCCCGCACGGCCATAAAACTAAACAATAAAAGCCCGCACGGCTGTAACACATAAAAAATATAATCTTCATGTTGTAAACCATTGCCTCCTTCATTTGTTCCACGTGCAAAAATCCTACAAATGACAGGATACAAAAAAAAATATCAGTAACCAAGTAGTTTTACAAAAAATTTAATCAAGCTGAAAAATTGCATATATGAGTTAAAATTATCAACATATCAATGTTATTAACTCTAAGTCTAGAAATATTCAAATTACCGTCATATTCTCATATCGGGAGTCCCGCGGTTGCGCGGTCAGTTCCTACGAGTCACATTGGTCCCGTGTGAGGTGTTGGTGCCGCCCACGGGGCCGTTCGTGGGTTATTTCAGGTTTTCACCCACTAACGCCATGTTTTACGAAAGTCTAGAAATATTCAAATTACCGTCGTATTCTCAAATCGGGAGCCCCAAGGCTGCTCGGTCAGTTCCTACGAGTTACATTGGTCCCGTAGAAGGTGTTGGTGAAACCCACGGGGCCGTTCGGGGACTGTTTTGGGTTTTCCACCACTAAAGCCATGTTTTTAAGCCTAAGTCTAGAAATATGCAAATTACCGTCGTATTCTCAAATCGGGAGTTCCGCGACTGCACGGTCAATTCCTACGAGTCACATTGGTCCCGTGGGAGGTGTTGGTGCCACCCACGGGACCGTTCGAGGGCTGTTTCGGGTTTTCACCCTCTAAAGTCATATTTTTAAGCCTAAGTCTAGCAAAATGCAAAGTAGCGTCGTATTCTCAAACCGGGAGTCCCGCGGCTGCGCGGTCAGTTCCTACGAGTTACATTAGTCCCGTGGGAGGTATTGGTTCCACCCACGGGGCCGTTCGGGGGCTGTTTCGGGTTTTCACCCACAACACCATGTCTTGCGAAAGTCTAGAAATATTCAAATTACCATCGTATTCTCAAACCGGGAGTCCCGAGGCTGCTCGATCAGTTCCTATGAGTTACATTGGTCCCTGGGAGGTGTTGGTGAAACCCACGGGGTCGTTCGGGGACTGTTTCGGGTTTTCCCCCACTAAAGCCATGTTTTTAAGCCTAAGTCTAGAAATATGCAAATTACCGTCATGTTCTCAAACCGGGAGTGCCACGACTGCACGGTCAGTTCCTACGAGTCACATTGGTCCCGTGGGAGAAGTTGGTGCCACCCACGGGGCCGTTCGGGGGCTGTTTCGGGTTTTCACCCTCTAAAGCCATATTTTTAAGCCTAAGTCTAGAAAAATGCAAATTACCATCGTATTCTCAAATTGGGAGTCCCGCGGCTGCACGGTCAGTTCCTACGAGTTACATTGGTCCCTTGGGAGGTGTTGGTGCCACCCATGGGGCCGTTCGGGGGCTGTTTTGGGTTTTCACCTACTAAAGCCTTGTTTTTAAGCCTAAGTCTAGAAAAATATAAATTACCGTCGTATTCTCAAACCTGGAGTGTCGTGGTTGCACAGTCAGTACCTACGAGTCACATTGGTCCCGTGGGAGGTGTTGGTGCCACCCACGGGGCCGTTCGGGGGCTGTTTCGGGTTTTCACCCACTAAAGCCATGTTTTTAAGCCTAAGTCTAGAAAAATTCAAATTACCATCGTAATTCTCAAACCTGGAGTGCCGTGGCTGCACGGTCAGTTCCTACGAGTCACATTAGTCCCGTGGGAGGTGTTAGTGCCACCCACAGGGCCGTTCGGGGGCTATTTCGAATTTTCACCCTATAAAGTCATGTTTTTAAGGCTAAGTATAAAAATATGGCAATTATCGTTGTATTCTCAAACCGAGAGTCCCGCGGCTGCGCGGTCAGTTCCTACAAGTCACATTGATCCCGTGGGAGGCGTTGGTGCCACCCACGAGCCGTTCGGGGGTTGTTTCGAGTTTTCACCCACTAACGCCATGTTTTGCGAAAGTCTACAAATATTCAAATTACCGTCGTATTCTCAAATCAGGAGTCCCGGGTCTTCGCAGTCAGTTTCTACGAGTCACATTGGGCCCGTGGGAGGTGTTGGTGCCACCCACGGGGTCGTTCGGGGGCTATTTCGGGTTTTCCCCCACTAAAGCCATGTTTTTAAGCCTAAGTCTAGAAATATGCAAATTATCGTCGTATTCTCAAACTGGAAGTGCCGCGACTGTACGGTCAGTTCATACGAGTCACATTAGTCCCATGGGAGGTTTTGGTGAAACCCACAGGGCCGTTTGGGGGCTGTTTCGGGTTTTCACCCTCTAAAGACATATTTTTAACCCTAAATGTTGACAAATGCAAAAAACCGTCGTATTCTCAAACATAGAGTGCCGCAGATGCACTGTCAGTTCCTACGAGTCACATTGTCCCGTGGGAGGTGTTGGTGCCACCCACGGAGCCGTTCGGGGGTTGTTTCGGGTTTTCACCCACTAACGCCATGTTTTGCGAAAATCTAGAAATATGCAAATTACCATCGTATTCTCAAACCGGGAGTCCCGATTCTTCGCGGTCAGTTCCTACGAGTCACATTGGTCCCGTGGGAGGTGTTGGTGCCACCCACGGGGCCGTTCTAGAGTTGTTTCGGGTTTTCACCCTCTAAAGCCATATTTTTAAGCCTAAGTCCAGAAAAATGCAAATAACCGTCATATTCTCAAATCGGGAGTCCCGCGGCTGCGCGATCAGTTCCTACGAGTCACATTGGTCCCGTGGGAGGTGTCGGTGCCACCCATGGGGCCGTTCGGGGGGCTGTTTCGAGTTTTCACCCACTAAAGCCATGTTTTTAAGCCTAAGTCTAGAAAAATGCAAAATGACCGTCGTATTCACAAACCAGGAGTCTCGATGCTGCGTGAAAAGTTCCAACGAGTTAAATTGGTCCCGTGGGAGGTGTTGGTGCCACCCACGGGGCCGTTCGGGGGCTGTTTCCGGATTTCACCCGCTAACGCCATCTTTTTAAGCCTAAGTCTAGAAATATTTAAATTACCATCATATTCTCAAATCGGGAGTCCCGCGGCTACGCGGTCAGTTCCTACGAGTCACATTGGTCCCGTGTGAGGTGTTGGTGCCACCCACAGGGCCATTCGTGGGTTGTTTCGAGTTTTCACCCACTAACGCCATATTTTATGAAAGTCTAAAAATATTCAAATTCCCCTCGTATTCTCAAATCGGGAGTCCCGAGGCTGCTTGGTCAGTTCCTACTAGTTACATTGGTGTGGGAGGTGTTGGTGAAACCCACGGGGCCGTTTGGGGGCTATTTCGGGTTTTCCTCCCCTGAAGCCATGTTTTTAAGCCTAAGTCTAGAAATATGTTAATTATCGTCGTATTCTCAAATCGGGAGTGCCGCGACTGCACGGTCAGAGTTCCTACGAGTCACATTGGTCCCGTGGGAGGTGTTGGTGCCACCCACGGGGCCGTTCGGAGGCTGTTTCGGGTTTTCACCCTCTAAAGCCATATTTTTAAGCCTAAGTCTAGAAAAATACAAATTACCGTCATATTCTCAAACCGGGAGTCCCGCGGCTGCACGGTCAGTTCCTACGAGTTACGTTGGTCCCTGGGAGGTGTTGGTGAAACCCACGAGGCCGTTCGAGGGCTGTTTTGGATTTTCCCCCACTAAAGCCATGTTTTTACCTGGAGTACCGTTGCTACACGGTCAGTTCCTACGAGTCACATTGGTCCCGTGGGAGGTGTTGATGCCACCCACGGGGCCGTTCGGGGGCTATTTCGGATTTTCACGCTCTAAAGTCATGTTTTTAAGCCTAAGTCTAGAAAAATGCAAATTATCGTTGTATTCTCAAATCGAGAGTTCCGCGGCTGCGCGGTCAGTTCCTACAAGTCACATTGGTCCCGTGGGAGGCGTTGGTGCCACCCACGGAGCCCTTCGGGGGTTGTTTCGGATTTTCACCTACTAACGCCATGTTTTGCAAAAGTCTAGAAATATTCAAATTACCATCCTATTCTCAAACCAGGAGTATCGGGTCTTCGCAGTCAGTTTCTACGAGTCATATTAGGCCCGTGGGAGGTGTGGGTGCCACCCACGGGGTCGTTCGGGGGCTGTTTCGAGTTTTCCCCCACTAAAGCCATGTTTTTAAGCCTAAGTCTAGAAATATGCAAATTATCGTCATATTCTCAAACTGGGAGTGCCGCGACTGCACGGTCAGTTCCTACGAGTCACATTGGTCCCGTGGGAGGTTTTGGTGAAACCCACGGGGCCGTTCGGGACTGTTTCGGGTTTTCCCCCACTAAAGCCATGTTTTTAAGCCTAAGTCTAGAAATATGCAAATTATCATCGTATTCTCAAATTGGGAGTGTCGCGACTGCACGGTTAGTTCCTACGAGTCACATTGGTCCCGTGGGAGGTTTTGGCGAAACCCACAGGGCCGTTTGGGGGCTGTTTCTGGTTTTCACCCTCTAAAGCCATATTTTTCAGCCTAATTCTTGACAAATGTAAAAAATTGTCGTATTCTCAAACAGGAGTGCCGCGGATGCACGGTCAGTTCCTATGAGTCACATTGTCCCGTGGGAGGTGTTGGTGCCACCCACAGAGCCGTTCGGGGGTTGTTTCGGGTTTTCACCCACTAACGCCATGTTTTGCGAAAATCTAGAAATATGCAAATTACCATCGTATTCTCAAACCGGGAGTCCCGGGTCTTCGCGGTCAGTTCCTACGAGTCACATTGGTCCCGTGGGAGGTGTTGGTACCACCCACGGAGCCGTTCGGGGGTTGTTTCGGGTTTTCACCCACTAACGCCATGTTTTTAAGCATAAGTCTAGAAATATGCAAATAACCGTCGTATTCTCAAACCGGGAGTCCCGCGGCTACGCGATCAGTTCCTACGAGTCACATTGGTCCCGCGGAAAGTGTTGGTGCCACCCACGGGGCCGTTCGGGGATTGTTTCGGGATTTCACCCGCTAACGCTATATTTTTAAGCCTAGGTCTAGAAATATTCAAATTACCTTCGTATTCTCAAATCGGGAGTCCCGCGGCTGCGCGGTCAGTTCCTACGAGTCACATTGGTCCCGTGTGAGGTGTTGGTGCCGCCCACGGGGCCATTTGTGGGTTTTTTTCGGGTTTTCACCCACTAACACAATGTTTTTAAGTCTAAGTCTAGAAATATGCAAATTATCGTCGTATTATCAAATCGGGAGTCCCACGACTGTGCGGTGAGTTCCTACGAGTCACATTGGTCCCGTGGGAGGTGTTGCTGACACCCACGGGGACGTTCGGGGGCTGTTTCGGGTTTTCACCCTCTAAAGACATGTTTTTAAGCCCAAGTCTAGAAAAATACAAATTATCGCCGTATTCTCAAACCGGGAGTCCCGCGGCTGCACGATGAGTTCCTACGAGTTACATTAGTCCCGTGGGAGGTGTTGTTGCCACCCACGGGGACGTTCGGGGGTCATTCCGGATTTTCACACCGTCATATTCTCAAACCGGGAGTCCCACGATTGCGAGGTCAGTTCCTATGAGTTACATTGGTCCCGTGGGAGGTGTTGGTGCCACCCACGGGGTCGTTCGGGGGCTATTTCGGGTTTTCACCCTCTAACGCCATATTTTTAAGACTAGTCTAGAAATATGCAAATTATCGTCTTATTCTCAAATCGGGAGTCCTTCGGCTGCGTGGTCAGGTCCTACGAGTCACATTGGCCCCGTGGGAGGTGTTGATGCCACCCACGGGGACGTTCGGGGGCTGTTTCGAGTTTTCACCCTCTAAAGCCATGTTTTTAAGCCTAAGTCTAGAAAAATACAAATTACTGTCGTATTCTCAAATTGAGAGTCCCGCGGCTACGCGGTCAGTTACTACCAGTCACATTGGTCCCGTGGGAGGTGTTGGTACCACCCACGGGGTCGTTCGAGGGTTGTTTCAGGTTTTCCCCCACTAACGCCATGTTTTGCCCAAGTCAAAAAATATTCAAATTAACGTCATATTCTCAAACCGGGAGTCCCACGGCTTCCCGGTCAGTTCGTACGAGTCACATTGGTCCCGTGGGAGGTGTTGGTGCCACCCACGGGGCCGTTCGGGGGCTGTTTTGGGTTTTCACCCTCTAAGTCCTTATATATGCAAATTATCCCCGTACTCTCAAATCGTGAGTCTCGTGATCATGCGGTCTGTTCGTACGAGTTACATTGGTCCCATGGGAGGTGTTGGTGCCTCTCACGGGGCCGTTTGGGTGTTGTTTCAGGTTTTCATGTACTTAATAAATCAAATGATGATAAACCTTACATACTGACTGATTTAGAATGTACAAGAATAATTTAAAAAAAGCATATAAGTACTAGTTTGGAATTACATACCAAAATCACTGAATTTCCTTTGAGGTGTATGACCAAATTCAGCGTAATCTTGATTCCCTTCATTTATCTTTTGAAATTGCAAAACCAAAGGTCTCCTTGTGACAATCCCTGCATTAAGCCATAACTAAATTCATTAAAACCACGAGAAAATATGTATGATATTCTAAAATAAAAAAATGCAATACATTGTCAAATGGAAGTTATGCAAACCCTACCCAAATCCTCTAAGAAGGAAGTCTCGCCAACCTATTATTTCCAAATCGAAGATTTTTCAGAACACTGAACTCGACTCATAAGACAAAAAAAGGTAAAAAATCTGGACACAACCAATTTACATACATATATGTATGCAAATTCAAACGAAGATGAACAAGGAATTGATAAATTCTTGGATCTCAATGGAATTAGATCTAATTCTCCAAGGAAATGAAGAATGTGAACAAGAAAGTATATTAACCATGAACTTCTTGCTAAAAGCTCAAACCATTTTTCACACCAAATGTAAAATTCATACATTCTAAATAAATTATAAATGAAATACCAATGTTGCCAGTGATGCCAGTGAGAAACAAATGATTGTAGATTAGAACCTAAACTCGAATACAAAAACATAAAAAATTTGATACCTCTCAAACACAGAGAAAGCCAAATCAAACTGTTTGAGCGAGAGAACATCAAGGGTGTATACCTAGAAAATAGAACAAATGAGAAGAAAAATACACAGTCCGAACACACAAAAATATACTCTAGTAATCTAGATGCAAAAAATGATTAAAGAAACCTCGATGCAAAGAGAAAATCCCCCAAATTTTCAAAATCTAGTAAAAACATTATAAAAGGGGTAAATACAAACTTATCAATAATTGTAGGACTTGATTGATGAATGAGGCTTAGATATGAACATCGCACCTCGTTTTTTTTTTCATTTTCCTCCATCGCACCTACTACCCACGAATGCTTCCCACCACACCTTGAATAGGCAATATCAGTTCTCAAACATCTAAGAAAGGCTTGGTCAGCATATCCCCTTGATCTCCAAAGAAGAGGTGAACACAGTTTTCTCCATTTTCACAATTTCTACAAAATCAAAAATATCAAAAATGTTAATTTTGAGTTATTATGGAGATTAATATAAAATTAGGTGAGACACTATTTACTCGACAAGTCCATAGGAAGAATCATGGTTAACAACAAATTATCTATCAACATGGTAATTGAGATTCAAAACCAAAATTATTTCAGCAGAAAATGGTATATGATAATGAGAGAAACAATTATTTATTTATTTTCTCCAAAAACAAGTTGGACAAATTTTTATATTATTACTAATTGAGGCCATATTCTGACTAAAATACATTGTATTAAAAAAAGGTAAAAGGGGTAAATCCTCCCTTTCAATATCGAACCTCATCCGACTTTTAAATAAAAATCCAAGAAAGCAGTCCCTCCCCTCTCTCGTGTGAAGCTCCTAGATATCCAAAAAGAAACCTGATAATCAATCCACCACTCACCTACGTTCTCCACAAACTCTGATTCTGAAACAAAATATTCTCAAATCTAAACAGATATAGTCATGAGAAATACAATACATATTCCCAGACACCTTAACATAATTCCTCGATGTGTGATTAATTAATAGCATACATAAGTGGTAATATCAGCTCTAACTAAGTAGAATAGCTCGAATTTGGGGATCTTTATTTTTTACTGGTTATAGTTCCGAGTGGAATCCACTTTTGACAATATAAATGTCATTCTTTCTCACAGGTCCTATGAGTGTGTCATTAAGTAACATAAGGTGACAAAAGGACGCCTTCAGGAGATATGAGAAGAGAGTTTGATAAGCTCATACGGCAAAAAAAGACGCAATATCCATATTCCATTGACATATAATGTTAAAGCCATCTGCCACTTACAATAATGGTCCTTTATTATTAAATGTTGCCCATATTCCAAATCCATCATCATTTTCTAAACTTTGTACAAAAAAAACTTTAGTAGTGCATTTGAGCATATATACAATTATTTCTTCAAATAATTATGGTCCCAAAAAAATTGTATCCAACAAATCAACACAACAACTCTTATGGACTAAGATAAGTATACTATCTATCCAATTCCAAACATCATTCTTTACACCTTAATTATTAGACATTAACATTTCTCAACCTACACATAGATGCACACAAAATACTACATCTGCAATTCGAAAAAAAAAACAGAAAACAGATCATTTTAATATATAACAAACAGAAAATTTTAGACCTAGAAAAGAAAATCAAAGCAAATTTGAGGAATCTCCACGTATCAAAGCAAAAATAATAGATTACATATAACAAACACACACACACATATATGTATATATTACATATACAGATTGGGGAAGAACCTCCATACAGATTGGGGGAAAAATCTCCATGAATGCTACCAGCGTTTGGGGAAGAAATCTCCACGAATGCTACCCACCGCTCCTCACTCCATCACCAACATTGCAACATCGCATCATTTGGGGGGGGGGGGGGAACCAGACATCGCATCGTTTGGAGGGGAACTAGCGTTTGGGAAAGAAAAAAAAAAGAAACGAGCGGGGTAATGAAAATACGAGGCTCTTGAGTTTTGGTTAGGATTGACATTGGTCACAGCCTACAGTCGTGACCCACCTCGCTACCCATGAATGAAAGTAAGTCTCGTGTATGCAGTCTACTGGTCACGGCCCATAGCCGTGACCCACGCCCAAAAATTGGTCACGGACCCCAGTCGTGACCCAATATGTGTGTGTATTGTGCTTCGTCATGCCTATGGTCATGGCCCAAGTCCGTGACCCGTGCCAAAAATGGTCACGGCCCCCAGCCGTGACCCAGTATTTGTGTGTATTGTGCTTCGTCATGCCTATGGTCACGGCACAAGTCCGTGACCCACGCCAAAAATTGGTCACGGCCCCCACCCGTGACCCAATATTTGTGTGTGTTGTGCTTCGTCATGCCTGTGGTCACGGCCCAAGTCCGTGACCCATACCCGACCAATTTTGGAGGAAATTTTGGCGCCAAGATGGTCACGACCTGGTCATGGCCCAAGTCCGCGACCCACAGTGGTCACGAACCAAATCCGTGACCACTTCCAGAGCATCCATGATTTAGTGTGGTAATAAATATGGTCACACCAAAAATTGAGTTGGTCACGGCCCAAGTCCGTGACCAGCCCAAGTCCGCGACCAGCTGGTCGCGAACTTGGGCCGTGACCAACTGGGCGTGACCATTCGCAGGATTTGGTGTAGTGCCTTAACCTCATATAAAACAACATATACCATATTAAAAATGTAAATTTATAAATTAAATCTTACCTAAGCACCCTTGGATACATAAGTTCGTTTATCTCTTGATTATCTTATATAATCCTTCACTAATTCACCCTAACTGCTCTTTCTTTCATGGAAAACCATTACCCATTTGAAATTCTCATATCAATGAAGAATGAAGGAAATTTTAAGGTCTTTAAGTCGGCATAAAGTTACATCACTTTGGTCCAATTAAAATATAGCATGTGGTGTCATATAAGACAAGATATCACTCAAAGCTAAATCACTACTTTACCCCATGTTCGTAAAAAGATTATATCTTCTCACTCGAATGTCACTTTACCCCATGTTCATAAAAAGATGACATCTTCTCACTCGAATGTCCGTTTGATGCAAAGTTTCTTTTGTTACAAACCTAATTCATATATATACAACTATCTAGTTTTTACCTCAAGTCAATTGTTATATTATAATGGTCAAAACTTGTCTCCAACATGAACATTCCTATCGAAAATTTCAAAATGTTTTGTTTGTAACAAATTTGATATTTCATACTTTATGATGGTAGGATTACACTAAACATGATAATCTAACATCATATATATTAATAACACAATACCCATTTCACATAAGGAAAACACAATTCAAACTCTAATTTATCATAATTATATCCGGCTTGTCACAACTCTCCCCCCGTTAGGAAATTTCATCCCCGAAATTGACATACCTTGGTTGCTCAAATCAAACAAACACGGATAATGCAACTTCATGCTATCCTCAGTCTCTTAGGTAGCTTCTTTTATGGAATGCCTTCTCCACATAAATTTTAAAAGTGGAATCACATTGGATCTCAATATTTGTTCCTTCCTATCCACTATTGCCAGTGGTTCATCCACATAGCTCAAGTCTTCCTTCAACTCAATAGGCTTTTCCACCAATACATGTGCAGGATCCGCTACATACTTTCTAAACATGGAAACATGGAAAACATCATGTAATTGGGATAACCCCGATGGTAATGTTAACTTGTAGTCAACCATCCTAAATTTCTCAAGAATTTTATAAGGTCCAATGTAGTCTGGACTCAATTTCCCTTTATTTCCAAATCTCATAACTCCTTTCCACGATGATATTATAAGAAAGACATAATCCCCTTTCTGGAATTCCAAATCTTTTTGTTGTTTATTCGCACAACTTTTTGTTTTCTTTGAGATGTTCTTATTCTATCTTGAATAATCTTCACTTTTTTAGTGGTGACTTTAATCTTTGTACCCTCTATCTTCCTTTCACCAACTTCACCCCAACATACTAGTGTACGACACCGTCTATCATACAACACTTCATATGGAACCATACCAATAGTAGATTGAAAACTATTGTTATATGCAAATTCTATCAAAGGCAAATATTCATCCCAATTACGTTTGAAATCAAGCACACAAGCTCTAAGCATATCCTCTAAAATCTGTATGGTTCTTTCAGACTGCCCATCCGTCTGAGGATGAAAAGTTGTACAAAACTTTAAGTTAGTACCCATGGAAGACTGCAAATTATCCCAAAATCTGGATGTAAAAGTAGGGTCCCTATCTGAAATAAAAGATACAGGTGATTCATGTAGTCGAATAATCTCATTAACATCAATCTAGCATATCTATCAATAATATATGTAGTCTTGACTGCTAGAAAATAAGCTGACTTGGTCAACCTATCCACCACTACCCAAATTGAATATGACCCCTTCTGAGATCGAGAAAGCCCAACCACAAAATCCATTGTTACATGATCCCATTTTCATTCCGGTATTGGCAATAGTTGAATCAAACCCCCAGGTTTCTGAATCTTGAGTTTTTTCAACTCAATAGATGTCATTTTATACAGTGCTATAGAAAGAGGGGTTGTCCCCAATTCTAATTCAATACTAAATTCAACTTTTCTCTCTGGAGGTAACCCAGACAACTCATTAGGAAACACCTCTAGAAAATGTCGTACAATAGGAACATCGACTATTGTAAGGCCGCCTTCTTAGTGTCAAGAACGTATGCAATAAAAACCTCACAACCCTTACTCAATAATTTCCTTGTTTGAATAGCAGATAACGCAACTGGAAATTTTTTTCCTTTCCCGCAAAAAAATTTAAATTCGAATTCGCTAAGAATTTTTAAAACAACTTCTTTACGAAAGCAATCCACACATGCCTGATATTTAGATAACTAATCCATTCCCAAAATTATTTCAAAATCAGAAATATCCAATGGAAGTAAGTCTATAACTCTATCTCTATCTCTATCCCTCATAATCAAAACATAATCACGAAAAACATATTCAGCTACAATCATATCCCCCATAGGCATGGAAATACCTAACCCCACATCTAAACGAGTACATGGTCTATTAATATATATAGCAAAAGAATAGGACACGAAAGAATGTGTGGAACTAGGATCAATCAAACATAAGCACTTCTATTAGTAATAAAAAGTGTACCTATCACCGCATTTGGAGTAACCTGATCCTATTTCATAGTAAAGACTCGTCTACCTGGCCTAGAACCACTTGTTTATCCTTTGCCCACACTTTTCGCTCCACTGTCGAGAGGTAACACTCTGCTTGCTACTTCACTAGTCTCTGCCAACTGCGAACAATTCTTCTTAACATGACCCACTTGAAGACAGTGGTAGCATTCTAGTCCCTTAAGCTTAGGACACTTAGATTTATAATGCCCATCCTCTTTATAAAAGAAATATGTAACAACTCCCATTGGGGCCTCACATCTTCCTGACTTTCTAAATGAATTTGAAGATCCTCCACCCCTGGTACCTCTACTACTATCCCCACCACCTCTCTGAAATTTATGAGGTTCCATCTTAACACTTCCACCCTCACCTACCTTAGACTCAGATGACTCGAATCGTCTTTTCTTAAAACTCTCTCTTCTCGCCACCCCTTGCTTGATTTGCCTTTCTGCTATTATGGCTTTGTTCACCAAAGAAGAATAATCTTCTGACTCATAAGTAGACACCCAATTTTTAAGGGGCCAAATCATCCCCTCTTGGAACTTACTACATTTCTCTTCCTCATCCTCTACATACTTAGGAGCAAATCTAGACAAAAATGTAAATTTAGCCTCAAACTCCCTCACAAACATTTTCTCTTGGGTAAAATTTATATATTCCCTCACCTTCTCCCTCCTATAAACTCAAAAAAAATACTTAACATACAAAGCTTTAATAAATTCAGCCCAAGTAATAACATCAATACCTTCCATCCTGGGCACCAAATGGTTGCTGGCTTCCCACCAATATTTGGCCTCTCCTTTGAGCCTAAACACAACCAAACTCACTTTCTGGTTATCTAGAACTTTTATCACTACAAAGATAGTCTCTATATCTCTAACCCACATCTCATCTTCTGGAGAATTCATCTTCAAAAACTTTTGATACATGGAATATTTCATTTCCTTCCTTTGCCTCTTTCTCAATTCTAGCTATAGTCTTTAATTCCATATATTTAGTCTGTTGTTCTGCCAGTAATGCCATATTCCTTTCCAGTTATTCTGTCATCCTCAGCATTGCTTGTGCTATTATTTGCATCTTTGTAGGCTTCTTATGTTTTCTAACTCTTCCTGCTATACTCTGCTCGATTTCAGTATCCTCGTGTGTATGAGAGTCTACTCCTTCTTCTCTATGTTGTTCATTCCTAAGTTCCATCTGTAATTATCTGTAATATAACAAAGTTATATCAACCGACATAAACATTTTATAATACTAAACTATTGGTTGGACATAAACAATTCAACAATATCAAATCAAATCAATAACTGTCATCTAACCATCACACACGTCCATAATTTATAACCTAGACGCTTTAATACCACTAATTGTCACACTCTAAACCCAAATCCATTCTTATCACTTCCTTTTATAATAATTAAATCATAATCTTTAGCCCATTTGAAATATAATTCATTTATCAATATTTTCATGCATAATGTACATACTGAACATAATCCCGTTCTTTGTACCTTGACGTAATTAACATCAGAGTCATAATTAAGAGAGCATACAATACTATAATTAACTATTACAGTTATCAAGCTAAACCATTCTAACTCAATATATACAATGTGTGAGTGTAGTAAAATCCTCAGTGTGACAATAACAAATTCCCCATATCTAAACACCAGCTCTTTCAAATGGTGCAGCTCTCAAAATCACCGATTATATGGTATCCTAGCTGGTAGTGTACAAAACCTGTAATAAATAGTAAGCATTAAGCTTAGTGAGGTACTCCTTCCCCGCAATGAAATAGCAGTTTTATATCAAATATGTGGATATATAATCCAAATAATCCTTCCCGTTATAGCAATAACAAATTCGAAAACAGAAGTTCTAGCAAATCCTTGTCATAGGACAAAACAAATCACTAAATCTTAATCCAATTCCAATCATGGATCATAAGACCCAAAAAAATCCATGATCATAAGACCCAAACAATCCTGGATATTTGAATATCCAAACAAATCCTGAATACCGAAGTATTCAAACCAATCCGCTCTTAGAGCTATATTTATATCCATCATATCATTTTCATATTTATATACGAAATAACCATAAGTACATTCACCTTGGCAATTTAACAGACTTTTCCTTTGCCTTTCCCTTTGCCTTTGCCCGACACTTGTTCAACCGATTATTCTTCCCTTCCTATCATTATTATAATATAAGTATCATCATAAGAATATTAACAATCCAAAGAATAACTTAAACGTAACTCAATTCATAAGCATCATATGATTCCATTCAAATCATTTATCATAAATGGAGTTCCATCTAAATTTATGTTAAGATGTTTAACATATCTAATTCATAGTCCAAACAAACTTTTATTTCTTCTTAGTAATCTAATCCTCGTCATATTAGGTTCCCAATACAAAATATGACATATTGATAAGCACCCAAAAGTGTTCAAATAATACCCCGAATAGACCGTTTTTAATTGCTAATTCTCGACAAAATGGGTCTTATGTGCTTTATTGTCTATTTTGTAGCTTGATTGCAATTGTGGTGTCAAAAGTCATATTTCAAGGCAATTTGCAGTTCAAATGGAGCTAATTACAAATCCCGTATCAAACCCAAGCCCAACCTAGCCTAAACCGTCACCCGAACCCTGTGTGTGTGTTGTGTTTGTACTTTTATTTTTTTTCAGATTTTTATTTGAATCGTTTTTATTTTTAGATTTATTTAGAATTTTCTAGTTTTATATTTCTTCATTTCGATTTTGATTTTTATTAGTTTTTAATTTTTATCTTTATTTTATTTTTATTAGGATTATTTTTTTTAGGAATTCATTTATTTTTTTTAATTTTATTAGATTTTACTTTTTTTAGGATTTTAATTTTAATAGATTTTATTTTTTTTAGTTTCAATTTTTATTTTTTTATATATTAGGATTTTTTTTAGTAGATTTTAGTTTTATTTTTATAGTTAGTTAGTTTTATTTTTTTAGTTGGGTACAAACTCACACACACTTATCTTACACACCACTTACACCAAATCCTACAACTCAGTCACACCCAAATACCATACACCCTAACACACACCTAAACATATTACTCACTCACACCCTAATTAACCTACACCTCACTACACACAAACAACCCCACTTCATCTTCAACCCCCACCCCTTTCACTCTCTCTCCTAAAACCTCCATTAACACAACAATACCTCCACACCAAATCAAACAACCACCCACCTTACCTTTCCAATACCGACCTCAACCTTCTGCCCCCACCTCGCCGGCGATCCATTTCTCCGACCCCTGAGATCCCACCTCCGCCGGCTGGATCCATAAAAGTCAGGGCGGACCTGTCAAACCCGAACTCATATTCACCAAACCCGAGATCACCTCCTCTACCCACAAACCCAAACCCTTCCGAACCAATTTAAACCCGAGCAAATACCCGCCATACCAGCCGACGGTTCGAAACCCAACATCCACCATCAACCCGGATGTCAAACCCGAAATCCTAAATCACAACCCAAAGCGGGCGAGCCCGAACTTGATCCGATTCAACCCGTAATCCGACGCTGACCCGATTTGCGCCATACCAGCAGCCGGGACTTACTGCAACCCGAAGCTTGATCCGGCGACAGCTACCCTCTAACCCGACCTCCATTTCACACCTCTCACAACCATTACCCATGAAACCCCCCAAACCCATTTGAAAAAAAAAATACATTTCTAGGATTTGCACAATTTTATCACCTGTTAACAAAACAAAACCAAAACAAATAAAAGCCACATGTGTTAAAACCAATTTAACCCTCTTTTCCCTTATTACCCCCAACTACCACTATTAACCCAATACCCAAAATAATCCCATACCCAAATCAGATTTGTATTCCCTCCTCCAATTACCCCACTTCCCACATGACCTCACACCTCTCAAACCTCATGTGCACACACCCATGCTCTTGCATTTTACTATTTCCCAATTTAACCCCTTAGCTCCATGTGCATATAAAAGAAGACCTCAAGTCCATTTGAATACCTATCTAGGCTTTTGTATAGAAAATTTTAGAGAGAGAAACACCTTATATTTTTAATTTTTTTAAGTAGGTTTTTATTTTAATTTTATTTTTTTAGAGAATGGTGAGAAATTAATTGTTGAGTGATTCAATTGAGTGTTAGTATGTAATTGAATATTGTGGAAAGCTCAATTTGAATGGATGCTGCTCAATTTCAATGGAGGATTAGAGCCCAATTTTGCAAATCAAGGAGATTTGTTTGAAAAATTTTCCTCTCACCCTTCTATTTTATTTGTTTATAGCCTTGATTATTTGTTCATCATGTTTAAAATCATGTTAGGCTAGATACTCTTTCAAGGGGTGGGGTGACCATTATTTGATGTTAATCTTACTTTAATTAGCTTATTTAAATTAAATATCTCTTTGATGGTTAATTTTGCACTCTTACTTTTGTATTTACGCCTCAAGAGAGGGTAAATGATTTTCGAGAAAAAATCAAAATTCTAGTTATAATACTCATTTTAGATTCGAACTAGAGATAGGAGTCTCTCAAGTGAGGTATTATGATTTGAATTTAACTCTAAAATTTATTTTCTGTGATTTAAACTAGTCTACTAGATCGACCCTAGCGGGTGATCTATTAAAGGATGTTTAGATCAACTTTTCAAGAGTTGTAGGACTGTTAAATTTAATTAACGAAAATGTTATTATTAAAATTACATTTGCAACGAGAGTTGCTTTTTGTGATTTTGATACTAACTTGGGATAACTAATTTTAATAAACTAATTAATTTTGATTAACTAAAATATTTTGAGTCATCCTAGCCCTTGATTGTTCTCACTTTTATTTTCTCACTAATCTCATATTTTAGATTTTTATTTAGTTAGATTTACTTAGTTTCATTTTATCTCATTTTTTAGCTAGTTGTTTTTATCTTTGATTTAGTTTAGTCTTATTTCACCTCATCTCACAAAAAATGTTTTAGTATTGAAAAAGCTAAAAAAAATAGAAAAAGTAAAAATCCCAAAAAGAAAATAAAAGTGAATTGCAATTATTTTTCCCTCGCTTTACCCTCTTGATGTGGATTGATACTCTTGCTTACCTCTACACTTTAGTTTGTTATATTCTGTAGGTATTTGAGGATTTTGATTAACTTGGCTTTAAACAACGACTACACACAAGAAGTCATAGTTATCAAATGGCATCGTTGCCGGGGATTGAACTCGGGTCACCCGCGTGACAGGCGGGAATACTTACCATTATACTACAACGTCCTTTACGGGACTACTTTGGTCATTTCCTGTTGACACGCGACACGTGTGAGAGTGATTCTGAGCCGTCTCTTTATGATATTCTTAGTGGATTCACCTCTCTCACGAGTACCTTTGATACTCTTGATCTATCTATGCACGCACCTCCTATTCCATTACCCTTGGTGTCAAGTGTCGCATATTTTGTCATGCACCCATTGTTCTTATGCCGATCACATGTCCCATGAGTGCCTTTATCTTCCTTATCCATCTGAACCCACCATGGACCAAATGTATCCATATGACACTGTTCCGGAACCCACCTCGACCTACTATCACGATGTATCTAATCCCGAGTTGTATGAGCACCCTAGTTATTCGTGGAGGGCTGATCACCCTTTCACGCAATATGAATCCCAACCCGATGTTGTGGATCCTCACACATTCCAACAGTCGTCATGGAAACCTTGTGCACCTTATCCCGATAAGTTCCCTCACTATGCACCCAATGATTATCATCCATTTGTCCATCACGAAGGAGATCCTTTCGTGTATGATGCACTTGACCCCATTCCACACACTTCCTTTGAGTATTCTCCATACAGTCATGTAAATAGCGAGTTGTGTCTACCTCAACCACCACCACCACCCGTCACTCCACCACCACCACCATCCACATTCTCTCTCGAAAGCCTTTTGCAAAAGTTCATACTCGAGCAAGATCAAGCCACTTAAATCCAAAATGAAGCCCTCCAACGGCTTGAACAAAGATTAAATGAAATTGACTGTGACCGAGAATCGGACTTCACCTCAAGTCAACCAATTATTGACCCATGTGGAGTGATGATGTGTCGTCTTGTGCCATTGACTTTGAGTGTGACCAACCCTATCCTCCCGAGAATCTCGAAGTTGAGACCATTTATTGGTTCGGTCCTCAAGTTGACACTTGTGTTGATTTATCCATCGATAGTGAGCCTGATCCAATCCCACCATGTCCACTTGAACCCCACTTTGACGTTCCCATTCCTACTCCCGAGATATCCAAAAATATGCCCGAGCTTTTACTTTATGACCCAATTGCATATGTCTCTGACGTGCCCATATCTTTTAGGATAGCTCTGGCTACGAGTGCTCACCAATGCCCCAAGATATCTTCAGAGATGGTTCCCACCTCTCTTGATATGTATCTTACCCCGTCACATTTGGCTCCCCTTGAGCCAAATGTTGATGTAGATTCCTCTATCTCTGATCTTGGTGCCTCGTCTTACCCACCCACCACATTCACTGATGCTACTCTTGTGGAGAAGTTGATTACTCACTCATTTATTTCCACACTTCCTCCTGCAAGTGCCCTTGAGGATCACTCCGAGCCTCATGAGGAGTGTGTGTCTCCCACTCTTGAGTTGGATCATCTTCCTCCACCATTAATTCCATCCGATCCACCATTTATCCCACCCAACCCACCCATTGTCCCTTCCACCCCACCACCTGGTTTGGATCTTTATTTTACACATTTCATGTTTCCGTCTACCTTTTTAGATCCTCACCTGAAACAATCCCCCATCCATAAGAGTATTTGTGGTGCTACTCTCCACTTCTGTGACATCGATCTTGTTATTCTATGTCCTCCACTCTCTTGTGGTGTTGATTTTTCCCATCGACAGCTCCCTAGTGTGTCACGACGTGACGATTATCATTGCCCATTCATAGAACGGTTGTGTCATTTTTATGAGACCCATCCCATCACTATTTCCACACCATTTCGCCTCCCTCACCAACTTGAGCACCATGCTTACAGGGCCCTCGTTGCCCTCACCTTTCGGCTCAATAAGGCCCGTGATCGGTGCCTATTCACCCGCACCCTTACCCTAATACCCACCCGCCCATGGTCCATCGATGCTTTACAGTGTGTGATGCACTTTGCCATACAAGTGCATCGACCCTTTTAGCCTTTATCCAACAGTACTGACACTTCAGTCTTGTTTAGGGGTGATTCTCATCACCCATTCTTCTGCCACCCCGCGCTTTCATCGTTCTTATCCTTAGGGTGAGATTGCATTGGTCTGGCTGAAGACATTAAACTGAGCACTACCGGGAGGCAACCTGTGCTTCCCTGTACTAGTCTCATCCTGTTTGGGGGCGGTGTTTCACATCACCCAATGCTTTACCATGTTATAAACTTGTACACAATTTTTTCTTTATCACTCATTCAAGTTTATTCTTGGCTTCATCTGTCCATTTCAGTAGCAGTTGATTTTGGTAATCTCTTTCCAACCTTATGCTCTCAATTTTAAAAATCATTCTACTTAACATCAAGGACGATGTTCCTTTTTGTTTGGGGGTAGGAAATTTTATCAAAATCGTACATCTTTTGAAAATTTTTGATTTTTAAGCCTGATTTTTAAAATTTTCATGCAGTTTCTTTCATCTCACTCAGTGATGTGAATTTTCTATCATCCATCTTTTAAATCTAGGAATCAAGCTAGAGGATTTATCTTTTTATAAATAGCTTATGTAATACGTAATAAGGCATTTTGCACCATGAATTTCTAGACTCGACAAAATTTGCGCACTTATCACGTCACTACGATTTAGAGTTGAAGAGTACTACAATTCCCAAGAAACCCTTAAAGATCACTAGTAGAGACTTTATCTTTTGAGATTTGTGCCTTTCACCCTTTCAGAGTGTTTTACGCAATCTTCGAGTCACAAGTTGATTCAATTTCTTTTGGGTCCGCATTTAATCGTTGTATGATCTCATTATTCTTCATAAAATTTTGGCTTGGTCACTGAGAATGACATCACTTTCGAGTTGAAAGAAACGCGTTTCTTGAAATTTATCCCGATCACTAGATTTTCACCCATTCATATATCATCTTTCATTTTTGAGAAAAAGAGTGCTTTCCCAAATGTAAAATGTCTTAGTGTTGAGAGTGTAAAGAGAAAAACAAAAAAAAATAGAAAAATAGCAAAAGAAAGAAATAGAAAACAAACAAAAAAAAGAGAAAAGAAAATAAAAGAATGAGAGTTTGTAGTTTGTAGTTAGTTTTGAAATAAAGACAGTTGTTCTTCATAGTACACTCTTATCGCTCATCCATCATACATCCATCATTTCACGCATCCATCCTATATTACCTCACCTCATACCATCCTTCCCATCGCATTTCCCCCTCACCCATATACATCCATATTTTTTCCTAGGAGTTCGGACAAATGAAAGTCAACGTGGTCAATAACTCGACGTTCTCACTATAGTGATTAGCATTTATTTCATGAGATCACTTTTCTTTCAAAATGTACGTTCTTTCTTATATGTGTGTGAGACATTTGACCTTGCTTACATTTACTCACCTCCTCACACACAAGAGAGATACACTTACCCTAATCTCGAGAGTTTGTTTGAGAGAGCTATATCCCGTGAGATTTTGAAGTTGAAGCGTTGATTCCGATAAGATAATCTAGGAATAACTCTTATGATACTCGACCCGTTTTGACTGATTCAAACTACACGCGTTGAGTTCTAGGAAGGATGTGCCTTGAGTATTCACATAGCAAAACTTTTTACACTTATAGCTTATATTTCTCAAAACATTTCTCATGTGATGGATTGTACGATTATTCTATGTCTAATAAGAGATTGATTGTCGTTTGCAAATAAAGAATTTTATGGATATATTCCCTGCAAATCCTCACGAGACACAACTCGTCCTATAGGGAAATTTATAGGTTTAAAGGCTTATTGAACATGCTAAGTGCAATCTCAAGTGCCCGTGAAAGTGTTACACTTTTGGTTTCTTATCTTCTTGCTCGAGGACTAGCAACGCTCTACTTGGGATGGTGTGATAAGCACCCAAAAGTTTCAAATTATACCCTGAATGGACCGTTTTTAAATGCTAATTCTCGATAAAATGGGTCTTATGTGCTTTATTGTCTATTCTGTAGCTTGATTGCAATTGTCGCGTCAAAAGTCATATTTCAAGGCAATTTGCAGTTCAAATGGAGCTAATTACCAATCACGTACCAAATCCAAGCCTAATCTAGCACAAACCATCACCCGAGCCCTGTGTGTGTGTTGTGTTTGTACTTTTATTTTTTTTTAGATTTTTATTTTATTCGTTTTTATTTTTAGATTTATTTAGAATTTTCTAGGATTTATTTTCTAGTTTTATATTTCTTTATTTCGATTTTGATTTTTATTAGTTTTTAATTTCTATCTTTATTTTATTTTTATTAGGATTAGTTTTTTTAGCAATTCATTTATTTATTTTAGTTTAATTAGATTTTACTTTTTTTTAGAATTTTAGTTTTAATAGATTTAATTTTTTATAGTTTCAATTTTTTTTTATAGATTATGATTTTTATTTTTTTTAGTAGATTTTAGTTTTATTTTTTTAGTTAGTTAGTTTCATTTTTTTAGTTGGGTACAAACTCACACACACTTATCCTACACACCACTTACACCAAATCCTATACACAAGACACTCACTGTATAAGCAATGTCTGATCTAGTGCAATGCATGACATACATTAGACTTTCAATAATACTAGCATATTTAAGTTGGTCCATAGCACGCCCAGTATTTTTCATTAATTTGATGCTATGATCCACTAGCGTAGCAACTAGCTTAAGTTCAAAATGATTATATCTTTTAAGAACTTTTCTATATAATGAGATTGAGATAATTCTAAAGAATTATTCTTTCTCACAATTTTGATTCCTAAAATCACATCAGCTTCTCCAAGATCTTTCATATCAAATTTTGATGATAGAAACCTACATATTTGAGACTAGACCCAAATATTAACATGTCATCCACATACAAGCAAATAATAACACCACCACCATTTTCAAATTTACTATATATATATATATTTGTCGGCATCATTAACTTTATATCCATGGGATATTACAATATTATCAAACTTCTCATGCCATTGCATAGGAGCTTGTTTAAGGCCATAAAGAGATTTAACCAGTTTACATACTTTCTTTTCTTGGCCAGGTAAAACAAACCCTTCGGGTTGTTCCATATAAATCTCTTCTTCTAAATCACCATTTAGAAAAGCAGTTTTGACATCCATTTGATGAATTACTAAATTACGAATAAAAGCAAGAGATATTAAAATCCTAATGGAAGTGATTCGAGCAGTATGTATCAAAGTAATCAATTCCATGTTTTTGCTTATCGCCTTTAGTAACTAATCTTGCCTTAAATTTATTTATAGAACCGTCCGGATTTAATCTCCTTTTAAATATCCATTTGCACCCAATAGGTTTATCTCTGAGGGGGAGATTGGAAAGAACCCAAGTTTGATTTGACAAAATTAAGTTCATTTCATCATTGATTGCTTCTTTCTAAAAAAACAGCATCCCTAGATGTTACCGCTTCATGAAATGTTGTCGGTTAATCTTCTATATTAAGAACAAATTTTGTTTTATTCTTAGTTTCATTTAAATCCCCTTCAACCAAATAGATAACAAAGTCATGCCCATATGTTTTTTCAGTTCTTTATCTTTTACTTCTTCGCGGTTCAACGTCATTTGTTATTTCTGAAGAGGATATTATTTGCGATTTTTCTTCTGAAGGTGAGGAGTCAACAGTCAGATTATTATTTTCTAAACCTTGATTCAAAGTAGTAAACTTTGTTAGATGTTTAAAGAATTGCACATCTACTGACTCAATGAATTCTTGAGTTTCAATATTTAAAAATCTATAAGTCGTACTGTTACTAGAGTATCTAATAAAAACACATTTGTAAGTCCTATTTCCTAGTTTAGGTTTTTTAGGTTCGGGTTTTCTTACATAAGCAAGACATCTACAAACTTTAAGATGTATAAGATTAGGCTTACGATTAAACCAAAGCTCGTACGGTGTAATATCCTTGTTTTTCAATGGAACTCTATTTAAAATATAACATGCGGATAAGACCGCTTCTCCCCACATCAACAAAGGTAAACTAGAACTGATTAACATTGCATTTATCATTTCAACTAAAGTCCTATTTTTTCCTTTCTGCTATTCCATTTTGTTGTGGCATATAAGGCGTCGTAACTTGATGGATTATTGCATGAGTATTACAAAATTGTATAAACTCACTAGGGTAATATTCACTGCTCCTATCGGATCGTTGGACTTTAATTTTTTGATTTTATTGAGTTTCAACTTCTTCTTTAAAAATCAGAAATTTCTCGAAAACTTCATCTCTACTTTTAAGCAAATATGTGTATGCATACTTAGAGTAATCATCAATAAAAGTTAAGAAATATTTATTTCCACCACGAGTCATACTACTCTTCATATCACATACATCACTATGAATAAGATCAAGCATTTCTTATTTCCTCTCAACAGATTTAAACGACTTTCTAGTTATCTTCGATTGGGCACAAATTTCACATTTAGCTATGTTATCAAATTTACAATTCGAGATTAAGGCGAGATTAGTCATATTTTTAATACTTTTCTAATTTACATGACCTAATCTACTATGCCACAAAGAGATAGACTCAACCATATAAGCATAACTAATATCATTTATTACATTAATTTTGATCACGACATTACAAGAATATCCTTTACCAATAAATTGGCCATTCTTAGACAAGACAAATTTATCAGACTCATATACATGTTTGAAACCTCTCTTATTGAGAAGGTCCTAAACACAAGATTTTTACACATATCAGATACATGAAGTACATCAATTAGAGTAAGAGTTTTTCCAGAAGTTAATTTCAGTTCCACTGTGCCTTTCCCAACTACATTGGTGCGAAGATTATTTGCAATCTTCACTTCTTTTCCATCAATTTCTGGATATGTTTTGAATGAAGAGCGGTCTTTGCATATCTGGACCATTGCGCCGGTATCTAGCCACCATACACTTTTATTTTCAATTGAATTTGCTTCACATACAATAGCAGTAAGATCTTCAACATTGTTGGTTTCCTTCGACCCTTATTTTTCATTAAATGCCTATTTTTTAAGACGACATTCTCAAGAATAATAGCCCGGTTTGTCATAGAAGAAACATTTGCCCTTCTTTTTCTTATTTGCACCATGGTTCTTAAATTTTGAATCATTTTTTGCTTTAAATTTTGAGTCTTTGGTATTCTTTGATTTTTGATCCTCAACCATATTGGCTTTTGAATGACCCTTACCTTATTCATCCTTCTTTTCTCGAATATGAGTATCATCTTCAATACGAAGGTGACGAAGAAAGGATTCCACTGTATAAGACTTTTCATCATGATTAATTTTCTTCTTAAAGACGTTTCAAGAGGATGGCAGTTTTGAAACAATCACCCCTACTTAAAATTCATCTTGAAGATTAATTACAGCGGCTTTAAGGTCAGCAACAATATGTTGGAGTTCATGTGCTTGTGCAACGATAGATTTATCATCACTCATTCTAAAACTCATATAGTTTGAAATCAGAAACTTACGGTTGCTCGCTTCCTTGTTTTGATACTTTGTCTCCAATGCCTTCCATAATTCCTTTACCGTCGAAATCATTCGATGAGCGCTATAAACAGTTTGAGACAAAGTATTGAGGATGTGTCGTCGACACATAAATTTGTCTTATTTCCTCTTCACACGCTTCGGTTTTATTTCTTCGGTGTCTTTGGATGTGGTCTCGGGAATATGCTCAAGGTTTTCATCTAGAATGTATGCTAGGTTAAGTGATGTGAGGAAGAACATAACTTTCTCTTCCCAACTGTTGAAATTTTCGCTATCAAAACGGTTGAGTGGGATTAAGTCTTGACTCGTGACTTGGATAGATTGCGCCAATGTTCCATCCATTGGAGTAATAAGAAAATATTTTTGCCTAAAACTGTTGGATTTCTCCTATGGAAAGAATGAATAATTAATTAATTCTACAAGGCACGTTCTGGGAACGCTATCTTTTAGGAAAAATTTCTCCCAATCTGATTGAGAAAGAACCGCGAGTACACTATGGGTTTAATTGAATCTGCCTTCAGGATACAATCTAGTGTATGAACAGTTGTTTGATTCAAACTATGTACTATTTGATTAAACCGATAACACTCTGAATTTGTAATCTGATAATGCTAAAATATAGAGGACAGAGAAAGGAGAAATTATCAATTTTCGGTGTCCAAAATAGATGCCTGGAAGTCTTTTTATAGCCATTTATGTGACTGTTTTTTAACAGTCACAGCTTTTCATATAGTGACCCAATAGCTGTTGGATCGTGTCTATTTGGAATAGCTTCGATCTAACAGTTCAGATTAGGCGTTCTATTATAAGCGAATTGACACCCCCTACACAAAATGCTACGAGTTCCTCTAACAGCTCAGATCAAGTTGTTTCGAATTTTAAACCTCTTGATCAGATCGTTAATCACAGCGAAGTGCGAAGTGCGCGTCAAAGTGCGCAATGCGCCCATAGTTGCCCAATTGCCCTTTCGTGCATTGCATGTCGCGATTGGTGATGCTTAAGCACCACCGCAATGCGTGGGATCAAAACCCCTTATTTGACTTGTCAACTAAGAAGCTTGGTTGACCTTTAGTTAATATACCACCACTTTTTGTGGTAATCTTCCAATATGGGACAATGTGGGACTTTGAGCACTTTCGTATCTTTTACACACATTTGCTCATGTTTCTTCCTTCTAAAATAAAATCCAAACTATGTTTAAAATAAAACACCAATTAATATAATAAAATTAACAACTAAATATTATATTATATTATATTATATTAATGTTGAAGTTTATTCAATAGGGAGATGTAGCCCGAGAAATAGACGATTTGGGGCTATCCTTGGTATTCTTAGGGTTTACTGCAAATCGATCTCTTATTTTGCCAATCCCATCTCTTTGGGAATTAATCCAGTTGCAAACAATTATAAAGAGATCATTTGTGTATTATCATTCACTCGTAGGGTGTATACTCTAAAATTCAAACAATTATAAAGAACATTTACAGACTCGTATCCTTTTACGAACTACTGTTTAATTGTATCCTTTTACGAACAATTATAAAGAGATCACTACGTTTAATTGATAGCGCGATATATATATATATATATATATATATATATATATATATATATATATATATATCTTTGTGTTTGCGTGTGTTATTTTACTTTTGTTTATAGTTTGTGTTGGGTTATTGGGTTTTTTTCTATCATGTCATGCATCAATAATTCTTGTTTTTTTTTTTAATTTAATACATTATAATCTTCGATTTCATACTTTAATAAAAATTATCATTAGTGACTTTTTGTCTAATAAACTGATAATATTGTACTAAAGTAAAAAAAATTCATAATTCTTATATATATATATATATATATATATATATATATATATCTTTGTGTTTGTTATTTTACTTTTGTTCGTAGTTTGTGTTGGGTTATTGGATTTTTTTTTATCATGCCATGCATTAATAATTCTTATTTTTTTAATTTAATACATTATAATCTTCGATTTCATACTTGAATAAAAATTTATCAGTTTCGTCACTAAAAGTGATCATTGGTGACTTTTTGTCTAATAAACTGATAATATTGTAGTAAAGTAAAAAAAAATCCATAATTATTATTGGTATTTATAAATAAATTGCAAGAGAATAACAGTTTTTTGTAAATGGAACGTTTCTCTATTAAAATAAATGTCTATTAGAAAAAAATAGTTATGTCTCTTAAACTTTAAGTCGTAGTTTTATGGTTTTAGTTCTCGAACAAAGCATGGGTTTTAAACATAGTGTTAAAATCTTAAAACTCACAATGAGACTTGCTATTCATAGCACACACTTGACACAATTGATAGGAATTGTGTTTTAAATTCTACTTGCTATATGACCCGTACAATTCAATTCCACTACGTTTAATTGATAGCTCGGTATATATATATATATATATAGGGAGAGGTTCACAAGTGAACCTAAAAGATGAACTTTTTAATGAACCTTAACAAAAAAATACTTAACAATTAATTAATTTTAATTCCTATGTTGTAATTGGTCCGCGCCAGCGGCAACGGACACGTGTGTTGATTGATCCCCAACTCCCCCCACCCCGGCGCCCCCACCCCACCCCCATGGCAGCCCTGCTGCTATAAGGGCTGCCATGGTGATGGTGGGGGTGGGTTACCGGGGGGGTGAGGGAGTTGGGATCGATCGACACGCATGTTCGTTGCCGCTGGCGCGGACTAATTACAACATAGAAATTAAAAGTAATGAGTTGTTAAGTGTTATTTTGTTAAGGTTCATTAAAAAGTTCATCTTTTAGGTTCACTTGTGAACCTCTCCCTATATATATATATATATATATATATATATATATATATATATATATATATTACGGGTTTATAATTTTACTTATCAAATAGAGAATATTAATGAATTTAGGCTTTAATTGCGTTTTACTTTTTTTCGTATTATGTTTCAATGTTATATTATATTTAATACAAGTTGAAAACTCAAAATAATGTTAACGTGTAATAAAATGTCATGCAACACAACACGAAATCGACAATGTCTAATCAGATCAATCAAGAGATTTATATATCATATTCTTCTCTTGTATTTTAATATCATACCATATTCTGCTCTTCTCTTGTATTTTAATTTTATTAAAAAAAAGATTTTGAGAAAGATTGAAGAAAATAGTTATTCTATGTCATTTGCAAATGGTCATTAATCAGTGAACTTCACTTTCAGTAGATTATGTTATGTTGAACTATCATACATGATATGTTAAAATAATTTTAGATTAAATATAAGTAATAATATTTCTTCTTTGTCATATCTCATAAATGTCATTGTGCACAGTTTTTCGATACTTGCTAGAGGATGACAGCAATGTGATGTAAGTTGATACGAAAGAAAAGTATTTATCATGCAATATGACGTCCCCTCTTGCCACTTACACGATAGGAAATGACTACATCACTCTCAAGAATATCGGATACAATTACTTCATTTGTGGAAACCTCACTAATTGCATGGTCGGACAAAAGGTGGAAATCAATGTGGTTGAAATCGCTTCAGCATCTACATCTCCAGTTGGTATACCGTCTCCTGAAGTTCCAACAACTCCATCTTCAGGTCCACCTACTTTACCCTCTCCTCAAATTCCAACGGATCCATCATCTCCAACTGATATACCGTCTCCTCAAGTTCTAATAACTCAATCTCCACATTCTTTACCCCCTCCTCAAGTTCCAATGGTTGCATCTCCACCCACTCCAACATCTCCTCAAGTTCCCACAGTTCCATCTCCACCTCCATCTAATTTACTATCTTCTCATGTTCAAAGACTCCACCTCTACTTACTTTACCCTCGATGACTCCCTCTCCATCTCAATTACCATATCCATATCCCTTTGGAGATGGAGAGGGAGTCATCGAGGGTAAAGTAAGTGGAGGTGGAATCATTGGAACATGAGAAGATGGTAAATTAGATGGAGGTGGAGATGGAGCTGTGGGAACTTGAGGAGATGTTGGAGTGGAGATGAACTTGAGGAGAGGGTAAAGAATGTGGAGATGGAATTATTGGAACTTGAGAAGACGGTATATCAGTTGGAGATGATGGAGTTGTTAGAATTTGAGGAGAGGGTAAAGTAGGTGGACCTGAAGATGGAGTTGTTGGAACTTCAGGAAACGGTATACCAACCGGAGATGTAGCTGCTGAAGCGATTTCAACCACATTGATTTCCAACTTTTGTCCGACTATGCAATTAGTGAGGTCTCCACAAATGAAGTAATTGTTTCCGAAATTCTTGAGAGTGATAGTGTCATTTCATGTTGTGTAGGTGGCAAGAGGGGACGTCGTATTGCATGATAAATACTTCTCTTTCGTATCAACTTGCACCACATTACTGTCATCATCTAGCAAGTACCGAAAAACTGTTCACAATTACATTTATGAGATATGACAAAGAAGATATATTATTATTTATATCTAATCTAAAATTATTTTAACATATCATGTATTATAGTTCAACATAACATAATCTACTGAAAGTGAAGTTCACTGATTAATGATCATTTGCAAATAACATAAAATAACTATTTTCTTCACTTTCTCTTAAAATCTTTTTTTAATAAAATTAAAATACAAGAGAAGTGCAGAATATGGGATGATATTAAAATACAAGAGAATAACAGAATAGGATATTATAAATCTCTTGATTGATCTGATTAGACATTGTCGATTTCGTTTGTGTTTCATGACATTTTATGACACGTTAACACTATTTTGAGTTTTCACTTATATTAAATATAATATAACATTGAAACATAACACAAAAAAATAAAACGCAATTAAAGCCTAAATTCATTGATATTCTCTATTCGATCATAAAATTGTAAACCCGTAATATGAATGATCATGTCCTTTCATAAACAATTATATATATATATATATATATATATATATATAAAGAGAGAGAGAGAGAGAGAGAGAGTGTTAGGGTCTCCAACATACCTCATTAAACATACCTATGAACATACCTATTTTTTAAAAATAATAAAAAAAACATAATTTTGAGTTAATATTTTTTATATGGATTCAAGATATTTCAATGTGCCCCTATAAAAATATTCAGATCAAAATAATGTGTTTTGATATTTTTAAAAAATTGGTAAAAAAATTAACAATTTTAAAGAGTAAAAACTAACAGTTTTTTGACTTATTTTTTAAAAATAACAAAAATTATTATTTTTAATTGATTTTTTTTATAGGGGAACATTGAAATATCATGAACTCATATAAAAAATATCAGCTCCAAATTATTTTTTACTATTTTAATAAAATGATATGTTGCTAGGAGGTATGTTGAAAAACCCCTATATATATATATATATATATATATATATCGCGCTATCAATTAAGCGTAGTGAAATTGAATTGTACGAGTTATATAGCAAGTAGAATTTACAACGCAATTCCCATCAATTGTGTGTGTGCTATGAATAACAAGTCTCATTGTGAATTTTAAGATTTTAACACTACGTCTAAAACCCATGCTTTGTCCGGAAACTAAAACCATAAAAAAATAAAGTCAACTAAGACTCAATGTTTAAGAGACGTAACGATTTTTTTCTAACAGAAATCTATTTAGAGAAACGTCTCATTTACAAAAGATTGTTGCACATCCTCTTATAATTTAGTTATAAATACCAATAAGAATTATTGATTTTTTTTACTTTAAAAATGTACTAAATTCTAATAAACTAATAAATTTTTATTAAAGTATGAAATCGAAGATTATAATATACTAAATTAAAAAAAAAAACAAGAATTATTGATGCATGGCATGATAGAAAAAAACTCAATAACCCAACACAAACTACTGACAAAATTAAAATAACAAACACAAAGATATATATATATATAAGAGAAGCAGAAAGCACTCACGGAGGATATCATTAATATGAAATTGGTGATTATCAATCCACTACGTATAATCAACGTTCATAGACGCCCAACCTTCACTGTTCCCAATCTCGTAAACATTTGTATTAGATACTTTTAATAAAAAAAAATTGAACAACATGATTATCAATACACAATCAATTTTAATAAAAGGATATGTTGTCAGGAGGTATATAGGAAAATCCATATATATATATATATATATATATATATATATATACATCGCGCTATCAATTAAACGTAGTGAAATTGAATTGTACGAGTTATAGCAAGTAGAATTTACAACGCAAGTCCCATCAATTGTGTATGTGTTATGAATAACAAGTCTCATTGTGAATTTTAAGATTTTAACACTACGTCTAAAACCCATGCTTTGTCCGGAAACTAAAACCATAAAAAATAAAGTCAACTAAAACTCAAAGTTTAAGAGACGCAACTATTTTTTTCTAACAGAAATCTATTTCTAATAGAGAAACATCTCATTTACAAAAGACTGTTGCACATCCTCTTATAATTTATTTATAAATACCAATAAGAATTATTGATTTTTTTTTTTTACTTTAAAAATGTACTAAATTTTAATAAACTAATAAATTTTTACTAAAGTATGAAATCGAAAATTATAATATACTAAATTAAAAAAAAAAACAAGAATTATTGATGCATGGCATGATAGAAAAAAACTCAATAACCCAACACAAACTACAGACAAAATTAAAATAACACACACAAACACAAAGAGTGATATATATACATATATATAAGAAAAGCAGAAAGCACTCACGGAGGATATCATTAATATGAAATTGGCGATTACTAATCCACTACGTATAATCAACGTTCATAGACGCCCAACCTCCACTGTTCCCAATCTCGTAAACAATATTAGATACTTTTAATAAAAAAAAATTGAACAACATGATTATCAATACACAATCAATTTTACATTCAAACTCATGTTTTATTTATTTTGTAAGTTGAAATGAGAAAAAATGGGAAACTTACCAATGCCTAGAAACCTAACTTCCATGGCACCGGAGATGAGTTCGAAGGTAATTGTGGCCTTTCAGTAATGACTTTTTGTCTAATAAACTGATAATATTGTACTAAAGTAAAAAAAAATCCATAATTCTTATTGGTATTTATAAATAAATTACAATAGAATAACAGTCTTTTGTAAATGGAACGTTTCTCTATTAGAAATAAATGTCTATTAGAAAAAAATAGTTATCTCTCTTAAACTTTAAGTCGTAGTTTTATGGTTTTAGTTCTCGAACAAAGCATGGGTTTTTAACATAGTGTTAAAATCTTAAAACTCACAATGAGACTTGCTATTCATAGCACACACTTGACACAATTGATAGGAATTGCGTTGTAAATTCTACTTGCTATATATATATATAGGGAGAGGATCACAAGTGGACCTAAAAAGCGGACTTTTTAATGGACCTTAACAAAAAACACTTAACAACCCATTAATTTTAATTACTTTGTTGTAATTGGTCCGCGCCAGCGTCAACGGACATGCGTGTGACCCGAGACCCCCTACCCCCCCCCCCCCACCTACCCCCCCACCCACACCCACACCAAGGTAGACCACTAGTTAAAAAGAAATTCGCTGGCGCGGACCAATTACAACAAAGGAATTAAAATTAATGGGTTGTCAAGTGTTTTTTTGTTAAGGTCCATTAAAAAGTCCGCTTTTTAGGTCCACTTGTGATCCTCTCCCTATATATATATATATATATATTCTTTAATTGTTTATGAAAGTATATGACCATTCATATTACGGGTTTATAATTTTACTTATCAAATAGAGAATATTTATGAATTTAGGCTTTAATTGCGTTTTATTTTTTTCGTATTATGTTTCAATGTTATATTATATTTAATACAAGTGAAAACTCAAAATAATGTTAACGTGTAATAAAATGTCATGCAACACAACACGAAATCGACAATGTCTAATCAGATCAATCAAGAGATTTATATATCATATTCTTCTCTTGTATTTTAATATCATACCATACTCTGCTCTTCTCTTGTATTTTAATTTTATTAAAAAAAAGATTTTGAGAAAGAGTGAAGAAAATAGTTATTCTATGTCATTTGCAAATGGTCATTAATCAGTGAACTTCACTTTCAGTAGATTATGTTATGTTGAACTATCATACATGATATGCTAAAATAATTTTAGATTAAATATAAATAATAATATTTCTTCTTTGTCATATCTCATAAATGTCATTGGGCACAGTTTTTCGGTACTTGCTAGAGGATGACAGCAATGTGATGCAAGTGATACGAAAGAAAAGTATTTATCATGCAATACGACGTCCCCTCTTGCCACTTACACAACAGGAAATGACTCCATCACTCTCAAGAATATTGGATACAATTACTTCATTTGTGGAGACCTCACTAATTGCATGATCGGACAAAAGGTGAAATCAATGTGGTTGAAATCGCTTCAGCATCTACATCTCCAGTTGGTATACCGTCTCCTGAAGTTCCAACAACTCCATCTTCAGGTCCACCTACTTTACCCTCTCCTCAAATTCCAACGGCTCCATCATCTCCAACTGATATACCGTCTCCTCAAGTTCTAATAACTCAATCTCCACATTCTTTACCCCCTCCTCAAGTTCCAATGGTTGCATCTCCACCCACTCCAACATCTCCTCAAGTTCCCACAGTTCCATCTCCACCTCCATCTAATTTACTATCTTCTCATGTTCCAATGATTCCACCTCCACTTACTTTACCCTCGATGACTCCCTCTCCATCTCAATTACCATATCCATATCCCTTTGGAGATGGAGAGGGAGTCATCGAGGGTAAAGTAAGTGGAGGTGGAATCATTGGAACATGAGAAGATGGTAAATTAGATGGAGGTGGAGATGGAGCTGTGGGAACTTGAGGAGATGTTGGAGTGGAGATGAACTTGAGGAGAGGGTAAAGAATGTGGAGATGGAATTATTGGAACTTGAGAAGACGGTATATCAGTTGGAGATGATGGAGCCGTTGGAATTTGAGGAGAGGGTAAAGTAGGTGGACCTGAAGATGGAGTTGTTGGAACTTCAGGAGACGGTATACCAACCGGAGATGTAGCTGCTGAAGCGATTTCAACCACATTGATTTCCAACTTTTGTCCGACTATGCAATTAGTGAGGTCTCCATAAATGGAGTAATTGTTTTCGAAATTCTTGAGAGTGATAGTGTCATTTCATGTTGTGTAGGTGGCAAGAGGGGACCTCGTATTGCATGATAAATACTTCTCTTTCGTATCAACTTGCACCACATTACTGTCATCATCTAGCAAGTACCGAAAAACTCTTCACAATTACATTTATGAGATATGACAAATAAGATATATTATTATTTATATCTAATCTAAAATTATTTTAACATATCATGTATTATAGTTCAACATAACATAATCTACTGAAAGTGACGTTCACTGATTAATGATCATTTGCAAATAACATAAAAAAACTATTTTCTTCACTTTCTCTTAAAATCTTTTTTTAATATAATTAAAATAAAAGAGAAGAGCAGAATATGGGATGATATTAAAATACATGAGAATAGCAGAATAGGATATTATAAATCTCTTGATTGATCTGATTAAACATTGTCGATTTCGTTTGTGTTTCATGACATTTTATGACACGTTAACACTATTTTGAGTTTTCATTTATATTAAATATAATATAACATTGAAACATAACACAAAAAATAAAACGCAATTAAAGCCTAAATTCATTGATATTCTCTATTCGATCAATAAAATTGTAAACCCGTAATATGAATGATCATGTACTTTCATACACAATTTTATATATAGGGAAAGAATCAAGTGAGGTTCCAGTTTGAGAACCCTGAATGAGGACCATTTTTTTAAAATAGTAAAAAAAAAAAATTTGGGCTGATTTTTTTTTTATGATTTTTAAACATTTCAATAAGACCATAAAAAAATAATCAGCTCAAAATGATTTTTTTTGCTTTTTTAAAAAAATCAGTCAAACTTTGTCAGTTTTTAAGTTGTTAAAAATTGACAAAGTTTGACCGATTTTTTTAAAATAGTAAAAAAATTCATTTTGAGTTGATTTTTTTTATATGGCCCTACTAAAATGTTTAAAAACTATATAAAAAAAATTAGCTCAAAAATATTTTTTTTACTATTTTATCAAAATTGGTCTGTGTCAGCGGTATGCAAACAGAGGTCCTCATGAGATCCGCTCTCTCTCTCTCTTTCTCTCTCTCTCTCTCTCTCTCTCTCTCTCTCTCTATATATATATATATATATATATATATATAGAGAGAGAGAGAGAGAGAGAGTTAGGCTTGGAAAAGTGTGGATTTTCAAGAACGGGAATCTTATGATATGTTGGGAATCTCGTATGATAATCATCCACGTTTGAAACGTATCTTAATGCCTGAAAGTTGGATAGGATGGCCTTTACGTAAGGATTATATTGCCCCCAATTTTTATGAAATACAAGATGCTAATTGAATGATAAGAAACTAATCTTCACTTCTACAATTCCAGAGATTCAAGGTTTTGTTCTGGAACATACCTATTTTTTAAAAATAAAAAAAAAAAAACATAATTTTGAGTTAATATTTTTTATATGGATTCATGATATTTCAATGTGCCCCTATAAAAATATTCATATCAAAATAATGTGTTTTGATATTTTTAAAAAAATGGTAAAAAAACTGACAATTTTAAAGAGTAAAAACTAACAGTTTTTTGACTTATTTTTTAAAAATAACAAAAATCATTATTTTCAATTGATTTTTTTATAGGGGCACATTGAAATATCATGAACTCATATAAAAAATATCATCTCCAAATTATTTTTTACTAATTTAATAAAAGGATATGTTGTTAGGAGGTATATATATATTATATATATATATATATATATATACCGCGCTATCAATTAAACGTAGTGAAATTGAATTGTACGAGTTATAGCAAGTAGAATTTACAACGCAATTCCCATCAATTGTGTATGTGCTATGAATAACAAGTCTCATTGTGAATTTTAAGATTTTAACACTACGTCTAAAACCCATGCTTTGTCCGGAAACTAAAACCATAAAAAATAAAGTCAACTAAAACTCAATGTTTAAGAGACGCAACTATTTTTTTCTAACAGAAATCTATTTCTAATAGAGAAACATCTCATTTACAAAAGACTGTTGCACATCCTCTTATAATTTATTTATAAATACCAATAAGAATTATTGATTTTTTTTACTTTAAAAATGTACTAAATTTTAATAAACTAATAAATTTTTATTAAAGTATGAAATCGAAGATTATAATATACTAAATTTAAAAAAAAAAAACAAGAATTATTGATGCATGGCATGATAGAAAAAAACTCAATAACCCAACACAAACTACAGACAAAATTAAAATAACACACACAAACACACATAGAGATATATATACATATATATAAGAAAAGCATAAAGCACTCACGGAGGATATCATTAATATGAAATTGACGATTACCAATCCACTACGTATAATCAATGTTCATAGACGCCCAAACTCCACTGTTCCCAATCTCGTAAACAATATTAGATACTTTTAATAAAAAAAAAATTGAACAAGATAATTATCAATACACAATCAATTTTACATTCAAACTCATGTTTTATTTATTTTGTAAGTTGAAATGAGAAAAAATGGGAAACTTACCAATGCCTAGAAACCTAACTTCCATGGCGCCGGAGATGAGTTGGAAGGTAATTGTGGGCTTTCAGTAATGACCTTGTCAATATAGGTATCACCAGGAAACCAGAACCAGTCAAATCTCCGTTCCTTCCATTTCTCCTGCCTTAGCCTTGCCGAGACAAAACAACAATTCGAAGGGATCATAGGCTTTCTGATCTTGGCTTCATCTCCAGCGTAGAAGAGATTCCCATCGTAGATAACGCTTCAGATTTCTCCATGGATATGGTCTCCTTCGATTTGGTTGATCACCACCGAATACAACTCCAACATCTGATATCCTTGTGCAAGACCCCAGGACTTCCCTTCGTCTTTGCCCGCTCATAATTATGGTTTCAGAGAGAGATCTGCTTATGGTTGAGATTTTGCTTCGTTCGTTCTAGGGCTTGTTGGTTCGATCAAATTGGGGCCAAACTACGCGACCTTATATATAGTACGTGTTTTGTCCTTTTGCCTTCTACGTCGCCCCGTTTGTATTCTTGTTGGACACGCGCTCCAATTGACTTTCGGCATATGACTTAAAAATGACTTCTACAAAATATATATATATATATTATATATATATAATAATATATAAGCAAATACAAAATTATAAACTATGAATGAAAATTATTGACAACTTAATCATTGATTGATTTATATTTTAGTATTTATTTGTTATATCAAATATAAACACGATTCAATTAAAATGTGACACGACACAATATTATACAAAAAAAATTTATAACTGTTTGAATTTTAGAATATACACTCTACGAGTGAATGATAATACACATTTTGCTTTTTTATGCGGTTTTGATCCTTGATCATTATCGTTTTGATGGTATTTGTGATACAAAGGTCATTGTTGGGTTCGATCATGAGATCTACTTGCATCCAAATTCATAACAGATGTCGGTAAATGTTATTCTGAGAATAGATCCAATCAAATTTTGATTGGTTCCAATTTCTTCATACTCAAGTATAATATCACCTTTGGTGCATTTGTTTGGGTATCAGGATAAGATTTGAGATCCATCGGTTTTTATTCAGATCGTATGAATCTGATTAAATTTTTATCCAACGATCAATGCATATTTTAGATTGTTTGGATTGTTTTGAATTATAAGAAGGGGTAATAGTTAACAAGCCTCGTTGACTTGGTCAATGATGTAAAAGGTCATTTGACTTAGTCAATGGTGTCAAATGTTCTATTTTGCCAATTCAGCGCATTAAAATGACTAACATACTTCAAAAATATTTTTGACAGCTAATTACGACGTTTTTCACAAAAAAAAATCAAATCTTTAAAATTGCATAACCTCAAATCTAAAAGTCCAAAATTCACAAAATTATATATATGGAATTTACTTGTCAAGATCTATCAAACATCCAAATTTGAAATTTTTTGACGAAAAAATCGAAACAAATAAATTTATTATTTCTGTAAAACCTCCATTTTTTCAGGTAAAAACTCCATTTTTTTCAAGGAAAAACCTTTTCTTCATCTCCAGTGATCGTGTCGCCGGCGCAAACCAAAAAAATAAAGAAATCGACGAAGAGAGAGAGAAACGAGGAGAAAGAAACACTCCGATGAGAATTTCGATGAGTTTGGGGTGGGGGTGGGGCAGCTAAAGAGAATGGGGTTATGTGTTTATTTTTAGAGAGAGTGAGTGATTTTAAAAAGGACTTGGCGTATTAAAAAAAAGGAATCTTAAGTATTTAGTCCTATTTATAATGATTTATTTATCGCCACTCCCATGTTTTTATTTTTTTAGCTGTGGGTCCTATATGGGACAAGTGTCATTGTCTACAAAAGAAGGATGGATAGTTACAGGGATGTTATAGGCGGTTTTGGGTGGTTATGGGACTTTTTACAATTTTAAAAATACATGGGAGTGAAGCCTAAATACATCTTTGTAAATGAGACTAAAGAAAAAAAATCTATAAAAAAAATATTCAGATTTGATGCATCATTGACCCAATAAATGGGACTAACCGGTAATAATGCCTTATAAGAATTGGTTCATAGGTGATTTCAACGCATGTGGGTTCATGTTTGCTTATTGGATCGGTGGTTGTCTCATGGTTCATTTCACGTCTGACCTGACCACGTAAAGTGGTACATTTCAGCTTTATGGCTATATTGGATTCACTTCTTTACAAAAAGGGAATTTGGTTTCTCGGTTGCAAAATTATTTACTATCAACTTCATTAATCTGACTGTTGGAATAGATTATCCAACGGTTTAGATGTTCTTTGTTAGTTTGCTGGTGATAATGATCATAATCATTTTTCAACAAATTTCTCATGGTAGGAAGCAACATCATCGATTGGATTTTAAATTCAATTTGTTTGCTATCTGATCAACGGTTTATAATTTGTTGGATTTGGATGTTCATAAAAAATGCACATGAGGTTGGCCTGCATTTACGAATACACGTGAGTTTATTAGCTTATTCTACGGAAGCATCCTTAGTTATATTACTTAATTGCATTGTTAAATGAGTCATCGAATATGACTTATTTTTACAGCAACATCATCACGCTTGATCTTTTCGTAGCTACCCTCCACGCCCACAACATCCCCTCTATCGAGCTCGGCATCTCCCACTACACCCCAAACAAACCAAACAATGTAACCCACAATTTCCAGGTAAATTCACAATGAAATTATATATGATCCACCGACACATGTACACAAGATACAATAATCAATTAACGCCTTCATCCTCTGTCTTAGATTATCGATGGTTAGGATCGTACTTTTTGTAGTTGTACCAAAGAGGAAGTCCATCTTCAATGGCACTCGCGTACGCCAATACTTCTTCCAAGGGAAAGAACTCCCTTCCTCGCCTACCGGTAATGAATAGTATGATCTCACTGTGAATTTTCCCTCTTTTCCACCTTTCCACCGTATCTCATCTCTTGATCACTTTGGCAGGCTTGCCCTCCAATTACTCCATAATCCCTTCCACCTCCTCCAGATTATAATCATTAAACTGTCGCCTAAAAGATGGATTTCAAATTCCTCTCCCTCTACTATACCCCACATAATCTGCTACCGAATGTCCACCGCCAAGTGATGTTGCACTAGGAATCTATCCGTCAGCATAAAGTCTACACATCAAGGGGCATGCCAAAATCGCACTCTATTTCCGTACTTAACCCGAATGTCACAAAAAAATTACTAAAACTGTTCCAACCTCTCAAAAAATGCTTCCACAACCCCGTACCATGGGGTGCTCTTGACTGACCTGATCTTGATATGAATAAGGACATTTTCATAACTTTTTAGTCTTTGATTCTTTTTAGTATTGCATTGTATTTTTCTTGTAATTTTCTTTTTTTAGTATTTAGAGGTGGGAAGGACATGTGGCATTAAGGATATAATTATAATTAGAGATTTGCTTAGAGCCCAAGCTACTTTCCACCTATAAATACTCTTTTGTAGCCCCATTTGAGGCAATCTTCCCTTTTGAGATATATTGATTTAATAGAGTTTAGATGAGAATTATCTTCTTCTTGCTCCCATTTGACGTCTTTTACGTCAATTGGTATCAGAGCCTCATTAGTTATACCCGTTATTATTGTCGTTGTTGTAAAAAAATACAAAAATCGTAAAAAAATGACAAATGGGTCCAAGAAGAAAATACACCCCCGTGGAATCTTCTCATGAGCGTCTTGAGGAGATTATCAACCGGTTAATAAATTGGATGGAGCATTTCGACGCCCATCTTCCTCTACCAAGATCCACCACCAGCTGTCCTCGTACCGCTCCGGCACCATCTCAAAGCCCTAACCTTAATTCCCCAAATTTAACTCATTCCACACCCATACCACAAAAAAAATCTAATTCTACAAACCTTAACTTCCATTATGATCGAACTAGAACCACCTTAGGCAGTAGGGTTCCATCATCGCCACTGACCACCCTCCATACTTCTTTGACCGCTTCAGCCCGACCCGCACACTACCCGAGCGAACAGATCAAGTATCTCAGTCAGTCGATCTGCTCCACTGAGGTCGTACATTATCGATCGGACCTCCACACCCTTCGCTGGTGGAAAATTCCCCAATCTGGAGCCCTAGTCAATTCATCGAGCCCACCGGAGATCGCCTAATGCCGACCGACTAATTACACCCTTGCCCGAGGTAGTACACCTCCGAACCGGGGTCAATCCACTCTTCCGATGATGGAAAAACACTCTCCAACAATCGCAGAAATCATCCCTGATCTCCGACGTCCAAAGGGTTCATAACTGATCCAGTTTCCACCAATTGACGACGTTTAAAGGCGTTTCGATCTTAATCCGCCAATTAAGAATTCAAAAAACCAGAAGACGTGTCCAAATGTCATGATCCCAGTGCTAGATTACCCCATAATGATCATTGACAAAGATTTTGAGCAAAAAATCCTAGGATTTCAACCCCCTCATGTCCAAGAAATAATACAAGCAAACCCTAGCCTCCCCATCCACCCATTTGTGTTTGGAACCCATCACACACCTATGGCTACACTTATAACCCTAAACCAACACACTCCCATCCTCCAAAATTACCAAGAAACATCTAAGCACCCTCCACCACCACCCAAATTTCTATGACACCACAATTTTCCATCCCCTCACCTTCCATCACCTCACATCCTCTTATCACATTTACTCGCCCCAAACTACCACACAAACCCCACCACTACCCACCATGACCCTCACCTCTAACACATTTCAAACTACCCATGCCACCACCCTTAGAGACACCATGAAACCCACCATTTTCCCCCCATACCCGCAGCCCCACCACCGCTATTAACAATCCTACATCCCACATTGCCTTTCCTACGCTTTCTCCCCACCTATGCTCCACACTTCCCCACCCACGGTACACCTGAGACATGTTCCCCACCTCCATTCCATGTGGGATGCACGCTCTGCCCATTCTACCCCTGTTGATTCCTTTGAGTGGGTACATGAGTGGATTTGACACACCCCAGCCCAGTTACTTATAATTAAGTTTGAAAGTCAAAGTGAGTCAAATCATAATTACCTAAATCAAACCATATTCAAGAGTATCTTTATTCAATTATTAACATGAAGAAATAAAACTAAAAGCCTTTCAAAATTTTAAGGTAATTATGCTCATTCTAACTTACTGAAAAGATAAGTAGGCTTAATTTACCCCATTTACGTTTGACCAATTCATGGTTTTATGCATCCCTTGCTAACCCCACCGAACTCCTAGATTTGGCAGTGATATCACAATACCTGAAAAATATAAACATAGGAACCATGAGCAAAATAGCTCAGCAAATGCATCACTACTACACTATTGCATAAAATTAAATGCAATAAATTATATCTCCGTGATGATATATGCATACTTATCCGGCCCATTCATAAAGAATTACCAATTATATACTTATCCGTCTCATTCATAAAGAATGACTAACTTATCTGAATCATGATTCACATATCCTGTCTGCAATAGACAATTCTCCCCCATTCCTAGTCGAGGAGTAATCCCTTGTCTTTAATAGACAAATCTTCCCCATTACTGGTCGAGGAGTAACCCCTTGTCCTTAATAGACAAATCTCCCCCATTCCGGGTCAGGGAGTAACCTCCCATTTCGGTAAACTGAAATGAACAAATTCATAATCAATAATATTATGATTTGATCCGTAACCATGTATAATACCTCTTACTAGTGAGTGATATTCAGATCTTATCCATAACTATACATAATACATCTTACCCATGAGTGATATTCAAATCGTATCCATATCCATGTGTAATACATCTTACCCGTGAGTGATATTCAGATCATCTCCATAGCCATGTATAATACATCTTTTTACAGTGAGTACACTCACCTTGGCCACTTCATGTGTTTTTCCCTTTCCTTTATCTAGCACTTGTTCAACCGGTTCTTCTTCCCTTTCACATATAAATTCTTAAAATATTAGTATCATCATAAGGATATTTCCAAAGAATGACTTAACCTTAACCGAATTCATAAGCATCATATCATCCCATTCTAATTATTTATCATAAATGAAGTCTCATCCAATTTCATGTTAAAATATTTAACATATCCAATCCATAGCCCGAACATACTTTAATTTCTTCTTGGTAATCCGATTCTTATCATATTAGGTTCCCAATATAGAAGAAAACACATCATTTCAAGTTTTCGAGAGCAAGATGTGTCCATTTCTTTATTACAAATCAAAATATGCCCTATAGACTCTTTTAGCGTTCAGTCAAGTTCGAAGAATTTTCATAATTTTTCTGAATCATAAATTCCTTTGATATTTCACCCAACATCCATAAACATATTGAACAATACAAAATTAAATTTTCATAATTTTTAAGGTTCATTTGCTATGTCAAGAAAAACATCGAACACCTGGTGTGCATACTTACACCGTTGGGGAAGATTTGATATATGAACTTAAAACTATCACCAAAGATTCATTTATTGGTATTTTCACATAATATTCGGATATGTTATACATATATGAGTCTATTTTTATATCCAACTATAATTATTCAATTCCAATAAGTATACAAAAGTTATAGGAGTTTGAATACACAGGGTTTCCAATCGAATCAATATACATGGTTTACACGTTCAACTTTGCTTAAACCCGCATCCATCCATATGTATACCTCAAAACACAGAAGTTTAGTAAACAAATGATTATTTCTATCTTTTTAAATCAGTAATTCCAACAATATAACAAGATTTACCGGTAGAATTACCTTAGGGATGTTTTTGTAATTTCCTATGGATTTTTCCTCGCTTTTCTCTTCTTAAACTTCCCATTTCTCTCTCTTCAGGACAAACTCTCTAATGGATGAGTTTGGATGAATAAGAAGGTTATTTCAAGGGGCTTAAGTCGGCCAAGCTTGCCCCCCCCCCCCCCCCCCTTCCAACCAATGAAATTCATCCATTTGTTATACATATAAGACAAAATACCACTTAACCAATGGACGGATTTGCCCCTGCTTCGTAATTCTAGCATAACTTCTTGCTCGGACCTCTGTTTTACACACCGTTTGCTGTGTTACAAACTTAACTCATATATATACAACTATATAGTTTTCACCTCAAGTCAGTTATTATATTATAGTGGCCAAAATGAGTCCCAAACTCGAACATTCCTACCGAAGACTTCACAAATTTATGTTTGTGACTAATTCAATATTTCATAACTTATGAAGGTAGGATTAGACTAAACACAATAAATTAACATTATATATTCTAATAACACATTATACCCATCCCATACGGTAATCATGATTTAAACATGGTTTATCATAATCATATTCGGGTCGTCACAATCACCCCCTAGAAAATTTTATCCCCGGAATTTAGGAGGAATTTCACTTACCAACCAATTGGGAATACTATTTCCTCATACACGACAAATCTTGTCTCATATCATCTTCAATTAATTTATCACTTACACACAAGAATAATCATCTAATGATTTCTTATAAATGGAAGTCAATTCCCAAATTATATATTACTTCATACCTTCACTCCTATGGTCCATCCTTATTATCGTGTAATATTTCAAATAATACAAATTCTATTACAAGACTAACTTCTTGTATTTCCTTTCTCTAACTTTCATTCAATATTTCAATTCATAAATATCATATTATAAGACTATCTTATTATGTGTCATCTTCTCATCTTCCATTCAACACCAAATACATGTGTTTGACCCTAACTACTATCCATATCATTTATGATGTTTAAGAGTATGTTAAATCTCGTCCTTACAATTTCTTAATTTAAATATAGCCTCACTACAATTCATATATCGTAACTGAACAATCATTCACTCAATGTTTATTCTTAACCAAGATTTCATATTCACCTTCACGTATATTATGCAGTCATACACTATGAACTTAATCTAACTTCTCACAATATTCCCTTTTTCAGTATCATTTGATTGTTCTTTAACTAAACATACAATGACCTTAATAATTCATTTATCCAACACAATAACTTTACAATCATAATCTTACCCCAATCCTTATTAACATTATTGTCTTATGCCACATTATCAATACACTCACGTTTACCCGTTTGGTAGCATGGATGTAAACATAACATCACCACTGAAAACTTTAACCACACATACCATCCCCATAATACTTATCTTAACTATTATATGTCGTGTTTCTTTCAAATAACTTGAACAAATACCTTAATGTATCACATTATGGTATCTCACATAACATCTTATCCTTACACATACTTCTTGGTGACTCCGTATAATGTCAATCATATTCATTATATTCCATACTCGTAATGATAACACGTACGTACAATGACAAATACAACTCAATATCCACCCAAAACAGTTGTCAAGATTCCAATCCGATTAGCATCTTTCCCATACTCATACATAACACATACTCTTAAAAGGGCTCCCCAATATTTTTTAAACTTCCAAATTTTTAACACCTTGTCTCAACTTTATTATTCATATTAGCATTTCAAAACATTATAAGGGTAATATCCACTACATATACTCATACTATTAAAGAAGTACATCTCAACTCTTATTACTATTTTCTTCTACTTATCATAATTTAATATGAACCCATATTCGAATTAATTATTATATATTGACTAGTAATTGAATTTCAGACCATTTCACATATTAAAATTAAACATATACAACTATTATTACTCACTTCACCTTTACCATGTGAATCTTCATTTTATTCACACTTTGACAATTAACTATCTCATCCTTTAACGTAATATGGGTTCCCGTACCTCACTCTCCCACATAACTGGGCACACATCAAACCATGATTTATTAAGTAACACAACTCAAGTCTACATATTCCAGTATAAGAAGAGATTACTTCCAATACTTCACAATTTTGGTATACCACATTTTGTCTTTAAAATTTTTCCTTCAATAACATGTTTGTCGATACCACAAATAAAACAATGCAATGATTCAAATTAAAATACCTGTATTCGCTGTCATCCCCGAATAAACCTTAACATCTCATTTCCTTTCCTGCAAGATCCTTACATTTCATATCCCATACAACAATATATATGTATAACTAACAGATGTTAGTCAGTAAAGCCAATTTGCTTATGACTCAAAACAATTTCTACTTTCAATGCCAAATCTAGGCGTTCCACACCCCAGAACCTCTAAAACCTAGGCTCTGATACCAAAGCTAACACACCCCAACCCAGTTACTTATAATTAAGTTTGAAAGTCAAAGTGAGTCAAATCATAATTACCTAAATCAAACCATATTCAAGAGTATCTTTATTCAACTATTAACATGAATAAATAAAACTAAAAGCCTTTCAAAATTTTAAGGTAATTATGCTCATTCTAACTTACTGAAAAGATAAGTAGGCTTAAATTACCCCATTTACGTTTGACCAATTCAGGGTTTTATGCATCACTTGCTAACCCCACCGAACTCCTAGATTTGGCAGTGATTTCACAATACCGAAAAAATATAAACATAGGAACCGTGAGCAAAATAGCTCAGCAAATGCATCACTACTACACTATTGCATAAAATTAAATGCAATAAATCATATCCCCGTGATGATGTATGCATACTTATCCGGCCCATTCATAAAGAATTACCAATTATATACTTATCCGGCTCATTCATAAAGAGTGACTAACTTATATGAATCATGATTCACATATCCTGTCTGCAATAGACAATTCTCCCCCATTCCTGGTCGAGGAGTAACCCATTGTCTTTAATAGAAAAATCTCCCCCATTCCTGGCCGAGGAGTAACCCCTTGTCCTTAATAAACAAATCTCCCCCATTTCGGGTCAGGGAGTAACCTCCCATTTTGGTAAATTGAAATGAACAAATTCATAATCAATAATATTCTGATTAGATCCGTAACCATGTATAATACCTCTTACTAGTGAGTGATATTCAGATCTTATCCATAACTATGCATAATACATCTTACCCGTGAGTGATATTCAAATCGTATCCATATCCATGTGTAATACAACTTACCCGTGAGTGATATTCAGATCATCTCCATAGCCATGTATAATATATCTTTTTACAGTGAGTACACTCACCTTGGCCACTTCATGTGTTTTTCCCTTTCCTTTGTCTGGCACTTGTTCAACCGGTTCGTCTTCCCTTTCACATATAAATTCTTAACTTGGTGTAAACCCGTGCGATGCAAAAATAACAACATGCAAAAATAAATATTAACTAGGTGTAAATCCGCGTGATGCGCTAGCGAGATTATCGGTGGAAGATGATCTACTTTTGACTTTAGTAAGTGTTGAATAGTAATTTACGTGCCACGTGAGTATACCTTATTTGCATACGTAAAAAAAACCTAACAAATTAGAAATAACGACATCAAGCTTTTATAGATTTCATAAAAAAAAGGCATTATCATAAAAAAAAGGGAAGTGGCTACCATTCCAACTTAAGCTATTTATTAATCTCAATTCCCAAAACCGACCAACAACTTGTGCTATACAACAAACACGAACACAACATAAACAAAAACAATAGATTCAAAATCAAATCTTTATAGGCATACGAAAACAATAAAGAGACCAATTATGAATGAAGAAGCATGAGTAAATAATTTGGGTGTATTTGATAACAAAGTTGAAAAATGACATAAAATTAGCTTATTATCATGCGTATAAATAACTTTGGGTGTATGGATAATTAATGTTTTTCATGAAAAATGATCAAACTATGAAATAAATATCATTATTTTTATAAAATATATATAGTTCAATCAAAAACTTAAAAAACAAATGCATATAAAAATTATTAATCGTGGATTCCTACCCGATATTCTGATCCATTTTGGGAGGTGGAAACTTTGGCTATTGCATCATTGAAAAGTGGGAGACGGGATAAAAAATAGCTTTATTAGAAACAGATATAAATTTGAGTCAAAGCAGAAACAACGTATATGGGCATGCAATTTTGACAAATGGGTTCTCAATAAATTTGTATTGCTTAAACTTTGTACACTTTTCTTGAGGATAATGCAACATAAGTATTCACAAACACAATACCAAGCAATGAACTAACAATAGCAATTAACTATAGGCAAAATAAATAATTAGAAACATTATAACCTAAGCAATTAAGTGTTTATGAATATATGAGATGTTAACTACCCTGGAAAAAAATTACCATTAATGGAGCACAGTTATTATGCTTGTATAATATATTTTAGGCAATATGAATTTCTTTTAATAATGAAAATAAAAGGTGGTTAAAAATACTATCCAATTAATCACAACCCATGAAATCAATTAACTATAGAAAACATAAACAATCAACTTTATAACTTAAGCAATGCAATGCTTGTGAATATATGAGTTGTTAACTACCCTAAAAAACAATTACCCATTAATGGGGAAAAACTATTATGCATGGATATATTGTAGGCAATATAAAAAAATTGATTTAGATTTGACCAATTTCCCTACCCATGACTCACATAAATCAACTCATGACCATGATGGTTCTATTCTCACTTCCTTGGTCTATTTTTTTTAATTAACATCTAATGAAAAAACTGTATTTAAAAGTTTTAAATTCAAGTGAGTGGCAATGAGGCATTGTAATGTGAATAGAGTTAACTGTCATTTCTTTATTTTCACATGCTTTCCATATTTGTGGTATTCTTCTCGCTACAAAAAAAATAAATATAAAAGACCATTTTCCTTTAAAATCTTATAATTGCTAAGATCATTCCCTTAGTGTCGAGTAGGACAAAAAATTTTTATAAATTGTGTCTCCCATAATCCAATGTATTGAAAATACATAATTTGGGCCTCTTCTTCCTGCATTAGAATTCAAGCCAACCACACATTAAAGGCTTCACCACTGGTATAGTCCAAAAACACACCTTGAAATCATATGCGGTAAACAAACATAAACATTTCATGGTAAACCAAGGACACTACTTTACAACATAGACAAAATAAATAAACAAAGGCAAGATGACAATAACAAAAAATAAAAACATTTCAAATCTGTAAAACTCCGAGTCTAAACACAAAAACCAAAACTCTAAATATATAAGCCACTAAGACTTGAATATGCTCAGCCGATTTCACAAATGCTCAACAACATCCAAAGAGATAAGCCACTGCAAATTTAAATATGTAAGATTAAAAATAAAATAGAAATGTAATGATTAAGTTATCCCTTCCACCCCCAAGTCAGATTTCACTGCACAAAGCCTCAAAACAGAATGCTAACATGATTAATACCATAAAAAACTATTTGATCCCCCTAATCCATAAATCAATCCAAAAGAGAGATAAACAAATCGTATACCTCGACTCGAATTCGTAGTGAAAATCTGTAAATAAAAACCATTTGAACTCCAAAACCTAACAAACATGATTAATACCATAAATACCCCAAAGGGGATAAAGATCAAGATAGAGTGAAAGCGATACCTTTTTGCGTGGTGGGACCGGTCCAGAACGATCCCAACATCTCAAAACCCATCCCACAAAAACCAACTCCGACCTTCTCCTACCCACTTCCAGCCTAAGGAATTACCGACCCCAAACCTGGAAGCCCTAAACCATTGCTCCGACGACCTGTGACCACAGGTCCATAAACTCCGGTCATCATAACTTTCATTCAATCACCGACAAATAACCAAACCCGACAAACCAAATCTAATACTGGAACCCAGAAAAAACCGAAGTTGCCACCGCTGTATAGAGGAACACAACTAAAAAAATTACAATGATAACTGCATATAACCAGCAACATGAATAAAGAAGTAAAATGAGCAACCAAAAAAATTCAAAAATGTTGAGATGGGTTTAAACATATAAAAAACACCAAATGAACGAATCTAATAAAAAAACAAAAATACAGCATACAAACATCTAAAAAAGTAGATATATGTGCAACTGGATAAAGGAGTATATTTGAAATACTTTTACCTTAGCTGAAGATGAGAGAGAGAGAGAGAAAGACTAAAGTCTAGAAAAATAAATAGTCAAATTTTAAGATTGGGCAATTACACTATGACAGAAGAAGAGGATATATTAAGTAACAGGGAAGGGATTGGAAACGGTTGGGATGTCTTTGGGATGGCAAACGTTTAGGTTATTTAATGAGTGAGAGCCTAAAACTTTTGGTTATGCAGATAAGGGGAGATAGAAGATTTGATATGGGTTTTTAAGAGAGAAATGAAAAGGCAAAGGGAAGAGGAAGAGGAAGAGGAATATGAAAGAAGAGAAATAATTGGGCGGTAAGAGATGTGAAAGGTTGGTTAGAAGGAAGAGAGAAAAAGAAAAGTAAATATGAGGTGTGCCATGTGGATAGGTTCTTTGTTCAGCAAATAAATGCCTTGTATAGCATTTTATAGTAGTATAGAGATTAAACCATCACACAAACTGGTAACGGAATCTAACACAGATGAATAATATAAATAAAGATGACCGACACAACTATCGGTTCAACAATAATCTGAAACAGTAACCTGGATATACAATGCCTAATAAATAACTGAATACCAAATCTGACGGCGATATGCCCAAATGAGTATTGAAGTAAAGTCCCTACACTAGGAATGAATAAATGAAGCATTCATAACAAAGTCTTGCAACTTTCACATGAGTTGCAGCTGCGCATCCCTCGATAGAATCCTCAAGTTGGGAGTCCCTGTGGCTGGACACCTAAAATGTTTTGAAAAAGGTTTTGACATGGGCCAGAACCCAAGTAAATATTTTTTAAAATATTTAGCAAGCAGTTAAATTGCAATAATTAGATATGCATGTACACTTTTCATATTTAAGTTAGTGTCGCACTCACTTGAGGTGTAGCTCACCCCTCATCTAATGTGCACACCTAACGCTTGCCTTCTAACCATCCTAGTTAAGCTTCCCCCTCCTAACTAGCCGCATCACACCTATTCCTACCGCACTACTTTAACCCGAGTATTCTTACTTTTATTATTAGGTTATCTTCTACTCAAATTATTAATCGATTCAACTATATTAGTTCATATAATGTTTACACTAGTTATATAAGAAATTACCTTGTTAAATCATATAATTTTCACACTAGTTATGTAAGAAATTACCTTGTTAAATCGTGTAACTTTCACACTAGTTATATAAGAAATACATTCACACTTATGTATTAGTCCCGTACATTATTATCTACTCGTTTTATATATGTACTAGTATACTATAACATTCACACATATGTTAAGTATAATATCCATCCTCCCGAGTAAGGACTCACCAGGTGCTTTATCTAAAATGCTATCACCCCAGGTATACTCATCCACTCGGGAAACCCAGCCCAGTTAGCTCCCCGAATCAAAGAAAAAAAAATAAACGTAGCAGAGGCGGCCATAGTTCTTTCACCGAAAGTGAAACTGAATCATACCCAAAGCGGTTCACCTCTGAAAAATAATCACATAATAAAATCCTGGACGATACTACAAGAGAAATACCTTTTTACGATAGTTTTAGAATTCAAATTTATGTCCATTTTCATTAAATTGTCATAATAAATAATATTATTTCATAATTATGACCCTTTTTACATTTAAACAATTAATTATGACATGCGTATACTTGTTGGGTCATATTAATATGATATTTTATTACCGTAGTATTTTAACTGTCATAAAATATATTTATTTGATATGACACTTTTGTATGTATGGTAATATTAACTCTAATTTATAAAATTAATAATTTTTTTAATAAACTCATGTAATTATTTATGACAGTTTCCAATTGAAAAACTTAGCAGGAAACATGTATAAATTAGAGTCTTACGCATCTCAAACTATCCACAATTTCTTTCGACGATAAAAATGGAGCCACAATCCGACAAGCATCTCATCTTCAATTTCTCATTTTCAACCTAGAATACAAAAATTCTATGAGCAACATTGGAACAACAACAAGAAAAAATCCATCAAACCCCTCGTTATCTAGTTAAGCCGATTGTTCAACATTGTTGAGTGATTTCACATACGATTTTATTCAAATTTGGCTATACTCGTACGATTTTCTTCTTTTTTAATATTGAATCAGAGATTGTTCACGCAGGTACATATCTAGTAAACTATACTCGTATGATTGTATTTCAAGATTCAAGGTAGAGTTCAGTTTTGAAACAACCAGAAGGGAGAGATAGGATTCAAGATTCAAGTTCACGTAGGTACGATGTCCATTTTTATGTATTTTTTCTGTAGAAATTTGGTTGAAAATAATTTTTATTAGTTGGAAATAATTTTTTTATTACTGGAAATAATTTTTATTTATTGCAAATTCTTTACTATTGCTGGAAATTATTTTTATATGCTTGAAATATTTTATATTGGCTGAAAATCTTCTTTTTATTGCCTATAATTATTTCTATTTGTGGGAAATAGTTTTTTATTTGCTGGAAATTATTTTTTATATGCCGAAAATAATTTATATTGTTGGAAATCATTTTTTATTGCTGGAAATAAAAAAAACACGCATCTCGATTAGGAGTGGCAAATTGTCACACGACCCGATAACATGACACGACCCACACGACTTTTTAGCGGCTTTAGATAAAGCCTTATCGAATATAGGTGCTTAACGGGTAGACCCGCTAAACACGATAACTTAGTGAATCGGGTTTGGGTTTAGCCATTTAGTGTAAATACATGGCACGACTTTTTAAGTCACGATTTGAACACGATCCAAACACTGCACGAACCCGATAAGACATGACACGGTACACACCAAATTCTTAACGAGTCGGGTTTGGGTAGATGTGCTTTTGACATGAACTCGGTTAGACCTGGCACAAAATCGACTTGACAAGACACGACCCATTTCCACCCCTAATCCCATTGATGAAATTAATGACACGACACGACCCATTTCCACCCCTCATCCAGAGGATGAAAGTAATCATTTTTTCTACTCTGAAAATAATTTATATTAGTTCAAGGTTACACTGTGTGTGTTTCGGTTTATTCCCTCCATAGCGTGCGTGCAGGGGTTTTGGTTTACAAAATCTTTACAAATTTTGCCCCTTCAAAATTTGTAATTCAAACATCAAGTTACAAAATTTAAATTAAATATTCTCATTCTTGACGAATTCGAATCCCCTCAATTTGTCCGTCTCATTGTCATTAATGGTCTGAAAAAACATTCAACAAAATCTGAGATACATATTGGTTTGGTTAAATTTAGGGCATATGTTTATTGTTCTGAAAATTATGTTTAAATTCTGTTTTTTGGAAAAAAAATGATAAAGTATCAACATCACATGATATACAAAATGGCTCTTATGCACATGAAAATGTTTGCTAATTTTATGTTCCCCAATGTTAACATGTATGTATGTTTTTACCAATCTATTAATATATATTTGTTCTATTAGTAATCCCATTTACTTAATTCTAGACATGATTAGCAATTTTCTTAACGATATCATTAATTTTAAACATTAAACTATGGTATTTAGATTTCGAGATATTTACATGCATGTGATATTGGACATGATTCAAGTGCCTCTCCATTTGTAGATTTTAGTGTGCACGTTAATGACACTCAGCGCTACAGGTGGAACCATTCTCCGTCCTTGACCCCTTAGTTATAGGTTGGGCTCCTCCTCCTTAAGGTTATCATAATAGATATGTTACAAATAAATATGTGCAACGAAGCAACATGAGTCTTCACATATATAAAATGAATCTTTATAGATATAAAATGAATCTTCACAAATATGACATGAATCTTCACAAATATAAAATGAAGCGACATTGGATTGTTTTTCTAATTTAGTTTTATGTGTCATTGGCACAAACTAATCATTTCCTTCGACTGAGCAATATCTACTCTAATGAAATAACACAAGAATCCTCAATTTTTAGCATGGAATTGTTCACTGAAACGAAGCTTCAAATCAGTTATACCTAAACACTAATGATAAGAGCAAAAGCGTTAAATCCATACTGAATAACAACCTCACTCATGGTCCAAAGTCAAGGCTGATATCGCGACGATACGGCTGAGTTGACTAGGTATCGGTACCCACCAATCCGATTTCGAGTTACGAGTTGAGTTTTCGATTATTGGTGTGAATCGACCCTATATTGGTAATTTCTCGGAAGTATCGGATTATATCGGAGATATCACGGCAGAATCGGCCCATATCGGCGATGTCACGGTAGTATCGACCACTAAGCATCAATCTCTCTATCTCAGCTTCTAACTCACTCAATTGAGCCTTGATTTTGTATTCATGTCACAATCAGAGCAATCGTTTTCAATTCAGTACAGGATATATGATGTTTCATGATTTCAAATCGGATTTTTTGGGTTAAATCTCTCATTTCTTTTCTTGTAGTATTACTAAAGGGGTTATCTCCCATTTAACCTTCTTTTTGTATATGCTTAATTTGTATTAAAATATATCATTATTCAACTATCCTTAAAGTGTATGATTATTTACATTATATATATCATTAATTAGTAATAGGTATTATTATAACATTCACAAAGAATATATTACTAAATATATATTTTGACTTAGAAAATGTTATGCATACTAAATGATGATTCAATATAAACAATTAGACAATGTTATGCATATTAAATTATGATTTTGTACTTTTCTAATTAAGCCATGTTATTATTCTTATTTTTTAAAACTTTTCTATATTTTTTTAGTTCTCTAAATATTGTATAGATGCGTATCGTCTGAGACCGAGACTAATACTGATACAGAGTCAAAAATTGAGCATCCGCGTCATAGACCAATACCGCAACTTTGAACCATGCCCTCACTAAATTTATCAAACCAAGAATGTGGCTACTGTTTCAAATCTTATAAGGCTTTACACGACCAACATACTACCTGCTCCTTCCTAGAAGAAAAGTATCCAGGTGGTTAAGCCATATAAACTTCCTCATGTAGGTCCCATGTAAAAAAGCATTATTAATGTCCAATTGGTATAAAAGTTCTGAATAAGCTAACTAATTTAAGTGGACAGTGCATCATGTGAACCAGAAGACATGGAGGGACCATCTAAATTGATTGTGAAACACTGATAGGAGAACTCCCACATGCTTGATTACAGTGAGTTGGTCTTCCCATTTATCCCGAGTGTATGCCCAATACCTCCACAATAGTTAAACTTCCAACCAAGCCTTATATTACATCCATTACAACGTTCATTTGCACTCTGAATACACGTTTAAATTAGTTATGGAACAATAAGAGAGTTGATTAACTATTATTCATGTGTATCAAGCGTGAACTTATAATCTTATTAGCATTTTAGAATTTTCCTTCATAAGTTCCCTTGAAAGAGTGAGGAGTTTCCTTCCCCATTTACCACAATTTTCCAAAAACATCTAGGACTTATTGACATTTCCCTCCCACGTCCTAACTCATGGAATTTTGACTTGAGTAGTGTTCGTCATGGTTTAAAACATTTTAAATTTAGTTTCATCTAAATAAAAGTGTTATAGGCTCTGTTTTCATCTTATTGTGGTCAACACAATACTTTATCAGAAGGTATAAACCGCGTTGAATTATTGGGGTGGAACATTAGAGTTGGATTAATTGGCCTTTGCATGTTTTGTTAGATAAGTCATGAAAAAACATACAATATCGACCAGCTGACATCCAATTGACGCTACACACCAGCCTACTAAATCACATCACCAAAGCTCAATCAACCATCTGATGCCCAAATGATGGTGCATGTCGGTCGGCCAATGTTATTCACCAAGGAAAGTCGGCCAATCGATGCTTAAGCAATGTTGCTCATCGGTTAACCAACACACAACACCACTGATATTTTGACCAGAAGATGCTAAAATGACATTGCACACTTGCCCTCCGGCATCTAAATGATGTTGCACGCCTGCCGGACGACACCCAAACAACGTTGCACATAAAGCACCAGGGCAAGTAGGCCAACCGATGTTCAAATGATGTTACATAGCGTCCAGTTGACACATATCCCCAATTAAATTTAGTCCAACCAACGTACAAACGATTTTGCATGCTGATTTGTTGATGTCATGTACCGAGGAAAGTCTTCGAACCAATGCTCAAACGCTGTGGCATGTCGGCCACACCCGACACACATGACCAATGCAATTTCAGCCAGTCGATGCAATCGACATTTCAATATAATTTAATTTTAGTATACCAATTTAATTTTTTATCCACCCTACAATTATCTTTAGAAGGTATTGGTTTTATCAATACAATTGAATTTCAGTATATTTATTAATTTTTTCAACTTTTTGTAAATTTTGATTAATGATTTTATTTAAATTTGGATCTTACAGTTCAATGAAGTTAACTATGATGTTTTTTGAGGTTTTAGTGTGTGCTCGTATGTTTTTGTTAGCTGGAACTGTTCTGTTCTGGTTGGATTATGGTTTTGTGATTTATATGATCCATTTCTCTTCTATACCTTGAAAATGTGTCTTGTCTAGGGCCAAGATGCCTATCAAACACAATTTCTCAATTATACTTCCATATGCCCATGCCAACAATATTTAGTTTAGCATGTATCAATTAGTAGGGAGTTTTTAGTTATTAGGGCTGGTTTGGTTTGCAACTATTATTAGAGTTTTATATTACAGTTTTATTTACCATTAAGGGTATTTTAGTATTTTCTCTTTTATTGTTAGGTGATTGGAGTAGGTCATATATTCTCTTTCCTTCTTCTCATTGTATTGTATTCTAGTTTATGTTAATATGAAACCCTAGCCCCTCTTCTCTTTTCCATTGATTGTAGATCTTTGATATGTATCAACTATAATTCTATTTTTTGTGTTTAAATACAATTCTGATAAAAATCTGCATTTAATAACTTGTTTTAAAAAACTGAATTTTAAAACTGTATTTAAAAACAGTGTTTAAATCGAATTTTCTGAATAGAGAACCAACAGGCCCTGAATTATAATATTTATGTGTTATAATCAAGTTTTTCAGAAAACAGGTTTAGGGTGTTTTACAATTTCTGTTTTTTATTTTTCAACTCAGAATTATTCATTCGTAATATTTTAATGCATTTATACCTTAATATATATATATATATATATATATATATATATATATATATATATATATATATATATATATATATGTTTACCAATTTTGTCAAATTTTCAAAAAACACTTTTTAAAAACAAGTTACCAAACGCACACCAATAATTATAAACACAAAAAACTAATTTTTTTAAAAACGGTGTTTAAATCAAGTTTTCTGAATACAGAACCATACGGGCCCTAAACCTTTTTGGCATGTCACATGTTTTATAATGTCCCAAAGATAACAGTTTTAATGTTGTATAGTTAGTAAGAAGTTTTTAGTTATTACTTCCACTTAAAATAATCATTGGTAGTCTGATTTAAAGTCCATGTCAAATAGTCATCTTGATTGTCAAGTGGCAGCTGGAATTATTCTATCTTCCCAGGAATAAGAGGGAATTTAGATGAGAAATCACAAGGTATATCCTAATTACCCTCTCTAATCTATTCACACACTGTTTGATTATTATAAGGATAGTCTAATTTATCTCTCATTTGGTTTGCTATAGGTTCTCCAATCTATATGTCAGTCCAAATCTTCATATTTTTTCCAATGCCAAAAATCCATTAAGAATGAAGAATGATTCGGCTATAAGCTTCTTGATAACCAGGTTAAATAGAGATGACCTTGTAACACCTCTTCTCTCTAAAAGGATTGAATTTATCATTCAAAATTTTAGGCCATGTAGACTTTTTAAAACAAGTTTCCCAGGCAAGTTTGAGGATGACAGCCTTATTAAGACATTGGAAGCATCATAAACTAATACAACCTTCATTGATAGGAGCACAAACTTTATTCTAATCCACAGTGACCAACTTTCTTTAAGAAGTTGAACCATAATATAGAAAGAATCTAACCCAAGCTTGCATCTTCTTTAAGAGATTTCCATCCCATTTATATACCGTTAAATTGTATATAAGAATAGGTTGGACCACAAGTTTGATCAGTTAAATCCTACCAACAGTAAAAAGCATTTTATCTGGCCAACTATCAAGTTTGGTCTTAGGTCTGTTTGCAATTGATTGTAAATTTCTTCTTTTAGGTTTTCCTCTAAAAATAGGGACCTCTAAGAAAATGTGTCATTACCTTCTTTGATGCCTAGGGTGTCTCAAATTTCCTTTCTTCTGCTTTGAGTACCTTTAGTTAAGAACATAGTACATTTAGCTTTATTAATTCTCTGACTAGTACAATTTTCGTAGTCTTTTTTTTAACAACTATTTTGAATGAATTATCTAAGACAATGTAGGTTTGTTGTACTATATTCAAGAGAGAATTAATAAATCTATTCAAGAGAGAGATGTACTATGAAAATTGAGTGGGTTAAAAGTTCAGTCTGAAAATTGAGAACAAGTCTAGTAGGGAACCCAAGTGTGGAACTCCCCCCAAAGGTCCAGAAATGATAACCGTACATTTTGGATCTCTTCTTCTATCTTGTCAGATACAAAGTTTTGCGGGAACATCATTTGCTCTAATAGTTGATCCTTCCTCCCAGCAGTCATTGTTATTTCTACCTCCAACTCTACTTTTCTTCTCAATTCCACTTGCACTTCATCTCTTCTTCCTTCAGTTCTGTTATGAATATAGATTGTCAAGAAACAGGTTTTCAAATTCAGTCCTTCCATTCTCTTTCATTTCAAGTACAACCTCCTTCTCTTTGACAATGTTCTCTAGCTTGTGATCCATATCCTCAACAGACCCCATAGCTTTCTTTATTTCCATTTCTACCACTTGTATTTCATTTCCCACCTTCTCATATTCCTGTCCAATCCTGCAGTTTCCCTTCTCAGGACCTCAATCTTTTAACTAGGCCTCTTCATTTCTAGTTGTAGCTTTGGATTTCAGCAACTCGATTTCTCTACCACCGAAATGCTACGTTTTCTGTGAGGGTTGAATCTCTGTTGTGTCAACATTGTCTATGGAAAGGTGAACCTTTTCACTATTCTGTCTTCTTTCCTCTTCCTCTATTTTTACTTTCAAGTTTGTAATAATTATTTTCACCTCATTTTCAGTTTGTTAAATCTTCCTCTGAGCATCCACGATTTCCTACCTGTAGGCTTGTTCTCTCTTGCAACTTAAATGAGATAGCAAAGCATTTACCTTCTCCCTTGCTTGAATTTTGCGTTGTTCAAAGTAACTAGCAGATGAAGAAAATCTTGATAGTGTGTATTTAATTGCCATCAATTTTTTGTTGAATAAAACACTTCTTTCCTGCATCGCAGAAGAAACTAGCTCGCATGATGCGTATTCCTTCTCCTTCACCCGAATGCCGTCACCTAATGCTTCGATTTCTCTTGTAAGCTTATCAATCTCTATAGTTTCTCTCTAAAGCGACCCAAATAAATTGAGAGTTGGTGTAGAATTCAAAAGCATTTCTTAGGCTTTCTCTAGTTTTTTTCTCACCAAATTTAGATCATTTGAAATTTTTACCATGGTCGTATTTGATGACTTTGCATCCATTTCCAAATCACTGTCGCCAATTTGACTCTCGAGATCTGTTAGAGGATCCTCGGGACATTGATTTTGCCTATCCTCTGTAACATATTTTTCTTCCTCAAAGCTTGAAGGTTCATCTAAATCAAGATAATCATTTGTTCGTGGACTTCTGGAACATTGGTTGTAGTCATCGTGCACAATGACTTCAAATAAACCAGAATCCTCCAATAAAACCTCTGTTTGACCAGATATCGTAGAATTGTCAACATTCTCCGTGCAATTAAATTCCCCTTTGTCTTCAACAACCTTATCTCTATCCAAAGAAAACTATTTTTTTGAATCCATCTCTCTGTTGCATGGCTTTCTCATAAAGACCCATTAATTTATCATTCTCTTCGTGTATTTCCATTAGTTGATGCTCTAGGCTCTCTACTTATTTTTCATCCCCAACTTCTCTTCAGTAAATTCATTGAAGTGATTGTTGTGATCTTCAGTGATGTCTTATTGAGAATCTAGTGTTATATCTCTGTCTTTACTGTGGTTTTCTACAGCTGCTTATTCATAGAGTTCGATCAACTTATTGTTTCGTCAATTAAAACCTTGAGTTTCATCCTGAGTTCATAGAATTATTAACAAAATGAATGAATTCAAACAAAAGTAGAATGCACCTCATAGAATTGAAACCTTAAAATGTGGGAGGGGAACGAGCACATGCAAAGTGTGATTTGGCAAAACTTATATAAATCGGATAAACATTAAAGTAAGAATATATTCAATCCTCACGCGTATTACACTCATCAAGCGAATTCACTCGAAGTAGGGAGGTAACACACGGAACATGCGGGCCTAAAGAGTAAATGGAAATGGAAACTAGTCCGCACACATGTGACAAATGAAGAATGCTATATATAAAATGAAAAATGTAATCTCAATGAAAGGATACCGCGTATTAAAAGAGGCTTAATGCATTTTCATAGATTATCAAAACTATTTCAACTTTTAAATTAAATGCACCCTAAGATCACATAGGACTTGTATAGGGTTAAAATGTAGGCTAGGCTAGGGTACGAAACGAAGGATATGTATGTACGGATTCAAAATGTTAGGAATGAAAACTCGGGATAATGGAAAAATGCAGGCAATATCAAAATTGGAAAATGATTTTCAAACGGCATTAGCTATATCATCGGGGAGAGTAATCAACGCTTATTGAATTATATACATAACATTTACAACTTTCTCTTTCTTTTATTTTCTTCTTTTTCTCATGTTTTCTTTTGTTTTCTTCTTTCTCTTTTCATTGCTTTTTTCACATCTCTTTTCTTTACTTTTCAAACTCTCATATGCCCAAATTGCAACCGGCATCATAACAACAACATTCAATCCCAAGTAACATTCCAAACAAAGGTATGGAAAGTGTATATATGGGTTAAAACTCAAATTTAGAGTTGGTTATGGGATTTTGGGTTATGAAACGAAAGGCTATATTTAGCCTCAAGGGGGTTAACGAGGAGAAAAATAGAAGGTGAGGTCAAGGTCAATATGGGTGATATAACAAAGAGGGTCTATGATCATTTCCAAAAGTTTACGCAATTCTCGAGTCAAAACAATATATGAAAATCATGCTCAAGTAACACATTTCAAGTATGAACTCAATTAATGAACGGTCAAATGAAAGAATAGTGAGATTACCAACGAATCCAACGTTTTCAAAGAGGAAAGAATAGTGTATAACACTCACAAATGACGAAAGGTAGAAATTTTACTCGGTGTAAGTATATACAATGCAACAAAAGATTATTGAGTTATAAAAATCTTAAACCAAATCAATATAGCAATAAAAACGAACGTGCTCATGGGATTAAAGTTTAATTCATGAAGTTATTCACAATATCAATAATTGAGACTAAAGACTAACAACTTCTAAAATAGAGAACATGAATCATTGTGTTGTCAATTGGATGGGGCAATTATTGAAATTTATCATCGGAAACAAAGGGAAAATGCCCAAAAAAGGAGAAAAAAGAAAGAAAATCTTTTTGAAAAGAAAATCTTTTTGAAAATTTTGAATTTTCTAAAAAAAGTATACTAAGTAACTAACATGTGAACAAAAACATGGACTAAATAATAAATGGATAGAATATACCACACCCCATAACTTAAAACTTGACATTGTCCTCAATGTGAATTAAGAACCAAGTCAAAGAGAGGAAAAGAGCGATATTACCCAAAATTGGATCGATCCCCATAAGAACAAGTCCAAAGAATCTACAAAACAAGTTAGTACCGAGCATAGCAAAAACAAATAACAAAAAGTTAACTAATTACACTAGACTAAATTAAAAAGGAAAGAAAAAATAAAAAGAAAGAAAGAATAAAAAGCTATCTATATACAACCTACTATTTAGACTTCACACTAACTGTACACTAGAAGTCTAAATAGCTGAGGGTCCACCATAAGAACGATTTGACTTTGAAGGATTACCGGTGTACCCTCACATACAAGCATGCCCTCCGAAAAATATGAATTTCATTTGAACAACGGAAGGCATGTGTAAGGAGGAAGAAATGAACCATCGTCAATTAAAATTTTTGGAGGGACGATGGGGGGTTTGGATTGACCGGGTGACAAAAACATGTGGGGACCGAGAAAAACTGAATATCCTCCCAAAGATTTAGCAAGTGTAATGGGAGGTGGCGCACACAAAGGCAAAGATGTGATTGTGGAGGGCGACTCGAGCAAGTACTCCTCATCGGCGAAAAGTTTTAAAACATTAAAGTTTGAAACCGAATCATCGAGTACCTGTGACGGTGTGATAACAGAAAATAAAAATAGGGATGAAAGAAATTCAAACTCATGAGATGAATCATTATCGCATGAAGATTGAGTTTCGAAGGAAATAATATCATTTTTAATGAAATGTTCTTCTTTGGGGGCCAAAGAAGAAATCATTTCATTGCAAATAGATATTACGTCATTTTCATCCTCACTATCAATATCTATTATGCAATGGGCAAAGTCTAGAATGGTTTGTTCCAAAGTAGGCACAAAGTCCTAATTTGGTTCAAAACATTCCTCGACTTCAAAAGTCTCGAAAGAAAAGTCATCGTCGGATTCGAATAATAAATTCCAAGTCTTGCTCCCAACAACGATTTTCTTCCCGATAACGATTTTCAATTTTCTCATTTTCATACATATGCAAGCCCTCACCGAATGTCATAGGTCGAGGTGCGGATGCATGAAAATGGGAACTTTGAAAATTACCATCGGACTTAAACTTAAACTCATTATTATATGAATTTGGAAAACTATTCGAACTTGTTTCAAAATTCCTATTATAAGGAGGTAAAGGCCCAAAATCATTATCATCATCATCGAAATTCCAATAACCCAAATTTTGACTTTCGTTATACTCGCCCAAAGTCATATTTGAATTTGTAAATTTTTGGTATTTTAAGTATTCATCGAAAGTCATAGGTTTGCGAGAATCTTGAGAATTATAACAATGATTACCGAAAGAATTGGAATAAGACATGCTTACCCCAAAAATGGCTCGAAGTGGCGAATTCCACAAAGTAGGTGCACGCGGAATGAATTCAAGCGTTTCTAAGTGCTTAAATGTGGAAGTCTTGTAAAAATATTAGCAAATAATACTAATAGAAAAAAATATTATGAAATACTAAATCAAATAAAGTCTAAAACAATCTAGTCCCCGACGACGGTGCCATTTTGATTGCGCGTGAAAAGTGCGGCGTGTGTCAGATGCCGGTCGTTGTTTTCTGTTCACCGCGACAATACAAACAAACCTAAATTATGACTACACTCAACTGGTGAGTATAGCGGTAAGTCGGGTATCAAAAATCCACAGAGACGAGTTGCTAGAATTTAATTGATTTAGTTCTCCGAAATAAAAGCGTAAAAGGTGATTACAAACTAAAAGGAAAAAGATGCATAAAAGGGAAATATTAATCTAGGCGAGTGTATTGAAAATAGATTAACAAAGCGAGTAAAACTATAGGTTGCTTCGAATATCCCTCACCCGAGTTAATTAGTATAAAATGGTCACATGGGTCGACGAGTTCTTTAGAATACGTCTCGTTTTGACAGTTAATTGAACTAAGGGTTGTGACGCCCCTAAATCCGCATAAAAGCCTAATAGTATTTTGGCGTCAACAAATATCCCAAAAATTATGCATGAAAGGTCGTAAGCACGGGACATACATGATATGCCCCGTCAAATCTCCTAGGTGTAATAACTAGGACAACGCACCCTAAATAGACCCATAAACACTGTCACCAAAGAAAAGCAACGCGTCAACCTAAGTGAGTTCCATTCAAACACAATCTAATTTAAATTAGCTAGAAAGCATCGTATAAACATGGTAAATGAAAGTATGTAAATAAACGCGATAAATCTACACTAGAAAGGAAGTAGATCAAAGCATGTAAACTAATTAACAAAGCATGTAAATCTAATTATCAAAGCAAGAAATAAGTAAATACACACTATATTAATGGAGAGGATGATGAATAGTGCAACATTCAACCCAAATGGGGTGTCAAACCAAGAACAATTGAAGAAGAACTCTCCAAATTCCTCAAACCCTAAGTTATTCTAAGCTAAAATCTATCCTAAACTAGAACATCTGATTATTAAAACAAAAAATGGTATTTATAGTAAGTTGGAATAAGTAAAGAAAATAAAAGGAAAAAGAAAATATAAGGCAAAATATCTCTTGGAAACAGGGGATCGATCGATCGACGCAAACCGTCGATCGATCGATGGTGAATAAATCAACCCACTGTCGAGAAGGATCGATCGATCCTTTTGATCGATCGATCGATCGATCAATCAGGTATCAGCTAAGGCAGCCTACTGCATTCCTTTTCCTCCTCTTCTCCTCCTCTTTCGGTTTCATTATTTTTCCTTCGGCTAAAACTCCTGTAACTTCTTCATACGGACTCGGAATTGTGTACCATTCGCGGCCACACGAAGCTTGAGAGGAGGGCTATAACTTTCGTGAGATGTTGGGACAGTGCCCAAGCTTTGAAATGACTAAAATGCCCTTAATCGTGCGATCACGTACGAAAATCGAGCAGAATGCGTCCGAACTTCACACTTAGCATCCAAATACCTATAAAAGCTCAATTAAACCCTGCAAAACAAGTAAACGTAGAAATCCAAGGTTGTCTGGTTAACGAGCATAAATATAGGGAATAAGATACCCGAGGGGGATAAAATGCGTCAGTTCGAGGGATGAAATACGCAATATTTGCGTATGATCAGTTGTCCATGAATAACTTATGGAGGTAGATCCCAAATTCAGTTGAAGTAGCAGAGGTATAACCAGAGCTTGGGTTTGGTTTAAAGGGAGACCGAAGTCATTAGGGAGCCAGTCCAAAGTCGGGTATGCTAATAACCTGAGAGGGAAGAATGATTATTATTATTATTATTATTATTATTATTATTATTATTATTATTATTATTATTATTATTATTATTATTATTATTATTATTATTAGGTTTTACTTGTATTATTTTTCCCTAAATGCAAGGAAAATGTTGGACAGGGATCGAGCCTGGGGAAAGGATATGGTATAAAAAATAAGACATAGTTTGGCTTATTTTTAGGTATACATATAGGGTCTTGTTTTAAAAATAAACGAAATAGCACGAAAATTCGGGCAGCATGGTAACCCGAAATTTTGGAAGAGTTTTTAATGGTAATCGAAAAACTAATTATGAGTGCCCTAAGATTGACACCTATATAAGGTTTATGCATTTAGTGAGTTAGTGGAAGTTTTCCCCTTTTGCATGACTTCCGTCATATAGCTCTTGCCAATAAGGGCAACCATTCATTAGTACATGTGGACAAGCCATTTGACAAACTTGAGTGTACGTGAATTGCCTCACAATATACCTCGTGGGGACGGTACGTGTGAGAGAAAATTTGATATACTTGATGTTGGTGAACGAGTTCTCTTCTATATGCCTTCCATCGTGAGTTCAGTCAAGTAGTACAATGAGAGGGGAACCATGCGAGGGCAAACATTCGATATACGTCAAAGGTACGTGTGGTGACAATTAAGTTTAGCACAAAATAACAAGAAAAGGTAATCACCAGAATAAATAAAGAACGTAAGGAATGTCAATCACACAACACAAAATTTACTTGGTTCAGCAAGAATGCCTACGTACACGGTGGTGCTCTCAATATTATTTCTCCTTACTCTGGGGAGTGTTTACATGAATTATGAGTGCCCTAAGATTGACACATATATAAGGTTTATGCATTTAGTGAGTTAGTGGAAGTTTTCCCCTTTTGCATGACTTTCGTGATATACCTCTTGCCAATAAGGGCAACTATTCATTAGTACATGTGGACAAGCCATTTGATAAACCTGAATGTACGTGAATGACCTCACAATATACCTCATGGGGACGGTACGTGTGAGAGAAAATTTGATATACTCGATGTTGGTGAACGAGTTCCCTGATATATGCCTTCCATCGTGAGTTCGGTCAAGTAGTACAATGCGAGGGGAAACATTAGATATACGTCGAAGGTACATGTGGTGACAATTAAGTCCAGCACAAAATAACAATAAAAGGCAATCACCAGAACAAATAAAGAACGTAAGGAATGTCAATCACACAACACAAAATTTACTTAGTTCAGCAAGAATGCCTACACCCACAGTGGTGCTCTCAATATTATTTATCCTTACTCTGGGGAGTGTTTACATGAAAAATAATGCATGCCCTTTTCCCCGGGCAGAGGGTTTGTAATATACATGTTATTTTGGAGAGTGGAGGAGTGGGACTCACCCACGTTAGCCCACAATACCTAAAATATCTCTGAAGAGAGATGTTAGGAACTACTGGGTCAAAACTGAGTTGATTGAGGCGCAGGGCCTTTGTAGACTTTGGGCTGTGTTTGACTGGGCTTCTCGTCTGGGCCCAAGTGATGAATCGAGGTACCCACAATTGCCCCTAAAATTTTTGGGTCACAATTTGGGCTCAACAATTTTAAATGATTAGTTTCAATGGCACTTTTGTGATTCATATCATATTTTTTAACTGAAGCACCCTTTCCAAACTGACTTCGGCGACAGATTACCTCATTTCTGGTGCATCATGATTAGAAAGGTTTAAATCCTTTTAGAGTGGTCATTTCTCGAATCGTCACTTTTCATATCTCTTCGCAGTCTCTCGATTTTTCAAAGCTTTCGCTGTAGTTCTTCTTGCTCCCAGGTTTCTTCTTCTATCTTCCAGCTTTTTTCATGTCTTCCCATCGTCCCTGCTTGTGACCTTGCCTCATCCCAAGCTGACATTTTCTTTGTAAGTCTTTCTCACTTCTTTTCTCTGCTTCCTCTACTGGTATTTCTTCATATTTGTTATTAGGGTTTTTCTTTTTCAATGATGAAAATAGCCAATAGATCGATTACTGAATTTAGGAAGTACTATAGCATTCCATATTGGGTGGACATTAAATGTGCCCCTATCCCTCGTAATGTCAGAGAAGTTGAGGATGGTCACTGGATTCATGTCCTCTTATTATCCCAGGGGGGTCGCACTTTTCCCCCAAATAATTTGTTTTTGCAATTTTTTAGTTATTTCAATATGGTCCCTGCACAGTGCTCGCCCAATGTCTGGAAGATTGTCAATGGTGTACATAGAATAAATCAGCTCTATGGCACAAATTTAGGTCTTACTGAAATCTGCTTCTGTTATTCTTTTTCGTGAACAAGCTCTAGTCTTCTGTACCACAAGGCCAGGAGTCTTGATAGGGTATTGGTAGTAAATCGACCTGATTCCCACAAGGACTACTGGCATGAGGGTTTTATTGCTAGAAATTGGTAGTTTCCTCCCCATACTAAAGGGTCGAGGTCTGGGAGATTTTTATTCCCTTTTATGGGGAGGCGTACATAGGTAGGCTTAGTCCTTTTCTACTCATGGACCTTCTGTTTTGTGCATGGTTTTTCTCATATCATTTTCACTTTCTTTTTGCAGCAAAGAGAAAGAATTTAGAACTGGATCTTCGCGAGATTCTTGCTACCGAGCTGATTAAAGCCTAAAAAATCAGGGAAGTTTTATCTGACGGCGAGCATCCTCAATCAGCGGCATTCCTTCTGGAATACAAGAACGTTAGGTCTAGCTTTATTGCGCGACCTGTGGATAGCATCCCTAAGCTAAACGTCTCAGAAGAGGTTGCTGCCAACCCAATTCAATTGGACGAGCAGGAGAGCAGTTTTGAGGAGAGTGAGGGCACTGATAGGTGCGGGGCCAGGGGTAATTCTAGTGAGGAAAGCTCCGGTAGTGAAGAATATTCAAGTTCAGAAGAGGGTTTAGAGGCTCGAGAGTCTTTGGTTGAATCAAGTAGTTCTAGCGAGGAAGACATGGCTCCTCCCAGAAGAATTTGATCCGAGACGATGATGATGATGATGATGATGATGATGATGTGCTTCTCTCTCATCGGTCGAAGAAGCAGAAGTTTGGTGGCAGGGACATTATCACTAGTTCTCAGTCTCCTGCCCATGAGATGGAGAAGAAGAAGAAAGAGGAGGATCTGGAAAGAGAGAAGGAGAGGAAGAAGGAGGAGGAGAAGAAGAAAAAGGTAGAGGAGAAGAAGAAGGTGGCGAAGAGGAAGAGAGTTGAAAGGGAGAGGAAAGAGAGAGAAGAAGAGAGGAGGTGAGGACGAAGGCGGGGCAAGCTATGGTGCCCGTGTACGCCTTTCCCAAGGGGGATTCTATTACCCTGTCCCCTCAGTTGGCTCCTGCATTGCTCGAAATAGCCATTTTATCGACCATTCGTCAGAAGACGATGGGGACTAACTAGTTAGCCCTGCAGGCGAGTTAGAGGCTAGCCTTGGTAAGTCTACTTTTTCTTCTCTATTCTCATAATATTCTGTTCAATATTTCTCTCGCTAATATTTCTCTTTTCTGTAGTTTGTGATCGATTTTTCTGTCCTCTACCACTACCGCGATGAGCTGGTAAGGATGAATGATGAGCTAGAGAGCAAAAATACCGAGCTAGAGGCCGGTTTGAAGACTGCCAATGCTGTCTAAAAGTCTTATGAACTTTCTTTGTCTAAAGCCAATCGAGCAAAGGAGGCGGCGATCAAGGAGCTTGGGGAGTTGCGGTAATCTTACGACTTAGTTTGCTAGAGAAGATTGACCGTGGTGGAGGAGAATAAGGTGCTGGCAGAGAAGGTGAAGAAGGTGGAATCTGAGGCATCCACCCTTAAGGAAAGCTCGTACAACGCCGGATGGGCCACTGCGTATGAGGACACTGATGTTCAGATTGGCTATATAAGTCGTCTGAACATCAAGATGGGTTAGAATAAGGCTCTCCTGGCGATCGAGGTGGATATCGATTCCCCACTATTTGACGAGCATGATCCTGGCCCTAAGCATATTATGGATGAGGCACTTGCTCCTGCCATTGACAAAGGTGTTACTGCTACCCAGATTGTTCCAGCTGGTGCTCCTTCTGACCAGGGGACAGTAATTTCTCCATCTGAGGGAGGTATACCTACCGCTACGGATAAGGGAAAATAACCAGCGACCTCGGAGAAAACTGAGGTTACCAGCTAGCTTACTCTAGGGAACTCTTTGTATTTTTTCTTTGTTTGTTCTTTCCTTTCTATGATGTATTATGAACTCTTTATTCATGGAAAGAAGTTTTGTTCCCTTTTTCGTACTGATTTCACCCTTTAATGCTTATATGGTCTATAGTTGATTGATGTTGATGAGTATATACCTACTATTTCTCAACTGGAAAGGATCATTGGTCCTAATGCTAGTAGATAAGTTCGCCAAGTCTTTGTATGGATTTGCAAGTACCTTAGATTGAGGAACAAGAGCTTTCAAGACCAGTTCGAGCTCGTTGGCAAACTGAAGGATAGACTTTAGGAGATGAAAGAAGTTGGCACTTCCATTCAAGAAGAAGCGATTGCTCTGAGAGCTAAACTTCTTAATGCCTTCGAGATCAATCAATTTGGAGAAGTTCTTTACTAGGAGAATGAAGCTCTGAGAAGGGAGGTATCACGACTCAGAGAGCATGCACCGAGAGTTGTACCGAGAGTTTTATGGGGTTCCTCTTCATCAGTTGGTCCGCGAGCTGGTATAGATGATAGGAGTGCATCTAGGGAGGTTAACGAGCTTCAAGGAGATGTTCGTTGAGCATACGTGATAGCTGTTGGGCTCCAAAGATATGTTACGCTGTTGAAGCATCTGTTCAAGAAAGGTCCTCGGTGAGTGTGGGATGATGGTTATGATCAAGGCTGGACAGATACTCCGACGAGGTTGGCAGAGGTTGAAGAGCTATCATTTATTAGGGGATGGTTAAATGCTCTCAGGGAGCTGAAGGTCCCTTGGAACTCGGTGCTCTGGTATCGTCATGAGATATCTCCGACTCTGATGCCTAATCCTTTCAGGAAGGACAACCAATGGGTCCCCATAGATGCTATCCCCAGGAAGCTACTGGAGCCAAATGCAAATAAAGTTGAGTTGGAGTTAGCTCCTCACCCAGACGATGGCTAAGAGCGTAAGTAGCCGATTACCTTGCTCGAAGGCCTAATCCCCAATAGGATTTACTTAATTCATTCAATGTAACTCTGTTATAAATGCAGTGAAGTAATAAAATAATTATGTTTTGAGAAATTTGCCGACTAAACATGTGTTGTGTATTGTCTCCTTCAGTAACTTGTTGTTTTGATTATTTTGGGCTTTACTTAACCGACTAGAGTTGTATTGCGTGAGTATCCTTCTAGTCCAGTATGCTTTTAAGATACCATTCTGCCCTACTTTAACTTTTAGGTCGTGTCATCACACTTCCTTAGGCTTAAGTGTGGTAATGGTAAGGATACACCTGGTGTTGGATGTTTCATCCGATTAGGGTTTTTTCGAGCCAAACATCGTTTGGCGACCAATATCGATTTGGCCGAGATGGCTAAGGGTCCCATGTAGGGCTTTATATATTTCCAAGGGCAATGATAAGAGGTTGCTCGTGTTAAATGACGAGAACCTGAGGAGGGCAGTACTCTTCTTATATGTGTCAAGAGGAGAGACTGTCACTTGGAAAAGGTGCATAAGTTATAAAGTTTCTGAAAAGAAATCAACACTTGTAAAAATGCTACTGCCAAACAGTCTTTTATTAATGAGTAAGGAATTGTAAATTTTGACATCATAATAAAAGATTCAAATAGAAAAATTAGAAGTATAATTTTTTTAAATTTTCCTTCATTCCAAGCTCGGGGTATCTCCCTACCCTCCAGCGTTTCTAAGTGTTAGGCTCCTTGCAGGTTGTACCTTATCACCTTGAACGGTCCTTCCCAGTTCGATCCTAGCTTGCCATCCAATGGTTTCACTGAGTTTCCAAGAACCTTCCTTAGGATGTCGTCCTCAACTTGGAAGGCCATTGGATTGACCTTCTTATTATAGTGCTTCGCCAGCTGTTACTGATAGCCTGCGAGTTTCATTAGAGCTAGTTCTCTGCGCTCATTAGCTAGGTCAAGTTCAGCGAGTAAAGCTGCATCATTCAAGCCTTGGACGACCAGGGTGGACCTCATAGTGGGGAGGCCAGCTTCTAAGGGGATGATTGCCTCCATACCATATGTCAGTGCAAAAGGGGTTTCCACTATTACTCGTCGTAGGGTAGTCCGATAAGCCCATAGGATATGTGGTAGCTCGATCACCCATTCCCCCTTGGCTCTCTCCAAACGCTTCTTTAATCCATCAATTACTATTTTGTTGGAAGCTTCAGTTTGTCCGTTGCTCCGAGGATATGCCACCGAGATGAAATGGTATCTAATCCTGTGGTCGTTGCAGAAACTTTGGAAGGGGACACTTTTGAACGACATTTTGTTGTCAGTAATGATGGTCCTGGGGATTTAAAATGAGTAATTATGTTCTTCCATATGAATCTCATCATATCTGCGTCTCTGATGTTCGCGAGAGGCTCTGCTTCAATCCATTTGGTGAAGTAGTTTATTGAGACCAACAGATACTTGTGATTACCGGCAGTGGTAGGAAGAGGGACAACAATTCCCATTCCCCATTGGGCGAAAGGCTAAGGGCTAGTAAGTGATTTTAGGTCACTAACAAGTTGGTGAACCATAGGAGCGTGTAGTTGACATTTCTCGCACCTGCGAGCATATACCCCAGAATCTTTCTGCATGTATGGCCACCAGTAGCCTTCCTTCATTGCTCGAAAGGCTAACGATCTGCCCCCAATATGGCTCCCATAAATTCCTTCATGAAGCTCGTGCAGAACTTACTCGACGTTCTTCGGGTGAACACATTGGAGGTATGGGCCAGTGAAGGATCTTTTATACAGCTTGCCCTCAAGAGATAAGTGAAAGCGGGCGGCTTTAACTCTTATCTGATGAGCGGCCTTCTTATCGTTTGGTAAGGCACCATCTCTTAAATAATACCTCAGGGGGTCCATCCAACAGGGGGCTGGTTTGATTTGGAGAACATGGACTACGTCTGGTAGCTCGTTGCCCTGGTTGATGCTCGGCTAGGCGAGGAAGTCGATAGGAATTATTATCTTTAAGTCAGAGTTAATTGCTAAAATCAAGGCCGATAGGGAATTAGCATGACTGTTTTGTCCTCTGGGAAACTGCTGGACATTGACTTGCTTGAAGTTAGACATTAATTTCTTTGCTAAGGTAAGGTAGGGTTCCATTCTCTCATCCCTCGTGTTGAAGTCTCCACTTATCTAATTGGAGACCAGTTGTGAGTCATCGAACACCTGGAGTTGCTTTGCCATATTGGAGGTAAGGGCCAGTGAAGGGTCTTTTATACAGCTTGCCCTCAGGAGATAAGTGAAGGCAGGCGACTTTGACTCTTATCTGATAAGAAGCCTTTTTATCATCTGGTAGGGCACCATCTTTCAAATAATCCCTCAAGGGGTCCATCCAACTGGGGGCCAGTTCGATCTGGAGAACATGGACCATGTTTGAAAGCTCATCGCTCTGGTTAATGCTCAACTGGGAGAGGAAGTTGATAGGAATTATTCTCTTTAAGTCAGAGTTGATTGCTAAACTCAAGGCCGCTAGGGCGTCAGCAGGACTGTTTTGTCCTCTGGGAAATTGCTGGGCATTGACTTGCTCAAAGTTAGACATTAATTTCTTTGCAGGCAAGGTAGGCTTCCATTCTCTCATCCCTTGTATTAAAGTCTCCATTTATCTTATTAGAGACCAGTTGTGAATCTCCGAACACCCGGAGTTACTTTGCCCCCAATGCCTGTGCCCTCTACAGGCCTGCTATCAATGCCTCATATTCTGCTTCGTTATTGGAGGCCTCAAATCTAAGCCTGATTCCTTGCTCAAGGATTGTATTATCCGGGATAACGAGCACAATGCCTACTCCTGCCCCTTTGGAGTTGGAGGCTTCATCAACAAACAGTCGCTAAATACCTTACGTCGAGTGATCTTCCCTCTTACCAACGAATTGAAGTTGGTCGCAAGGATGTTCTCCTATAAATTTCATGATGAAGTCGACGAGGACCTATCCCTTGATTGCATTCCTTGGTTGAAATTGGATATCGAATTGCCCGAGATCGACTGACCACTTTGGTAGTCTGTCAGTCAGATCTACTTTTTATAGGACTACTTTGAAGGGGTGAGATGTAAGGATGATTATGGAGTGAGCTTCGAAGTAGTGTTTTAATTTCCTCGAGGCTACCATAAGGGTAAATGCGAGCTTTTCCAGTAGTAGGTATTGCTGCTCGGCGTCCAAGAGGGTCTTTCTCACGTAGTAGACTGGGTGTTGGATTCTCGTTCTTTCGCATACCAGTGCAGAACTGACAGAATGGATGGAAACTACAAGGTGTAGGTACAGGGAATCATTCGCTTGAGGTAATTACGAGTAAGGGTGGTGTGATGAGATAAGCATTGAGCTCCTCTAATGCTTTCATGCAATACGGGTTCCACTCAACTATTTTGCTTTTATTCAATAGCTGGAAGAACGGTTGGCACTTATTGGATGACTTTAAGATGAACCGATTGAAGGAGGCAAGCATGCCTATGAGCTTTCCATTAATCTCGTCTTGGTTGGCCTCAATGCCTCTCTCGCTCACCAAGTACCTGAGAAATTTTCCTGACTGGACACCGCAGGAACACTTTCTAGCGTTGAGCTTCATTCGGTATTTCCTGAGGATTTCGAAGGTCCTTGATAGGTCTGAGAGGTGGTCTTATTTGTGCCTGCTCTTGATGGGCATATCGTCGATGTAGCCCTCTATGGTATCTCCCACTTGGTGACCAACCACTGGTTAGTTTCTCCTGCATTTTTAAGCCCAAAGGGCATAACTTGGTAACAATACAATCTGACGATGGTGATGAACGTTGTCTTGTCTTGGTCTGGTGGTCCCCCGAGTATGCATCCAGAAAACTCATTCTTTCATGAGCTGCAGTGGAATCCACCAACTGGTCGATCTTTGGGAGAGGAAAATTATCCTTAGGGCATGCCCTGTTAAGGTCCATGAAGTCAATACAAACTCTCCATTTCCCATTGCTTTTTGGAACCACCACTGGTTTGGACAGCCATTTAAGGAATTGAACCTCCCATATGGATCCTACATCTAGCAGCTTCTCCACTTCCTTATCTACTTCTTTGGCTTTTTCGGGTGCATTTTTTTATGCTTTTTGCGTTATTGGTTTGAAGGTCTGGTCAACGTGCAATCGATGACAAACCACGTTGGGATCAATCACAGGAAGCTCATAAGGTTCCCACGTGAAAACGTCCAAGCTGTTTCAAAAAAGTGTTGTTAATTGCTTCTTCTCTTGAGCTGTGAGAGTGGTTCCAATCAAGAACATCCTGTCTTTTTTGCTGCCACCGACTGCTACCTCTTCCAGGTTTTCAATAACCCGCTCAGAGGGGAGGAGCCTGGTCTCCTCCACTCCAGGTCTTTCATACCTTAGCTACTATTTTGAAGGCATCAAACCTTTTTATTCCTCGACCTTCTCTTTGGCCTTATCGACCTTCTTCTCTGATTTTGGGCAGATGGCTGCTATGAAGCACCTTATTGCCATCGCTTGATCTCCTTGGATCTCCATTACTCCTCGCTCAGTCATATACTTGAGTTTTTTATGGTAGGTCGAGGGGACGACCTTTATTGCATGTAGCCATTCTCTATCGAGGATAGCCTGGTAGGGCGAGTTAATGTCGACTACAAGAAACTCGATCATTTTGAAGACACTTCCTGCCCTCACTGGTAGTAAGATCTTTCCCAAATGGATAGTCACTTTTCCAACGAAGCCAACTAGAGGGACAATGGATTCCTTCAAGTCGCCGACGCTTAACTTTAATTTTCTGAATAGGTCTAGATACATTACTTCGGATGAGCTTTCGTGGTCGATGAGCAACCTTTCGACATCATAGTTTGCTATCCCGAGTGTAATGATCAAGGCGTCATGATGGGGGGTTCTCACTCCCACTAAGTCTTCATCTGTTAACACGATGTGTTTACTATAGTCGACGTCATCTGCTCATAGACGCTTTCCTTCCTGTGATTTTGCTGTATCGATTTGAAAAGCTTGCATTACCCCCGTAATCTTTTTCACTTTCGATCGGGCTGAATTTCCTTAAATGTGCTTTAGATCCGATTCCCCATAAATTACTGCGAACTCATGGCCAACATGCTCCTCGAGCACGTTGTCGGGCCTCGGATCTCCATTGGCAGTGACCTTCTCTGCCTTCTTCTCCATAAATTTGTTCAAATGCCCAGTTTGTTCCAACTCTTTAAGGTGAGATTTGAGAGCCTTGCAATGCTCGATTTTGTGCCCACGCTCTTTGTGGAAAGCACACCGTAGTGCGTTATTCCTTTTCTAGGGATCTCCTCCCATCTTTCTGGACCATTTGACGAATGGTTCATCTTTGATCTTGGCTAGGATCTTGTAGATTGGTTCTTTAAAAACAGTGTTCACTACCTGAAATGATTTCGAAACATCGCTTTGTTCCCGTTATTGGGACCACCTTTTCCCTCATTCTTACTTCCTTTCTTCTAGTTCTCAACTTTATCGCCACTCTTGTCGACGAACTTGGCGCGATCACTTTCCCATGCACTAAGGCGGGTTACATCCTCGACTTGTGCGTACCTTTCGATACGAGCCATTAGGTTATCAATGGTTGTGGACTCCTTCTTAATGAGGGGTTAGTATAAGAGGTAGGAGATGGGTAGGTTAATTTTAAAGGATGCCACAGCGACCTGCTTCGAGCAGTCCTCGACCTCGTTGAACAGTTCCCAATATCTTTTCGCATAGTCCCTGAAGCTTTCTTGAGGCATTTTCTTTATTGTCAACAGGGCATCCATCCTCTTTGGATGGGAGCTGCTGATGGATCTGTGAGGGATTCTTTCGAACCACTTCTGGGCCACATCGTGCAAGCTCAAAGGAAAGATTTGGCACATTAGTGAGTCCCTGTGGTTCCAGAGAGTCATAGCCTGCTTATACTACCTAACATGATCGATAGGGTCTGTCTTTCTGTCGTAGATCTTGAATCTAGGAATTGTGAACTTCTTGGGGGCTTCTTCTTCCTCTATCTCCCTTGAGAAAGGGGATTTCATCTGGGTCTTTCCGTCGCCTGGCTAGCTCTCTAGTCGATCTGGTACCCTGATGTGCTGGTCCATTTCTCTCCGGGCCAAATTCTGTATGTCATCGTTTCCTCAAGATGGAATCTTGTAATGGCGAGCTTGTTACTGTTTCTCGAGTAAGTCATCATCCGACCTGTGTTCCTCGAATCTCTGAGATCCACATCTAAGGCTCCTTCCTCGGCTGCGAGACTTGTTCACCTGAGGGCTAGGAGTGCGATATTGACGTTGCCTGGTGCTACCGTGGAGTTCTTTCTCCATCCTTTCCAATCTCCTTTTGAGGCAAGCATTCTCATCTTTTTCTTGTGAGCGGCCTCGGCTTGCTCTTAGAGCCTAGCCTCATAGGCATCGATCAACCTGGAGATCTGCGTGGACCTGGCTGGTCCTTGACTTTCTTCTTAGGATTATCGTTCTGAGCGAGCCCTATGATTTGAACGTCGAACATCATATCTGATCCTGCGAGGGGCAGGCTGCTCTTGGATATCCCTTACTTGAGGGGCATTGCTACTGTGACCAAACATTCCAAATTCTTTGTTGGTGAGGGCTTTCTTAAAGGAAGACAAACGTTTCCCACAAACGGCGCCAATTGTGGTGACAATTAAGTTCAACACAAAATAACAAGAAAAGGCAATCACCAGAACAAATAAAGAGCGTAAGGAATGTCAATCACACAACATAAAATTTATGTGGTTCAACAAAAATTCCTACGTCCACGGTGGTGCTCTCAGTATTATTTCTCTTTACTCCGTGGAGTGTTTTATAGGAAAAATAATTCATGCCCTTTGCCTCGGGCGGAGGGTTTGTAATATACATGTTATTTCGGAGAGTGGAGGAGTGGTAATCCCCAACATTATCCCATAATCCATAATATCCCTGAAGAGAGATTTTAGGAACTACTGGGTCAAAACTGAGTTGATTGAGGCGCAGGGCCTTTGTAGACTTTGGGTTGCGTTTGACTGGGCTTCTCGTCTGGGCCCAAGTGATGAATTGAGTTACCCACAGTACGAGGTCAATGAAAGGTGAGAATCATATCGCTTAGATTAATCGTGCACCGCAGGATAGGGACCCATACCGGGGGGTCACTTTGTGATGGGTCCCTGTCCTGCGGGAATAGTTAATATTGCCATGCTCTGGTGATGTAGTGTGCAAAAATTTATGATTCTTTATTATTATCTTATGGAGATTTTTTATTTTTGTATGCCAAGTAAAGGGCGTAATACCACTACGAGGGATAATATAAAAATATAATGAAAATAAAAATAGCATGGAGCATGAAGATTACACTAAGGATGGTGATAGAGGAGCATGTGAATATACAAGTGAGTGAGATATATGTGCAAGGTAAGAGAGTGATATGGGAATAGTGTAAGTGATCATGTGAATATAATCAAGTGAAAATGTGTTCTAGTGACACTAAGCATGATTCATCTACACGTGGTGTGTGAGATGTGTAAGTAAGCATGGAGATCTATGCAAGTGAGAAAAGTGAGGGTGTGTGCTAGTGAAACTAAGCATGGATAATCTACAAGTGGTGTGTGGATCATGTAAGTAAAGGTGAAACTATATACAAGTATAAGTGTGTGAAGTGAGTATGAAGAATATATACAAGTGGGTGTAAGGTAAAAGATGGTGAGCATGTATAAGTGAGTGAAGAGTGATATATACATGAGGAGAGAGAATGGTAGAGATAAGCATGAGGTAAAATACACAAGAAGTAATTAAAGGAGTAAAGGGAACATATAGGTGGTATCATCTGTACACATGTAGAAACACATGAGAGTAAAGAATTAACATTCATGTAGAAAATATAGTCCAGTCATCTAAAAAGTCCCTTACAGTGTCACCACTATGGCCATCCGTCTCTGATTCCTCTGATGTGGGCTCAGGCCTCAAAGTTGGTATGAGGGGAGAAAGAAAGAAGGAAGAAGATTACCTCCCTCCCTCTATTTAACCTATTTTGGCCTACCACTGTGGGTGATTTGAGGATATGGAGGTCCTCTTTTTGCCACTCTTTTCGTCATCTTCGCAGTTTAGGCTCAGATATAAAATTGGTCGTCATCAAATGGCATTGACACGAAGAGAAATAGTGGCCAAGCTATTTTTCTCAAAACAAGCAAAATAATATCTCCGCCTCAAGATAATGGCATCATGTTTACACTAATTCATGCAAAACCAAATGATTCGAAGGGTCCGGGGACTATGTTACGGAATGGGAAGTTATTAGGTACCCCTTCCTCCCTTTTGGTCTTTCATGCGCTATGTTAAACTTCTATTTTTTCTCCATGATGTGTGTGTACATGTGTATAATATAAATAATGGGAGAATAGAATTATTCGACTCGCATCACTGAATGGACGTAGAAGAATCATCAGTAGGAGTGTACCCGAAAATATTAATAAATATAAGATATGGGAGTTTGTTGAATCACGAATCGCTATGAAAGAGAGAATGTGCATGTCGGACGAGAGACGTGTATAAAGGTGTCCAAGACTCACAAAAATAGATATAATATACTATAAAATATTTTAAATGAAAGGGGAGGACTCGAATCTTGGGATTGTCCCAAGACGCCTATGTGGCCCAAGGGGCATCAAAGTCCATCTAGTTCGAAAATAGCATAGGAGTGGGTTCAACCCATAAATCCAACTGTAGAACTTCTATTATGTGTTTTTGGAGATAAGTGTGTTTAACAGTGAAAATGTTAGAAAATGGAAGTCTTACTTTTGGAATTTATGAATAGACTTTTTTGTCTTTTGGGGGTTTTTATGAAAATAAGTTATGTGCAGTAATACTAATTGAAAAGTGAGAATTATTTGATGTGAGATAATAAAACAAAACTAGAAGATGAGAATAAAATGGATAATATAACTTAAATGAATAAAACTAGAAAAGAATTAGGGATGGACCTCCTTGTAGGTCTTTGTTGTTGAATTTGGAATGTAAGTATGCTAGTTTTTGTAGTGGTATGAAGGTAATATGATAGGGTGAGGTAATAGGTAAGTGATGTAAGAAAGTGAGGTGAGGGAATGTTGGAAAATGAGCTTTTTTGGAAAAGAGAAGGCTCTGATTTCAAGAGAATGTTTGACGACTGCTGAAAGGGTACCTCTTTCTAAGGGTTACGTCATGGATCTTGTATAATGTAATTTAAGGTTGGGGGTGTCGATTGGCATGTCCCTTGGCCTGCTTATTGGCATAGGGCCTACCTTGCTGAGCAAGGAAAAGTATTTCATATCAATAGGCAGGGTGTCTGGGGTGCCTATAGGCAGTTCGAAAAAGATCTTCCAAAAAAAGGGCATAAAATGCAAGCCTTAAGTTCAAATCACACACGGTCGGGATCGCTGGAAATGGACCTCAGAGCCCTTCAAGAATCCATTGAACCACTTCGGGTCCTGGAGTTAATCAAAGTTATATGGGTCTCGAATGCACACGAATACCCTTTGGAGTGAAAGGGGACGTTCGTGTGAACTGTGAGGCTGATTTGTGCATGAAATGGACCATTGGAAAGGTAATTTAGTGACCTTCACTATCTCTTTGAGCTTCGCACAGTTTCGAGAGTTACCAAGGTCCAATGGGTCTCGAAAATGCCTGATGTCCCTTTAAAGTAAAACAATTGGTTTGAGCAAACCATAAGTCCAATTTACGCATGGGATAGACCATTAGAAAGGGGTTTTTGGGTGATTCAAGGTTTCATTAATTTTCACTCAGTTTGCAGAGATGATTGAACTCAAATCGGGCTTGGGATCATTCGGCAGTCTATAGATCAGTAATTGGAGTAAAATGGATCGTTCGTACAGATCGTGATGCTGATGATCACCGGGATACACTATTGGAAAATTGATTTAGAGACCTTCTAGTTTTCATTGAGCTTCATCGAGGTTGGTGAGTATGATGGATAAACAGGTCCCAAAAGCACCTAGTAGCCTTTAGATCAGTAATTAAAGTAAAACGAATCATTCCTGCTTACCGTGAGGTCAAATTATGCATGGGACTGACCATTGGAAAGGGTATTCAGAGCCTTTTGTGGTTTCATTGAGGTTCACTCCGGTAGGAGAGTCGAACATAGTCAAACAGGGCTCGAGAGTGCTCAGTGGCCTCCATATTAGTACTCTGAGTATGATCTAGGGTTTATAGTGAGCGAATGAGTGTTAGGGACCTAAGTTGGTGCTTATGGAGGTACTAGGATAAGATATATACACTGGCGATCCTCTATACTTATAAAACAACTGTAGTTAAAGTTTAGGTTTTTTGTATTTAGAGTTTTCGATAATAACGACTAGCCTCTTTACACGATCCCTCAGATCTGTCTCAATCAAAAGGACACGAATGTCGGGTAACGGTGTTTCTTATAATATCATTGATTTAGTAATTTGTAAACACTTTTGAATTTTTTTTGTTTTAACTTGTTTTCTATATTTGCACTTTTGAGCTCTAAGAAACTTGAAAAATGGTTGCGTGAAAAGTGTTTGGTTAACTTTTGGAGTGACCTATTTCGGCAAATAATATCTTACTCTATAATTTTTTATATTTGTAATGGTAATGGTTCTCAAATTTATCATAAGAATAATTTTCAAAGCCCCCCAAAATCGATACTTTTTGGCGAATACTTGCAAAAAAAGAAAAATGAAAATTATTAAATGACTTTAAGTGAGTATTTACAAAAGCAAACAAATGATTCTTGGATAACTAAGGAAAGAGATTTTTCGAATAAACGGACCCAAAAATTTTACGATAATGGTTTTTGACATTATGATGGTATTAGTTCTCCTAACTATTATACCAAAAACTCTTAAAATTATTATAATGAAAATTTTGAAAAGAGCTATGATAATATTTTTCAATTTTTTTAGTTTTGGTGAATTTTAACTATAATCAAATTCATTATGTGCACATATTCAGAATCAAATAATGAAAAATCTGAAAACTATTAATGATAGGAAAATCATTGTTATGATAAATAATTGTATACATTATTTGAATAAAATGATGATTTCTCTTTTGAAACTTTAGAAAACAAGGAATGTTTTGAGGAAAATGGGAAATCCAATGATTTTGATCAAAGGAGTACTATTTTGGAATGAACCATTGTTATTTTGGCCCAAGTCATTGAAGAGGACAAAAATGGAGAGGAAATGGAAATTGAATCACTTACCAATGAAATGATTTCCTCTTTGAAAAACAAAGATCATGTGGATTTCATCTTAAATAATTTTTAAAGATAAATTTATTGAAAGAGAATCTTTCTTCGTTGAAATTCAACCAATGCTTGATGATGATAATTCTATCAAGGTTAATTTATTTCCTCGCTAATTTTTTTTACCGTTATCGAATCATTACAACTGCCACAAGAATCACATGAAAGTCTTGAGTAATTTGCCCGATTCTTGTCAAACAATTATTTTTTAAATGCTTTTTATAGGTGGTAATTTTTGACAATTAATGTCACTCAATGCATATAAGATAAACATAAATGGATGTAATAGTAAGTAATGAAGTCACCCACAAAAAAAATATATACGTAGTTTGAAAACATGCCTACGTTCATGGGGTGCTAGGGTTTATTCTTTATTGCTCTAGAGAACCGATCAAAAAATTTATATTATGGCTACTCCCTCGGTGTAAATACTTGTTAAGTATTAAAATTCGTTCTAAGAGTGAAAAATATAGCCACCTCAGGGAGACCCTAAACATTTCGGGCAATTCTAGTGTCCAAAACTACACAGGCACATACTCGGCACAAGTTCTCAAGTCGTACACCTATGATTGATGAAGAGTCCAAGTTCAAGTAAAATGATTTAAGTTCATCTCCTTAATGAATAATTATGATAAGATATCAGTACAAACTCTTAAGTATATCTATTAGAGCTTAAGACTCTCTTATGATCTTTTATAAATGTTAACCTACCCCCATGAATGGGCATGGAATATTGTAATGTCGAGCAGTATTATAACTCGACGGATTAGTTTATAAAGAAATATATAATAAATATTATCACCCTATTGACGTATGCTTTTTGCCTAACCACTTATACCTTATGTTGTATGTGAGACCCCATTACTTTTTGTTACATTAATTTTTGTTTGTCTTGTATGCATTAAATATGACTACGTATAGGAAATTACTAACAACACATTCTGTGATGGCATTTGCCCTTACAAATTATCCTCCTGCCATTCCATTTGAATTTTGTGGGGAGAAAATCCAGGCTTTCTTAGGTATCATTTTTACCTTTCTGCGCATTAAATCAAAAAGTCCCATCATCTGTCAAAAAAATTTCAATGGCGATTGTTACTTTCCCCCGCCCAAAACATGCCTCTCGTTGCATGCAAAACTCCTATTTTTTCGAAGGACTGAAATTAAATGACAAATCTATATTAATCCCTCAAACTCAACATATTTTATGGGTGGACCCTCAAAAATTCAACTTCTAATGTATAGAAGTTGAAATTTTTAGTGTTACATAGTAGTTTTTTTTTCTTTTTAATTATTCCCTAGTTTAATTAGTAAGACAATTTTGTTCTTTTTTTGTTATGCTCAGTTCTCACATATTTTTTAGAATAAATGGGCTATAACAATCATGGTATTGCTCGATATTGGGTGGTATATTTCTCTCCTCCTTTTTAACTTGTGTTTGAAATCACATTGAAGACAAATTTGGGTGTGTGAGATTTGATTTCCATTGCTTTTTAAGTTTCCTTAATTGTATAGATGTTCTTCCTAGGAATGCTTTTGTTGTAAGAATCAAATTTTTCAAAAATATTTTTTCCTTTTGTTTTGGCATTGTTAGGTTATTTGCCTATCTGTATTCGAGGTTTTCATATATTTGTTCTTCTTCATTATATGAACAATAATTCATGTTTAGAGATTTTTTGTTAATTATTACCAAAAAAATTTAATACAATTTATATGATGGAAAGCTTCATGCGTACAGAAATTTTGAATCATCAAACACATTCCAAAAATACATGCTTATGTTTCATTTAAATCAATTATAATTCGATAACCATACGCGCATAGTGAAAACTATTTACCTTGTGATCTTTTGATCATATTCTTCCTTTTAAGTACGCATACACTAACTCTTTTCTCTTTGAAAAATTGTATTCATGTCATTGGTGATCTCATTATTCTTATTTTAGTCATTCGTTTTAGGATTTCATCGTGAAATTCAAACTTTAGGATGTTTATTGATATTGTGGAGATCGAAGAATTATGTGAACCCTTGAAAATGAACATACGCCATCTTTCCTATTAATCCCATATTAACTTATCTCTACCATTAAATACATGATCTAGTAAACCCCTTTGAGCCAATAATATAACCCTTCATTTAATCACTCATATCATATAACCAACTCGATATTGGATTTTAAACCATATAAAAACGTTTCTTACCTTTGTTTAGAAACATGCTTGGGAAAGAATGATGATTTGTTATATAGTAGAATTTTAGCATGTGAGGTGGCTTTTTTTTGTGTTGTTACAAGAAAATGTAAGAAAACGAAGGAAATCACGAAAAGTGAGAATCCAATTGTTGTTGGAATAAATAAAAAATCAATTCTTATTTTTTATATTCATTTATTAAGCCTAATTTGAGAAACTTATGTTCCATTTTATTTTTAGACTTTATCATTATTCCAGGTTTTATCCCCCAAACACTTTGAATCTGTAGTTCTCTTCATTCTTACACGTCACCTAACCTACTTTATAGCCATATGAAAGTACTATGTGATCCTTGGGTAATAATAATTTTGAAGTCAACATAATTGAAATGAGAGGCTAGGGTTTATTTCGCATATTTTATTTAACGATATCTTTAATGAGATTATTATTTCCATTTAAAATCAATGTTTTTCATTATTATCATTTGTTCGGATTTAGATAGTTTTAATCGAATCAGAAATTATATTCATGTCACGCAAAACACACTTTCATGATTTTAAGATATGAAGTATTGCCAATAATTTTTCTAGTGTAACAACTATCACGTGCTAATGTATTATTAAAATTGTTTAATGATGTTAAGTTTCTATGTGGAGTGTGGTCAATTGTTCTGAGCAAACTTGATGTTTGTGGGTTTCCTTCCTGAAATCTATCACGAGACAAAACTCATCCACTAGGGTAACGTCTTATTATGTATGCAAAATGCAATCGTATAACCCACGAAAATGGTTTTTTATTAATGTTATATAATTATATTTTAGTTGTCCTGTATCTTTTCACATTTTCATTCATCTTTATTACTAGGGACTAGCAATGTGTATGTTCTTGGGTGTGATTAGTAATGAATATTGCATTTAGCACCCTTTATTCTAGAACATTCTAGCATTATCATGTCCATGAATCCCTATATTGAAGCGTTTATATCTTATAACCTGTGTTCTTGATGTTTATATGTTTTTAAGATTTATTTGAGCTTTTATAAGTCTTGGGGATGCGAAGTTTGAAGCTGGCTATGTTTTTGAAAAGTTTCCTTACAAGATGCAACTTTAAAGGAAATCTCATCATTTAAAACACCCATATTTTTTATGGTATATAATTATCGATGTGTGCATAATATAATTATATTCACTTGACCGCTGACCGTGCATTATTTCAATCCCATATGAAGACGATATGGTTATTTTTAATGGTTTTGACATATTCTTCAATTTTAAGTGTATTTTAGTAATTTAAACTATATAATTGAATTCTCATTGTGTGAATTTAACATTGTAAGGACAAATTTTCCATCGTCCATAGTTTACATTGAGTATGTCGTATACCGCTGCAACCGCCGAGGAAGCTCACAATCATTTGTTCAAGGCTATGGATCCGAATATCAGGTTTCTTTAACAACGAAAATCTGCAAATTTGAATTTGGTAAGGAATGCATATATGTTTCGAAAATGTTTTACGATTGTGTTGAGATATTTTTCAAAACGTTTTTTTTTATCAAAATGAGGCATTTTTCATAGTTAAAATATTATTTGGAAGACCTGTAAGCGAGCTTTTTAAATAATAATTTTCGCTTCCGTCGTTCAAACGACAAAGTAATGTCATTCAAACGATATTGATATGCCATTCAAATGACCCCTTATAACAAAATCTCATGTTGTTTGATTGGTCGCGATATAGATCGTTCCTTTATTGCGTTAAACAATCCTACACTGTTTTTATTTTTTAAGGACATTTTTAGAGTCGTTCAAACAACATCTAACATCGTTCAAATGATAGGGATATGTCATTGAAACGACGTGCGCCGCCTCAAAGTATTTTGTTTTGTTATAAATACCTGTTTTGGAAGACTTCTTCATTAAGACTTTTGCCAAACGAAAACTGCAAATCTGCAGAATTTTAGTCTTCACTTTTAAGGTACAAAACTTTATTTTTTGATTCACAAATTCATCCCGTATACTTCTGCGAATCGTATTGGAAACTAAAACACTTCTTTGTTGAAGTTTCTCTTATAGAGATGGATTCTCTACGGCTGGATTAATAGTTCTTGCAGGAGATATTTACTGGCCACTACTGTGATTGGGGATACTTGAGTGTATTCAATGCTGAAGGAGGAGTTACGGTTCTTGAGGTTCTTGCGAGAATCTTTGTTGATTTTAAGCTGCGATCTATGTAGATTTTCTGTCGAAAATTCATTATAGATTTCTTGTGACACTTCGTACGAGAAAGGGGGAGATTATAATCTCTACTTGTTGTGACACTCCGTATTTACTTTCTTTATCCTTTTCCTTGTATATTTCGAACAAATAAAAAGGGGGAGAACAAATTATAAATTATGGGGGAGTGAGAGTTTGAATTTTGTGGGAGATTTGAGATTTACTTTATTTACTTTATGTTAATTTCATTTTAAAGTCTTTATGTCACAAAGGTATTTGTTTTATTTATTATGTATATGACTTTGATGATTATTTGGAAAGCACACAAAAAGAAGAGCAGGTAAAGCAAAGAGATTTAAAGATATTTAAAGTTGTAGATTTTTTGAAGACTTGCATTTTTAGTATCTTTCCATTTTTGGGTTCATGGGAGTGTATTATATTTTTATAGGATATTTTATTGATAATTCGTATTGTTTTTATTTTTTACCAGCATAGACATAGGGGGATATTTGTAAGAACAAACTTTCTATCGTCCATATTTTACATTGAGTGTGTCTTATACCGCTACAACCGTTGAGTAAGTTCACGATCATTTATTCAAGATGGAGGATCTAAGTATTAAGTTTCTTCAACAACGGACATCTACAAGATTGACTTTGGAAAGGAATGCGTTTAAGTTTCGAAAACGGTTTACGATTGTATTGGGATATTTTTTGAAACTGTTTTTTAATCAAAATAAGGCATTATTCTGAGTCAAATTATTATTTGGAAGACATGTAGGAAAGGTTTTTAAATAATAATTTATCGCTTATGTCGATCAAAAGGAAAATTAATGTCATTCAAACGACCCCTTCTAATGACATCTCATGTCATTTGATAGGTCGCGAGATAGGTCGTTCCTTTATTGCATCAAACGACCTTACACTATTTTGGTTTTTCTAAGGTCGTATTTATAGTCGTTCAAACAACATCTAATATCGTTCAAACGAAACGGACATGTCATTTGAACGACCTGTGCCGCCTCAAAGTATTTTGTTTTTCTATAAATACCTATTTTGTAAGACTTTTTCATTAACAGTTTTGCCAAACGAAAATTGCAAATCTGTAGAATTTTAGTCTTCACTTTTATGGCACGAAACTTTATTTTTTGATCCACAAAATCACCCCATATAGTTTTTTGAATCGTTTTAGAACCCAAAACACTTCTTTGTTGAAGTTTCTCTTATAAAGAAGGATTCTCTACTACTGGATTGAGAGTTCTTGCGGGAGCTATTTGCTGACGACTGTGGTCATTCGGGATACTCAAGGGTATTTAGTGCTAAAGGAGGAGGTGAGGTTCTTAAGTTCTTAGTGGAATCTTTGCTGATTTTAGGTTGCGATCTATATGGATTTTCTACAGGAAATTCATTGCATATTTCTCTATGTAATTGTAAGTTGCGATTTACTATATATGGTCAAATAAAGGTTTTTACCCCAAACGTTTTTCCCCCCCTGAAATTGTGTTTTTCCCTGCATGATTTATTTAATTATTGCTTTGAATGACTTGGATGCATGAATAGGGTTAAAAGATAAAATTGGTGTAAATAAATTTGTTCTCATATTTAGTTCATAATAAAATTGAGAAATTTTGAAAAAGGTTGTCTTTACCTAAAGCACACACAAAAGGGAATTTTCAAACTTTGTGTCATTTTAAGTATGTATGAGGAGTTTTTGGTTTTGTTCATTCAAAGGTGTGAAAATTAGTTTAAGGGGGCAACATTGGAAACTCCCACCCCCACCTAATTAAATCAACTTGAGGGAGCAACATTTGAAACTATCACCCTAAACTTATCAATTGGCTATAGTCGATTGATACGTTCCTAATAATGACATTTTTTTTGGGGGGGGGGGGGGTTAATTCCCTTTTTGGATGGGTATTTAACGGAGGTAGGTTCTTATTGTAAAGGGGTTCATTATATGTTAGTCTTTGGTAGTTTTGTCTTGTTAAGAGGTCATCTCCCTCTCTCCACGGGTTTGTGTTGCATGTTTACTATTCATCTTCTTCTTTCATTTTTAATGTTTAATAGTTAGTTCTAAATATGAGTAACCTTATTTGTTTTTAATACAAGTAACATAGTCTTGTTTTCTCCCTCGATTCCTCTCATTAATTGTTATTGTTAACTTTAATATGAATGTAATTAAAATGTGTTGAAATTGTTGAATTTACCTTCGATATTTGGTTGCTTTACTATGGTAGGATGGTATAGGTTTGTTTTAATGGACTTATTTCTCTTGATTTTCAGCAATGAACCTTAGTGGGGTACATCATGTAATCACTATATTTTCTACCTTTAATTTGTGATTTCGGAAGTATTGTTGATGCCAATGTCATATTTTGGCTTTTATGAGAATCTAGGGAGTTACATCCTATGTTTTAGTGAGTGTTTAAGTGGGTATTAACCTTATTTTAATATTTTCTAACCATGTAACCATTTAGGCAATGTATTCCATGTTACGGGATATTATTCTCAACATATAACTTCAATTCTTGTCAATTAATTTTGATTCAATCCTTGCCTAGTGTTAATGGTAGTGTAAGACCATTTTAATCAAAATATCAAACTTTTATTTGTTTAGTAATAAATCCATACAATTCTAACAACTTTATTTGTGGATTTGATACCCAAACTAGCTGTTATACTTATAAAATAAGTGTAGTTAAAGTTTAGGCTTTTTGTACTTAGAATTGGACTGATAACAACGACTAGTATCTTTAAACGACCGCTCGATTTTCCTTTAATTGCAACTTTATTTTATCCAATAAAACTTTTAATCAGTAGGAGAAAGAGTTTTGTTTCTTCATATATGACCACGTAATCCACTACTACGCACTTCAATTATTATAGGTTTCAATAATGAATATTCAAAAATATATACATTTAATCGTGAAAAAAAACATCTTATAGAAAAAGATTTTGGTATATACCTCTTGTAAATTCTTCAAATATTTTGCCAAGTATGAATCATCTTTGTAAACATCATTTAAAACTTCGAAGCCTAATACTTACACTTTCATACTAATAAGCAAGGAATGTCTTTGGTTTAATACATCATATTCTTGTTGTACTTAAAATCACCATAATCAGAGAAAAAATGAATTCTTCTGGCATGAGGCCGTGTTTCCAAAGATCCAAAGTTTGAACAGTAACATGTAATTCGTTGTCATAAGTTTAATACTTTTTATAAAAAAATCTTAAATTATCACTAAAATAAGAATTAGGTTGCCCTTAATTAGAAATAATAACTACATTTCCAATATTCGATGCATAACAGTCAACTTTGAAGACCGTGTCAAAATTCGGGAGTGCAAGAAAAGGAGCTCAAGGAATCTTATACTTCACTATCTGAAAACTCATATCTCTGCATCACTCCTTTGAAATTTCCATTGTTGAATAACTTGATGATTGGGCCAATAATGGTGTTAAATATTTTAATGAAGTAATGAAAAAAAATAAGTCTAAGAAGATATTACAAACGAAAGTTGGAATCAGCCAAATTTTAATTACTTCGATCTTTCATAGATCCACTTTTATTCTTTCACTTGGCATAACATAGGCTACAAGGTGAGGCTATTTGTCCAAAATTCACAGTCCTTCGACTAGAATACTATTAATGTCAAAATTAAAAACTTTCCAAAAATGCTCTGTATTTTGAATATCAACCTGCTCTAGGAAATAACATCAACGGAGTAAACTTTAAAAAACATATTAAAGTCTTAAATAAATGTGTAATAAGACACATAAAAGTAAAAGAATAAATAAGGATTCTAAATGGCATCCCCATTAATTCAAGAAGTGCATCCCATAGTTTAAAGTGGTCATTCATACCATTAGATCAATATGACAAATGGGAAAGATGTACTCGATGTTGATTATGTTTACCATATACTATTAGAAAACATGCGCCAACATCTTTCTTTCTTTGGTGTAAGAAGAGTTATGAAAACACATTCAAAAACGTGTATAATGTTCCGGTATTATGGTCAAATGTAGAATCCGTAGATGACGTCAGAAACAAGACAAATTAAATTTAATCCAATTTTATCTTAATTAATTAGGAGAAGAAAAATATGCATGATAATGAATCTAAATCGAATCAAACAACCAACAACACGAGATATGAGGAAAAACCCTTTCGGGAAAACACTCTTTTCAGCACTATTATAACAAAGGTATTACAAAATCACACAAACTAACTTATAGACTTAGGCTCCAATAAGTATCTCAGTTGTGTCTCCTTCCTTGCTGAAAACACAAAGTCATGCAGATTTAAAAACACCCCATAGTTAGCTCCACTTACCTCAGTACTCACCGATCAGCCTCAGGAAACGATATCTTCAGGAGTTAAGAATCAATTCCACATGGATATAATGACGTGATGTGTTCTTCAGTGTTTGATAAAGTGATCACAAAACATGGAACGGGTTTGGATTTGGAAAACCAAAGAGTTTGATAAAAAAAAATATGTGGAAAAAGGATTGCAAAGAGGATCAAGTTTTTATATCTTTAAATAGGGATAAAAATCTCCAAAAGATAAACTTGAAAATATTATAATGAAATCAAGTAAAAAAAAAATTCATGCTCATTCGAACAGACTGGACCACATTCAAACAACATATGTAATCTCATTCGTACAGTATAACATGAGAGATCGAATGACATTCTAGGGAGATGAGAAAAATGGTTTGTTTGAAGTTTCATTCAAACATCTGATAACTAACGAGTTCAAAAGACTCATTTTAATGACCCTTCATAACTCATTCTAACGAGATGCCTTAAAATGATATTTTTAGAAAACTTGTGAAAAATATTTTTATTCGAAACACTTTTAAAATACCCATTAACATGATGATTGCAAAAAATTAACCTCGTATACATTATTTGATGATTGTAATGGTGATCTCAAGTGTTCGATCTTCGATGGTCGCATTCGGTCACCAACTTGTCTTTGATTAAAGCTCTTCAGAATGTATACGATGATATAGAGGTGTAACAAAATATGCCAAATCAAAAACATAATGAGCATTTATAATTTTTTCTCTTGCACACATGGACTCTTTTTCTATAGAGCAAAACATTTTCCTAATAAATCACCAACTTCACTTTGAAGCTCCTTATGTTTTTCAAGATTAAATTTTTAGGTTTCCTTGTTTGGGGTGATCGTACTGGGTACAAAATCAATACAATGTTAAATGGCATTTGTTAGAATGAGGTCTAGTGGAATTTTTTTTCAAAAATCATATTGAAACTAAAATAAAAGTGGTTTAATTAATAATGAACATCTAATTTTTTTCTTGTTTTCCTCTATTAAAACAAGAGCATACCATTTTCTCTTAGAAATCCTTCTCAAATTTATCCATTGAGAGGAAATGAATTTCACTCTTCTTAGAAAATTCAGAAGTGTTATTTGGTTTCAAAGATACTAATATGAATTTACCCTATCTTGAAAAACATATTTGTGTTCTTAATACCATCTTATTCCCATGGTCCAAATTATGTTCATGGAAACAACCTTCAACCCTATTCTATCTTACGACATGTCAAAATGAAGAATTGAAGTTGACATATTTTTTTTAAATCATTATCTCATTTTCATTGCATTTCCATGAAATCCTTAAATAAATTCACCAATTTTGGAAGATATAATGGAGAAAAATTTATTCATCCACATTCATTGGAGAGAGACTTTGGTGCAATACAATAGATTCTTCATGTTCAACATGTCTTCTTTCATAATCATTTCAGATTGTCCACTAACGAATCGATATATCTCAATTTTTTCTTCCACACGTTCTTGAGAGTCAAGATTATAAACTTTCTCATCCTTTTCGAATGGATTTTCATCAAATATTAGTTATTTATACAATGTATATAATGTTTCTTAATTGTCTTCTGCTTCTTTTTATTCGTCTTCTTCTTCTTCTTCTTCTTCAAATTCAACATTATTTCCTTTCAAGAAATAAATACCACAATACTCACATTGTGGTACAACATGTAAAACATAAATATCTCTATCTTTCCGCTAGTCTTTATACCTTTCTTCTTAATTATGGTGAAAAGCTTGTTCCTCCAATTCTCGATAAGAGAAGGTAATTTTCTCATAACCCACCTTCGATGAATCATTCTTTGAACCCTAATGCAATTCATCATGTGTCAAAGCTTCCAAGAATTATAAAATCTTATGAAGTTGTTGGACTTATCTCCTCAAATTATCACTTCCAATATCACATAGTCCTTATTCGCATACTAGTTCATCAACATTCGGTGCACGACGATGAGGGTTGCCCATTATAATAACAAATCTTATACTGAATTGTCACCAGATAAAAATGGAAGATGAAGAGAGGTGAAAGTACAGTAGTGACATAGGGTTGAAAGTAGATTTCAAGTAAACACCAATTTTTATTTTTTTAATTCTATCTTAGAACCTATAAAACCAAAGTGTTATGTAAATAGTTTTCCAATTTAAATATTGAACTAAACATGAATCTAGGTGATATAAGAGTGAGAAAAATAATAAACTAGAACATGACAATGTACGAGGAAAAACCCACAATGGGAAAAACCTCGGATGTCACAGTCATACAATTCCACTATGATATAGGTCTATGTACAAGAACAACGTAAACTTTCTCAACGAATTTAAGCCTTCAATCATTAATCCACTTCCTTTGTCCATGTCAGCCAATGTTCGATGCGTTCCAGCAGTTAACACAATGAAGGTGCTTTACCACGACTCGATATCCTACCAATCTTACTTGTCTATATACTAGTCAAGACATCGCACAACATAAACACCGTTTCCACCACTCAGAATGCTTTATAATATGTAGGGCAAACAAACTTTTTGTGACACAAAAGCGATCTCTAACAAACATAAGATTTTGAAACATGGATCTCATATGTTGGGAGGCTCAATATTTGTCTACTAAAACTGTTTCCCCCATCCTCAATCTCTCGAAAAATCTTTTCCAGGAATCTTATTTATAGAAAACATTAAAAATAAGGTGCCATAAAAATTGTGTAAACTCGTTAGAACGAAACACGCATGGTCATTCGAATGATTTATGAAATCTAATTCAAACGAGATAACCAAAATCATCTGAACGACTTGTGATGACATCTCAGTGCATATTCGAAAAATCTCATATTATCCTCGTTTGATTATCGCTTAAATGAAAGATCACTTCTTGTTTGAACCAATCAAAACCTTATTCTACCGACTACAAGAAATTCATTTAAACGACAAACAAACTTCTTTCGAACAAATCTATAGAAAAAAATTATTATTTCTTTTAAAAATCATTTTACAGAAAAATACCACAAAGAATATTTTTAGTACAACACCTAAAAGTATTAAGGGGTCAAACTAAATTCGCATCCATACCTCTTGAGATCCCATGGACGTTAAAGATGAAACTCATTATGAAAACACGATACCATCATGAAGTCTCTTTATATGGATGTTATTCTCTTCAATTAGACATCTTAGTCTTGAAGGATAAACAAACTCGAATCCTAACCTATGACTCAAATATTTCTTGTTCAAATCGAATAAAGCTGAAATACATAAAAAATGATTGGAGAGAAAAATTATCATTAAACTATCCCCTTTTGACTATTCCTGGATAAAACTTAAAAACAAAAGGCTATTAAGATCACTAAGACTCAATCCCAATCCTAAAAGAAAAAAGTACAGATGTTTGACTGACGCAAACTCCAGTAGCTTTGCGTTTATGAAACTTTTTTGTATTGTTAATAAACTTGTGCAATCAACATACCTTCATATGCAAAGATAATATACCAATATATAAATCGTTTATGAAAAAAAAACTCCCCTTTTATTAGACATTCCGTTGAGGCTTGATGTTTCCCCTTTTTTGTTCGTTAATTGTTGAAGGTAAAGTGCACAATATAAAACAACTTTTCCCATAAATGTAAAGTATACAAACATGAAGCAAAACAAGTAATATCATGTGATGGTGTGAAGTGTAACACAGTGATAAACAAACTTGGAAACACAGTCACAAATAATCCAAACAATGAACAAATGATACCAATGTAATCAAACAAAAGATACCAATGTGATCATTATAGCATGTTAATTTGATACAAATATGAAGCGTATGAAAAACATATATTAAATGCAACACACATAATCAAAATAACCACACACACACGCATATGTATATACACACTCATATAATAATAATACATACGCATATATCGGTATAAAAAACACAAAAGATGCAAAACACATTAGCTTTTTACACTCGTATGGCATAAATATGTCTAAATGAAATGTGCTAAGGAATCTAGGGGTTAAATAATAAAACAAAAGAAATATGTCCCAAACAAATAAGATATGTCCAAGAAATTCTATTTGACAACGTTAAAATATGACACTTTAATTTAGCCTCAAGTGACAAATAATGAGCTAACCACTACACCAAATCTGTCGACTTATCACGGTCATTGACCGTGACAAGTCTGAGGGTGACAACGTTTCTTATCACGGACTTGTCACGATCATTGATCGTGACAAGTTCATTAGACTTATCACGGTCATGTCATGATCAATGACCGTGACAATATTAGTCACGGTTAATAACCATGACAAACCCGTGACAATTAATAAAAAATTATCACAGTCAATGAGTGTGACAATTCTGGGCAGAATTGAAAAAATAATTGCTGGGCAGTATGGCCACTGCCACTGCCACTGCCACTGCCCAACAGTATATTTGTACTTGTTATAGCAACGTTGTACCTGTTCAAATATCATATATCCAAATAACATAAAGATAATGAAAATATACATTCAAAACAATATGCATCACGATATAATCCAAATATAATTCAAATGTAACAACTTAAAATAATTCTATTCAAATAATGTCACTACATGTCTGGGGTAGGTCTGAGGAGGTGAGTAGGACACACGATATACGAATTGATACACCCAACAATATACATTGTGTCACATTGTTCTCGCAACCACAATGGGTAGTTCTCCTTCCCGGGTATCACATGTGTAACGAGCACCTTGGCCTCGATTTCTTGAAGTAAACATCCATGAACTGGCATACTCTGGACGGTATTCGGGTCCCTCAACCCCCACCCTATCTGCTGGCCATCAAATATGTCCTGTATAAGCAAGCCCGTCGAACCAAATTTCGACATCGATCGGTCGAATGGATCCAAATAAGGGACTGGATCATCAAGGTCCTCACGTGTCGGTGATGAAGCAGCGAGGTCCACATCCTCGCCTTCCTGCACCTCCTCCTCCACCAACTACTCTTTCCCTTTCCCCTTACGGTTTTCGCCCAACGAACGCTTCATAAATGAGAACATATCTTAGACCATCACCTCCGAACGGGACAGCTTCGCGTCATGCGAGTCCACTGTTCGAGCCAACCCAGTGTTGCTCATCTCCAATCCGATGATCCTAGATTTGGCCACCCGCGATCTCAACCCCTTGTTCTGCCCTTGTGATCAGTGCCAAGCACTTGGATGAGTGCGTCTGTGGACAAAGATGCCTTATCGGCATCAGACTATAACTCATTCACTTACTTAAGCTTTGCCTGAAATGACAAAAAGCACATGATTAGTTAAATAAGTAAATAAATAAATTATAATGTAATTAACAAAAAGTAAACTTTCGGATTACTTACAATCATGGATGCGACAATCGTGGACACCTCCTTATCCTTCCCCTTCTTCGTCCTAATAGCCACATAAGTATCGATCCTATATGTCATACCCCGAGGATCACTCCCCATCCCCTGAAATAAAATAATGCAAAATTAGTATCGGCCTCGCAAAGTAAAATAATGCAGAATATCATATTTCTTTAATTATAGAAAAAATAAATCTTACCATCATCCTATGCTCCACCTCGGTGTAAGAAGTCCTACCGGAGTAGTGCACGTACTTCTTTTTCGCTCGATTTTCCCTCCCCTATTGGCAAGATGCCAATTGTAGCTCCCCGATATCATTGTCAATGAACTTTTACCATTGTGCCAATGAGATCAGTTCCTTTGGCAGGATGGAGTCACGTCGTCGGATAACGGAGTCTCGGGTCTTCCCAAAGTACTAGGTCCGTATATTTTTCTTCCACATCTTGTGTTGCTCCCTCGACTGCTCCAAGACCGAATCGCTTAGGTTTGGGTCCAGGCTGAATTATTCATGTCCAACAAATACAATGTTAGTTGCGAATAATCTTAGTTCATGTCCAACAAATACAATCTATACTCAGGCATATATTCCCGAGTATAGATTGATGACTCCACGGTGATGTATTCCTCTGCAACTGATCTGGTAGTGTATCACGTATTCTTGAACACTTATGTCAAAGAATGTTGCGGGAAAGTATTTCTCCAACACAAAAATCGCTTCGGTCACCGCCAATTTTGCGGCCTCCTAGACCATGCCTTTCTTATCTCAGTTGCATTCGTAGTTGGGGTCTTCTTATGCTTGACATTCTTAAATTTGGGATTCTTACCAGGCATATAAGGGCCATATAAAGAAGATTTACTTTCAATTTTTGAACCCGAAAGTTATCTCGGCAGTAGCCTATGTTCAACCCCACCTGATAAAAAATTGGATCCTTTCTCAAATCTGAAACTATGAGACGGGGGTAAAAACCTCCTATGGCAATGGTTTACATTTTTTGAGCTAGCAGATAGACAAAGAGATTCAGTCTCCTCTCCACAAATAGAAACACCCCAAATAACTATGTACTACACAACCGGATAATGTCCCATAAGCTGGAAAATCATGAATTGCACACATCAACATAGCTTTCAGCGTAAACTCTTATTTTTTAAAAGAGTCAAATGATTGCACACCCTCTTCCCACAACTCATTTAATTCTTCTACCAAAGGAGCCAAGTAGACATCGATGTCATCACTTGGTGCCTTTGTCCCAGGTATCAATAAAGACAGCATCAAAAATTCAGGTCTCATACATTGTGAAGGAGGGAGGTTGAGTGGGGCTAGGATCACAGGCCATTCACTCTGATTGGTGCTTAGATTTCCAAATGGATTGAAACCATCTGTTGATATAGCCAAATGAATGTTGCGCTGTTCTCAAGCAAAATCGAGATACTCATAATTCATCCTCTTGCAAGATGTCGAATCAATAGGATAACGCATGAGATTACCCCCTGTTTCTGCCCTAGCATGCCAAGTAATTGCCTCTGTTATCCATGTTACTGTGAAAAATCGCTTTAATCCAGGCCCAACGGGAAAATATTTCAACACTTTTTGATGCACTTTTGAGCTTATGCCTTCCTTGCCAGTAGATTGGACACATCTAGGTTCATCGCATACCGGACAACGATCGATATTTTCATATTCTTTTCGGTATAGTATGCATTCATACACACAAGCATGAATCAATTTATACTTCCTAAGCCTTTCAAACTGTTCTTCATAACAGGATAGCTATTTGGAAGCGTATTCTCCTTAGGTAGTAAGCCATTTATCCAATTAATAATTCCTGTCACGCTATTGCCAGACAACCTATACTACGTCTTCAAACTGTGCAAACCAACCATGGCATGTAAAGTAGTTTGATCTTTCTCACATGAAGAGTATAACGGTTAGGTCGCCTTAAATTTTAAACTTTGGTAGTCATCATCTAGGTTTATCATGATATCTTCACGAGCACCTAAACCTTATACATCATCAGTAACCTCACTCTCCTTCGCTTTATAAACTACGTACGTATCATAAACTAAATCTTCTAACATTTTATTATCTACGTCGTCCCCTTCTACATCTATCCTACTTGTTGAAGGTGGTTGTGAAGGTTGTTCGGGGACAAAAGAAACTTTTAATTCACCGTGAAAACTCCAAAATCAATAAATATCTTGCACACCCCATCTTAATAAATGTAGTTCAAATGTTTTCCACTCAAACACCTTACCATTCTTACACCTAGCACACGGACACGAAAACTCTTCATTATTATGACATCTCTTTGCGTATTTCACAAATTTATTAGCACCTCTGCGAAACACATCCCCCATTCTATTTGTCTCACCCATCCACTCTTTGTATTTAGGATATCCCATCACATCTACCATAACTAAGCACCTATTAAAGGTAAGAAGTGTATATTCATGGATTAGTATAAACAAAACTTAGATTTATAGTATGTTTCATTTAACTATGTCTCATTATATTCGTTTTTTAAATTTCAAGTTCAAATTCAATTTATAATAGAAATTCCTATTTCCTCCATCTCCTCTAAAGGGTGAGTGGTCCTATCCCATTCAAGACCACATATTTTTGTAATATATTTAACATCTCATGCACATTGTTACGATTTGAAAAAAATTCGGCAGCATATCCCCGTAGTTCTCCAAGTACACGACGTAGATTGGCAAGTGTGAGTGTTATTTCAATTGAGTGTGAGTGTTATTTCAATTGATCAATTGAAATAACACTCACACTTGCCAATCTAGTATGTACCCGGAGAACAATAGGATACGACTGCAGAAATTCCTCCAAAAGTAAAAACTTTAAGCCACTAAGAATATTATTATACAGAAGCTATGCAGTCCCAAATTGTCCAAACGGGACAATTCGAGAGATATCATTAAAGGGGTAATGACTATCGAACGGGTCTAAGGGCTATTGAATGCGTACACATATGAACTAGAAGGCTAGTATCTATGCCCACTATATGTAATTTCAAGTATGTTTCATTTAATTATAATACTATATATATAGTGTTCGTGATATAAAGTAATTTTTAAACAAAATTCAAAAATCCCACCACCGTATGAACAATAATCGAGTGGTCATGCCACTTCTAAAATTAACCAACCGAGCATCAATCCACTATAATCCAACCGCAATAGCAACAAAAAATGTGTATCCCGTACTCCTTCTAATTCATCTACTCAATTAATTATTTTCATTAATTAAACTAAAAATTAAAGTATACAATTATTAATTTACTAATTTACAATGAGGGGGAATCCTACTTGCAGATGAAAGCGGACTAATTATTAATTTACTAAAAAAATTAAAAACCAATCAATATTTAATCAATCAATTATTTTACAAGGGGCACTACTTTCATATTAGGGACAATATCTAATAAATCAATAAAAATTTAATTAAAAAAAATTAACAAGCCTCACCCCCCGTCCCATTTCCCCTACCCCACCCCACCCCCTTCCCCCACCACACACATAAGTACACACACACACTGCCCCCCACCCCCCAGCCCTACCCACCACACACGCACACGCACACGCACACACACACACACACATGCACATATACATCCCCCTCCCCCCAGCCCTCCCCCTCCCCCCCCCACACACACATGCATATATACACCACACACACACGAACATTTACACACACATATATGCTCACATGCACATATACACACACATATACGCAAATGGAAGAGAAATAGAGAGAGAGAAAACGTACCAAAATCGTAGAGAGAGAGAGTGCAGCCGCTTATAGAGAGAGAGAGAGAGAGAGAGAGAGAAATGGTGGGAATAGAAATCGGTGGGAAAAAAGAAGAGGGAATGATTTTTTACTGACAAAAATGTCACGGACAGTTTCAGTAAAATTATCAAGAACCCTAATTTTATCATAAATTCCTATATTCTCAATCTTTTTCCAAATTTCTTTCTATTAAATCATTACAAATTCGTGGGTGATCATCTACTTATGCCAAGGGTTCCAGACTACATGCATTCCTCCTAAAACATGCGATTTAAATTTCCTAAATCATATAATTCTTCAATAAAACATGTATTTACCAATCCTATTCTGACATGGGTGAAATATTAACTAGAAATCAGCAAGATAGATACTTGCCTTAAGATTTTAGGTCTGATTCCACAAAATAAACTAGTATAGGCTTGATCCCCTCGCTTCGATCTACGCTTTGGTGGTGGTGGAGGTGTAAATTGGTTAGTTCTTGGCCTTGAATTCTTCGAAAGCCTAAAATCTTGAATTCCTGGTGGTGGAGGTGTAAATTTTCGTCATTAACTAAGGCCTAAAATGGAGAATGACTAAATTGCCTTCCCGGGATACCGGTTAGGCCTAAAATCGCCCCAGGACCCAAACTAAACCTCCGGGTATACTTTTTTAACTATCTAGACCCTTTCGGACACGTTGGCGAACTCGAAATGACCATACAGGAGACTTATAATTTATTCACTTTTTATTATAATAATTTAGTCCCGACATGTCACATGCACGTCCCGACTTAATTTCCATAATTGTCATATTATTCACTCGCGACAGTTTTAATAAATTCAATTCTATATATTAATTTACTCATTAAGTAATATTCAACAAATTTCCAATAATTACTAACTCTCGTCACGGTAGTAAATATTTAAAATAAAATTTTGGATTAATATTAAATTAATTTATCTCACTTAAATTTAATAAATCCCCAATTTAAAAGCCATAAAAATACAGGGTATTACATACTTCCCCTCTAATAACGGAATTTCGTCCTGAAATTCAGAAAATAAGGTGTACCTCGTAAAAATAAATCGGGATATTTTTTGCGCATATCAAACCTCGTGCTCCCATGTGGACTCGTCCACGTTATGATGCTCTCACTGGACCCATACAAGTGGAACTACCTTCAACCTCAATCTCCTCTCGTTATGGTCTAGGATAGCCACTGGTCTCTCCTCATAAGAACTGTCGGGCTGTAAATCAATCTCCTCTATCGCGATGTGTGTGTGGGCCATATCATCCCGCAGATTTCGTCTCAACGACGAGATGTGGAATACATCGTGAATACGGTGCAAATAATCTAGCAACCCGAATCTGTATGCCACCGGTCGTATCCTCTCAATAATGAAAAATGGTCCTACCTACCTCGGAGTCAACTTCCCCTTCTTCTCGAGTCTCATTACTCCTTTCATAGGAGACACACGCAGTAATACTTGGTCCCCCACGCTAAACTCTCGAAAGAACCAATTTGCATCGGCGTAGATTTTCTGCTTGTCCTGGGCTACCCGAATGCGACTCCTGATTAACACTATCTTAGTTGGCGTATCCTGAGTTACCTCTGGTTTGAGCAACTTATTGTCCCCCACCTCTAGCCAACAAGCGAGATAATGACAAGCTCTGCCATACAATGCCTCAAATGGGTCCAGGACGATCATGAACGGATAGGAGTTACTATAAAAGAACTCAACCAGTGGAAGATACTTCTCCCAACCTCCTCTAAGATCAAGTACACACATGCGTAGCATATCCTCCAGCATCTGATTGCTACGCTCTGCTATCCGTTTGCCTGTGGGTGATAAGCTGAACTCAATCTCAACTTTGTACCCATAGCCTCCTAAAATCTCTCCCAGAAGCGTGACACGAAAATCTTGTCTCTGTCAGACACGATATCCAAGGGCACCCCATGCAATCTCACTACCTCAGCAATAAACAACTGCGCATACTGTCCCATAGTGTAGTCTGTACGTATTGGCAGGAAGTGATCTACCTTGGTCAACCGATCCACTATTACCCATATGGAATCGTGACCCTGCTGTGATGTAGGCATCCCAGTAATGAAGTCCATGGAAATGCTCTCCCATTTCCATGTAGGTATCTCCAGCGACTGAAGTAGCCCTAGCAGTCTCAGGTGGTCCACCTTTACCATATGATAGGTAGTACATTTGGACACGAAGTCCGTAATTTTCTTTTTTATCCCACTCCACCACCTCATATCCTGGTACATTTTATTCCCTTCGGGATGTACTGCAAACCTAGACTCGTGCGACAGTGTCATCACTGTATGACGTAAATCATCTCCCTCCGGGACCATCAATCTCCCATTAAACCTCAGACCCCCATCAGAATTCACTGAATAGGACTCAGTAGAATGTATCTACTGCTTGGTCCTGGATCACCCTCATAACAATCTCTGGTGTGATTGTCATAACGGATATAAAAGAACGGGCCATAACGTCCTAGTGTCCCAACTCTTTCCACTTCACTTTCCATACTTTCGCTACCTCACCTACCGACCTACGGCTTAACGCATCAACAACCATGTTATCCTTCCATGGATGGTACTATATCTCGAACTGGTAGTCTTTCACAAACTCCAGCCACCTGCGCTGATGCATGTTCAACTCCCACTGAGTGAATAAGTATGGCAGTGACTTGTGGTCTATGAACAAGCGAAACTTCTCCCCCAATAATTATGGCCTCCAAATCCGTAATGCAAACACGACCGCTGCTAGCTCCACGTCGTGGGTGGGGTAATTCCTTTAATGAGGCTTAATCTTGCGGGAGGCATAAGCTATAGCCTGCTCCTCCTGCTGAAGTACTCCACCGAGTCCCTGTAGAGAGGCGTCAGTATACACCAAGTACTCCACTCCCAACCTAGGTAAAGAAAGAACTGGTGCCAAAGTTATCTTATCTTTTATCTCATTAAAAGACAATTAGCAAGAGTCATCCCATATGTACGGTACCCCCTTACGAGTCAGATTCGTCAATGGACCCGCTATCTTCGAAAAGCCTCGAATGAACCACCTATAGTACTCGGATAACCCCAAGAAACTACGCACCTCTGTCAGTTTTGTGGGCTGTCCCCACTCCCTCACTGTCGACACTTTGCTTGGGTCAAAACTGATATCCCCAACTCTAACACAACATGCCCCCAGAAACTGTACCTCTCGTAACCAGAATCCGCACTTCTCATACTTAGTATACACTTGATGCTCTCGTAGAGTCTGAAGAACCTATCTCAAATGCTCGACACGCTCCTCCTTAGTCCGTGAATAATTCAGGATGTCATCTATGAAGACGATGACAAACTGATCTAAGAACTCTCTGAACACTCAGTTCATCAAGTCCATGAATACGGATGGAGAATTTGTCATCCTGATCGGCATGAATCTGAACTTATAGGACCCATATCTCGTCAAGAAAGAAGTTTTCGACACATCTTGATCCCTAATCCGTAGCTGATGGTATCCTGATCTCAAATCTATCTTTGAAAAGAAGGCAGCTTCCCTTAGGTGGTCGAACAGGTCATCGATTCGGGGTAACGAATACTTATTTTTTATCGTGAACTTATTCAACTCTCGGTAGTCCACGCACAACCTCAGTGAACCATTTCTCTTCTTTATGAATAACACTGGAGCGCCCTAAGATGAGGTGCTCCTACAAATGAAGCCCTGACCTAACAACTACTGTATCTGATCTCATAACTCCCTCATCTCGGCTAGAGCCATACGGTATGGTACACGTGTTATCGATCGGGTGCCTAACATCAAGTCTATGAAAAAATTTCTCTCTATTATGAGGTAGGCCCAGTATCTCCTGGAACACATTCGAAAATGCACGAACAACTGGAGTCGAATCCAGGTTTCACAATCTCCTTAGAGGCCTCTTCCTCTATGTAATACCAATGGGTGGAAGATCCTCCCTCTGGGCGAGGCATCACCACCAAAAACATCTCCTGACCAGGAATGACAAAGATAATACTCCTACCAAAATAATCTATTTTGGCTCTATACGCAGCGAGCCAATCCATGCCAATAATGGCATCGTTCTCATGCATATCTAAAACTAGCATGTCCGTAGGTAAAATCAAGCTACCAATCTCTATACCCACTCCCCGGCATATAAAGAAAATTAAGGACCCATTTCCCAATGGTGAATCTGCGCATGTCAATGTACTCTCTAACGTGTCTAATAACCCCGTGGACCATGCGAAGTGAGTAATTATAAAATAGTATGATGCCCCAGTATCAAATAAAACACGTCCCATAGTGCCATGAATAGAAAATGTACCCTCAATCGCGGGTGGCACATTCGGTGTTGCTGGCTGGTGGACGTTATAGACATGTCCATATTATAATTGTCCCTGCTGGATAGGGGCTGCTGGGATGGCTGGTAAAGCTGGCAACGGAGGTGGTGCTGGGAGGGCGACTGGAAAAAGTGGTCTCTACGGCTCCTGACGGGCACCCTACTACTGTGGGGCCCAATCCCCCTCTGGGAAATCCTAGTGCCTATGCACATTCTTGCCACATCCAAAACACCTACCCCTGAATACTCCTCCCCTCTGTCCCTGCTGACCACGACCCTTATGGCCATTACCACCTCGCCACTGGCCTTGCTAAAAACGTTATTGGCCCCGATGGCCTTGCTTCTGATCCTGTTGTGACGATGTTGGACCTGTTGGCCATGCTAACTGGACTGACCTGCTGGCCCTATCTAAAACCCCCATATCCCTGCCTGAAATCACCAAATCAAAATCTCTTGGCAGGGTCCCCCTGATGGGAACTCTGCTCAATGTGATGGGCCTGTCCCCGGGCTACTGGTCCCCCAACGGCACTACCATCTCATGCTCGACCCTACTGGATGGACTCCCCTGCTCGTTTACTTCCCTACTGATGGAAACGGTGATCCTGGCAATGCAACAGAGTGGCGTTGAGTACATCAGTGAATGTACCCAATGATAGATTTCCTATGAGGTGCTGACGAATCCTCCAGGCTAATCCGTCCAAAAACGATAAAATCTTCTTCTCCTCAGGGGGTGCCTCATCCGACTTTATAGTGAGAAGTATCATGAACTCCTCCTCATACTTATAAACGGTCATACTTTCCTTTTTAAGATTCAGTAATCTCCACCTCATCACAGTGTGCACGGCGGATGGGAAATATTCGCGGTCAAATCGCACTCAAAATGACTGAATCGACATGCTGTCCCTATCCTCTAAGGTGGTGGTGGACTTTCACCACTACAAAATAGCCCCCACTAGCTTGAAGGATGCCAATAACTGCCTTTGCACGTTAGTTCACTCATACATACGCAAATACCTCTGGATGTCCTTCTTCCGTTAGCCGGCGACGATAATATCGGAACCACCCGATAACTCCAGAGGATGGGCCTTCTGAAAGGCATCCCTAACCCTCTCCCATGTTGTTGGAAGCTATGATGATACTGACGCTCCTACCGGAACCTGGGGTGGAGCCTTCTGCACCACCACTAATGTGGTATTCACCGCCTGAGCAACTGTAGTGGCTACTTCAGTTGCGTTCAACATTCCCTGAGCCGAAGCTATTGGCTGCTCGGGCTGGGTATTCCTGTCTTGGGGTGCTCGTCTCGGAGGCATCTGAAACTAGAAGTAAGTTTATTAGTCTACAGTTTTATTATCAATCTCAAATAGTTGAAGATGAAAATCGTACAAATAAGAATGCAACAGTCCTAAAAATAGGGCTCTATATCAAGGACGCTAAGCTGAAAGCGCAATAAGCCATACAGATCCTAAAGGACACTAGAACCTGATTCTCCGATACCACCTGTAACACCCTGCCTAATTAAATACCGGGTGATTAATCCTTTATTAAATTAAAAACCAAGGTGAACGGTGTGGTTCATTCTTAGTATAACTGTCAAAAATAATTTTTTTGTTTTAATCACCCTAAATAACTAAGCTAAGTGTCAAAACAATTTACACTATTTTATTTATTTAATTCCGTTGTAAAACCTTCTAAGCATAAACCAATTTATGAATAACACGAATGATAAAGATACCAATCATCCAATGAAACATGCCAACTAGATTACTCAAATCCAAATAAATAAAACACAACCACTGGCAATGTGATAGATAAAATAATCCCAAATGAAAACAGAATAGTGAAATAATAGAAGTGTATGAAATCTCTATCAAGTTTAAATAAGAGTCTAGAAATGGGAGACACATGCCCTAACTAAAGTAACTAAATAGAAATCTGAGGAGCCAAAAGTGGAAGCATCTATTGCAATGACATGTAACTCCCACACAAGCTGCAGCACGTCCAGTCAAATTAATCTACACCGGACGCCCCTGTGGCTAAGAACCTGTAATATATATATATATATATATATACACACACACACACACAATAGAAGGAAAAATGACAGGAAACGGGTCAGAGCCCGATTGTAAAACAATTTTGAAATGGTTTAGCAAGTATTTAGAATTCCTACTCGCTAATATGACAGCCATGTTAGTACACGATAATCTCTTGAGAATTCTGACCTCTCGTCTAGTGTGCACGCCTATCGTACGACAAAAATAACTCATAAGTCTAAGTCTATACTTCTCCCATAATCCATGATTTGCATGATCCTAAGTCTATGATTAAATTAAGATAACATCTTCCTAAAGGTTATTTAAGTCAATTATGTATTTCTCAATACTGCGGTGAAGTTTCAAAGACTTACTATGATTAGGAGCATTTATTCGGTTACTTATCTTCTTACACGCATAGTTATATATATATATATATACTAATCAGCACCCCACATAAAATCTATGGTGCTGGCATACTTTTCTATCAAGTCCCCGTATACCTCATACAAGGGAAATACTAGTTCGGAATCACGCTCGAACTGTATTAACACAATACACACACAATAGAGGCGAAGCATAGTTTCAAGTCACTAAGAGGTCAACACATACCCTCACGTCTCTTAGGACTGTCTAACTGTCATTCTCAGATAGCATGTACTAAGGAATCCTATGTTCTATGATACGAGTCAATATCCCCCATAAAGGTCCCATCGAGATAAGATTGTCCCGTCGCGGCAACCTCCGTGATAGCAAGTAGTGCGGGTATAATTTTTGCATAGATATATACATAATATATATACGCAAACACTCGGTCATATGTATAAGTATTTACATCTTTCAATTACGTTCTCTCACGACGTATAACAATATTTGTAACCATACATAGTACAAATTACCCAACTCTTACGCATAATGAACTCATCTCTTTTCATTCTCAATTATAACCATTTTATTATTACTTCTCGTCCCTAGAAGTGTTTTCTCTTCCTAAAGGTAAATTCAGTAGGTATACCCTCACTCCCATGCTGGTCTAAGTGTTTCTTGAATCCCTCAATACCTTACTTAACGTACGCACGATCTCTAATAAATGCCATATCCCCATTATCCCACAATTACACTGTGTATAAAATTATATTCACCGGAACATACTTAGACCCTATTGGTCCTCTTCATGACCCATTATGATGTTTAAATGATATCCAAGGGCTCCTACGTATTTCAACCAAATTAATTAAAAAAGGGGAAAATTATTCAATTTCCAGGAGGGGTCAATCAATCGATGAAAGGGGGTCGATCGATTGATCAGTCGATTGATCGACATTCTTGAGTCGATCAATCGATCGAGCAGTTCTTGCTCAGATTTTGCTAATCCAATCTACGGGTTTCATCAATAAAACTTCTCTAAAACACCATTAACGAATCCCAATCTCCAAAATAATTAAACTAAGTGTTATGTTAACCTATCTACATGATTTCCAACGTAAAACATGTACGAATTCATCAAAGGCGTGGATTTAAAGGGACAATTTCAATTGAATTATGAAGAACCCTAGTTTTATCATGAATTCCTATGTTCTAAGTCTTTTTCCAGATTTCTTTCTATTAAATCATTACAAATTCATGGGTGATCCTCTACATATGCCAAGGGTTCCATACTACATGCATTCCTCCTAAAACATGCTATTTAAATGTCCTAAATTATATAACTCTTCAATAAAACATGTATTTACCAATCCTATTCTAACATAGGTGAAACATTAACTAGAAATCAGCAAGATAGATACTTGCCTTAATATTGTAGGTCTGATTCCACGAAATAGACTCGTATAGGCTTTATCCCCTTGCTCCGATCTACGCTTTGGTGGTGGTGGTGGTGTAAATTAGTTAGTTCTTGGCCTTGAATTCTTAGAAAGCTTTTTCCTTTCTTCCTCTCACTGCCGTTCTAAACTTTTGAGAATGTTAACCCTAGAAGACACTCCTAACATCTTATTAATCCCCAATTTTTGTCATTAACTAAGGCCTAAAATGGAGAATGACTAAATTGCCCTCCCGGGATATCGGTTAGGCCTAAAATCGCCCTAGTACTCAAACTGAAATATCGTTCGAATGACCCTGCGCGAGAAAAATTCTTTTTAGCAGTTTTTGGAAACCACCCACTAACTCACTTATTTTGTACCTACTTTTAACCATTTCATGAGAAAATTTTTTTGAAGAACTTTTGAGTGTTTTCTAAGTGCTCTAGAGAGAAATTTTTCCCTACCAAAAGTTCACGTTTTGACTGTTTGATTTTTAGGGCTTAAAATCTTCCAAAACACTATTTTACACTCATAGTTTATTTTAATCCAAGTACCTTCATATATATATATTTGTTGCTTGGAGTGTTTGGCATCTTTGGTTCATCTCTTCACCATTAAATAAGAGAGTATGGGTTCTTCTCCACCCAAAAGGAGTTTATTTGCGTGTTACGGTGTTCCCACTTGAAGAATGGCTTCGGGTGCGGGTTGACAGAGACCAAAAGCCTCATTGGGGGATTCCAAGATTTCGGTGGAGTTCGATATTGTCGACTAGGCGGAGGTAGTTACAAGAAGACGCATCAAGGCTTGGGCGGAGTCAAGTCGTGTGTAGTAAGTCATCTATCGTGTAATCATAAAACCATACTTAGTGGACTTAAGGCTAGGGCCGTCCGAGGTTTTTCCCATTTAGGTTTTCCTCGTACATCGACGTGTAGTGTGATTGGTTTATCTTTATCTTGCAAAAACCACTTAGAACGCATGCTTAGGATAATTCAAGATAAAATTGGTTTAAATATCACTCTAATTTAATTTAGTGCTTAAAATTAGTTTGGGTGAAGTTTAACTTAATTTAATTCAAGTCAAGATAATTTTAATTTAATAAAATTTTATTTGGCCTAAATAGTAAAATGAATTAATCTTGTTAGGAAAATTTTAGTACTTGGGTTAAATTAAATTTGTTTAAGTGAATATTTATGTTGGATTAGTTTTATTTCACTTTAGTTAAGTTTATTTTTAATTTGAAAGAAATTAAAATTTGAAGGTTGTGTGTCTTGTGTTGAACCATCCTATTCCGCAATTTAGGAAATTAATATTTAATTGAAAAGAGATTTTTAAAATTTGGGGGATATCAAAGAGTATGGTGTACACAACTTCCAAAACAATTTATTGGGATAAAATACTTTTTTCGTGGACAAGTGATTGCATTTAGCATATACAACAAGATGTTAAATCCCTAGATTACCTAGTAGGACAAGTGGTGTCTCATGAGGGTTCGTAGTGACTCAAATAAAATAAGATCAAATACCAAAAAGTCCCTCCAACATTTTTTAATACACATTTAGTCCAAGCCTTTTATTTTGTACCAAAAAGTCCCTTGTTCTCTTATCTTTAAAGGTCCGTGCCAGCGGTATGGTGAAGGACTTTTTGGTGCAAAATTAAAAGGCTTGGACTAAAAGTTTGTTAAAAAAAGTTTCAGGGACTATTTGGTATATGGCCCAATAAAATATCAAAATAATTAAAAACTGTACAATTTTAATTCCTTAAAAATGATCACTTTAAATTTTTATTCAAGAATCTCAATTCACAGGTGTGTGTGTGCGATGCCAAAAATCAAATCACTATTTCCATCGATTGATCATTACATTACTTTTTGAAAATTCGTTTTGATTCAAATTCTCACGGGATGCTCTCATAAACGAATATCTCAAAATGAGGCTTTGTTCTCTCGTTGTGCGTGATATGAATATTAAATGTAATGGACACGAAGTCATGCACACAAATTGAAAAACATAATTGTATGGGTAAAAAGATCTCATCAACAGATTACGATCATTAGAAAATGGGAATTATCGTCTTTTGATCGAACGATTTAATCTCTCTTATTGTATTTTCGTATTTTAGCTCTCCACGTGGTAATTAATTTCATCATTCCGACTCGATTAGGACTGTCACACCGTAAACCCAAATCCATTGTTATCACTTCCTTTTATAATAATTAAATCATAATCTTTTGCCCATTTGAAATATATTTCATTTATCAATATTTTCATGCATAATGTACATACTGAACATAATCACGTTCTTGGTACGTTAACATAATTAACATCAGAGTCATGATTAAGCGAACATACAACACCATGATTAATTATTATAGTTATCAAGCTAAAATACTCTAACTCACTATATACAATGTGTGAGTGTAGTAAAATACTTAGTGTGGCAATAATAAAATCCCTATATCTAAACTCCAATTCTTTCTAACGGTGCAGCTTTCAAAATCACCGATCATATGGTATCCAAGTTGTCATCGTACAAACCTGTAAATGTTAAAACATAAACATTAAGCTTATTAAGATACTCCTTCCCCGCAATGAAAAAGCAGTTCTATATCAAATCTGTGGATATAAAATCCAAACAATATTGTCCATTATGGAAATAACAAATCCTGGAAAATAAGTTCCAATAAATCCTTGTCATAAGACAAAACAAATAATTGGATCTTTGTCCAATTCCAATCATGGATAATAAGACCTAAACAATCCTGGATTATAAGGCCCAAATAATTCTGGATATTTGAATATCCAAACAAATCCTGAATACCAAAGTATTCAAACTAATCAGCTCTTAGAGCTATATTCATATCCATCATATCATTTTCATATCTATATATAAAACAATCATAAGTACACTCACCTTGGCAATTTAACAGGCTTTTCCTTTGCCTTTGTACAACACTTGTTCAACCGGTTCTTCTTTCCTTCCTATTATTCTTACAACATTATTATCATTATGAGAATACTAACAATCCAAAGAATAACTTAAACGTAACTCAATTCATAAGCATCATATGATTCCATTCAAATCATTTATCATAAATGAAGTTGCATCTAAATTTATGTTAAGAAATTTAACATATATAATTCATAGTCCAAACATACTTTAATTTCTTCTTGGTAATACAATCCTTATCATATTAGGTTCCCAATACAAAAGACTACACATCATTTCAAGTTTCCTAGGGAAAGATATGGCAATTTCTTCACAACATAGTAAATTTTCCATATAAGCTCCTCCAGTATACAGTCAACTTCCAAGAATTTTCATAATTTTTATACATCATAACTTTCTATGATATTCTATGTAATTTCAATAAACATATTTAATAATACAAAATTAAAGTTTCATAATTTTCAGAGTTCATTCGCTATGTCAAGAAAAACTTGAAACACAAGGTATGCAAAATCACTCACACTTTTGGCCCAGATTATACACCTCAACTTCAAACTATCACCCAAGATTTATTTCTTGGTATTTTTACATAATTTTTGGATATAACATGTCTATTTAAGTTTAGTTTCATATCAAACTAGAATCAATCGATTCCATTATGTATTCACAAAGATACATCAGTTTGATCAACATAATGATTACGCCCTTAGTTGTACGAATTCGACATGCTCCATACATACAACCTACACTTACCCATACACATACAACAAAACGTATCCCCTTGTACCCAAATATGATCCTTAACCTCGTATAAAACAACATATACCATATTAAAAATGTAAATTTACAAATTAAATCTTACCTAAGCACCCTTGGATACATAAGTTCGTTTATCTCTTGATTATCTTATTTAATCCTTCACTAATTCACCCTAACCCCTCTTTCTTTCATGGAAAACCATTACCCATTTGAAATTCTCATATCAATGAAGAATGAAGGATATTCTAAGGTCTTTAAGTCGGCATAAAGTTACATCACTTTGGTCCAATTAAAATATAACATGTGGTGTCATATAAGACAAGATATCATTCAAAGCTAAATCACTACTTTACCCCATGTTCGTAAAAAGATTATATCTTCTCACTCGAATGTCACTTTACCCCATGTTCATAAAAAGATGATATATTCTCACTCGAATGTCCGTTTGATGCAAAGTTTCTTGTGTTACAAACCTAATTCATATATATACAACTATCTAGTTTTTACCTCAAGTCAATTGTTATATTATAATGGTCAAAACTTGTCTCCAACATGAACATTCCTATCAAAAATTTCAAAAATTTTTATTTGTAACAAATTTGATATTTCATACTTTATGAAGATAGGATTACACTAAACATGATAACCTAACATCATATATATTAATAACACAATACCTATTTCACATAAGGAAAACACAATTCAAACTCTAATTTATCATAATTATATCCGAGTTGTCACAACTCTCCCCCCATTAGGAAATTTCATTCCCGAAATTGACATACCTTGGTTGCTCAAATCAAACAAACACGGATAATGCAGCTTCATGCTATCGTCAATCTCCTAGGTA